>CM048745.1:128465155-129091822 GCA_026315105.1 Locusta migratoria | reverse complement strand
AAGACTGGAATAGAAAGTGTAGAATGGATGCATTGGACAAGTCTTGCAGCAGGCTCTTCCACAGAGATATGATAGCTGTGACAGGAGGCTTGGGTTCAGGTGGAATTGAAATGAAATAGGATGTTATGGAGGTTGGAAGAGCAATGAAACACCACTTTAGTATGGGTGGTAAGGATCTTTGGTAAGATGTCTCATTTCTTGGCATGAGGACAAATAAAAACCTTGGCAAATGGTACTCCTTAGTTGTTCCAGTCTAGGGTAGTATTAGGTGACAAGGAAAGCACTCTTTTTTGGCTGGTTACTGGTAGTAAACAGGTGGGGGGGGGGGGGGGGGGGGGATTACGAGTGTGTGGAGATATTGCAGAAAAAGAGTTCTGTTTCTGGCCTACATCTGAGGGATTGTTTCTGCCTGTGAAGGCTGTTGTGTGACCTTCTGCATATTGAGAAAGGGAGTTGTTCTCACTGCATATACGCCATCCACACATGGCTAGAATGTAAGGAAGCAATTTTTTTTTAATTTGGAAGGGATGGCAATTGTCCAAGTGTAGGTACTGTTGGTGGTTGGTAGTTTTAACATGGACAGAAGTGTTGATTGCGCTATCAGTAAGGATGAAGTTGAGATCTATGAATGTGACATGTTGAGTTGGGAAGGACCAAGTGAAGTGGATGGGGAACAAAGAGTTAAGAATTTGAAAGAAAGAGAATAAAATGTCCTGGTCCTGAGTCCAGACCAAGAAAATATTCAAAATTACTAAAAATTTCCGGGCTATTACGCCGTGGTCTAGTGGATTTATTGTCGAAACCCAACGTTTCATCCCACGATCCCTCTTGAGAATGTCCTCCGCAGTCGGGGATTAAAAGTTGGGTTTCGACAATAAATCCACTAGACCACGGTATAATAGCCCGGAAATTTTTAGTAATTTTGACCATTCCGGCTGTGAAAGTTTACATTTTACAACATGAAAATATTGTCAATAAATCGGCACCAGACCAGAGATTTGCAGTTTTGGGATGCTAGGAAGGTTTTCTGCAGACAGCCCATAACAGGTTGGCATAGGAGGGTGCAATACAGTTTCCCGTGGCTGTGCCATAGATTTGATGGTAAACTTGTCCCTCAAAGGAAAAGGAGTTGTTTGTTAGGATAAAGTTGCTAATGGTTATGATGAATGAGGTATCAAGGTTGAATTCAGATGGTCAGTGGGACAGGTAGTGTTCGAGAGCACCAAGGTCATAGGCATGTAGGAGTTTGGTGTATAGGGAGATGGCATCCACTGTGACAAGCAAGTATCCAGGTCCTAAAGGGTTGGGGATGGAGGAGAGTCTGTGAAGGAAGTGGTTGGTATGCTTGATATGGAAGGCTAGATTTTGTAGAATTGGTTGAAGGTGTCGTTTAAATGAGGGCTGAAATTCTTTCGGTAGGAACACACTAAACTAGCCATAATCAGGATTATATGATTTGTGGATTTTAAGGAGCATGTAGAAGGTGGCTGTGTGGGGTGCTGTTGGGGTGAGGAGAGAGAAGGATTTAGAAGCAAGCTTCTGGGATGGGCCGTATGACTTCAATTGGGATTGGAAATTATTTTAGACTTTTGGGATGGGGTCTTTCAGGCATAACTTGTAGGTGAAAGAGGCAGAAATTTGGCAGAGCCCTTCTGTCAGGTAGTCAACGTGCTTCATAAATACAGTGGTGGAACCTTTGTCTGCTGGAAGGATGATTATGTCATGATTTGTTTCGAGATTGAGGATGGCTCTCCTTTCTTATGTCAAAAAATTTGAGTTCTTAGCAAGGGACTTTTAGTAAGATGGTGAAGCCAACTGGCGATGAGAAATTCTTAGAGGGCGCCCAGGCTGGGGTTAGGTGGGAGTGCACGAGGATATTGATTGGATGGTGGTATGAACTGGGAAAGGCTGGGTTCAATTTTGGAATTAGGGATGCTTTGGTCAGAGGTATTGGAGGCAAAATAGTCTTTCCATCGTAGGGATAGAGAATAGGAGAGTATGCCTTTGACAAGACCAAAATGGTTGTAAAAGAAACTTTCTGTGGGGTTTCCAGTCTGGATCCCACCCCTCCTTTCAGTGACCTACACCTTCTCAGATACAACAAAGTTTTAAATGCTTACAGGTTTTTAAGTGGGTGCAGTTTGGCAGTTCTACTGTGATAGAAATATATGGGACCGAATGGCAACAAATGGATTTCATCTCCTTCAAGACTGTCAAGCTGCAGCTGTTACCAGTTACTGAGAGACTTTACAGTCCAGATAATGATAGTTGTAGACATCCCTGAAGTATTGGTGATCTTTCATAGAGAGAGATGCTTACAATAGTTTCCACGATGAAACTAAAGTCTGAATTTTAGTGGCAACTCCAAAGAGAATCATCTCCTCCTCCTCCATCTCACACAGGCCCTGAGGGCCCAAAGGGTACCAACTGGCCACTGTGTCATCCTCCACCCAAATGCGTCATTGGATGTGATATGGAGATGTGTTGATTTGTCAGACTGGAGCTGCTACTTCACAATCAAGGAGCTCATCAAATGGCCTCACAAGGGCTGAGTGCACCCTGCTTCCCAACAGTGCTTGGCAGACCCGGACAGTTACCCATCCGAGTGCTAGCCAAGCCTGACAGTGCTTAACTTCAGTGACCTAACAGAAATCGGTGTATCCACTGTAGCACAATCATTGGCCCCAAGAGAATCTGGTGCTATGCAAAGTATACTAGAGTCAGGACACAATCAATACTGACAAGCAAGGTGCCACAGTGATAAAACACTGGATTCTCTGTGGTAGGGCTGCGTTTCAAACCTACCTCTAGCCAGCCTGACCTATTACATTTTTATACATATGGTTATATGGTGTGTATCCAAATGTATGATGTATGAATGTATGACATTAATTGTGATTGTGTAAGTTGAAAATCTGTACCCAACCAAGGTTTGAACCCGGGTCTCCTGCATTCTAGGCAGTTGCTCTGCTTGGTTGGTTGGAATAGGGGACCAAAATGCTAAGTAATTAGTCCCTATTCTGAGATAGATAATTCAATGAAGGATGTGGTCCAGATAAAGATATCCTGCTAGTGAAACAGAAGAAAACAAAAAAAGTAATAAAATCAGTTATAACAGCAAGGCTAAAACCAACATAAAGTACAGAATTCTGCAAGCGACCATATATGCCCAACCACCAATTAATTAGTGGTCAACAAATCATGTCACTAGAGCAAGAGTCTAAACATGGGAGAAACAAAAAATAAATAAGAAAACAAAAACATTGTTAACAACAAGTTAAAAACTGTAAATGTGTTGCTACAGATGCTCCAAACCCAGCAAAAAGGTGGAAGAGTCACAAACCAACCTTCCCTGTCTGTTGTCAGAGATAAAAATCTTCTAACTGAGAATAAAAACGTCTTCACAGAGATAACTGAGAACACAGTCAACCATATATGGATCATTCACCAAAACTAGAGGCTGTAAGTGTGGAAGTGCTTATTTGGCATGGAGGGACAAAAGAAAGTGACATTCCACTAAGATATGAGCCATCAACTGTACGGCTCCAGAACTACAACATAGGGGAGACTCATTGCACAGAAGAAAACCAAGTCAGCATGGAATGTCCAATGCAGAGACAACATAGGACAGTAGTTTCCCTCTGGGAAGACATCTACATCTACATGGGATACTCAGCAAATCACATTTAAGTGCCTGGCAGAGGGTTCATCGAACCACAATTATACTATTTATCTCCCATTCCATTCTCGAATAGCGCGTGGGAAGAATGAACACCTGAATCTCTCTGTTCGAGCTCTGATTTCTCATATTTTATACTGATGATCATTTCTACCTATGTAAGTGGGAGTCAACAATATATTTTCGCATTCAGCGGAGAATGTTGGCGATCGGAGTTTCGTAAGTAGCCCACACCGCAGCGATAAGCGCCGTTGTTGTAATGATTCCCATCCCAGATCCTGTATCATTTCCGTAACGCTGTCTCCCCTGTATCGTGACAATACCAAACGAGCTGCCCTTCTTTGGACTCTTTCGATGTCCTCAGTCAAACCCAACTGATAAGGATCCCACACTGGGCTGCAATACTCCAAAAAATGGACGGACAAGCGTAGTGTAAGCAGTTTTTTTTTTTTTTTTTTTTAGTTCTGTTGCATGTTTTAAGGGTTCTGCCAATAAAACGCAGTCTCTGGTTCGCCTTTCCCATGATATTATCTACGTGTTCTTTTCAATTTAAGTCTGAAGTAATAGTAATTCATAGGTATTTTGTGGAGTTTACGGCCTTCACATTTGATTGATTTATCTTGTAAACAAAGTTTAACGGATTTCTTTTCGTACTCATTTGGATGACTTCACATTTCTCATTATTTAGAGTCAATTGCCAATTTTTACACCATACTGATATCTTATTCAGATCGTTCTGCAGTTGGTTTTGATTTTCAGATGATTTTACTAGACGGTAAATGACGGCATCATCTGCAAACAACCTAAGAGAGCTACTTAGATTTTCCCCTAAATCGTTTATGTAAATAAGGAACAGCAGAGGACCAATAACACTACCCTGTGGAATGCCCGATATCACCTCCGTTTTAGTCGATGCCTTACCATTGATTACTACGAACTGTGTCCTCTCTAACAAGAAATCCCCTATCCAATCGCAAATTTGGGGCAAGCTGTTTGTGAGGTACGGTGTCAAAAGCTTTCTGGAAACCAAGAAATACAGAATCAATTTGCGAACCTTTGTCAATAGCACCCATCACTTTGTGTGAATAAAGAGCTAGTTGTGTTTCGCATGAACGATATTTTCTAAATCCGTGTTGACCTTGGGTCAATAGATCGTTCTGTTCGAGATAATTCATAATATTTGAATACAGCATATGTTCCAAAACCCTGCTGCAAATTGACGTCAGTGAAATAGGCCTGTAGTTTAAAGGGTTACTCCTACTGCCTTTTTTGAATATAGGTGTGACCTGGGCAACTTTCCAATCTTTTGGTACAGATCCTTCTATGAGAGAGCGGTTGTATACGACTTAAGTAAGGAGCTATCGCTTCAGCATAATCAGATAGAAAGCTAATGGGTATACAATCCGGACCAGAAGACTTGTTTTTGTTAAGTGATTTTAGTTACTGCACTACTCCGATGATATCTACTTCTACGTTACTTATTACGGCATCTGTTCGTAATTCGAAATCTGGAATATTGGTTTCGTCTTCTTTGGTGAATGAGTTTCTAAGAGCTATGTTTAGTAACTCTGCTTTAGTAGCGCTGTCATCAGCAGGATCGCCATTAGTATCACGTAGTGAAGGTATTGTTTGCGATCTGCTCCGAGTATATTTAACATATGACCAAAATCTCTTTGGGTCTTCAGTCAAATTTCGAGAAAGAGTTTCATTGTGATAAATATTGTAGGCATCTCGCATTGAAATCCTCGCTAAATTTTGAGCTTCTGAGTACGATTGCCAATCCTGGGGATTTTGTGTTCGTTTAAATTAGTATGCCTTTTCCTTTGCCTTTGCAACAGTGTCCTGACCTTTTTGTGTACCAAGAGGTATCGCCTCCTTTTATTAATTTATTTGGTATAAAACTGTCAATTGCTGTCGATACCACTTCTTTGAATTTGAGCCACATCTGGTCTACACCTACGTTTAATGTTATGAACGAGTGGAAGCTGTCTTTCAAGAAGCAATGTATTTTATTTCTATCTGCTTTCCTGAACAAGTATACTTTGCGTTTATTTTTAGTAACTTTGGGACTTTCGATATTCAATTTCGCTATGACAGCTCTGTGTTCACTAATACCTGTATCCGTTTTGATGCTCGTTATGAGCTCAGGGTTATTTGTTGCTAAGAGATCAACATCCATTTACAATTCTAGTTGGCTCATGAACTAATTGTTCGAAGTAATTCTCAGAGAATGCGTTGAGTACCATTTCTTCCTTACGGTGCCCGTGGCTGTACCATAGATTTGTTTGTAGCTGATGCTTTCAAAAGAGAAGTAATTGTGGATAGGGATGTAATGTAGTTGGTCACAGTTATGAGGAAGGAGGTTGTGGGCTTGAAGTCAGTCAGGCATTGTGTAAGGTAGTGTTCAACATAGAGCAAGCCATGAGCATTTGGGATGTTGGTGTGGAGTGAGGTGGCATCAAGCATGACAAGTATGGTACCAGGTGGTAAATGGACAGGAACTGTGGAGAGTTGGTGGAGGAAATAGTTGGTGTCTTTTATGTAGGAGGGTAGGTTGTGGATAATAAGCTGAATATGTTGGTCCACGAAAACAGATATCTCACTGAGGGCACCATAACTGGCCACAATGTGATGACCAGGATGGTTGGCTTTGTGGACTTTAGGGAGCATGTAGAAAGTAGGGGTGTGGGGCATAGGAGGAGTTAGTGAGAAGACCAGTAAGAAGTTGTCTGTCCGCATGAACAGCCATCATCAAACTGTGGCCAGGAGACAGCTGAACCATCCTGTTGCAGAGCATGCAGCCCTGCATGATGTGGCTCACTTCAATGCTACAAAACATGTGCCATATGGATTCTCCCCAAAAACACTAGGCAGTCTGAATTGTGCAGGTGGGTACTCTCCCTCAATACATTGTACACTAAAAGTTCACTAGTTCCTGCCCCAACACCATCCCCTGCCCCTCCCTGCCCACTCTAGCCCCATGATGCCCTTCCCTTCCTCACAGTCTCTGAGACAGCAATGGCATATTTCCCCTCCCCCTTGCATCCCTCCCCTCCTCATTCCACACTGATTCCTCACCCCCAACACCAGTTGCTGACAATCCCACAGCTGGCCACAGCAGCTGGAGATAGTAGTTACGTGTGTGTGTGTGTGTGTGTGTGTGTGTGTGTGTGTGTTTGTTTGTTTGTTTCTATTTCTGAAGAAGGTCGTAACAGCTGAAATACAAATATACTTCTAAATATATTTTAAACGACAGATCCACTCTTAATATTAAAATACACTGTTAACAACATAGTGCCTCTCCAGACCATCTTCAGAGAAGATACGAGGATAGCTTCAAATGCTGCCACCAATTTTATAATTATAATGCCTTCCCTTTGAGTAGACCATTTTTTCTTCTTCTTCTTTTCTTAAAAAAAAAAAAAAAAAAAAAAAAAAAAAAAAAAAAAAAAAAAAAAAGAAGAAGATTTTACATATTTTTTTTTTAGAGAAGCTGGACAAACGAGATTGATTGAGTTCAATCCGATTTCTTGTCAAATTTTTTTTAATGATTTCACATTACACCTGGGAATGCTATTTTAAAATTGTAAAATTTGCAGTCACATTCTTTAAAATATGGAATTTTTCGACTGTGTTTGCCCTATATAAAGTTTTACACTTATAAACTTTTGTGTGTGCCTTTCTGCAAATGGAAACATCTCTGTGGAGAAGAGCTACCAATCCTGTCGAAAATATTGATGAAACCTTTCTGGACCAGGTCTGGTCCTACAAACAAATCAAGGGGACAGCTAAAGGAACCAGGATGGCCCCTTCCTATGCCACCCTTTTCATGGGCCGCATGGAAGAGGCATTCCTTAAGATGCAGTGGTTGCACCCCCTGCCTTTGTATAGATTTGTAGATGACATCTTTGTGATCTGGACTTATGGTGAAGAAACTTGTCTGAGCTTCCTTCAAGACCTCAATTCCTTCTCCAATCAGAAATTCACCTGGCACTTCTCCAGAACCTAAGCCACCTTCTAAGATGTTGACCTTCACCTTGTTAAGTCCCACATCCACACTTTGGTCCATATTAAGCCCACAAACAAACAACAATATCTCCACTTTGATAGCTTCCATCCCTTCCATATCAAACAATCCCTTCCCTATAACCAAGGCAAACATATCAGCTCCAATTACGAATCCCTCACCACCAATACCAACAACCTGTCCAATGCTTTCCACTCCTGCAAATATCTTACAGACCTTGTGATCAAGTAGATGTCCCGAACAGTAAATTCCTTCCATTCCAGTAACAATATTCCTAACCCCAGAACACACAGAAAAATCCTCTTTAGGCATCCAGTAGTATCCTGGCCTGGAATGCATTAAATTGCTCTGTCGCAGCTATGACTTCCCCAAGTCGTGCTCTGAAATGTGATTATCCCTCTAAAATATCCTCCCCATACCACCTAAAGTAGACTTTAACCGTCCTTCCAATCTTTGCAACAACCTCATCAAACCTTACAACACCCCATAACCACCATTCCAACATAATGGTTCCTGCCCCAGTAACCAACCCCACTGTAAAACCTGCCCCATGCATCCTCCCAACAACCACCTACGCCAGCCTCACAATAGGCGAAAACCTATACAATTCAAGGCAGGGTCACATTTGAAACAACACATCATCTACCAACTGACATGTTGTCACTGCAGAGCCTTTTCTTTTGGTATGACCACCAACATATTGTCTGAACATACGAATGGTCACAGATGGACTGTTCTCCTGGAGGACAATCGATATCCTGTGGCAGAGCTTGCCCTCCAACATGGTCTCTCCCCTTTCTCTTTTCTTTTCCCTACCTGACAAATGAAATTTAAGTTCCTGAAAGCTAGTGAAAACATTCAATTTTGTCATCATTTATGTCTCTTATTGTGTGTTACTATCAGCAGTAGCAAACTATGGTATTTATCGGCCAGCCCCCCTCTCTCTCTCTCTCTCTCTCTCTCTCTCTCTCTCTCTCTCTCTCTCTCTCTCGGACATTATTTTCACATCGCAGTAGAGAATATCCATAATTAATCAAATTAAAACTTATTTTACATGTAGTTTCATGGAATTTGTGTCAAAGAAACGCGCACTTAAACATTATAGAATATAAGAATGCTTTGTTGAAAGCATGATATACTTTTTTACACTTACTAACCATGTTTTGATATCTGTATGCACAAGACAGATTGGGCCACATAATAAGGTAATGATGTTACTGCAAAATTTCATATACGAAGTTAGACATGGGAAAATAATTTATTTAAGAAAATAAAGTCTTCTATTTTTACAAAAAGCAAACATTTATATTACCTGAACATAGTCATCTAGTTTCAAATGAACATTATACTTCTTCTGTAACTCTTGAAGATCTTTGAGACTGTTCACCATATGGAGTATTCTCGTTTTAGCAGCACTATACTGAGCAAAGCTGGCAGTTACACTTCCCTTTTGCATGCTCACCAAACTGCTAAGATGTTCAAGAAAATACACTGCATTTTCGGTCCGACAAGACTTCTTGAGCTCAAAATACCTGCAACAACAAATCATAAAACTTACAAAATCTAATTGCTCATAATTTTTCTATACTTTCAGTGTAAGGCTCTTAGCATAAAGAAACCACTAAGAAAAACAAGTTTAATCATCTTGTTTCAGCACATTATTATAAAAATGTAACCAGTAATCAATGATGATGTAGAAAAAATTTTCCATCATCTGTTATTAATTGAATATTAAATGTTATATATTATGAATCATATATATTTTTTCAAACTGAAGACTATATCCTCAACAACACTTTGCAAGCTGGATCAAATTTTGGGGGACTAACAACACTCATTTACAAACCAATAATAACTGCATAGAAGAGAAATCTACATTAATAAATCCTAGCACTGCAGCTCTAAGAGAGAGAAATCATCCAGAAGAAAAAATTAAAAAAATAAACTTATACCAAAAATAAATGCTGATAGTGTACATACAGTAAAGTTGAAACCATTAATAATAATAAATGAATAAAATAATTCTGAAAATATTGCCAACCTGTGGCAGATTTGCAACTAACATTGAGCTAAAATAATAACCGAAAATATATTTAAAACAGTGAAACAGCAAAAAAATTAATAAATTAATAAATAAATTAAAAACAAATAAATAAATGAAAATCCAGGTTGGAATGTCAATATGACGATAGGTTGCA
Organism: Locusta migratoria; assembly: GCA_026315105.1. Classification (NCBI taxonomy): domain Eukaryota; kingdom Metazoa; phylum Arthropoda; class Insecta; order Orthoptera; family Acrididae; genus Locusta; species Locusta migratoria. Next base: position 129,081,918 of record CM048745.1, on the reverse strand, counting down.
ACTCACTGTAAAGATGATTCCTGAGCCACTACCAAATTGTGGCAGATAAAAATTTGTGACAGACCCTGAATCCAATTTTCTCACTTTTCGCGAGTGGTCATGTTAAACATCATGCTATCTGAACATGCTTCCAGAAGTGATACCAACAGTGCTTGCAGCCTATACTTTCTTCCCACACCAGGGAGAATGAAAACAAAGAGGCATTATCCTACATTGTTATTTCCGTTGCCTTGATTAGGCATTTTTGATATTCACATATGGTGATGATTTATTGTGGTCGATATAAATTTAATTTGGTAGACATCAACAACTTATATAGTGGAGTTATTAAAATTTGCCATTGCGAATGAGTTTCGATAAACAAATCTACATCTACACCCCACAAGACACCTCACATGTACCTCTGTAACCTCACTTTTTTCTTGTTCCATGGGCATATGGGTCACTGGAGAAATTGTTGTCAGTGAGCTTCTGTGTGGAGTCTAATCCATATAATTTTATGATCATGGTCTTCTTGTAAGATAGACATTGGAGGAAGGAATCACTCTCCAACAAACATATGCACTCTAACTTAAGAGTACTCCATATTGTGATACAGAATGCCTTTATTGCAGTGTCTGCCACTAGAGTTGGCCAATTATCTATGTAATGCTTTTGTGCTTGCTCAATGAACCTGCAGCAGTGAAGTGTGCTGCTTCTTTATTTTGTTTCTTCTCTTGTGTTGCTCTTCATTGCATCTTTTTTTACCACCTCTAGCAATCTCACCTGTTATGAATCCCAGTAATATTCAAGTATTAGTCAAATAAGTGTTTTATAAGCTACTTCCTTTGCTTATGGACTACACTTTACTGAGGATTCTTCTAATGAGTTCCAGTCTGGCATCTGTCTTACCCATGATTGTTTTATGTAGCCATTCTACTTCAATTTGTTCTGTAAGCATGCTTCCAGATATTTTATGAAAGTTTCTGCTTCCAGTGAGTGTTCTGCTGAGGAAAAGGGGGGGGGGGAGGGGGGGCATTGACACACTCCGCACCCAGTGCCATTACCTTGAAGATCTGCCTATATTTCACTACAACTTTCCAGTGCAAGTTTCATCTCGATGTCTGACAGCACAATTTGCAAAAAGCCTGAGACTAATGGAAAGTGTCATTAGAAGTTTGTTTAATCACATCCAAGCAGCTCTTTGTTGTGTTTTAAGTACTATCTTAGTTTCAAGGTTTTGTCAGATGACTGTAAAAAAATCATTTTATTTAGTTGAATACTCACTTCAGCATTTTTCTTTTGGCCGCTTTCCTTCCAGTGACATGGTCAACAACAAGAAAGAGAAACTTTGGACCAGAGGTTTGTAATTAAGTAACCAACAATCACTTTGGCAATACAAAGGTCAAGGTAGAGATAACAGTCATTACTTGTCCATTCCTCTTCACAAAACAGTGCAGGGTGTACTCATCAGATAGAGTCGTAAGTAACTAAAATTTCAAAATTTCCCTTTCATGTGCAACATTTCAAAATTTTTAATTGGATTTATTAACAATATTAAGTAAACTAGAAAGAAGATTAGTGTTCAACATACCATCAACATTTATTAGAAACAGAGAACAAGCTCAGGATGAGGAAGGGTGGGAAATAAATCTGCCATATTCTTTTCAAGAAAACCATCCTTCCCAACATGGCATCTGCCCTAATCAATTTTTAATGGCTGGTAAGATAACTTAATTACAGAGTTTCACAGGAAAAATCTTTCACAAAAGAACATAAATTCATAAGCAACATTACAATCAGGGAAGGAGCATATGCATTTGGTTTATAGGGCCGTAATTCAGTGATGCTGGAAAAAGAGATGAAATGTGTACAATATGACCTTCTGCATCAGGGGCTGACCTAGGTCCGTTAATGGTGTTCATTAACACAGACACACAGCTTGAGTGGAGACATGATATAATGAACTGATAGAAAACATAGGGATAATGGTTGAAAATACAGACAGAGGAACGTCAATCATTGATTGAAGGAATGCTTCAATCGACCACCATGGAGATGCTGCATATCCGAACAACTGTGCCAAGTGCCACTTTAGAAGCAGCAGTGAGCCACGCGTTCCAAATTTTCTTAGTGTCACCGCCATGGAACACTAACTACCACCACAAGAGCAACCAGACATCAGTTTTATTGCAGTGAGGCAAGCACTCTTCTATGAAGCTGCGCAGTGACAACTCTTGTGGTTTGAAATTTGCCATCTGAGGGCAGCATCGAAGAAGCCTTGTAAGTGATACTTGGTGAACTTGGTGCATGTGAACATTCCAAAACAAGCTCCAATTCCTATTCTCTTGATGGTCCTTAAGCAAGATGTTCGTTGGTGGCAGTAGAATCAACTACTCCCATAACAGAATACAGCCAAGATCGCTTTTTGTGTAGTCCTTTATTTTTTGTACACCGGTTTCAATGCCATATCATCAGATCAATTGTCTATCAAATGTTGGTCATTCACTTACCTACAGCTCCAACATGAATATTTAAAAAAATTTAATTTTCTATTATAACGTCAGGCAATGTTTGCATATAAAGATTTTAATGTCTCTCCTAACCTGTGTAAGTGAATGACCAACATTTTGTAGACAATTTATCTGAAGATGATGACAAAGGCCTACAAAAAAAAGTGATCTTGCCTATATTCTGTTATGGAAATTGTAGATTAACAGAATTGGATTGCCTCCATCCTGAAACGTCAAAAATGAAAGCTGTAGAATCGTTCTGCAGTCCACTTCCAATTGTGGCCCTCAAAAGTTATTTTATTTTAGTGTTCCTTGATAAGATCATTGTCTTCCCTTTTGTGACAACTGTATGAGATCCAAAAAATCTCCATAACCCTTGTGTGTTGGTCAATCCTACCAATAGCAAATCTAACAGCCCATCCCTGAATTGCTTCCTTGTCTTCTTTAAACCAGTCTGGAGGGGATCCCAAACACTTCAGCAGTACTCAAGAGTAGATCTCACTAACATTCCATATGAACCCTCCTTTACATATGAACTAAACTCCTGGCCATTAAAATTTTTACATGAAGATGACATGCCACAGACGTGAAATGTAACCGACAGGAAGAAGATGCCGTGATATGAAAATGAATAGCTTTTCAGAGCATTCACACAAAGTTGGCGCCGGTGGCGACACCTACAATGTGCTGACACGAGGAATGTTTCCAACCAATTTCTCATACACAAACAGCAGTTGACCAGCGTTGCCTGGCAAAACGCTGTTGTGATGCCTCGTGTAAGGAGGAGAAATGCGTACCATCATGTTTCCGACATTGATAAAGGTCGGATTGTAGCCTATCATGATTGTGGTTTATTGTATCGCAACATTGCTTCTTACGTTGCTAGCAATCCAATGACTGTTAGCAGAATAAGGAATCGGTGGGTTCAGGAGGCCAATACAGGACACCGTGCTGGATCCCAACGGCCTCTCATTACTAGCAGTTGAGGTGACAAGTGTCTTATCCACATGATTGTTATGGATCGTGCGCCATGTCTCAATCTCCCAGTCAACAGATGGGAACGTTTGTAAGACAACAACCATCTGCACAAACAGTTCAACGTCGTCTGCAGCAGCATGGACTATCAGCTCGGAGACCATGGCTGCGGTTACCTTTCACGCTGCATCACAGATGCCTGCAATGGTGTGCGCAACAAAGAACCTGGGTGCACGAATGGCAAAGCGTCATTTTTAGGGATGAATCCATGTTCTTTTTGCAACATCATGATGGTCACATCCGTGTTTGGTGACATCGCGGTGAGTGCACATTGGAAGCATGTATTCACCATCGCCATACTGGTGTATCACCTGGCGTGATGGTATAGGGTGCCATTGGTCACACGTCTCTGTCACCTCTTGTTCGCATAGATGGCACTTTGAACTGTGGCCATTACATTTCGGATGTGTTATGACCCTTAGCTCTACCCTTCTATCGATCCCTGTGAAACCCTATATTTCAGCAGGATAATGCACAGCCGCACGTTGCAGGTCCTGTACAGGCCTTTCTGGATACAGAAAATGTTTAACTGCTGCCCTGGCCAGCACATTCTCCAGATCTCTCACCAACTGAAAACGTCTGGTCAATGGTGGCCGACCGACTGGCTCGTCACAATACGCCAGTCACTACGCTTGATGAAATGTGGTATTGTGTTGAAGCTGCATGGGCATCTGTACCTGTACATGCCATCCAAGCTCTGTTTGACTCAATGCCCAGGCTTATCAAGGCCGTTATTACGGCCAGAGGTGGTTGTTTTGGGTACTGATTCTCAGGATCTACGCACCCAAATTGCGTGAAAATGTAATCACATGTCAGTTCTAGTATAATATGTGTGTCCAATCTATACCCATTTGACATCTGCATTTTCAGCTATTTTAATGGCCAGTAGTGTATATACACTACTTTTTCACTTAATCTCCATCCCGTTCTATGGCCTTCCTCCGGGGCGAAACAAGGGTGTGTATGCCATATCAGTACCAATCCTTGTTCTGGTCACATGGTCTTCCCTGTGTTAAAAACCTTCTTCTTGCCATCAAAATATCTTTCACAAATGGCATTCCTTCACAGCTCAAAGAAGTGGACTCCATGGTTGCACGGTCAAGAGGGTTGCAGCATGTCAGGTGCGATAGCCTTGGATGGTTCTCCCCGTCCTTTGTCAATCTTGGAGCCTTGCCGAACTGCTATCTGATGATCTCTCACTCTGTACCTATCAACTTCGAATAACTCTAGTCCTGTCAACAGCAGATGCCCCATAGACTTTGCACAAACATTTTTTTTTTTAAATATTCCCACAGATCCTTTCTCTGACAGCACATTGCATGTAACGTCACTTACAAACACCATTCATAAACATTTCTGAAGAGAGAGAAATATTGCACATGTAAAATTTAAAATTTTCCCGGCAATCATATTGTTAAATCAAATTTTGGAAGAACTGCCAAATGGCTAATTTCCTGCCAATTTCGATACGGAGTCTTCTGGCCCTTTTCAGGTGAGTATTGCCAATGTATGGTGAAGACGTGCTGAGCTCGGCTATTTAAGACCATATCAGCACATCCGCTGTGTATTCAGACGGCGTTGTGCATATACTATTTGAGTGTGTTCACTTTCAATGCAGTTCTGTGCACTGTGTTGAGCGTCCTCCACGATGGGGACTTGCTGCATCAGTTTCAGATCATCATCATCATCATCTTCACTCAGCAAGAGAGAACTAGGCCACCAAGAAGGCTTTTCTATGATAGGAATCCAAGAACAATGTAGTCAGAATCTTTATATTTTCTTAATATTCTTAATAAAGTAAGAGTCATCTTTTACCTTCCTTCGAAAATTTTGTTGCTGTTGAGCCCTGTCACAATGTCTTTGAGCTGTGTAAGGCAGGTGGTTACAGAATACCGTGTGAATGCAGCAAAGGATCACTGTGCAGGATCACATTGTAGAACACCAGGGCATACTCGCCTCCTCCAATCCACAAAGTCTGTATTTCCACATGTCATTCAATAAGTTACAATAAGACCAAAATTGTGAACCACACAACAAACTTTTGGAACTCCTATCAATGAATCTGAGGAAGTAAGACTGTCTGACACCAAGACTTATCAATCAAGATGGTGGTTTCCAGTTGGACTTTGCTTGGACAGACAGAAGACTGAGCTGAAATATCATGGCAGGAACTTACAGACATGGCACCTCTCCTGAAATTTGATGGATCATTGCTCATGAAATCAGGAAACTTCAAATAATTCATACATAATGTTTTGTTTTCACAATACTGTATTAGGCTAAGAAAAAAGTGCTTTGCGTGATTTACTGGGAAATCCTCATACAATACTGCTTTTAAGTTAGTTTGCTTTGTATAGTCTCTCTCTGTATATACCTTCTACCTTCATGCTTTCCCTTCTTGGCTGAGTTTTCTATCTGAGCTCTTTATATTCATACTGTAACTTTTCTTGTTTATAAATGCCTTTTCTTTTATAGCTAGAAGATCAAATGTATTTTAATTGCATGTGAGCTGTTGATTTAGCTGCACGAAACAGTTTTCAGAAAGTTGCATCAAAGTAATTCACAAGACAGCTCGACCGGGCCACCTGCAATGAAGCCACAGACGTCACAGTCTATATTGCCGCGAGATACCATGTACACCGACTTCCGGCGTGGCGCAGGGGATAGCGTCACCGACTGCGGTGTTGATGGTCGCTGGTTCAATCCCACCCATCGGCAAAAATTTATTTCTTTGTAATTAAAAATTACAGAAGTTTCTACATCTTTCTGATGTTCACTTGTAAATTCTACTTGTTTCTTATGTTAACTGATCTAATTTCTGGTACATTCTGTCTGTGTATAAATAGCAGAGCACTCTGTCCGAAAGGCAGTAACAGTAAATCCGAACATGACTGAGGCCAACAAAATCACGCACCTGATGAAGGGTATTGTACCAAGTTCTTCTGATAAAAGACGTTGCTACGACAGAAGAGTTCATCAAGTGGTGCCAGCGCATTGAAGAGATGCAACAAAGAAGGGTTGGACGCAAAAAGTATGACAGACTCCCCAATGTAGTCCCTATCACCATTGTGGAAGACCAGCATTACTTCGCTTCTGTCATACGACAAATTGTAAGAGAAAAATATGTATAAAATAATGATTTTTGACTTACCTAAAGTACAGGCTCATCGACAGAAACATAAAACACACACAAAAACACACAAACATTCGAGCTTGCGCCACCACTGGTGACTTCTTCGGGAAAAAGAGAAAGGAAGGAGAAAGGGAAGGATACAGGTTTTAAGGAAGTGGAAAAGGAGCCATTCCAATCTCAGGAGTGGAAGGACTTACCTTAGGGGACAAAAAGGAAGGTAAACAAATACACACACACTCACATATCCACATGCAAACACACCTAGGCAGAATTACAAGAATTTATGGCAACCGGAACTGTTAGACCGAGCAAGCATCAGATTATGGCCATGGACGTAAGCCCTGTAAGTCACGAGGGAGCCGACATCGCTGAGGAAGAGGTATTTCAGGCATTAGCTCCTGTCTGCCCTGTCAATCTCACCCAACGTGAAGAATGGCATCTCCCTGCTATGAATTACGCTGCAGCCGCCAAACGGCAGCCCATGAACCAGTTGACGTGACCACAATCAACTCCCCCGGCAACTATGACGCCCCGCAGAAGAACAGACATCTGGAGGACAGAAGACAACACACCACTGTGTTTCCACATGGGCACCCTGGACATGTCGTACGCTACTGCAGAGAGAGGTGCGAGTATTCGACGATTATTTTGCCGCAAGATGTCAGCCATTGGAGCAGGTCTATCCCAGGCAGTCATCTGCTGATGAATTCAGTCGACCTATCAGAAGAAGCCCATCACCGTACCCTTGACGAGGTCGCTCCCCGACACACCGCTGCTGTTCACCGTCGCTGTACAGAGGTACCAGCCACTCCCCTAGCCGCCGCACCCAGGAAAACTAAGCAAGGCGACCAGCTACGGAGATGAGGCCGCCGCAGATGAAATTCCTCCATGGACGACAGTCACTAAGATGTCGGGGAATCTCATCGACGTCCGGGCACTGGTTGATTCAGGAGCTTCTTTCTCTGTACTGTTGGATAATTACCGCCGCACACTAAAGAAGACAATGTTCTGTGATACAGGGGCAACTGTGCTGAAGGTCGCAAATGGAAAGTACGTCCAGCCAGTAGGAACTTGTGTCGCAAGAATAACCATCAACAACAGGACCCAGCCATTTGAATTTGTCGTTTTAACAGAATGTAGTCATAATGTCATCCTCAGATAGGACTTCCTTCAAGCATCCCAAGCTATCATTGACTGTGGAAGATGTGAGCTGCAAATTGAGGAAGTCGTTACAACGGGTACATGTAATACAGAATTTTCTGGGAAGTTATTTGTCATTGACAATGTGACGATACAAAAGAAATTTACATACCAACGGCTATCATAAGCATTACCGGTGGTCAGGGAGAGATTTGGATCACAAATTGTCACGAGCAGTCACAACTTATCCCCAAGGGAATGTGTAACGGGACAGCTGAATCAATCCAGGACGGTGAGCTCAACGTCATCCAATGAAGACCCATGCCCTGCTGTTGGTACAGACAAAATGCTGGAGAAAACAAACGTGGAACTGCCAATAGGGCCTGGACTGACCAAGGAACAACGCCAGCAGGTTTTAGGTATACTACGCCAATTTTCGGGTGCATTCACACCTCATCAGGGGAAAAGTCAGACGAAACGGCCCACAATAAAGCACCGTATCAATACTGGAGATCATCCGCCAATTAGCCAGCAATCGTATTGAGTGTCGCCAGCTGAAACACACATAATTCAGGAGGAAGTGGAGAAGATGTTGCGAGATGACATTATTCAACCTTCGGTGAGTCCTTGGGCATCCTCGGTGGTCCTTGTGAAGAAGAAGGATGGCACATGGCGATTCTGTGTTGACTATTGGCGGCTGAACAGAATCACAAAGAAAGACGTCTACCCATTGCCGTGCATTGACGACACCTTAGACTGCTTGAAAGGAGCTACATACTTCTCAACTATGGACATGCAAATCGATGTTGATGAAGCTGACAGGGAGAAGACAGCTTTTATTACTCCTGACGGCCTCTATGAATTTAAAGTAATGCCATTTGGATTATGTAATGCTCCGGCCACATTCGAACGGATGATGGACAACTTGTTTCGACACCTTAAGTGGACGACGTGTCTCTGCTATTTAGATGACATTGTCATTTTCTCGAAAACATTTGAAGAACACCTGAGTTGCCTGTCAACTGTGTTGAAGTTTGTTCAAACTGCAGGACTCCGCCTCAATTCAAAGAAGTGCCTCTTCATCGCCAAAGAGATAAAAATCCTGGGGCAGCTAGTCAACAGAGATGGTGTCCAAATAAAGTAAGGGCAGTCAAAGAATTTCCAACTCCTCAGCACATTCGTGATGTGAGAAGTTTTCTGGGGCTGTGCTCATACTACCGACGTTTCATAAAAGGATTTTGTAACAAGGCACGTCCATTACAAGAACTTCTGCAGGGAGACGCCAAATTTTACTGGGATGAGACAAAAGAAAGAGCTTTCTGTGCACTTAAGGCAGCTAACTTCCGCAGCAGTGCTAGCCTTGTACGACGAGAATGCGGAAATGGAACTTCACACATACTTGTACAAGTTCAGGAAAGTGCTGAAAAAGTGATAGCCTATGCATCAAGAGTACTCTCAAAGTCCAAGATAAACTACTCTACAACTGAAAAGGATGTCTTGCTGTTATCTGGGCTATCAACAAGTTCCGGCCGTATTTATTCGGCAAACCATTCACTGTCGTGACAGACCACCATTCTTTGTGTTGGCTGACTAGCTTGAAGGATCCATCAGGTCGACTAGTAAGATGGGCACTAAGACTCCAAGAGTACGATATCACAGTAGTATTCAAGAACGAGCGCAAACACAAGGATGCCGACTGCCTTTCAAGGAATCCATTAGTGAAACACAACAGCATGAATGAAATTTCAACCCTCACTGAATTAGATGACGTTACAGCTGAACAGAGGTAAGATCCAGCATTATTACAAACCATAGAGGCCTTGGAGAAAGGAGAACCGACCAATGGAAAGTTCCAACTTATAAACAGAACATTTTATAAGAGCAACTACGATCCACTGGGCCCCAAATGGCTTCTGGTCGTTCCAGCTCATCTCCAGCCAGCTATTCTCGAATATTTCCACGACGCTCCAATATCCGGTCATCTGGGATTCATGAAGACCATAGACAGAATCAGACGCCGGTATTACTGAAAAGGTCTCTACCAATCTGTGAAGCACTATGTGAGTCACTGTAAAGAGTGCCAGCGACGGAAGCATATTCCGCAATTACCTCCAGGGCATCTTGTACTGATTCCGCTGGCAGCAGCTCCATTCCACCGAGCTGGGATCGATCTTTTAGGGAAGTTCCAAAAGTCGACAACCGGTAACCGATGGATAATAGTCTGCACTGACTACCTCATATGCTACGCTGTCACCAAACCTGTGCCGACTGCAGAAGCTCCAGAGATCACAAAATTCCTTGTAGAAGACATTATTTTGAAGCATGGAGCACCATGTGTCATGATATCTGATCGTGGAAAAGTATTCCAGTCAAAACTAGTATCAGAGGTAATGTCACGATGCAAGATTGTCCACAGAACAACAACTGCATACCATCCTCAGACAAATGGTCTTACAGAATGTTTTAACAAGACGTTAGCCGATATGCTGTCGATGTACGTCGATGTTGAGCAGAAGGATTGGGATACAATTCTGCCAGTCGTGACATTTGCTTACAATACCGCAAGACGAGACACCTCAGCCTTCACGCCGTTTTTCCTGCTCCATGTCCACGAAGCTGAGACGACAATGGATATGCTGTTCCTGTTCCAACCGGACGACACTCAAGATGACTATGTTAAACAGCTCATCACCAGGGTCGAAGAAGCAAGACAGCTGGCTTGCATACGGACATTGGAAGCCCAGGAGAAGGACCGTCAGTTGTATAACGACAGCCCAGGAGTTTTGTATGGATGTACAGAAGGTTGGACTGTCAGAAAAGTTATTGAAGCGATACTTTGGTCCGTGTAGTGTCATACACCACCTGTCAGACGTACACCACCTGTCAGACGTCACATACGAAGTTGAGGATTATGAGCCATCATCAACACGACAAAAACAAAGAGACATTGTTCACGTCCTGCACATGAAGCCTTACTACGATCCTGAAGAGCAGGTAGGCGACAATGGCTTCTTGTTCAAGGACTCTATGGACGGTAATGTTACTGATGTAGCCACAACAGGTTCGTCTGTCGTCGATGTTCGTGCAGAAGGAAAGGATTCTCCAGAACTGCCATACAGAGGACCCATGACAAGGTCAAGATCCAGGACATTGCAGCTGGCTCCATCGGGAACATAACAGCGGGTCGCTGTTTTTCCAGGAGAGGGAGCAATGCCGCGAGACACCACGTACACAAACTGCCGGCGTGGCGCAGGGGATAGCGTCACCAACTGCGGTGTTGAAGGTCGCCAGTTCAATCCCGCCCATCGGCAAAAATTTATTTCTTTGTAATTAACAATTCCAGAAGTTTCTACATCTTTCTTATGTTCACTTGTAAATTCTACTTGTTTCTTATGTTAACTGTTCTAATTTCTGGTACATTCTGTCTGCGTATACATAGCAAAGCACTCTGCCCGAGAGGCAGTCAGTGCTGCGTGTATGTTACATTCGTAATAAACGTGCTTTCAGTATAAGGGCTGTGTTCAGTTGCCTTCGAAGTCAAGCCTGCTCCCATTTCAACATGACAATATTTCATAGGTTAAAGTTGCCTCCAAATAAAACTGCACAATCCTTGTATCTTTATGCTACTAAACATAGACTTTCTTTGAATGACTCTAGAACTGTCCTAATGGCTGGTAAAAAAAGCATAACCATTAACTTCATTCCTCCTGGACCTGTTATACACATTGCACACGTCCACATAAGTGCTAGTCACATAGAATACCGACTTCAATACAGACAATATTTTTGTTAACTACAATACACATTATGGTGCCTTATCTGCCTTTCTGATATATACACTATGTTTCAATAAATCTTACTTTGTTGGGATTCAGCCACATGTCAGTCTCAAGAATAACTTCAGTACAATTAATCTCCAGCAGTGATGAAAATTTGGGAACTTTGTAACACATAGGTACTTCGAAAATTTACTACTAATATTTTGAAAGTTGAAGTGACTCATCTGAACACAACCAGATTTCACTACCAATCCGTCAGATGCCAAGTGTTGATCACCTACTGCATAGCCTAAAAGCCCCATATACACAAGTAATGCAGAAGTACTTTGCTACTCGAGTAGCTGCTTCCTTCATGTAATGACCCCTTCACCAGTTCTGCCTGCAGTCCATATGAACTGAGGATGGCCTAATAACCAAAGTGACAGGTGTCATTTGTGCCGACGTGAGCTACAATCTGAACAACTGAATTCCCGTATGGTTGACAGCTGCAGGTAAAGCCTCCTCTCCATTTCTGACGAGGTCCCCAGCCAAAAATATTGAGTGTACATTGAAATTCTATCTGTTGCCATACACGATTTCCCTACAGGGCTCCACAATGTGCCTAACATTGGAGCTCCCAATAACTAGCAAACTCCTCAGCTGTGTGCATTCTTGGACCCTCCTAAGAGATTGGCTATCTATCCATTCACAGAGTATATGGATCAGTAACAACTCACCGTAAAGAGGCTCGCTGAGCTGCTGACAGACCGAAAATAATCAAATCCACACAACTTTCTTCAGAAAAAGAAACACATACATACACGCAAACATTCAGACAACTATACACACATACAACTATCATGTCCGGCCACTCTAGCAACACAAGCTAGACTGTGAGTGAGGTGGGGAGTGGAGGGGGAAGGATGCTGGGTAAAGGTGGGGATGGAAAGTTCTGAATTGCATTATGGTTTTTAAAGGCGGGCATTTGAATTGTGGCAATGAATACAATGAAGGGAAGGGGGTGGGAAAGGATAAAAGGGAGATGTAGAGAAGTGTGGGAAGGGAGTGGGGGGGGATTTTAAATGATGAGAATAATAAGGATGTGATTATCTATTTTAGTGTCTGTCAGCAGCTCAGTGAGGCTCTTTACTATCCTCCATTATTGATATTTCTATCCGATTTTCCAATGTTAAAAGTGTATGGATAAGGTTAGACATCCAGCGTCCTCATTGCCCCTTCCCTTCAAGTGTCACAGAGGTAATTCAACTACCCGCTTCTTCTCACATAGATTGAGCCAAATAGGTGACACTCATCCTGTGAGCTCCCCTGTTTAGTACGTTTCAAAACTACCGTTAAGGATAGCCTCTAGGACTACACTACAGCCCCTACAGATCACTCCTGTAAAAATTACCAAGACAAAAAAGGTAGAAATCAACTAGTTACAGCACTCGCAGAGATGTTGAAGTGGCATTTTTCCAGTGCTCCACAGTCAAATGGAACAGGAAGATATAACACACTTCTGGCCACCAAAATGCAACAGCCTGAAGGATGCAATCAGGAAATTGAAATATTACATCAAAGCAACCACACTGCAAGAGAGACGAAACACCACACATGGAGACATCACAATAAATAATAATCATGTAAGTCCTTTGTGTCTTTCACGGTGCCATTTTTCAACAAATCTTCTCACTTTACAAGCCACATCACACTGAATAAAATCCTTGAGCTTTCAATGGCAAGCACCGCCATCACCATCAGGAATGAAATTACTGACTGCTGGGGCTGGCACTGTGCCCTGCTTAGCAATAGCAATGCCTGGAACTTTCTGGACAGCTGAACAATTTATGCTTGGAAGGCAAGGCAGGTAGTTTGTGTTGCTAAAGTACCGTATGACTTACACGGTACATAAAGCCAGTGCCACATTTGAAACTGGCTTTCCCATCTCTGTACAAGCACCAAACCTCTGCTTGCACACTATGTCCACAACACACTCTCAAACACCACTAAGAGTACACCCTGGTCTCCACTGAAATTGTTGCTATTTAATCTCATTTCAGCTACTCTTTAATATCAGAATCCCAGTAAAAAGATGTATGGGCCAAAATTATCATGTTTTCAAGCTGTATTTTATGCCCTTTTGAGGCAATGTTCCTCTACAGCGGATTTCTCAATTTCTCTTTGATGTGTCTTGTGTGCTTTCCACATCACTCAGCAACAGAGTTAGCAGTTTACCCTATGTAAAAACCACCACACTTACAGCGGACACCATACACACTCAGAACACAAATATCTATGCGGTATTTGATGGGGTGTAACATCTCTTATCTTGCAGGCGGTCCGGAACAGTGGTATCAGCTCATGCCTCTGTAGCATGAGCCCTAACTTACTGGTATGGAAAGAATGGATCCGTCTTGGGCTCATCTGCTGATTTATAGCATTGTTTCTGTCAGTGGCACCTGAATGCCTTGGCAGTTTCACCCTTTATGCAACCGTTTTCATTAAACATACATCTCAAATGATATTTGAACGGTAACAGTTTCCTTCATGCTGTACACAAGAAAGTTGTCCTGGAAACACTAATACACAGAGCAAAGGTTATTTCAACATTTGAAGCATTAGAACCTGTGTTCTGGCCCGCTTGCAAGATACGAGATACTATGTCACGCCCTTTTAAGGACAGCATAGGTTTGCATGTTCCAGGTGTAGACGGTGCCCCCTGCAAGTGTTGTAGTATTGACATATTGGGCAAACTATTCACACTGTTGCCGAGTGGCATGCAGAGAACACATGACACCTCGAACTAAGAGAACCTGAGACGTCAGCCATAGCAGAACATTGCCTAGAAACGGGCACAGAATACAGCTTGAAAACACGAGAATTTTGGCCCAAACATCTTTTTACCAAGAATCTATTATTAAAGAAGCAGCTGAAATTAGACTGCAAAGCAATAATTTCAACAGACTAGATTCTCACAAAAACTTGTCTATTGAATCATTAATTTTAGAAAGCATACTGGAGACAAACAGCGATCTTGACACAATAGTTAAAATTAATGCAGTCTAGATCGCAAAATTTTTATTTTTGTTTCATTCCCAGTTTTAGTCTGTTGTAAACCATCTTCAGATGGATACTAGCATGATGGCAGGCAGGCAGTGGCGGTGGACACTGCAGACTGCACAAACATTTGTGCCGTCTGCTGTGTCCGCTGCCACTGCCTGCCATTATGGTGATATCCATCTGAAAATGGCTACAACAGACTGAAACTGGCAATAAAACAAAAATAATTTTTCAATCTGGACTGTTTTCAATTTTCTCTATTGAATCACGTTGAGCTCCTCACTGACGCTTATGTTTTTGCTCTGTTATTTTGAAGAGAATGGAGAAGAACAAAAGCTGTTAACAAGAACAAAGTTTTGGGTTATTTAACATTTTTAATTGAGTTTCAAATGTTGAAATCTTTGTAATCCTGAGGTACCAAACTGTTGAGGTCAATGGTGCCTATATAATAGTTTCAAACAGCATTATAAAGACAGTGGTATTAGCTTCCCGGAAGTATGTTACAAGCATTTAACCCACCTCACTTTCTCAAATGCCCAATCAACAATTCCATCCACTGACTGAGGGCAAATCTGAAGAACTAGAGGAATAAAGAATTGCAAAAATGGTGCCAGACTTTCCATCTGTACATTTTGTGGCATTGTTTGCAGAACATCAACAACAACTGCTGGTGACAACCTCTTCTTGAAACTGGAGACATAACGATTCCACAAGATAGCTGCCTTCATGAAGTTGCCCTGAAAAAAATCACTTCATGTCAATTATTTGTATAGCTTATCCTCTATTCTACATTGCTTTTCCATTGTCATACAAAGAATTGTCAATTTTGAAAAGGAAAAATGTACAGCAGAAAAAGTTTAACATTCTAAGTACTAAGATTACAATAAGAATTGTCTATGCATTTAAATACTTAGAGTCTCTTGTGGAATGCTTTTAGCTTTGCGGTGCTTGCATGGTTGGAATAGGATACTTGGAGGTCACTGTGTGGCAGTCCGTTCTCTATTGCATTTGTTAACACGTACACAGCAAGTGACTAAAACTGACAATGTTACTATATCTGTTCTGAGATTCCCACAAGGGGGGAAGTAATGCGGGTTCAAGTAATGGTGTTATGAGATAATAATATAGTAAGGACAGTTTACAACTCACTGCAAAGACTTGGCGATGAGCTGTGACAGACACATACAAAAGACACACACATACAACACTTTTAGCTATTGGCCATGGCCTTCTTCAGAAAATAGAACACTTACGCAATCACACAGGCACACATCACAGTCATACAACCATCACCTCCAGCTGCCGCACTTCAAATCAAGCTCTGCGACAAGTAAATTGGGGACAGGAGGGGAGGGGAGAGGGGATAGGAAGGTTACGTCACGGTGGTGGGGTTGGGTTAGATGGGAATAGCGAGATGCAGCTTAGGAATGGAGTGGGGAGGCGGGTATGGCGAGGAAAATAAAATAAAATAAACAAAATAAAATAAAATAAAATAAATATACAAAATGCATGCAGACTGCAAGTACACAAGACCGCGACGCATACACGTGCGCGCGCGCGCGCGCGCGCACACACACACACACACACACACACACACACACACACACACACACACACACACACACTATCGCACATTCACGCACCACTCAAAATAAGTGATGTTTGGGATAGAGAGATAAGAACTGTAAGGTATGGGAAAAAAAGGAAGTTATTGTAGGTTAGGCTTGGTTGATTTCGGGATCGGAGACTGTACTGTAGGGATAACTCCCATCTGTGCAGTTCAGAAAAGCTGGTGATTGATAGGAGGATCCAGATGGCTGGGTTGTGAAGCAGCAACTGAAATCAAGCGTGTGCTCCGCTGCATGCTGTGCCACAGTATGGTGCACCTTGTTTTTGGCCAGAGTTTGGTGGTGGCCATTCATCCTAATGGATAGTTGGTTGGTGGTCATACCAATATAGAAAGCTGCACAATGTTTGCAGCTGCACAGATAAAACGTAAAACACAATCAGCTGTAGCAGCATCACCACCAAGAATAAAAGAAAGTGCAGCTGGCAGGACAAAGGACTGTCGTAAGGCAGCTAAAAGGGGACAGTCCACGAGGATGTGGACCACTGTCAATAAAGTGCCACAGCGACACTGTGGAGGATCATCCCGTTGAAGTAGATGGCCATGTGTCATCCACGTGTGACCAATACGCAGGCGACAAAGGACAACTGACTCCTTTCGAGAGGCCCTCGGGGAGGAGTTCCATGGAGCTGTAGAAAGCTTCACTGTACGGAGCTTGTTTGGGGCAAGTGAGCCAACCCACTCAGTGTCCCAAAGCCCAAGTACCTTCTGGTGTAACTCTAATCGGAGGTCCCTCTCCTGAATACCAATTTCTAAGGGGCTTGAAGTAATTCCCTGCCTAGCCAGCCGATCCACACGTTCGTTCCCCGAAATTCCAATGTGTCCTGGGGTCCAAACGAGGACCACAGTGCGGTCAGACTGAACGAGAAAGTTAAAAGATTCCTGGATTGATCGCACCAGTGGGTGTTTTGGAAAGCACTGGTCAAGGGCTTGCAAGCCGCTCAGGGAGTCGCTACAGATAATATACGACTCCCCGCGACAGGCTACAAGGTGCTCCAGTGCTCGACGGATAGCTACACAGCTACACAGTGAAGATACTACTCCCATAAGATAAGGAGTGGTGTTCAATGTCCTCATCAAGGGTGTAGGCATACCCACAACGGCCATCAACTAGGGACCCATCAGTGTAGACAATTTCCGCGCCATGGAAAGAACCAAGTACAGCCTGAAACTGGCAGCGGAGAGTCAACGGTGCAACAGAGGCTTTAGAGTCACGTGACACGTCCAACCGAAGCTGTGGACATGGTACAGACCACGGAGGAGCACAGGAAGGATAGTGAAAAGCAGGAGGAATAGGAAGGGATTCAAGTGAAGAGCGAAGGGAACGAACACGGACTGCGATCGGGAGACCCGACCTTGGCCACCGTCGTGGGGAAGGAAGGACAACATCCGGAAAGAGAAGCCTGTAGTTTGGATGGTGGGGTAAGGCATGTACATGGACAGCGAGTGCGCTGCCAGCGGAAATGCAGGGGTGGAACCCCTGCTTCGGCTAGCAGACTTGTCACTGGACTTGTGTGAAAAGCCCCTGTCGCCACACGGACACCACTATGGGGGGCCGGGTCCAATACCTGTAGTGCTGACGGTGCTGCAGAGTCGTACACTATATTCCCATAGTCCAGGCACGATTGAATGAGAGCTTTGTAGAGCTGCAGAATTGTTGGGCATGATGCTCCCCATGCCGTGTGGCCGAGACAGCGAAGGATATTAAGATGTTTCCAGCATTTCTGTCGCAGTTGAAAGAGGTGCGTCTGCCAAGTCAGCCGGGCATCAAAAACCATACCAAAGAAGCGGTGTGTTTTTTCAACTCTAAGGAGTTTGTTATCCAGGTACAGCTCTGGATCAAGGTGAAGTGCCCGACGACGACAGAAGTGCATTACTCAGATCTTAGAGCCCGAGAAGTGGAAACCGTGGACGGAGGCCTATGACTGTGCCTTTCTAATGGCTCCCTCCAGCCGCCGTTCGGCGACATCAATAGTGGCGGAGCTGAAGTAGATACAAAAATCATCCACAAACAGGGAGGAGAAAACTGATGACCCAACCGCAGCTGTGAGACCATTGATAGCAATCAGGAGAGGGGAACACTGAGAACAGAGCCGTGCGAGACACCATTCTCCTGGATATGAGGAGTGCTGAGACAGGTGCCTACACGAGCCTGAAAAGAGCGGGGCGATAAAAAGTTCTGTATAAAAATTGGAAGGGAGCCCTCAGGCCCCAAACATGAAGTGTAGCCAGAATATGGTGGCGCCTTTTGCAGATCAAAGAAGACTGCAATGAGATGTTCAAGTCTGGGGAAGGCAGTGCGAATAGCCGATTCCAGCGAAACAGAGTTGTCAATGGCGGAACGGCCTTGACGGAATCCCCCTTGTTCTGGGGCGAGAAGTTCCCGGTCTTCAAGGAGCCACATCAGCCGCCGACTCACCATTTGTTCAAGTAGCTTGCAGAGCACATTGGTAAGGCTGATTGGGCGGTAACTGTCAGTCGCCAATGGATCTGCTCCAGATTTCAACACCGGGATGACGGTGCTTTCCTGCCACTGTGGTGTAAAATCCCCATCTGCCCAGATACGAAACAGGGAGAGAAGGTTGTGTTGAAACTCAGCCAAAAGGTGATGGAGGAACTGGTTGTGTATCCGATCTGGCCCCGGAGAAGTATCGGGGCTTTCAGCCAGAGCAGTTTCAAACTCCCATTTGCTAAATGGGGCATTGTAAAGTTCCTGGCGGCATGTGCGGAATGATAACTGCTGCCACTCGACCCTCTCCTTGAAGGTGCGGAAGTCTGCACTGTATGTTTCAGTTGCTGAGCAACGTGCATAATGATCCGCCATGTACTCAGCTATGGCTTGTGGGTCAGTGCTGTGTGCACTCTGAATGGTGAGCGATGGGATTCCTGCTGGTGGGCGATATCCGAAAAGGTACCGTACTTGGGTCCAGACCCGAGAAGGGGAGGCGCGAGAGCCGATAGAGGCTACAAACCTCTCCCTTCTTACTCTGCCGAATCAATCGCCGAGCTCGTCCACGGAGCCACTTAAAGGCGATTAGATTGTCTAGAGAAGGGTGTCGCCGGTGCTGCTGAAGTGCACGCCGATGTTCCCGGATGGCCTCAGCGATTTCCTGCGTTCACCAATGGACCGATTTACATCAAAGTGATGCAGACACGGTCGCGACAGTTTTCTCAGCAGCGGAAACTATGGCCTTCGTGACTTGCTGGAGAGCCATTTCAATGCCAGCCAGAAGTGGAGTTGGTACCACTGAAGCTGAGACAAATGCCAGCCAGTCAGCTCTATGGAGCCGGTTTGCGGCTTGAGTCTCTGGGAGCAACAGAAAGATGAGAAAATGGTTGCTGCCACAGAGATAATCATGGACATTCCAGTTCAGATGAGGGAGGAGACCCGGGCTATAGACAGACAGGTCTATGGCCAAATATGTGCCGTGAGCTACGCTGAGGTGCGTCGCAGAACCTGTATTAAGAAGACAAAGGTTTCGCCGTGTCAAGAGCATCTCCACATCCGTACCACGAGCCGAGGTCTGCGTCCCACCCCACATAGGGTTGTGAGCATTAAAATCCCCCAGAAGGAGAAACGGCGGGGGAAGTTGAGCAATCA
The DNA here is from genome assembly GCA_026315105.1 of Locusta migratoria. Classification (NCBI taxonomy): domain Eukaryota; kingdom Metazoa; phylum Arthropoda; class Insecta; order Orthoptera; family Acrididae; genus Locusta; species Locusta migratoria. The sequence continues at coordinate 129,062,072 of CM048745.1, read as the reverse complement.
AGGCATCAAGGTCAGCAAGACAAATAACCTCATCTGGAGGAAGGTAGAAGGAACAGATCATAATTTCCTGCCTTACTCTTATCCTGACAGCCACTGCCTTGAGATTCATGGTGAGGGGCACAGCTGCACTGGAGACAGTGGCAATGACATAGAGACATACACCTCCAGAGACCCTGTCACAGAAGGGGCGATTTTTGAAATAGCCCCGGTAGCCACGTAGGACCAGGGTCCTCTGAACAGGAAACCACGTTTCCTGTATCGCTATGCAGAGCACATGGAAGTTGCTCATTAGCTGTTGCAGCTCAGCCAGATGGAGGAAAAAACCACTGCAATTCCACTGGAGGATGTGGTAGTTAGCGACTTTAAAGGCCATGATACAAAATATAAAAAAGTTATTCCATAGGTTCATCTGCTGCAGCCAACTGAGAACCTAAAGAATCCAGGACCAGTCGTTCTGGGGATTTGGTGAGTGCGGGATTCTCACGTGACACAAGGATCTGCACCTCATCATCTGATGTAGAAGATGAGGTAGCAGGTGGCTTGACAGCCACCAAAGAGTCTTTTGTCTTCTTCTTCCATCCCTCTCGCTGGCCCTTAGCTTTGCAGTGCTGGGAGGGCTTCTCTGTAGTGGGGTAGAAGAAAAGCAGGAAGCCCTTCTACCCACAGGTTTTGGATCCTTCAGCCATTGGCTCGGATCTGCTGGAGCACTAGGAGAAGCCTCAGAAGGGAGTGCCCCGAGGGACCCCTTCCGAGTGAGGTGAGCCGGAGGAGGCTGCTGCTCCTCCGGCTGGGAGGTGGGGGACTGGTGTCCCCGATGGTGGGGGTGGAGGTGCCCCCAATGGTGGTAGTGGGAGGACAGTGAGAGGAGTGCCCCCGACCTTGACGGAGGCAGATGAGCTTTGACGGCCCTTTGAGCTCACGGAAGGTAGTTGCACGGTAGGTGGTATCAGAAGTGGTGGCGACGACGTAACTGCAGTGAAAGATGTCATCATGGAAACTGGGGGAAGCCGTTTGTATTTCTTACGTGCCTCTGTATATGTCAGCCGATCCAGGGTCTTGTATTCCATAATCTTTTACTCCTTACGGAGCACGGTACAGTCTGGAGAATAGGGCAGATGATGTTGCCCACAGTTGACACAGATAACTGGAGGAGTACACGGAGCGTCCGGATGTGTTGGACACCCGCATTCCCTACATGTGGGGCTGGAGCTACATCTGGAGGAGATATGTCCAAATTTCCAGCATTTGAAACAGCGCATAGGGGGAGGAATATAAGGTTTTACGTCACACCGGTAGATCATGACCTTGACCTTTTCGGGCAATGTATCGCCGTCAAAGGCCAAGATGAAAGCACCGGTGGCTACCCTATTATCCTTCAGACCCCTATGCACGCGCCAGATGAAGTGGACACCCCACCGCTCTAGGTTGGCGCGTAGCTCTCATCCGATTGTAAAAGAAGATTCCTGTGATAGATCAGACCCTGGATCATGTTAAGCGATTTATGGGGTGTTATACTGACCGCAACGTCACCCAGCTTATCGCAAGCAAGCAATGCTTTTGATTGGGCGGATGACACTGTTTCGATCAGTACCGAACCGCTTCTCATCTTTGACATGCCTGAGACTTCACCAAACTTATCCTCAAGGTTTTCAAGAAAGAAAAGTGACTTTGTCAACATGAAAGTTTCCCCATCTGTTCGGCTACAAACAAGATACTTAGGTGAGTAAGCCTAATCCCTGTCTTTAGCCCGCCATTCCTCCCATGGGATGGCCAGGGAAGGGAACGTTCAGGGATCATACGTCGCTGCATTATAAGCAACTCTTCCACACTTGGAGACGCCGTTTTTACGACCGACCACACTTTTATTTGCTCATTTCATTTTCGTCCCACGAGCAGCTAGGGAACTAGAGGTCCACCCAGGCAAAGCCCTGCTTGCCTGAGGTACAGCATGTTCCTCAGAGGTTGCTCGCTAGTGGCTGTTCGACCACAACAGTCATGCATCTCCTTGGCACATAGCACACCTTGAGATTGAGGGGTTTTTTTTTTTTTTTTTTTTTTTTTTTTTTTTTTTTTTTTTTTATATAGAGATTTGTACCGTCCTCACGACCCGAGTGATTAAGCCAAGATCCCGGGGCTCTGAAACGTACAACTTTCCACTGTCACACCGAACGGTGGTCATTGAAGCACGCACAGAGCTTACGGTGTAGCGGACTATTGGCACAACACAGCCCACAGTTAAGGACCCTGGGTTCGCCAAGTCCGTACTCAGCAAATTAATGCTAAGCCCCTGAGTGGAAGCTGTAAGGAAAGGACCGTTTGATATGGAAAGGATGGCAACTGTCACAATGGAGTATTTCCTTTCATACCAACCACCAGCAACCCCTGTGTGTGTGTGTGTGTGTGTGTGTGTGTGTGTGTGTGTGTGTGTGTATCTTTACATATATCTACTTTTTGCAGCCCTGGGTAGCTTCTTTGGGGGCGGTGGGGGGAGGAGGGGATGCAGGTTTGGGGGGGGGGGGGGAGAGAGTCTTCCGGTCCCAGGGAAGCAGGGTCTTGCCTTAGGGGAGGGAGGATGGGTGGACAGGCACACGCACCCACACACACGCACCCACACATGCACACACACACACACACACACTCACAGATATACACGCCCTTCGGCATATTCCCTCTTCCCATTGCCTACCTGGTCCCAACCTCTGTTAATTTCAAATTCCCGCCCACTATTCAACAACATCTATGCCTCTGATCTGTGGACAGAGCCTCTGCCTCGACTGGCATCTTTGTCCAACTTCTTTGCTTTTTACTTATGTCTGCCTTGTGTGTGTGTGTGTGTGTGTGTGTGTGTGTGTGTGTGTGTGTGTGTGTAGATTGTTTGACTTACCCAAAGCACAGGCTCACCGATAGACACAAAAAACACATAATAAAAACACACATAAACATTGAAGCTTTCACAACCATCGCAACCGTTGGTTGCTTCGTCAGGAATATATGAAATGTCTGTCTAGGTGCGTTTGCGTTTGGATATGTGTGAGTGTGTGTGTGTGTATTTGTTTACCTACCTTTTTTTTCCTCTAAGGTAAGTCCTTCCACTCCAGGGATTGGAATGACTCCTTTTCCACTTCCTTAAAATCCATATCCTTCCGTTTCTCCTCTCCTTACTTCCTCTTTTCCTGAAGAAGCAACCAATGGTTGCAAAAGTTTGTATGTGTGTGATTTTATTTGTGTCTGTCGACGAGCCTGTCCTTTGGGTAAGTCATCCATTTTCTATTTTTGTTTATATATATAAAATAGACGAAGATTACTCACCAGGCGAAGGAGCACAGGTGTGACAGCATCACAAATAAATAAATGAATACACACACACACACACACACACACACACACACAAATGCAAGCTTTCGCAACCCAGAAGGAAAGGCGAGGGAAAAGGAAATGACGAGGGTTTTAAGGAATGGGGTAAGGAGCCATTCCAATCCCGGGAGAGGAAAGACTTACCTTGGGGGAAGAAAAGGAAGGTAAACAAATACACACACACACACACACACACACACACACACACACACACACACACACACACACACACACATTTACAAAGACGCAAACACACCTAGGCACCTAGGCACACTGCCGACACTAGTTTATGCACTCAGAAAAAACAAGAAAGTTTGGGTAATGTTAGAGTACACTGTATGAAGAGGAACTAACCTAACTAATCCATACATGAACACAAATTCACTTTCTACACTTCATTTGACAGGCTATGTTCTTGTCGATCTGTACATCTCTGTACATCATAGCATCAAAAGGCAAGGATTGGAAAGACAAAAAGACAATCAGATATTCCAACATTATCATAATACAATAAATTTTCTATGTAATGGTCATTTGATGATTTCCAATGGCTTAAGTTTTCCCCCATTGTTGGAGGTGAAAAACTGCATATAATGCACCCATGTAAATCTCCAGTTTATATTTTCATCTTTCTAGAGCTCCTGGATTACACTCATATCAATTAATATTACCTTGTTGAGATTGTTCTGAGTTAGGCATTTCACATTTGCCGACTAACTATATAGCAGTACATGCAGCATCTTTGCTTCCACAATTAATAGTTCCTTTGTTAAGGAAGAGAGGTGGATGTACTGTAGAGTGTTAAAAAGGAAAGACATATCAGTAAGAGACCAAGAGCCACCTAACATCCCAGGGTTCGAATGGCATGCCTTTCCTATTTCTAACCTTCCCCAATCCACTCCTTCCTGCTCCCTAAGAGAGGAACTACTAGTTCCAAAAGCTAGGACAGTATGTGTGTGTGTGTGTGTGTGTGTGTGTGTGTGTGTGTGTGTGTGTGTGTAATTTTGCCTCTTTAAGGTAATTGCAAACCAGTTCTCTTTTCATAATGTTCTAGTATTCTAAAGTGAATGTTCCTTTTCAAATTAGCATATCATATCTTTAAACAAATAATCTAGAATTTTAACACTGTTTAATTCCTTCATTTTTTATCCAAAAAGAATTTGTTGGTAGTTAATCAAGGACAAGTTTTTTGTCACACTGAAATAAAAAAATTATAATTCCTTTTGAAAATGGAATTGATACTGGAATAAATAAAGGAAATCTAAACTTAGCACACAAAAAGTGCTGGTAGTTACAATGATCTAGGCATTCAGAGTCCTCCAACATGTTCACATCATCAGCTGTCAAAGCTGACTGTCATATCAGCATCTGAAGCTGAACCCTAATCTTTCTTACTAAATGAGTTAGGAAAACATATCTCACAGCCTAAAATCAGGATCAAATGGCTTGTGACTGTCTTATGTTCTAATTTTATCACATGTTTCTGATGTAAATAAGAAAATGGCAAAGTCTAAACTAGATACCTATTTGTCTTACCTCACTTAGATATGAAGTGCATTTTTCAAAAAGGTCTGCTTTGCTGAAAACTATCCAATCATCAATGTCGGTTCTATTCGACTGGTTCAAAATTTCATAAGTATCAAGACGCAGAAGTATGCTGTTAACTTCTGAAAGTAGTAATTCGACATCTGATGTTAAAGTCTGAAACAAAAATAGTGCCAGTTAAACATGCAATTTGGTCCATCCTTGTTTTAAGATTGTATCTACTCATTTTTTTCTACGACTCAAATGATCTAATTTTTAAATATTTAAAGAAGTTCTCAATAAAGAATTTTCACAATAATTAAAGGAAACTGTGAACTAAGTACATCTGGTATTTTTGTTACTAATTTCTATTAAGATAGATAGTCTGCTGTTCTGCCTGGCCTGATTTCAACAAACGCTTTCATCAGACAATGGGTGTCGCACACCTATTCAAGCCAATAGGGGTCACGCACTTCCCTTAGGGGTCATCTATCACGAAACCCCCCCCCCCCCCCAAATAACAATCTGCTCTGAAATTTGTGCTTGCACCAGCATTGAACTCTGTCATCACGTACACCTTTCCTGCCTTACAAAACAGGCAAGACTAAGACCAACATATTTTATGTTTGAGTAGGGACAGCCAACATGTTGTCAACACATAATTTCAGAGATAGGCCAATACAATCATTTTTCTCAGGTGTTTATTACATTTGCAAGTGAACAGCCAACGATGTTTGGTGTTACAAATATACTGATTTCCAGGGGCTGGACCATAACAATCTGCCTGATCATGTCACAGATTTTCAGATTTGTAGTCTTTATATTCCTAGAATGTTTTCCCATTTGGAACCACATTATCTTTCCTATCAGCTGCCAATTGCTTCCACTTCAGGGATGGATTAATGCAATCAAACTACTCGGAAATAGTTGTCCGCTGATGGGTATAGTGATAGCATAGTATGCCTCTTACTAACATTTTCCACCCCTGATGAGACAGCAATAAGCAACTGATGAGAATGGTTGTCAGTTGATGGCTGAAGTTATAACTCAGTGTGCTGTTCACTAACATCCTCCATTCCTGATGTGACATAAATCAATAACTGATGCGAAAGATGAAGTCATTCATAAACGAAATGTAAGATGGCGGGAGTAGAAATATTCTGCAGACAGCTTCAAATTCCGGCTGTCTAAATTTTCACAATGGTGTTTGTCATAAAGAATGTCACCTTCCCTCCAGTCAATTCTATTTGAGTTACCAAACCATCTCTGTAAAACACTCATTGATCGAACTTACCAGTAACAAACCCAGCAACCTGCATTCAAATTGTTTTAACATCTCCCTTTAAACTGATCTACTGAAGATCCCAAATACTCCAGCGGCATTCAAGAATGGGCTGCACTGGTATTCTATACACTGCTCCTTCCAATAACCTAAGTCAACTCTTCACCTTCTTCACAACTCATACCATTTTATATCCTTTTGCGATGTAAGATATACTTATTTAATCTTTGTGACTGTGTCAAATGCTGTATTCAAACATCAGCCTAATCTTCCTTCTTCTGCCTCTTCTTTCTTTAAAGATCATATGATTACAAAAATGTATTCACAACAGCAAATATGATTATATGAGGGATGTTCAAATGAAAAGGTACAAAACAAAACTATGGCCTTGTCTCACAGTACACATCACTATTAATAGTTTTTCTATGCTCAAGAAATTCAATGAATATCAGACCTTGGACATCAAAATGATGGTAAGCATCACCCTGCTGAGGGCACAGCCTTGTATTTTTTAGGAGTAGTACACAACACTACATTCGTGTCCCTAGATGTCTTACTACTTTATCCCAAAGAGACATATTCAAATTGCAACTAGTTTGGTTGTTAAGACGTTTTGTACCCTACCATATGAACACCCCTCATACATCAGTTGTACGATCTATTAGTAGCATGTGAACATTTATGGTGGATTGGAACACTAAACCAATTTCCCACTTTTTGCAAGCAGCCACCTTAGTCATTGAGCAATCTAAGAACACCTCCTGGACTAACTCAAGAAATTGTTATTTGATTCATTAAATAACATTGTTTTACGTTCAATATGTGCAATTATCTGTTCAAAACAGATATGGGCACTATTATCTCAAAACCAAACAGCCACAAGTTTAAATTTTGCATTTGCTCAGATTTTGCAATTAATTCAGCCAGTCAGTGTCATGTTACATGTATCAAAAAATATCACAGCTCTCATTGCGCAAAGGAATGAAAAGATTGACATCACTCTGAAGAAATTATTTATTTTCATGTGACAAATGTTTTTATATTTACAATGACACACTCAAATTTTTAGCAAACTGAAAAAGTAATGCTTGAAAGTGTATTTTTTTATTATTTTTATTTACTTATTTGTCTAAACCTACAAAGAAAGCAAGAAAAATGCTGAAGGAGAGCAGGATATAAATACCATTTGCTACTTTCTGTGACTTCTTCTATTATTTTGATAAACTGAAGCTAGCTATATGTCTTCCTACATTGCAAACGTATTTCCATTTGGTGGATGTTTGTTATGTGGTTACAAACATAATAGATTGTCTTTAGCATCAGTGGCTGGATAATGTGAATATCAAACTACTACAATTCATTGTGGTGCCAAAATCCAATCAACACTCATTGAAACTGACAACAGTGTTGACACTCATACTGTAACGACATTGTTACTAGTCCCTAAAAAATGCCAATTTTTGAACAATAAACTTGTTTTTGTGTCAACTGTTCTTAATACTACGCATCTCGTAAGAAATATTTTTTTCCCTTGTAAACAAAGCAACATAGATTATTTTGCCCCAAATACAAATTACTGATATAACTACAATGCAAAATTCCAGGAAGGATTAAACAATATTTTTAAGAAGGATAGAATGCCACTCACCACAGAGGTGTCTCCATGAGCTGCAACAGTTGACAACTTTAATAAGCTTCTGGCAAGTAAGGCCTTCATCAGACACACACACACACACACACACACACACACACACACACACACACACACACACACGACTGCACCAGTCCCCTGCCACTGCAGACATTCTGTAGGACTCCCCACAGATATTGCATAGGTTTGGTGGACAGCAGATAGTAGGGGTGAAGAGGATATCGGGTAGGGTATTTCTCACTTCAACACAGGATGAAAGGTAGATGAAACCCTGACTCAGAATGTGGTTTAACTGCTCTAGTCCTGGAAGGTACTGGGTAACAAGAGCGGTGCTCCTTTGTGGTCGGGCAGTGGGTGTGAGGGAGGTGATAGGTGACTGTACAGACAGGACCCACGAGATCTGTTTCTGGACAATGTATGGAGGGTAATAGTGGTCAGTGAACTGTTTGGAGTATTTAGAGGACTGCTTGTCGCTGTAAATGTGACATCTACAGGCTAGGTTGTATGTAAGGGACTTTTTGCTGTGGAATGCATGGCAGCTGTCTAAACGGAGGTACTGTTTATGATTGGTAGGTTTCATATAGATGGAGGTAATGATGAGCACATCATTGTGATCGAGGTCCGTGTCGAGGATGGTGGCTCATTAGGTTGAGTAGGACCATGTGAAGTGATGAAGGAAAAGGTGTTGAGGTTTGGAGGAATATTGATAGTGTGTCCTCACTTTCAGTCCAAATTATGAAGATATCATCCATGAATCAGAACCTCTAAATGGCCCATGAACAGGTTGTCATAGGAAGGTGCCATACAGGTGCCCACTGCCTTACTGTGAATTTGTTTGTAGGTGATGCTTTCAAATGAGAAATAATTTTGGGTGAGGAGGTTGCGAGCTTGGAGTCAGTCGGGCGTTGTGAAAGGTACTGTTCAACAGCAGCAAGGCCATGAGCCTTGGTGATGTATGTGTAGAGGGAGATGGCATCGACCATGATGACCATGGTACCAGGTGGTAAGGGAACTGTGGAGAGTCTGTGGAGAAAATATTTGGTGTCTTTTACATAGGAGGGTAGGTTGGGGTTAATAGGTTGAAGGTGTTGGTCCAAGAGATTAAGATTCTCTCAGTGGGAGCACCATAGCCAGCCAAAATGGGACATCCAGGGTGGTTGGGTTTATGGACTTAAGGAGCATGTAAAAGGTGGTGGTATGTTCTGTAAGAGAGAGAGAGAGAGAGAGAGAGAGAGAGAGAGAGAGACTCTCCAGGTAGAGGTCCTGGGATGGGTGTAAGGTCTTCAGGAAGGACTGGAGGTCCTGTACGATTTTTTTAATGTGATCCCTGACAGGGTTTGTAAGTGGAAGAATCAGAGTTAGCAGAGACACTTTGCCAAATGGTACTTGCAGTGGAGCTTGTGTCAGCAGGTATGATCATAAGGTATGGGAACAATTTTTAGGTAGTGGATTGTATCCCTTTCTGCAGGTATGAGGTTGGTATCCATATTGAGGGATTTTGGGAAATGCTGGAGAAGCCAGATTAGAAGTTAGGGAATTCTGGAAAGTTAAAAGGAGATGATTTGGGGGAAGTGGGGATGGATCTCTGATGGATGGCAGAGTTTTATGACACTTGTGGAATATGCTTAAAGAATCTTTTATTTCATAATTGAACATATACACGTGACATACATCACTGATAACAAGAGACACTTCGTATAATGTAATTAAAGCGCCGAGGTGCACCATATGAAAGCAAAACAAACTCTGACAGCCGGCGCGCTGGAAACGCCAAATGGCAACCTTTGGTATTGATAAAGACCAAAGGGCGTGTTGAGTACAAGAAATTGAAGAGATCGCTCATCAAGAAGCAATTGATGGTATGCTTCAGACAAATCAATTTTTGAAAAATATTGTCCGCCCGCTAATTTGGCAAAGAGTTCCTCTGGCCACGGCATGGGATACGTGTCAATGATACTTTGTGAATTTACAGCATTTTAAAGTCGCCGCAAATGCGAAGGGATCCGTTTGGCTTGAGAACCACTACCAAAGGAGAAGCCCATTCACTCGAGAAGTGATAGGAAGAAGAATACCCGCAGTTGTAAGGCGATCGAGTTCTTGTTTAACAGAATTGTGAAATGCAACTGGAAGAGGGCGCACGAAAAAATCGCGGGCGAGAACCATCTTTAAGCGATATGCGGGATGTGAAAGCAACAGCACGACCAAAGCCTGTGGAGAAAAGATCTGAGAATCTGGCAGATAAAGCCTCTATTGTGTCAAACGGAACAATATCCGAGACCATATTTATAGTGTCATCCACAGAAAATCCAAAAGCGCAAAATGTGTCGTAGCCAAACAAGTCTGTCGTAGCTGCTTTGTCTACAACGAAAAGAGTGAGTGTGTGTGTCACATGTTTATATGTGACCGGTACTTCAAATTGGCCTTTGAGAGCCAGTTGTTGATGGGTATAAGTGCGCAAGTTGCACGAAACAGCTGATAAGGGGGGGCACCCCTAGCTTAACGTCAGTGTGAGAAGTAATAATAGTCACGGCGGAACTGGTGTCAACTTGCATTTGAATATCCTTTCCTAGGACAGTAAAGGAGACAAAACGTTTATTGTTTGAAGAATAAGTGGAGTTGACAAACATGACTGAACCAGCATCAGATTCCATATCATTAATTGCTTGAACTTGTTTGGAACGACATACGGATGAGATGTGACCAAGGTTTTTTGCACTTGTGGCATTGTGCCCATCTTTGTGGGCAGTCATCAACCGAGTGCTGTGTGAAACATTTCAGAGAAGAGGGCAGAGCATTTAGTGACGGTTTTCTCTGAAAAACCATCTTGCTTTTGTTTTGTTTCTGCTGAGAGTGGCAGTACATAGCAACAATGTCGTCACTTGCTTCGCTGTGAGCGGCGGCAGCAACGGCCCTATCTGTGATTGACAACACCTCTGCCAGGATAGGGTCATTTAATTGAAGTGCTTTTTGTCGAACCTCTTTGTCAGGGGCCGAGCGGAGAATAGCATCACATACCATTTGATCGGCATACGATTTTCGTCACAAAATTACAGTTTCTGCTGAGTCCTTGCAGCTGTGTGGCCCAAGCTCAGTATGACTGATTTGAAAGTTTTATGCACTGGTAGAAGGCTAACCTAGAGGCAACGACGTGCGTTTGTTTCTTATAGAAAGAATTTAGAAGTGTACACATTTCGTCGAATGACAATGATGCCGGTTCTTGAAGTGTGGCCAGTTGTGAAAGCAACTGATAAGAGACTTACGTAGGTTGGTGTCAACAACGCCGAATGCTGCGAAGTGTTGACGTAGTCGTTTATCATAGTCAGCCCAGTCTTCTGCGGCATCGTCATATGGCTGGAAACTCTGAATTGAAAGCTGTTGCCTCCTATCGAACTGTGGTGCGTTGAAGATAGCCTTGATGGTGTTTGCGAAAAGCTCTGGAAGTTTCAGGACATGATCGGTGAGTACTTTTTGCTGTTGCAGATACGCTAGTAGAAGTTCTTCGACGGTGGCTGGCATGATTGAACACGTTGTTTTGATATATCTCCTTCTCGACGCCAATTTTATGACACTTGTAGAATATGCTTAAAGAATCTTGTATTTCATAATTGAACATATACACGGTAAAGTACACACACATGACATACGTCACTGATAACAAAAGACACTTCATATAATGTAATTACAGCGCCGAGGCGCACTATATGAAAGCAAAACAAACTCTGACAGCTGGCGTGCTGCCGCACACTGCCGCTGGACCTCATTTCTTCCAGACCCAACTGTGGTGCTTTGCGAACACGTCAAGGTGGAATGTTACCACCTTGGGGCAGTAGGGATGGTCAAACCAATCATATACAGAGAACAGGCAATCCCAATGATCATTGTGAAAAAGCCATTGGGGTGGTTGTTCCTCTGAATGATTTAAAATGCTCTGCAAATGCTCAATCTATCATTGACACACATCCATTGCCACACCCAGATGAGGTTCTGGCAAAGTTGGCCGACTGTCAGTATTTCTCCAAAATCGACCTCCCAGAGCATACTTACAAATTACCCTGGATGTTGACTCAATGTTTTCTGGTCGTTAACATGCCTTCTGGTTTATATCAGCTTTTATTGTTGCCATTTCAGGTTTGTCACTGCTTCAGCGACCTTTCAATGGTTTCTCGGCCAATTCACACTGTCAGTGCCAAGTTATGTAAATTATCCCTCCACTGAAGAATACCTTCATAGCTTATGCGCACTCTGTCCATGTTAGAAGCAGCAGGGTTTAAGTGCAATTTCAAGAAGTACCAATTTTTTTCAACCTTCCATCAGTTACCTTGGTTTCAATGTTTCTCATAAGGGTAGCAAGCTCCTTGTCAGAATGTCTCCACCATTGTATCACTCCCACAATCTACTTCATTCAAGGATCTTAAAGTTTTTTTGGGAAAGATTGTTTACTATCACAAGTATTTTCTGAGGGCAGCGTCCATTGCAAAACCACTGCATGCCCTGCTGCACAAAGGTGCACAATTTCACTTGTCTCAGGCATGTGAAACAGGGTTTTCCAAGCTGAAAGAGATGTTACTATCTGCACTCTCTGTCTTGTGACGTATCAACTAGACCACCAGGTAGTTTCAGCAACAGACACTTCTCTGCATGGGCCAGGGACAGTGTTTAGCTCACAAATACTCAGACAGATCTGAGTGGCCAACTACCTTTGCATAAGTAAGGCTCAAAATAATATTTGCATATTGAAAAGGAGGCTCTTACCATTGTTTATTCTCTGAAAATGTTTCAGATTTTCTATTAAGAGCATGAAGTTCCATCTCGATGCAGATCGCAAACCATTTGTTTCCCTTTCAACCCCTCTACTTCACTGCTAGGCAAAGTTGCTCATTGCCTCCAATATTGGGCTCTATTCCTCTTTTTGCTAAAATTATGATGCACACTTTTACAAGATGTCAAAACACACAAATATCAATGCACTAACCTGTCTTCTAGGTAGTCTTTGATCAACAAGAGTTACTTCTATTGCATGTGGAAACGAACAGTAGATGGGTTTCCAATCACTGGTGCTTAGATTGCCAAGGGTAGTGCAGTGGATCCAGTCCCACACAATTTGTTCCATGATGTAAAACAAGTCTGGGCAGCGATATCAGTCACCTGGTAACCACTTCTTCTCTCTGAGCTCAACAGCCGGCCTCCCCACAGGCAACATTGTCTCCATGGCCACAACCATCATAGGCCTGGGACCGTCTACACATAAGACTTTTCAGGCCCACTCCTGAATGCTTACTGGTTGTTAGTCATGGGTGCTTTTTCTTGGTTCCCCTACATTGTTCATTGCACATCATCTTCAGTCACTGCCAGCATTGCATCTGTGTTAGGAATCTTTTCTATCTAAGGCCTTCATATCACAAATGTCTCGGACACAAATTTGCCTCCTTTAGCAATGACAAGGGTGTCCACCATGTGCTTGCCCCACTGTTCCACCCACAATATAAAGTGTGATGCTGAACAGCTCATGTGTACTTTAAACACGCAATTGAAGAAGTATGTGGCTAGGTCAGTTCATGACTTTGCCCTGCTTCAATTTCTCACTTTGGATCATATGGCAAAAAGCGTCCAGTCGAGCTACTCCATGGCTGTCAATCATGAACACCGCTACTCAATCTCCTCCAACCAGCCCAGGAACACACACCCATTCCACCATTCCACTATCAACTGATTTATGATCGGAGATGGTCATCTCGGCTCGTGGATTTTGTTGTCACCAAAAATGTATTCCCGCTGTGACCTCCAGGTGCTGCAACTGCCGTCTCTGTGATGTGCACATGGAGAATGGACTCTTTGAACATCACCATGAGCAGCTGCACATCCCTGTAGGCAACCAGACAACCCCCATCGACATAACGACATCACTGCACCAGCCTGCAAGAATCGGCAGAGCGCGGCTGTGAGTGGGCAAGTCTGTGTCAAAGGCAGGCACCCCTTTGCTGGCACCTACACCACTACTGACACAGCCTCCACCCAACACCAGAACTGACAATGCCCTTTATGCTGGCTCCAACAGGGACACCATCACCAGGCCTTCGGGCCAACATGGAAATGGATCCCGAGGCACGGTCTCCAGTCCTTCCATATAGTTTGATGTGGGAAGGGGGACTGATTGCGGCCCACACCCCAAGTACTACAGGCCTTTCACTCCTGTTTCTGTCCATAATCTCAGCCAGGACAAGGACTCCGAGGACATCTCTCATGTCAGATTCCCCTCCCCCCCCCCCCCCCCAAGGGAAGAGGAATATGGTAATGCAAATCTATAGCTGTGTGCACACTTCAAGCATTGGCCACGAGAGTGCACCATGGGAGACTGTTGCTAATGCCGGAACCTGCCACGGGCTAGGGCACTGCTCCAGTTAGTGTGTGTCCTGATGCAGACTATGTTAGATCTCTCTCAGTGCATTTCCACCTGCAATAAGTTTAGTGATTAGCTACTCATGTGTTGAGTTCCTAGATACAACAGTTTTCCCATTAGCTGTAGTCCAGTATTTCCACAAATTTACCTGCCCCCTGCCGCCCCCCCCCCCCCCCCCGCCTCCCCTCTCGTTTTCTTCTTAATAAGAATTCTAAATTCCATCATTTAATAACGGAAAGTCTAGGTTGGAATTAATAATTCAGTAATAAGGACAGTTTACAACTCACTGCAAAAATGTTGCGACGAGCTGTGATAGGCACATACAACACTTTCAGCTATCGGCCATGGCCTTCTTCAGAAAATAGAACATTCACACAATCACACGGGCACACAACACAGTCATATAACCATCACCTCCAGCTGCCACACTTCAAATCGCACTCTGCAGTGTGTAAATCAGGGAGGGGAGGGGGGAGAGGATAGGACGGTTGTGTTACGGTGATGGGGATGGTACAGCACAGCCTAGATGGGAATTATGAGATGATGCTTAGGAATGGAGTGGAGGCAGATGAGGGGAGAAAAATAAAATAAAGTGTGCATGCATGTGTATGGCGCACATGTACGTGCGGCATGCATGCATTTTATATTTTTCATATTTCTGTTTATATTTTTATATGTTTATTTTATTTTATTGTTTTTATTTTATTTTTCTCCCCTCACCCACTTCCGCACTCCATTCCTAAGCTGCTCCTAGTTATTCCCATATAGGCTGTGCTGTATCCATCCCCACCATGGCGCAACCTTCCTATCCCCTCTCCCCTCCCCACACCTCCCCAATTTACACACTGCAGAGCGTGATTTGAAGTGCGGCAGCAGGAGGTCACGGTTGTATGACTGTGTTGTGTGCCTGCGTGATTACGAGAATGTTCTATTTTCTGAAGAAGGCAATGGCCGATAGCTGAAAGTGTTGTATGTGTGTGTCATTTGTATGCGCCTGTCACAGTTTGTCGCCACGTCTTTGCAGTTAGTTGTAAACTGTCGTTATTACTATATTATAAATTTCATAATTTGCATTGTATCATATTCAGTGTGTGACCTATAGCCTTTTTATCACCTATGTTATCAATTTTGAAGACTTCCATATGCATTAAGCAGTCAAAAGTTTAACTCCTCTATGTCTTTTAGTTCTATGTTCTGGCTACAAGAATTTATAAAAGAAAAATCATGTTACTTCTAATCACAGTTTATCTTTGGTCTTTCCCATGGTTGATCCATAAGGTAGATACATCTGGTCATTGATTAAGAGATAAGAGATAAGAGTACTAGTTAATGTAACCTGGAAAATTAGTTCAACCAATGAAATTAACATTTATTTTAAAAAATAGTTTTACAATTCATAGGAAGAAATTATAATTGAGAGAAATTAGAGTGTATCAAGTATTTAAAATTCTATCTAGATGGGTTAATAATCGAGATTTATCACTTCTATTACAGTGATAATTTCAACTTGCACCGTAACATGATTTGTCAAAGATCACTTAGCACAGTGGTCGGCAAACCAGATTTCATAAGCAGCACATGGCTCTTTGACCACTACAGTCCAGCCCTTTGTTGAATCTAATCTGACTACAGCTCTTACAAAAAGTTACAGCCACGATGAGTTTGAAAACTGATGTCATAATGGTATGAATGCAAAGTGTTGGTTATTTTTGTACACAGTCAGTTTAAATAGCTATTTGACAGAAGACAGTGAAAGGGAAAACCACGTATGCACAGTTTACATACCACTTGAAATGTCTGTATTTAGAATGATTCGAAAAGTTGGGTGGTGATTGTTAATTGAAGGCAAATGGATATAGTTGGTTTCTGAACCACAGGCTGGGTGCAAGGAAAGTACACATGAGATAATGATGTCAGGGGAGCCTGTTAACAGTGTGTTTAGTGGTCAGAGCAAGGCACTCAACTGATGAAAATATCTAAACAATGTATTTAATTATATGTTTCTTTCAACTAGCTGCAAATCTTACAGGTCTTTCTCCTCTTAATTTAGTAAGCTCTATAACATTCTCATAGAGTTTTTATTTCTGAAACTGACTCATATTTAGAGGTCATTGTGTAAGTAAATGTTCACATTATGTAAACATGAATTACCCATTGGACCATGCTTTCTGTAAAACTATTGCTTTATAAAATATTTGTGTTTTCTGGAGTAGTATATAAAATTTACTTCGTATCTCTTCACATAAACCAATCTGGAATCATTTGATGGCTATTTAGAAGGCATTAAAATTATTTAATATTTTTAACTGAGGAAAGACTAAGACATTCCACAATGTGATATGGTGTTCACAGTCATCCAAGTGTAACGTCTCAAGTTAAAACCAACAACATACAACACAGACCTAGTCAAACTAACCAAAAGAAATAGGCCACTGTCTGCATTAAATGTGCACTGTCATATACTATTTCATGTCTTTTACTTATCAATAAATAGAGTTGACAGAAATTGTATTGTGTTTTAATTGTCAATAAGTAGGATTGCCACAGAGCATTGAAAGGCCAATTCAAAACTTGGCCCCTGTGGCCCCTGGAGTAGAAAACATTCCAGCAGAGTTGCTAGAGTCTCTGGGATTGCCTGCCTTAACAAAACTATTTCACACAGTGTGCAAGACATATCAGACAGGCAGAGAGAAATGCAATAATCCGAATTTCAAATAAAGCAACTGCACAGCTTCAAAAATACAGAACTATCAGTTTAATAAATTATTGCTGCAAAATTCTAAAACAAACTATTTACAAGAGAATAGAAAAAATAGTAGAAGCTGACTTTGGAAAAGATCAGTTTGGATTTAGGAGAAGTGTAGGAACAAGTTAGGTAATACTGACCTTTCAACTTATCCAAAAGTCCAATTAAAATTACTTGCTAGCTAATGTTTGTCACTTTGTGCTACAGTGTTGCCACATGGGCAGCTGAATACCACTCAGCTTTAGGTGACACACAAATACTATGGGTCACTTCACAAATGCTGTTAAAGTGATTTACGAAATGGAGCAGTGTTGAAAAGGACCACCAAAGTTAATGACGACAATGTGAAAATATCTATTAACAGCTAATTTTAAGTGATCAATGACTGAACTGCAACAGAAGACACATTATGCAGTTCTCAATTTAATCCCTTGTCCTAATCTAATCACACAATGTACTATGTATCCAACAAATCTGCTGTCAACTATCTCCAGCAGAACTAAATTCTTGATCAAACTGTTCACAGCAATTAAAGTTTACCTCTATGACCAAACTCACATAGAAAAATTTCACATAAAGTACTGAAAGCAAACTTTAGTTTCTCACTATCATTGGTCACTTGAAAATATCCCTCAAACTGACTGGTAGTTACACTAGTTGCCATCTTATGAACCAGTCAGTAGTCTTGCTTGGCACTCAAGAGGTCATTACCGACACAAGAAGATTCCAATCGAAGAAAGAATCATAGGATGAATAATGAAAGTGAATAAAAAAACTAATTACTATATGAAAAAGACTTAACACGGTGTTTCAACTTAAAAATTCGGTTAAACAATTCACTTTAACAAAAACAACAAACTAATTTAGATTTAGGAATCAAAATTATTGCAGGTGACTAGGTTTGCACCCTTGATATTCCATTTGACAAGCTATCACTTTACCACTGCACTGGGGACTGATAACCTCTGCAGTTTTGCCCCCCTAAAACAATAAACCAACCAACCACTGCACTATGGAACCATTCTTATGCAACTGTCTGAGGAACATTACACACCCAGTAACAACCTGTAACAACAATGAATTCTAGCCTTCATAGAAGTTGGCTTCAAATCAATTGAGCTCATTGATATAACAGCTTTATATGTAACGTTAAAATGCAGCTTGTATGAAAGGATCCAGTAGCATGGCATTTGTGGTGCTTATGATGACATATTTCACTAGCAAAGTTGTTAACGTAGTTTTTGTATGGTTCCCATAAGTGATGAAATGCATAATGAAAACGGCAGAGCCATGAATCGAGTTCAGGACAAGAAAGAGCCAGATAAGGAAATGGAAGTGGTGAACTAACCAATTGTTGTGGCAGTTTGGCAATGGGGAATGATTTGGGTGTGACATTGAGGGCCCTCATCATTAGGAAAAAAGCTCTAAGGCGTGAACTATCAACTAGCAAGTAACTTCAATCAGACTACAGAAAACACATTAAGAAAATTGATTTTTCCGTCGGTACTTGACAGAACATGATAGTAATATCAAAAAGCAACAACTTCCTGATGTTCTGCAGAACATCAGGAAGTTCTTCCTTTTTGATATTAACATTAAGAAAAGGCAAACCTACATTCTAGCTTTCGTAGATTTGTAGAAATCTTTAAACAATGTTGACTGGAATACACTCCATCAAATTTTGAAGTCAACACAGGTAAAATATAGTAAGTGCAAGGTTATAACTAAGTTGTACAGGAACCAGATAGCAGTTATAAGTGTCAAAAGGCTTGAAAGGAGTGAAGTGTTTGAGAATGTGAGAAGGAAATAAGGCAGTGTTGTAGCCTTTCCCCAAGGTTATTCAATTTGTAAATTCAGCAAGTTGTGAAGCAAAACAAGGAGAAACTTGGAATAAGGATTGAAGTTCAGGGAGAAGCAGCAAAATCTTTGTACTTTACCGATGAGATTGTAATTCTGTCAGAAACAGCAAAGGGCCTGGAAGGGCAATTAAAAGAAATGGACCAAAAAAGATCCACAGAATGCAATATAAATGGCAATACTGAGGAATTTGTTTAGAAAATAAGGATGGTAGACGAATTTGTTAGTTGGACAGTAAAATAAAATACTCTGGTTGCAGTGCAGGTGATATAAATGTGTTATGAAGAAGAGATATTTGTGAACAACAAATATTAATTTAACTGCCGACAGGCACAAAAAATATACAATCACATTCACACAACTTATGGTGAGTTCTTATTACTGACAGTCCATTCAGATTTAAGTGATAGGAAGTTTTTTTCTGAATGCATTTCTGTCTTGATGGGACCAAAACATGAATGGTAAATAGTTCAGACAAGAAGACTGTTGAACTTTTGAAATGGGGTGCTACAGATAATAGCTATAGATTAGATAGGTAGATTGCGTAACTAATGAGGAGGTACCAAAGTGAATGGTGAGAAAAGAAATTTCTGGCATACCTTGACTGAAAGAGGGGATCAATTGGAAGACCACATTTTGAGACATCAAAGAATTGTCAGTTTAGTATTGGAGGGCAGTGTGGGGGATAAATATTGCCGCGAGACACCACCTAAATCAACTACCGGCGTGGCGCAGGGGATAGCGTCACGGACTGCGGTGCTGAAGGTCGCTGGTTCAATCCCGCCCACCGGCAAAAATTTATTTATTTGTAATTAACAATTCCAGAATATACTACTTCTTTCTTATGTTCACTTGTAAATGCTACTTGTTTCTTATGTTAACTGTTCTAATTTCTGGTAAATTCTGTCTGTGTATAAATAGCAGAGCACTCTGTCCGAGAGGCAGTTAGTGCTGCGTGTATGTCGAGTTCGTAGTAAACCAGCTTTCAGTATAAGTGCTGTGTTCAGTTGCCTTCGGAGTCATGCCTGCTTCCATTTCAACGCGACAATATTGCTGAGGTAGACCAAAAGAGTAATACACTAACCAGGTTCAAAACACTGTGGGCTGCAGTTCTTATATGGAAATGTAGAGGCCTGCAAAGGATATATAAGTGTGGAGAGCTGTATGAAACCAGTCTCCAGACTGAAAATCACAACACAGGATTATCATCTATTGTGATCTCAGTATTTATTTGCTGTTATTTCTATTAACCAACTCCTAAAAGCATAGTTCTAGAAAATAAGTGCAGCTCTCTGAATTTTTATGAACACTATACTACTGGAATGAAAAATTGTTTTGCTTTTTGGCCTGAGTTATCTGATAGAACAATCAAATATATTCTTATCTGAAAAAACACCATACATAACATTGCAATATAAACATAGGTCTAACAAAATTAACTTACATGCATGTAATATTGTGTTCTACACATCAATTTTATTGCATGTATTAGGGTGATTTTGAAAGTAAGTTCCAATATTCATATCTCGCCCACCCCCACCCCTTAGGAAACACACTATTGTTAAGACTTATTACATACCAGTACATACCAGTAAAGCCTTTCAACTATTTGCCAACATAATTTCCATACGCATTCAAACATTCGCCATACCACTTCAATAGTTTTGAAATCCCTTTTGTCCAAAACTCTGCTTCCTATGACTGTAGTTAGCCCCCTACATATTTTGAAAGTGCTGAAGCGTTCAAAACTGGTGAAAGGGTAATTTTGTCAAGGGCCCACATCCACTTTGTATTTATCTACAAGGATAACTGCACAAATATTAAATCACATCTTAACGAGATTTCCATCTGGCCAAAGATTAATAACTTGCTTTGAACATTCAGGAAAAGAAAATGGTGCCCTTCACAAAATGAAAAGTTGTGTGTCCTACCATCAAATATCACTGATTCACAAATTGCATCACTAAGCTTCACAAAGAACTTTGTAATATATATGTTAGCTGTACTGCACATGCTGCAATGTTGGCAGTATTCTGGTAACAGTGTTTCTAGTAAACTGTGCAAATTACATGGCTGTTAGATACTGTCAATGGGAATTAATACTGTCCTATACTGCTTCACAAAACAACTTCCAGCATCTAACATCAAGCTAAAAATACTTAAATAAGTAAGCTTTGGCAAATGAGACTAAACAGGATAGAAACCAATTTACTGGACAATTTGATCGCAACAGAGTTCTGCAGTATCCATAAGAGATAAGCTTCTTGTAACATAATATATATATATATATGGTATTACATACCTGAGTCTTCAAACTTGTCAGTCTACTACGGGAGTACTCTAAAAGCTGTCGAATCTCGTGCAAATCTTTGGCTGCAGCCTTTGAACAACATTCAACAATAAAACGCACATCTGTTATATCGTCCAACACTTCTAGCAGTGTGTTCACATCAGATGTATTCTGCTGGGCAATATAAATTGCTTCACTCTTGTAAACAATTTCCACATCAAGGCCATGAACAATTGCAAATTGCTTTGCTTCAATAAACAGTCCTCTTCGAAGAAGGTGATCCAATCTGACAATATAAATAAATTATTAAATGTTGAAATAAAGAACTGTTTATTAGCAAGTGTACAGTAGTGAAACTGACCTGAACTCTGGTATTCCTTGAGCTAAAATCTTCACATTAAGTGTGTTAATGTACGTATTTTTTGTTGAAGAGCCTTCAATATAGAATATTTCTTGTATAGCTTGTGGTATATCTACCAGATATGAGACATGTGCGACATCAATGCTGTACTTGATCTCAAAACCTGTGAAGAAATAAGCAATAAAAGTGAACTTTCCACTTGACATTAACATAAAAAATAATATGTGATTAACGTATAAGAGAAATTCTGATAGTGTTGCTTTTACCAGATCCTTAAACATTCGGTACTGTGCGCAATGTAAGACTGAGGACTGTAATTAACAAAATACAGTGTCATCAGGAAAAATGATATTGATAGAAATAGTTGTGGCAGTTGTACAAGTGATGGAATCAGTTACCTATTACAACAAGTAACGAAGGAAGTATACTTCTACCTAGCAATTGTAGGAAATTGGATGCAACAATAAATTCCTCATTTATAAACAGAACACTCTCTTGAAACTGAAGCCAGACATTCGTCAAAATCAAAAGATACACACTTGTCGGGATCTAGAATATATTATCTTAATGTACATTGTACATGAAGTTATGGGTTACATGTAACAGACCAGGCTCACATCTTATCAAAAAGACAATTATCTGCTATGTGACTTGTTCTCATTCTTAGCTGTGTAGAAGTAAATTCTTTCTATCAGCATGACAAGTTGAAGAGTCCATTTCCTAACAGTTCAGTGGCGATCTGTTTAGATGTCCAACATGCAGCAATGTAGTTAGGGCTTGTAGGCAGCTAAGAGCATCATAGTTGACTGTGTATGGTAGATTGAAGTCAATCTGTCTTTCTGATTCATACATACAAAGTTCAGGTGAAGTATAAACATATGGAAGCCTATAATTTATGAGAAAAATTTGTTTACTCTGCATATCAAAAACTCTTGTTTAGCAAATTTAAAGTAAGATACCACCACTTTATGAATTAAAGGAAAATCAACTATTATCTATAGTAGCCAGATGTACAACACAGAAACACATAAAAGAGTACAGTTTTACACTAGTCTGAGTGCTTTCTCCTTCTCTAGTAAAAGTGGAAATTTTTCAAGCATGTTCACCCACAAAACCACACAGACATCTAAACACACACTTCCATGGATGTAGCAATATTTATTATTGATAGCATTGCTTGGTCAGATGGAGGTGGTGACAAGGTAGAAAAGGACACATTAAACTAAATCTGTGTACATAGTGCCCACTATGCTGTGATGGGATAAAGCAGGAAATCCACTTCTCCAACAATGGAAAGTCTAGGTTGGCATTCAACTTAATAATGGGAGTAGTTTGCAACTCACTGCATAACAGGCACATAAAAAAAGGGAAAAAGAAATAAAGAAAAGAGAAGAGAAAAACACCCATGCGCAACTTAGCTTTTGTAAAGAAAGGAACATACTCTCATTCATACGTTACACACACTGACTGGTGTCTATGAGGTGTACCTGCATAATTGACAAAGTCTGTGACTGAAAGCTAAACTGTGAGTGTCTTTTATATGTTCATGTCAACACTATGAAGCATACATGTGTAGTTATATGAATGAGAGTGTGTGTCTTTTTGTAATTAAGGGCATGTCTGAAAGCCAAGTTGTGTGTGTACAAGTGTCTTTGCACGCCTATCGACATTTGCCAAATGTCTTTGTAAAAGATTCCGGAGGTAAAGCTTCCCCTCAATCAGATCTCCTGGAGGGGAATACGAGGTTTCCAGGCATAAGGAGGGATGGAACAGGAAGGAAGGAGAAAGAAAAAGAAGAATTATTGAGGATAGGAAAGTGGAATGGTTTGACCCTTTTACAGGAAAGGAAATTAGAAAACACTAAACATGAAATGGACAGAAATAAATTGGAGGTACTTGGAATGTGTGAGGTAAGATGGGGAGGTTGCGGAGAACTAGGAAGTGGTGACTTCCGATTGTACTAGTCAGGTGAAGATAAGAATGGAATGTATGGAGTTGGAATACTGATAGGTAAAAGACTGAAGGACAAGGTTATGAAGATTGAATACATCAATGGAAGAATAATGATGTTAAGACTGAAAGGGAAAAAGAAAGATTTAGTTATCATCCAAGTTTATATGCCAACAAGTAATCATTCAGAGGAAGAGGTTGAGGAATGTTATGAGAATATAGAAAAATCTGGTAGAGGGTGAAAAGGAATGCATGTATTGTTGTAATGGGTGTCTAGAATGTGGTAGTTGGTGAAGGATCAGAAGGAAAAGCCCTTGAAAAATTTGGATTGGGAGAAAGGAATGAGAGAGGACAAAGATTGTTGGGCTTTTGCAATGAAAATTTAATGGTAGTTGGAAATAAATTGATTAATAACCACAAAAGACAGCGGTATACTTGGATATCAAGATTTGACAACAAAAGATATCAAATTGATTACATAATGAAACAACAACGATATCAAAATTGCTTAAAGAGTGCGAAAAGTTATCCAGGGGGCAGCATTTACTTAGACCATATACTAGCAGTAGCAGAAGTTCTAGTTAAATTGAAAAGAACCTGGGAAGGACAGAAGAGAGAGTTTATTAACATTGAGAAACAAAGACAAAGGCATTTGCGAAAAATTAGAGAATTGAAATCATAATGCCAAGACAGGAAATGGAATTCATAGACAGAAGATGGGATCATTAAAAAAATGGGTTAAAAAAGGCAGCTAAGGAAATGCTAGGAGTCAAGGAAAGGAAAAGGGTAAAGAAAGAATGGATTACACCAGAAATGACAAGCAAAATGGACGACCGCAGCAAATGGAAAACAGTAAATACAGAAGAAGGAAAGCATAACTACAGGTGGTTAAATAATGAACTAAGAAGGGAAACATGCAAAGCAAGGGTAAAATGGCTAACGGAAAAGTGTGACAAGATAGGAAACCTGGAAAAATAAAGAACATATGATTTGATGTACAAAGAAGCAATGGATTTGGTATTTAGGGAAAAGAACAGCAACAGTGCAATAAAGGAAATAGAAGCAGCAGATGGTAAAATGGTGAATGAAACCCAAGAAGTAATGAGAAGATGTGAAGAATATATAGAGTGGCTACATGATGGAGACACCCGAGCAAGTGAAGACGAGCTTGGACTAGAAGAAGAGAATACAGTTGCAGAGGATGACAAAGAGAATGCTATACTAACCAGTGAGGTAGAAGCATCAGTGAAAGAGATGAAAAATGCAAAGGCAGAGGGAATTGATGAGATCCCGGTGATGATGCAGAAGTGGAGTAGTACATATTGCGAGGTCCAAATGGGAATAGGTATGTGTTGTGTCTGATAGAAAAGTTGGTTCACTTTGCTCCAGATTTGTCAAAAATTGAATAAATCTTGGGGAAAATGTTTATTGAACATGTATAGAAATAGCATCATTCTTACATTTAACTAGTATTACCATATTTTATGCTATCTTTTCTTAACACACACTGTAAAGGTGTTCCACCTACTAGGAAAGACTGCAAAATGAATTTGGGACTTCATTTTCTCTTCTGTTGCATTCTTCTCAAGTATAAGTATGACAGGATCAGTTTTTCCAAAACTGCTTTCCAATACCACGAAATCCTCCACTGACATATCTTCATTGATATAACAAAGTTGCAATGACAAAGGACAAACTGTAATCAGTTTCCTTGTCCTTGTCAAGCCAACAATATATCTGTAAAAGAAGTAACATAATAATCAAATAAGAGCTGTTAGCTTTCTACAAAGCTAATTCTAAGATATTAAATTTTTATGTCAATAATTCAGGATAGGTAGCCACTCACTGTAAATAGGGTTGCTGAGATATAATATAGACAAACATGTAGTATGGACATTTCACACAAATTTTCAGCCACCGACTTCATCAGAAAAAGTTACACACATATTCTCACCGTCACTCAGATATAACTCATGCGCACACATTATGGTCACCTCTGGCCACTCCGACACAACTACATTTGACATTGAGTGAGGAATGATAGGAAGGGGAGGGGGTTGGAGTTGAGGGGAGGGGGAAGGATACCAGACAAGGGTGGGGATAGAACATTCTGCACTGTATGGTGGAGTGTAAAGGCTCTGATAGGTGGGAATGTGATATGAAGGCCATGGCAAAAAATGTGTGTGAATGTGACTGCCTATTTTACACATCAGTCTGCAGCTCAGTTAGTGTCTTTACAATGAGTTGCTACCTATTGTTAATTACTGACATTTCAATCTTAACTTAACAATTGTTAGATTAGGTATTTTTATTATGTTTATTTTACTCCAAAATCAAAATAAAGTACGTAAATTCTAATAACTTTTGAGTACTACCACGCATGAAATGCAAATTGCTAACACAAACTGCAGTGGTTAAGTTATCCTGTATGAATTAAATTTTCAACCTCCCCCCCCCCCCCTCCCATCTTGAGTGTAAACAGAACATTTGTTTATTCAATTTTGGAAATGCAACTTATGTATGTTTTCACTGTCATTTCTGTTAGAGCTGAACAGGGATGAAATAATAACTTTGAAAATGATGGTGATCAAAAGTTGTGTATTTGTATCATTCAGTTACCGATTTCAATCATAATGATAATCTCAAGATTAATCTAAAAATGAATATGTGCATTTTTATGGTAAAATGATACTAAGAGGCTATCAAAATTACTAGTAGTAATAGTCTGAGAAATAACTACCAAACATACCTGTGTTCTGCAAGTCAACACAGGAAACAAATAAATTATAAAGTGTAGTCCCAATAATTAGTAGGCAGGTAATTCACATTGTGGCTAATTCATGGTTGTTAACAGTCACCTGACATTTCCTGCTTTCACTACAACGCAGTGCTGGCATTGCATCAAGTGACACTGTGTAATAATGGCATGCAAACAAACAGCAATATACTTATTAAAGAATAACACACTACTTTCTAATGTGTCACTATCATAACTTATTGAACCATTCTTGAAATTTTGGGTTAATTTTTGAGTTGACAAATAACCCGGAATATTAAGTACCGATAATAATAAATAATATTTTATGTCCAACAACGTCTTATTTTTCAAAATGTTACTTTGTATCAAATTATTCAATGATGTACCTAAAAATTTTTACGTTTCTCCCCCCCCCCCCCCCCCCGGCCCAAATTTACCCGCTGAACTCTGTCAATGGTTTTTTGTTCCCCCGCCACTAGAATATCCTGAGTCCTGTCCTGGTACAATAAGTTTCAACGACTTTTGATATTGAACCTAGCTACTATGATTTATGAATTGTAACTGAAAATTATAGATCAGTGAGAGGTGAGTAAGCGAAGAAATTAACCATTAAATTTGGAGTAAGTTAGACATAAAAAAAAGCAAAAGGAAGAAATAATATGATTTTCTACAAAGTGTGATAATTTATCTTTCCAAAAATTAGTGAAACTTAGATTAATCTATGTTACATTAACTTATATATATAAATTATAGAGGGAAACTTTCCCGGTGGGATAAACAAAAATAAAAATAAACAAAAATAAACAAAAATAAACAAAAATAAAAAATAAAGAGATGACTTACCAAAAGGACCGGCTCGTCGAGAGAAACAAATAAAACCACACACAAACACACATACAAGCTTTCGCCGCCACTGGTAGCTTCTTCAGGAAAAAGAGGAAAAAAGGGGAGGAAAATGGAAGGATATGGGTTTTAAGGAAGTGGAAAAGGAGTCATTCCAATCCCAGGAGTGGAAGGACTTACCTTAGGGGAAAAAAAGGAAGGTAAACAAATACACACACACTCAGACATATCGAAACGCAAACACACCTAGACAGACATATATATATATATATAAAGTGCTGAAGGAATTCTTGTGTCTAGACCAATGTGTGCAGAGCAAGCAAAGTTCTTTCACTCTTCTCTAGTCTTAGAAGGGTATTTCAAGGCTTTGTCTGGTTGGCTCAGGCATTTCGAAAAAAGATACAGGATCACAGAAATGGCAATTAACAGGGAACACCTTAGTGCAGACAACAACGGCACTGAGAAATTCATTTAAAAGTTTCAGTCTTCATTGAAGAAAACCATCTTACCTATATCAAATTTACAATGCTGACGAGACAGGCTTATATTGTAAATGTTTACCATCGAGCATATTAGTTATGCAGCAGGAGAAGGAAGCTCCTGGGTTACTGATTAAAGCAGTACTTTTCATCGATAATTTGGACTTACTAAGGTAACATATTTGACAAATTCCTACCACCGAGTGTTACTTCTAGCCTTCAACCAATGGATCTAAGGTGTAATTGATGCACTAAAGAAAAGTTATAGGTCCTCCACATGTAACAGTACAAGAAAAATGTTGAACATCAAAACATTTTGAAAGGAATTTTCACTGTTGGATGCTCTTCATTTAATAAACAAGTCGTGGGTTAAAATTGCAATTTGTACATTTGTGAAATCTTGAAAATCGGTACTGGGGGAAAATCGGGGACTTTTGCGATTTAGTGAGAGAGAGAATTCTGAAGAACAAGATACCATCTCTGCATTGATTTCATTGTTAAAAAACCTTACTGAATGTGAAGTTTCCGATGAAAATTATGTAATTCAATGGTTAGAAACAGACAGACATTCATGGTTTCAGTCATGAAACCAATGAGAGCTCTGATGCAATTATAAATATGTTTGCCCAATTACAAATGATGTTAGTGATTCGTACAAGAAGAAAATACACTGACGCCTGCCAAATAAAAAACAATCCTTCATTGATTTCAAATATCATCATTTTTATACCTGCTATAATATCTGAAGATTATTACTTAGAATAAACCTTTTTGTATTTTTGTACAATTCAACTCACATGGGTTAATAGAAAATTAAGTTCTAATATAAATGAGAGGAAAATGTGTGAATTATGACAACTTTGAATAATTCCACTTTGTCAAACATAACTTTTGTCCACTTACCAATTGGGGTGCACAAAAGTCATGTAATGTTACATTACAGTGCCATCTACACTCTGGATAATTCATGGTTTTTGATAATTCGCAAAAGCTGAAGCATTAATTACTGCAAATTATCGGGAGAAGACGGTATGGCCGTGACTGGCATTGTCAATGGTATAAAATATGATAGAATGGTAAACATTCTTAAACCACCGCCTTCGTAGTCTAATGAACGGTATGGTAGATTGCCACCCAGGGGGGTCCGGTTTCGATTCCCAGCCGGGTTGGAGATTTTCTCCACTCACAGACTGGGTGTTGTGTATTCATCATCATTTCATCATCATCAACATGCAAGTTGCCCTTGTGGCATCAGACTTGCACCAGGCAGGCTGAATATGATACAGCCTGGTTCTAACGGCCAAAACTGCCACACAAAATCATCACCACCCATCATGTAGGGCATTCCTTATCACCCTCAGGGTGGCCACCAAATCTTAATTTTTAAATTCACAGTTTTTTCAGGTTAAAATAATCATTTTCCAGGTTTTCACATAACATTCTTTACTCAATAAATTTAGCATTTTTTTTATTTTTATTATTATTATTTGTGGTTTTAGGGCGCACAACTGCTATGGTCATTAGCGCCCAACACTGCCCATAGTAAAATAGAACCGGCGTTAGAACTTAAATGGCTTTCGCCATATTTGCGCGATGTGTAAAAAGTAAAACTCTGTTCACAGAATGCGGGTTATCAGCTAAAATATCAGACAATTCTAATGGTAAACATAGATCATGACGGAGACGATTAAAAAACAGACATTGCACTAAAAGATGGTTCACTGTAAAAGGTTCATCACAGTGCTCACATAAGGGAGCAGGACCACCACGTAGTAAATACTGGTGGCTATAACGGCAGTGGCCAATACGAAGCCGGGCCAGAACAATCTCCTCTCGGCGGGAGGGTTGAGATGACGTTGACCAGAGATCAGGCACAGGTTTAATGACTCGCAATTTGTTCCGTGACAGGGATGACCAGTGTAAATACCAACGGGAGATAATACGCTGGGAGACACCAGCGCGAAGGTCATCAGAGATAGTAGAAAAAGTAGATAGCCGAGGAAGGAGAACTGCCTCCTTGGCAGCCGTATCTGCAGACTCATTCCCCAACACTCCTACGTGGCCAGGGACCCACAGAAACTTCACAGTAGTTCCACTCGTTGAAAGAGAAGTAAGGCAATTGCGGATGCATTATACCAGGGGATGGGCCGGATATAGTGTGTGAAGGCTCAACAGAGCACTCAGAGTCCGAGCAAATGACACTCTTATTGAGCGAGTTTCTCCAAACGTATTGGGTCGCTTGATATAATGCATACAGCTCAGCTGTAAAGATGGAACTCGACTTAGGAAGACAATATTTAAAAGAGACGTTGCCAAGTACAATTTTAAAACATATGTTGTCCAAGCTCAAGCATGTCAGGCTGTAATGTATACCATGTACAGTGTAATCAACTATAGTGGAGCCAAAATATGATGAGCCCTGTCGCTTGTGTCAATCAGCTTTGAGTGCCAGCTGCACCAGCAGACCATTGGAGTAAGTCAAACGCGAACGCTGCCCTACGTACCTGCACGTCTGGCTGAGCTGTGCACTTCTGCACTTCAGACAACAGCGACCATTAGCTACACTCTCCTGAAGCTATCTATCTATTTGGCAACGTGGTTTCTCTGACTGCGGCAATCTCTCAGCCCACTAGGCAGAGCCATGGATCATCTTGTTTCGGCTCAACTTTGGTACGTTAAGTTTCCACAACTGGAGGATACAGCACAGCATAATGAGACACAGTTGTATTTACACTGTTAGTCATCTAAAAGGCAAAAGGACGTAACACAGCCAAATTTATTTGGGATATAACACACTGTACAAAGATCAAATAATTGAAAATACAGCACCATGTGAAGTAAGGAAGATCAGAAACCACTATTTTGTGTTTCCAAACTTGCTGGTTATAGCCAACTGCTTCAAGCCTCGGCATTGAATCAAAGTGGCTTTGGATATTTTGTTGGGGTATAGCAGTCTATGCTGCTTCCACATATTGCCAAGGCTGAACTGGTACAGATGTGGATGGTGTAGCCTAGGCCAGTTGTTTCACAAGCCATGATCACACATTTTCGATAGCCAAGACATTGAGAGAACTTGGGGTTGAAGAAGTTGTGCAATCAAATAGGTGACAAACCAAGTCTTGAACCTTGCATGCCACTTGGGGTCGTGCATTATGTACTATGGCCATTGGTAAGTTCCAAAGGTCTGTGAGGGCAACAGGCTACAACACTTAAGAGACGTAATGGTGGGTGGTTAGTGTGTTCGGAGTGTGCGGGAGTGGAATCCAATTCCTTTCGAAACCAAAATATCTCGTGCAGGAACAGTGTGGCAATGCATAAGGTAACAGTACAACAGTTTCTATCCACAGTTTCTCCAAACTCTATTCTGACCACTGTGGGGTGCAGACAGAATGGGGTTTCATTAGTAAAAATATCATCATTCCAATCCTAATTTGGTCAGTTGGAGTCTTACTCACTGATGAGAGACCGCCTGTTGCCTTATGTGGCACACAACTAGTCCTACACCTGGTATTATGGTTTTAGGTGGTATCAAATTCCACTCCCACACCCACCTAGCATACATCGAGTACACTAACCAGCGAACATTGTATCTCTGAAGTGTTGGAGCCTGTTGCCTTCCATATCTCAGCAGCTTCCCGACAGCCACATTGCAACAGGATAATGAAGCAAGAAATTTTCACCTCCAAAGAAACTCCCAGTCCACAATGGTCAGCAGCAAGACATCCCCACCGTCAATGACAGGCGCAGTCAACTACATGGAGCAGGCTGCCAGGGCCGCAGCAGGAAAGTGGACATCAGCTGCCAACAGTGGCGAGACATCACAAATAGGAGAGGATACGGGAGAGCTTGGATGCAATAAGGACAACAGCATCCGATGAGGGTGACTGAAGAACCTTGGTGCGGCTATGCAGCCTGACTAGGGTGGGCTGACATGACGAAAGAAAACAAAGGAGAGCATCATCCACCAAAAGACATGCCACATACTTATGTATTTGTGCCTTGAAAGAACATACAAATCTCTCCACTGTCCAATTAGACGGTGAGTAAAAGTGGTGGAGTGAGGACATGGCAGATCACAGGGGTACAACAGAAGTCCCAAAAATGTTGTTGAATTTTGGGCCATTATCAACCTCCAATGCAGTTCGAAGCCCTTCAATAGAAAATATCTTTAACAGGGAGCGGGTAGTGATGTCCGCAGACATGGAGGCCAGGTGAACAATAAAAGGAAAGTCGGAATATGCATCAAGGACCATAAGCCAATAGCTGTCAAAGAAGGGCCCCACAAAATCAACATGGATACTCTCCCACGGTGTGGTCCATGGAGAGAGAGAACAACGAGGAGCCACTTGTTGAGAAGCACAAGAAGAACATCCTGCTATTAGGCTAGCAAGTCCCGTCAATACCGAGCCGATATACATGACAGTGAGCATCTTTGTGAGGGACACACCCCAGTAGTCCCGATGTAAAAAATTGGGAATCTGGTGGCGTAACAAGGTGGAAACCACAACTCAGTAGGAACCATCTTCCATAGACTGAAGTAGAATACCATTGAAGGTCTTAAGTCGGATGCGAATTGCAAAATAATTGTGGAGTGGGTCAGAGGCCTGCCCCAGAGGATGCTCAGAACAGCCATTCTGCACCCAGAGTAGGATGACCTAGAGGCTAGGGTCAGCAATAGTGGCCTCCACTAACTACGAGCTAGTGATGGGAAAATCCACAACCGCCTGCACAGCTGACTCTTCCACTGCAAAAGACAAATGTTCTTCTGCATCAAACACTGGGTGAGGCTGATACTGTATCTCATAATGAAAACGAGAAAGGTATAAGCCTAGCATTAGAGACAATGGGCTCCCTTATCAGTAAATGCCACCAACAGCTGAAACAAAGACACTAGCGGGTGGTCGTCCATATATACAGTGAACTTAGACCCATACAGATAAACATAAAATTTCTTAAGACCAAAACCAATGGCTAAAGCCTCTTTTTTCCAACTGAGAATATCGGCGTTGAGACTCCGTAATAGTCTTAGACACAAATTCTTAAGGTCACTCGGATCCATTTGGGAAGCAATGTGCAAGTACCACCTCCACTCAGTACTGGGAGGCATCTGCCACCACCTCAAGTGGAACTCCTGGGATGTATGAGGCAAGACAAGGAGCTGCAAGACGTACTGCTCTAACTGAAAAGCTCCCTCGCAAGCAGGAGATCAGCAGAAAGGGACACCTTTACGTAACAACTGATGCAGCGGTTGTGCCACCGTAGCCGCCTGTGGAAGGTAGTGGGTATAATAGATTATGTTGCCTAGCAATACCATAAATTTCTGAATGGATGAAGGTCAGGGAAGATAAGCGACTGCACGTACATGATAAGCCAATGGGGCACACCCCCCAACTGCAGAACCTCATAGCCTAAGTACTCAATAGATGTTTGGAGGAAAGATGACTTTTGGAAATTACAGCGGAGGCCAGCTGCCGCCAAGACAGAAAACAGGGAGCGGGGGTTGGAAAGATGATCCAGCTGCCGTGGACCCCGTTACAATAATTTAGTCCATGTAATTCATGCAACAGGGTATGGGTGCTACCAGATGTTCCAAAATAAGGCTTGGGCATTAGCCACCCCAATCAGCAACTGTTTGAAGTGGAAGCAACCACCTTCGCCTGCTTTGTTTTGTCATTCAAAGGCAACTGCAAATACACCTACGCAAGATTGATCTTCAAAAAAATACTGACCTCCCCCCACCCTGACAACTGGTCTATCAAATCCACAGGGCAAGGCTTTCAGAAGGAATCAATTATATTAAAGTGACTACATAAGGTAAAAGGACCCCATGGGCTTGTATATGTTAACCAGCCCTAGCCCTATCGCTAGCCATGACCAGAAGAATACCAGCGACAATCAGACAATCTAACTCAGCTTTAACAGTCCCTCAGAGGGTGATAGGAATTGTGTGAGACCTGACAAAAGACGGGGCAAGCAGTGAATTTGAATGTAATAGAGGGGCGAAAGTTCTTCACACACTCGAGACCCGGCGCAAATAACGACATGAATTCCACGCACAGATGAAAGACGCCCTTGCATGGAATCCGATTGGAAACCAAACAGATACAGTCAGTAATAGTAAGGACAAAGGCATGGAACACATCAAAGCCAAAAATATTCATAGCTGTCGCACTGTTAATGTCCACAAATGGCACCAAGTGGCAAACATTCTGATAAGTGGCATAGGCCACAAATGAACCCAAGAGCGCAATGGGTGGCCTCCGTAGCTGACCAATGGGCAAGGTATCAGACAATGTGAGAGAGCCCAATTACTGATAAGTTGCCAAGTTTAAAAGAGATGCCATGATGCCTTTGTCCACTTGAAGTGATCCATTTTTCCAAAGAAAGTGAGGGTTTGTTATGGCCCCACCCAGGCAATGTGCCCTTGGCTAATTTTCCACAGCAGTAACATGTAGCCTGTCTGTGTGGTCGCAAATTCCAAGAATGAGTAACCCCGCATGAAGGACATGAGTGCCGCTCACTCTCTGAAGTAGGCGCTGCCCTCTCCGCATTTGAGAACCGGTGAACACCTGAGGCAGCAGAAGAGGATGCAGTGGGGAAAACAACAACTGCCACTGAAGAAACAGGCTCAGCAGATAACTGGGCCGAATCGTCAACAGAGGACACCTCACTCCATACAGAAAGCTGACCACCCACTGCATCAAAAACCTCAAATATACGTGCCATAAGCAAGACCTCCACCAAAGCGCTGGAGGAGGCGGGGGGAGGGGGGGGGGGGGGACTGAAGGGCCTGCTTGCGAACTTCGAGGTCGGGAGGAAAACGGAGTAAAATGTCATGGGGCACAGAGACCGCATACGAATTTCCATATGTTGCTGACCAAAACTGACGACGGGTCAGCACAGTAAGATTGCCCTGGGGGTTTACATGAGCAGTAAAATGCTGTGCAAGCTGACAACATGAGAGTGACAGCTAAAATAGGTAGCAAAGAGCGAACAGATATCCGAAAAGGAAAGGGACACCTATATCTGAAGCAATGCCAGATCGCTTAGAAAACACAAAAAATGAAGAAAAAGCCGTGAAAGAAAAATCTTTTTGCTTACCATCAGCAGACACCTGGAAAGTCATGAAGTGTTGGAGCAGATGCTACTCGTAGTCGGACCAATCCTCGGGACTTTCAACAAAAGGTGGAAACATAGGAACAGGTACTACAGACAGCAACCCGACTTCTTGTGTTGCAGCCTGAGTCAAGGTGTCAATATGTGAAGTGAGATAGGCATTATGTTGAGCCAAAAATGCAGGCAATAACTGAAGATTAAACAACAAGGCACTCAGTTGCTGAGTTATGGTGCCAAACAAAATGACAAATGTGACCAATATCCTTGTTGAAACTAAAGTTGACAACAACGCATTTCGAGTAAGCACTTTATTCACACCACTTGCACTACACAAAAGTGATTGAGGCCTGCGTGTGCCGGCCATTTATCAGTGCACCACAGGCAGATGGCATGCATCTGGTTTGTCAATTGTCTCCTACTGCCTTGACCTCTGGTGACCGGGCTGTGTACTATCACAGCCTGGGCAGTGCAAGTCATTGACACGCAGTGCTGACGTGCACAATCTGAATCCCACGATTATAGTCCATGACAGGTAATATCTCTGTGGTCTGGACTCATGGTGAGAAACTGTTCTAAACTTCCTGCAAGACCTCAACTCCCACCTAGCAACAGTCAGTCAGAGCTATGGAGACAGAAGCTTGACTGCATGTGCATGTGTATTTCTACATTCTTCCCATCTTCATGAATTAAAACGTTTTTACATAACATCCATCTCACCCCACCCCCTCAAAAAAAAAAAAAAAAAAAAAAACAGCATTATTCAGTTCATTTGACTTTTTGGTTTTTTTATTGGTGTAGCTCAATACTTATGCCATATATCTGACTTCCACTTTTACCCATGCTTACCTCACAGCCTAGGTTGGGGTAACCTTTCCCTTCTGTCCCCTTTCTCTTCCCTCCTCTCCTACCTGACAAAGGAAAATATTTCCGAGAGCTAGTGTCTAGGTCTACATTTACTTTTATCTGCATTCGCGCCTTCTGCGTGTGACTATCAGCAGTACTGAACTAAGGTAAGTGCTGGCCAGCCACTATCTTTTGAATAATATTTTCGCATCACAGTGTAGAATTTCTGTCAGATTGATCAAAGTAGTTGTCAGTTGTTTAGTTCATTGTTCAATAATATTGTAGTATAGCAATGTTTGGGTATTTATTTACTTATTCCAATTTTCAGTTAGTCCATGTACCCCTCCCAACTCTCTCCATCCTCCTCCTCCTCTTCCTCCTCCTCCTCCTCCTCCCCCCTCTCCCAATTCAATCATCCATCCATCACCCAATCTCAGAAGGTCTTCTGTCTGCTCTATGTTCATCTCCTCCCTTCCTTGTATGTGAAAAATTACATATACCCGTCAAATTTCACAGTAATAGGTCAAATGTTATTGAAGTCTGGAGTAAGGTACCCTCCACATTGCTGTTCAAATTATTGTACGGACAGTGGCATTGCTCTTGTTTTGATGATCAAGGATGCCAAATTATATCACAGCCATATGAAAGGTATGGAAGTACATAAAATACAAATCTTATCCAAAGTGATGATGTTAACAATGGAAAATCGAATTGGAATTCCTTCCCCCTCTGCTCCCCATCTTGTGGCACTGAAGTGGCCAGATGTGATGGTTGTGTGTGTATAGTTGTCTCGGTGATTGTGCGAATGAGAGTGTTAATTTTTCTGATGAAGGCCATGGCTGAACATCTAAGTTGTGTGAATGTGATTGTCTATTGATCGTGCCTGTCGGCCACTCAACAAGCATCATTATGGTGAGTTGATATTTATCCTCCAGTATTGACATTCCAAAGCGACGATGCCCATACAAAATTACCAGTTTCAATTTTTGAGCCTTTTCTTTGACTTTTACCTAATTATTTTTGCCTCAACCTCCCTTCTATTAAAATTAGTAGATCATCAGTGCCTAAGTTTTGCTATTTGAGTAGTAAAATCTAAGTAGAGAGGGTATACAATGTGAAAAGACAATGGAATGAAAAGTGTTTCTGAAGCAGAGAAATATGTTATCATGAAATACAGTATTTATTTAGCTGTTAGGAATTCTTTTCTAAGGCATTTTCCTGGAGTGTAGCCTTGTACAGAAGTAAAATGTGGACAATACTAAGTTCAGGCAAGAAGAGAATAGATTCTTTAGAATTGTGGCACCACTGAAGAATGGCAACACTTACAAGGAGACCATATGGTTGTCGGATTTTTTTAATTTTTTCATATTTACGGTACGTGAAGTATAGAACTCAAATAACAATTAGTCAAAGCCATTCGATGCAACTCTCAAAAATTCTCAAGAAAATCGGCTTTGAAGTTTTGCAGGTACACGTAAGTACCAATAACTAAAACAGTTACACAATCTGTTGGTGTAGCTCAGGTGGTAGCGTTCTGGGCTTGCAACCATAGAGTCAGTGGTTCGATTACTGCAGAAACTGGTTTATATTTTTATTTATTTTTTTTTCGTTGTGTTCAAATACCTACATAATTTTAATATCTAACAGTAATTTTTATGAAAAATGCACTAATTATTATTTATTCATAATTTTCTGTATTTGATGATGATGATTTCAATAAAAAAATAACAGTTACATTTTTTTTATAGTATCGGTTTCACTATTTGTTGACGACAGTAGTCTTTGTTAAGTTTGTGAAGAGCTCTGACAGTTTCAAAGA
Organism: Locusta migratoria; assembly: GCA_026315105.1. Taxonomy (NCBI): domain Eukaryota; kingdom Metazoa; phylum Arthropoda; class Insecta; order Orthoptera; family Acrididae; genus Locusta; species Locusta migratoria. The sequence goes on along the minus strand of CM048745.1, from coordinate 129,024,802 downwards.
AGTCTTCTCCATAGTTACTAATGGCTTTCAAAGCAGCTACCCTACACAACCATCCTTTGTGACGACAAGGTGTTCAGCTCATCTACACACACACACAAAACCTGACAACACATGGAATTAGAGATCACTAAATGTTTTTGGCAAATGAATTCGAAAATGACGAAAAAATAGCTCTCACAAACTTAATAATCAAAGATTACCATCGTCAACTAATGGTGAAGCAGATACTGTAAAAAAATGTAATGTATGTTTTTTGATTGAAATCATCATATTTTATAAAATGTAGAAAATTATGAATAAATAATAATACATGCATTATTATAAAAATTACTGTTACATATTAAAATTGTGTAGGTATTCGAACACAACGAAAAAAATATAAATCAGTTTCTGCAGGACTCTAACCACCTATGCTATGGTTGGGAGGCCAGAACGCTACCACCTGAACTACAACAGACGGTACATCTCTTTTAGTTATTGCTATTTACATGTACCTGCAAAACTTCAAAGTCAATTTTCTCAAGAATTTTTGAGAGTTGTGTCGAACAGCTTTGACTGATTGTTATTTAAGTCCTATACTTCACGTACAGTAAACATGAAAAAATTCTAAAATTCAACACCCATGTGGTCTCCTTGTTGGATGGGTAGATAGTGTTACTAAAAAGAAAATGCTGGATGAAAAGGGAAAAATAAATGTATCACATAACTTGACTATAATACTGATTGATAGTGCACACGTCAAGGGGTCATTATTTTAACATTTCATTCCATTCCATGATGGTGGTGGTGGCGGCTGGTGGTGCAGCAACAGTGGTGAATAATTAAATAATTTGCAGTCTCTGTTGCAACAGAGACTGCGAATTATTTCATTATTTTAACGTTGGGAGGGGGGAGGGGGAGGGGAGACGAAGATACAAGTACAGTAAGCAGTTTCAATAGGATGGGTATAAAGATATTCACATCAAGTCAACCAGAGGTTCCCACCTGACCATCTCCAATTATGTTAAAACTTTTACCCTAGCTGCAGGTACATGTCAAAGTAAGTTCTGTCAAGTTTTAGTTACATACATGCTGTACTTTGGGCTGTAGGGACATCAGCATAGAGGTTTCGGTCAGCCAATATGCATAATTTTGTGAAAAATCATCATATTCGACAGCTCTTTATAAACTACTAACTGAAAACCCAGCATTGCCCGGGTATTTATTTATTTATTCATTCATTCATTCATTCATTCATTCATTCAAGCTTTGAGTTACTACTTCTCATATCCCTTCTCTCTCTGTCCATCTCCTTTTTTTAATAACTTGTCCTATTTTGAAGACACATTCAGCTATATGTGTGTATACTATAGAAATTATGAATTCTAAAGTCATATCCAATGCCGCAATTTAGTCCATGAACTGCAGAAAAGTTGTAAGCGAGAATCTTTTTTTCTGAAAGTGGCCAACACAACAACCATGTCATTATTTTAAATCTAAATTTTCCTCGCAATTTTTCTCTATTTTATCACCGTCTAAACCTTCCATCAACTTCCACGAATGTGACATGAACATTATCCTAGACATACGTGTGTGATTTGCCCACTCTTTCCACCCACTATCGAGTCGATACTTAGTCTATCTGGTGCTTTTATAAAGCTAGTGCGTCGAAAATACATATGACTTACATTAATATGGTTTATATTAAGAGGTAAGTGATTCGAAGTTTCCAAAAAATTTATTTCATATAAGCCTTGTCCTATCAAGCTGTACTCAAGTGATGCTCTTCAACCATGTGGCGATTGATTTTTATGCATAAAAAAAAATTTTAAAAATTGCTTTCGGTTTTTCCTACTTTCCGGATGACGTGTCCAAATTTTTATTTGATGCAAACCTTCCTCTTGCTTTCAACATGAAATGTACAAAATTTTATCGAAATTGGACAAACGGGACTGATAGCACAGTGGAAAAAACTGTTTCAGTTTTTCCAGATTTACCACTTTTCTGGATCACTTTTCCATATTTTATCACCGTTAAAACTTTCCCTGGACTTACACAAATATTTTAAGACTAAAATTAGCCAAATCGGTTCAGCCGTTCTCGAGTTTTAGCGAGACTAATGAACAGCAATATATATGAAGACGAAAAATTCCTAGCAGGAAAAATTATATATATAAAAACAAGACGAAGATTACTCACCAGGCAAAGGAACACAGGTGTGACAGCATCACAATTAAATAAATGAATACACATACACAACCCAGTTGCTTCTTCAGGCAGAAGGGAAGGAGAGGGAAAAGGAAATGATGAGGGTTTTAAGGAAGGGGGTAAGGAGCCATTCCAATCCCGGGAGAGGAAAGACTTACCTTGGGGGGAAAAAACGGAGGGTAAACAAATGCACACACACCCACAAATTCACACAGACACAAGTACACCTGGGCAGACATATTGTAGAACCTTTCTACAGTATGTCTGCCTAGGTGTACTTGTGTCTGTGTTAATGTGTGGGTGTGTGTGCATTTGTTTACCCTCCATTTTTCCCCCAAGGTAAGTCTTTCCTGTCCCGGGATTGGAATGGCTCCTTACCCCCTTCCTTAAAATCCTCATCATTTTCTTTTCCCTCTCCTTCCCTCCTGCCTGAAGAAGCAACTGGATTGCGAAAGCTTGCGTTTGTGTGTGTGTGTGTGTGTGTGTGTGTGTGTGTGTGTGTGTGTGTGTGTGTGTGTGTGTGTGTGTGTGTGTTTTCATTTATTTATTTGTGATGCTGTTACACCTGTGCACCTTCGCCTAGTGATTGTATATATATATTTGTTTACCTTCCTTTTTTTCCCCCTAAGGTAAGTCCTTCCACTCCTGGGATTGGAATGACTCCTTTTCCACTTCCTTAAAACCCATATCCTTCCCTTTCTCCTCCCCTTTTTTCCTCTTTTTCCTGAAGAATCTGCCAGTGGTGGCGAAAGCTTGTATGTGTGTTTGTGTGCGATTTTATTCGTTTCTATCGACGAGCTGGTCCTTTTGGTAAGTCATCTCTTATATATATAAAAAGTAGATGAAGTACACTTACCAGGCGAAGGGCACAGGCAGTAATAGCAACAAATAAACACACACACACACACACACACACACACACACACACACACACACACACACACACAAATGCTAGCTTTCGCAGCCTAGCTGCTTCATCAGGCAGAAGGGAAGGAGAGGGAGAAGGAAATGATGAGGGTTTTAAGGAAGGGGGTAAGGAGCCATTCCAATCCCGGGACAGGAAAGGCTTTCTACAGTTCTACAGTATGTCTGCCTAAGTGTACTTTTGTCTGTGTAAATGTGTGGGTGTATGTGCATTTATTTACCCTCCATTTTTTCCCCCAAGGTAATACTTTCCTGTCCTGGGATTGGAATGGCTCCTTACCCCCTTCCTTAAAACCCTCATCATTTCCTTTTCCCTCTCCTTCCCTTCTGCCTGATGAAGCAGCTAGGCTGCGAAAGCTAGCATTTGTGTGTGTGTGTGTGTGTGTGTGTGTGTGTGTGTGTGTGTGTGTGTGTGTGTGTGTTTATTTGTTGCTATTACTGCCTGTGCCCCTTCGCCTGGTAAGTGTACTTCATCTATTTTTTACGTATATTTTTCCAGTTAGGAATTTCTCCTCTATAATATATTAAAATTATAGAGGAAAACTTACCCGGTGGGATAAACAAAAATAAAAATAGAAAAGAGATGACTTACCAAAAGGACGGCTCGTCGAGAGAAACAAATAAAATCACACACAAACACATATACAAGCTTTCGCCACCACTGGCAGCTTCTTCAGGAAAAAGAGGAAAAAAGGGGAGGAAAAGGGAAGGATATTGGTTTTAAGGAAGTGGAAAAGGAGTCATTCCAATCCCAGGAGTGGAAGGACTTACCTTAGGGGAAAAAAAGGAAGGTAAACAAATACACACACACTCAGACATATCGAAACGCAAACACACCTAGACAGACATTTGTGAAAAGCAAAGAAGTTGGACAGAGATACCAATTGAAGCAGAAGCTCTGTCCACAGAACCAAGGCAAAGATGCTAAAGATAGTGGGCGGGAATTTGAGTTAGCGGAGATTGAGACCAGGTGGGCAACGGGAGGAGAGAATAAGCTGAAGGGCAAGTTCCCATCTCCGGAGTTCTGAAAGGTTGGTGTCGGTGGGAAGTATCCAGATAACCCGGACGGTGTAACACTGCGCCAAGATGTGCTGGCCGTGCACCAAGGCATGTTTAGCCACAGGGTGATACTCATTACCAACAAACATTGTCTGCCTGTGACCGTTCATGCGAATGGACAGTTTGTTGCTGGTCATTCCCACATAGAACGCTTCACAGTGCAGGCATGTTAGTTGGTAAATCACGTGGGTGCTATCGCAAGTGGCTCTGCCCTTGATCGTGTACACCTTCCGGGTTACTGGACTGGAGTAAGTGGTGGTGGAAGGGTGCATAGGGCAGGTTTTACAACGGGGGCGGTTGCATGGGTAGGAGCCAGAGGGTAGGGAAGGTGGTTTGGGGGTTTCATAGGGATGGACTAGGAGGTTACGAAGGTTAGGTGGGCGGCGGAAAGACACTCTCGGAAGAGTGGGGAGGATGTCATTAAGGATGGATCTCATTTCGGGTCAGGATTTAAGGAAGTCGTATCCCTGCTGGAGAGCCACATTCAGAGTCCGCTCCAGTCCCGGAAAGTATCCAGTGACAAAAGGGGCACTTCTGGGATTCTTCACTCCCAAATTCAACCAAACAGCCCTTGTCAAAGACCTACTATCCTATACTCGTAGCCTTCGCTGGAGATATCACTTTGCCACGAAGAAAAATAATCCTACTCCTGATGATCCAGTTCCCCAAGACATCATTCAAATTGAACCCTGCCTGGAACAGTTCCGTCCTCCATCACAGCGAGACCCACCCGCTCTCCCTCAAAATCACCCCCTTCAAACCTTCCAGGAATTCCTTACTTCCAACCTTGCCTCTCAGTCCTTCCTGAAAAACCTTAATCCTACTCCCAACATTACCGCAGCTGAATCCCGAGCTATCCGTGATCTGAAGGCTGACCATTCCATCGTCATTCTCCCTGCCGACAAGGGATCCACGACCGTGGTACTTGATCGGCAGGAGTATGTGGCTGAGGGACTGCGCCAGCTTTCAGACAATACTACCTACAAAGTCTTTCAAGAAGACCCCATTCCTGATGTCCAGGCAGAGATTCAGGGAATTCTCAGATCCTTAGGCCACCTACAAAACCTTTCACCCGAGTTCATCAAACTCATGACCCCACTGACACCTCGCACCCCTACCTTCTACCTACTTCCTAAGATTCACAAACCTAATCATCCAGGCCGGCCAATTGTGGCCGGTTACCAAGCCCCCACAGAATGAATCTCTGCCTACATAGACCAACACCTTCAACCCATCATGTGCAGTCTCCCATCCTTCATCAAAGACACCAACCACTTCCTCGATCGCCTGAAATCCTTACCCAGCCTGTAACCTCCTGAAACCATCCTTGTAACCATTGATGCCACCTCCTTATACACAAATATCCCACATGCCCAGGGCCTCGCTGCGATTCCTTTCACGCCGACCACTCACTTCCCTACCTAAAACCTCTTTCCTTAATACCCTAGCCAGCTTCATCCTAACCCACAACTTCTTCACCTTTGAGGGCCGGACATACCAACAACTAAAGGGAACAGCCATGGGAACCAGGATGGCCCCCTCGTATGCAAACTTATTTATGGGACACTTAGAGGAAGCCTTCCTGGAGACCCAAGCCTGTCAACCCAAAGTTTGGTACAGATTCATTGACGACATCTTCATGATCTGGACTAACAGTGAAGAAGAACTCCAGAATTTCCTCTCCAACCTCAACTCCTTTGGTCCCATCAAATTCACCTGGTCCTACTCCAAATCCCATGCCACTTTCCTTGATGTCGACCTCCATCTGTCCAACGGCCAACTTCACACATCCGTCCACATCAAACCTACCAACAAACAACAGTACCTCCATTATGACAGCTGCCATCCATTCCATATCAAACGTTCCCTTCCCTACTGCTTAGGTCTTCGTGGCACAAGAGTCTGCTCCAGTCCCAAATCCCTGAACCAGTACACCAATAACCTAATAACAGCTTTCACATCCCGCAGCTATCCTCCTGATCTGGTTCAGAAGCAAATTACCAGAGCCACCTCCTCATTCCTCCAAATCCAGAACCTTCCACCGAAGAATCCCGGAAGTGCCCCTTTTGTCACTGGATACTTTCCGGGACTGGAGCGGACTCTGAATGTGGCTCTCCAGCAGGGACACGACTTCCTTAAATCCTGCCCCGAAATGAGATCCATCCTTAATGACATCCTCCCCACTCCTCCGAGAGTGTCTTTCCGCCGCCCACCTAACCTTCGTAACCTCCTAGTCCATCCCTATGAAACCCCCAAACCACCTTCCCTACCCTCTGGCTCCTACCCATGCAACCGCCCCCGTTGTAAAACCTGCCCTATGCACCCTTCCACCACCACTTACTCCAGTCCAGTAACCCGGAAGGTGTACACGATCAAGGGCAGAGCCACTTGCGATAGCACCCACGTGATTTACCAACTAACATGCCTGCACTGTGAAGCGTTCTATGTGGGAATGACCAGCAACAAACTGTCCATTCGCATGAACGGTCACAGGCAGACAATGTTTGTTGGTAATGAGTATCACCCTGTGGCTAAACATGCCTTGGTGCACGGCCAGCACATCTTGGCGCAGTGTTACACCGTCCGGGTTATCTGGATACTTCCCACCGACACCAACCTTTCAGAACTCCGGAGATGGGAACTTGCCCTTCAGCTTATTCTCTCCTCCCGTTGCCCACCTGGTCTCAATCTCCGCTAACTCAAATTCCCGCCCACTATCTTTAGCATCTTTGCCTTGGTTCTGTGGACAGAGCTTCTGCTTCAATTGGTATCTCTGTCCAACTTCTTTGCTTTTCACAAATGTCTGTCTAGGTGTGTTTGCGTTTCGATATGTCTGAGTGTGTGTGTATTTGTTTACCTTCCTTTTTTTCCCCTAAGGTAAGTCCTTCCACTCCTGGGATTGGAATGACTCCTTTTCCACTTCCTTAAAACCAATATCCTTCCCTTTTCCTCCCCTTTTTTCCTCTTTTTCCTGAAGAAGCTGCCAGTGGTGGCGAAAGCTTGTATGTGTGTTTGTGTGTGATTTTATTTGTTTCTCTCGACGAGCCATCCTTTTGGTAAGTCATCTCTTTTCTATTTATATATATATAGTAGAGGGAAATTTAAAAATTGGTATTTCCACTCAACTTTTTGCGCTAAGTTCAAATATAACATGAAAAAAAATCTGTGAGGAAACACTTTTTCCACAATTGTTGCTCAAAGTGAGCACAAAAACGTCCAACAGGCGGCGCCACCACATTTTCAGTCGTTGATATCTTTGGTTTATAACATTTTCACATCCTGATATTTTATTTGATTACCAAGAACATTGATTTTAGATATCACATTAAATAATAACTTTCTATCTTGTTCAGTTACTGATATATGTGGTCCTAGACTTGATGTTTTAAATTTAATCGTCAAATTTCACAAATATTCTGGATCAAATATCTCAAAAGGTGGTCAACCACATTTTTTTTTCTTCTTGGCACTTGTTTTTGTTCATTGGTATCTTTTGTTTGAGGGTTAATACTTTGATGCAAAGGTATCGATGTGCGAATCTGATGCAAATGGATTTCTCTTATAAGAGTGCTGAACTCTGGTGGGCAGTTTCTGAAATTGGTCACTAGTGTTTTCATGGACAAGAATGTGTTCAGAACACCATTGTTGAGCTGGACAAAGTTTTTAGAAGTCGTGAATTTTATAGTTAGTTTAAAGTTTTTGTGACATCAGATATTTGCGCCCACAGGTGAGTGAATATTATCGATGTTAGTGACGAAGTTAGTCAGCGTCATTAGAAAGCGCAGTTACTGTACATGATTATATTTACTTCCTCTAGAATCCTAAGATGTGGAAACACTAAATCAACAAAAGGAAAATCTGTTATGGATCCATGTTCAATTGGCTAGCTAGTGATCCAACAAATTTCATTTGGAAGTATTTTCACTCTGGACCAAATGAATTGAAGCCTATTAGTTAATTTACTGCAGAAGAACTGGAACTGATAACAAGCCATTATGGAGTAAAGAGTGATAAAGACACAAACATTTGCTTTTATCATATGGCAGTAGTTTTAACAATGTATGAATGTAAGCAAACAACTTTCTGCAACCCTCTTTCAAAGAAGAAGCACAATAATTATAAAGAAAAGCCTTCCTCCAACCTATGATCCCAGTGCCAAGAAACTTGAGGAACTGACTAAGCAGTGTGTGAAATCAGGACAGAAGCTTGTACAGCATGCAGAATTGAAGCAAATGCTAAACTGAAGCCACCAATGTCTGAATCATATTACCATGAAGGTATGGAAAGTAGCTGAAGCAGTGAATGCAAAAGCTTGACAGAGCTCAGTACCTCTCTCCTCAAGTTTTAGAAAGTGAGCAACAGAGATTCACAAAGTGGAAGATCATTTAAGCACAGGCTCTTGTCAGTACCAAAATTGCAGATACTGGTGGTTTTGCTGTAGATGAAATGATACAACCACGAACAAACCATAAATGCAAAAGCTGTAGCAGTTTTAACTATAAGATAGGAGAACTGAAAGAAAAGTTGCATGCATCAAATCGAGATGAACAGCTACAAATTTTGACACTAATAATCACAAAGCGGGGCAATGGAAAATAGCATTCACATTTAATGTCCCAGTAAATATGATGAAGACTGCCAGAAAGCTAAAAAAGGAAAAGGGAATTCTTGCTCTGCCCGAAAAGAAGCAGGGAAAAGCGATTTTGGACCAAATAAAAAGTTCTACCATTTTATGAAGATGAGTATAGCAGTATGTGCCCTGGGATGAAGGATTGAAGGACAGAAGATCAAGAAGCAGAAACGACTCTTACTTTGCATCCTGAAAAAATCATTCACCACCTATTGAGACCCTAATGGACCTGAAATTGGGTTCCCTAAATTCTGCGAATTAGGTCCAAAATGGTTTGTGCTTGTCTGTTCTTCCACAACTCATTCTGTTTGTGTTCTGATGAATTGCACAATGTCAAGCTCATGACCAGCTGAAGTCCAATCAAAGAAGATTACAAATGCCTACTTGAAAAAACTGTCTTTAGCTTAAAATTCACAGGTTGCATGCTCTAGCGCTGCGAGAAGTGCCATGCGAAAGAAGCATTAGAATTATTGTTCACACAACTATGCTTTCAAAATTAGTGAACCTGAAGATATTATTGAATTTAAGCAGTGGGTCCACACAGAGAGAGAGAGAGAGAGACAGACACAAAACAGCTGTCCATTGAAAACTATTTCAGAAATAACAGGAAAAATATGGAACTTCTCATGTCATCAATACATTGATGAGCATCAAAGCTTATATTTGAAGAGGACGAAAGTGACTTTCAAAATACAAGAAATTTTTGTTTTAATGGGTTTTTCAGAGAATGTTCATTTGTGGTGCAAGTCTGTGCAATCATTCCACTGGTAAAATAGTCAGGCCACGTTACATCCATTTGTAGTTCATTACAGGGATGCTGAAGATATAAAAAATGTGAATGTTTGCATAATCAGTGATTATCTCAGACATGACACTATTGCTTTGCATGTTTGAGTAGGTTGATAGAACACTGCAAGAATACTACTGGGAAAGTCAACTATTGCTATTATTTCAGTGACAGTTTGGTTGTCTAATACAAAAAATTTAAAAATTTATAAACTTATGTAATCTTGAAAATGACTGTGGACGCAAAGCTGAATGGAATTTCTTTGGGACAAGCCATGGTAAATCACACGTGACTGAATTAGTGGAGTAGCAAAACGGATTGCAACAGATGCAAGCCTTCAGCAGCCCAAGAAAAAGCAAATTTTGACACCACTTGACACATTGGAATGAGAGCATGCAAGGAATAAAGTTCTCCTTCATTGAAAAGGCTGAAGATGAAACTGAAAGAGTGGCTCAAGAAGGTGATAACCAGTTTGTGCTGACTGATGAAAAACAAATTTATATCAACAAAGCTTCAAGTGATACATCATCAAAAAATGTTCAAATGTTTGTTAAGCTTATGGGACTTAACTACGGGGTCATGAGTCCCTAAACTTACAAACTACTTATCAACTACCTTAAACTAAGGACGGCACAAATATCCATGCCCGAGGGGGGATTCGAACCCCCGACCGCAGTGGCCATGCAGACCGTGACTGGAGCGCCTCAATCCCCTCGGCCAGCGCGGCCGACGATACATCATCTTTTGTAGCTAACATAGACCAGTCTGTCACAAGTACCTTTGGAGAAAATATTACAAATCTCCAGCTTGGATAATACATAGCCTGTATCCACAACAATAAATGATGGATTACGAATATCTATGATGTATCACTCGAACAGAATAATTTGCTAATAGACTTCATGCATCCTAAGGGACCTGCGAGTTCATTCTACTGGCCAGATAGAAAAGACTCCTGCTGGGTTCCAGAGCAGCACATAATCGTCAACTCTCCTGCACTACCACCAACATGGTTGGAACACCAGTACAAGTTCTCTGAGCTAATTTTATAAAGTATTGATGAAAAATTCAAATCCAGTTATGTAATAGTAAACAGCAGCTGACTTGATAACCTGATCATAAACCCTGAAACAGATGTTGTAACATAATGAAATAACCCAATTCAGGCTTGGGATCCTGTACGAAGAGACCCACCCACTGCTGTTCTTGCATGGCTATCACCCCTTGGCAATGAGGTTGCCATTTTTTTAAAAAAAAAAAAATACGTAGTAACACTGCTACACTGCTACTATCAATTTTTATAAACAGGTAGTAGCTAAGCTATCATGAACCAATGCAAGATTCCCATTAAATAGCCTTAAAAATAGATTCATTGCCATGCATCTTTTTCCAGATTCACTTTTACTGTGACAAAGTTGCTTACTTTTGAAGCTAAGTATTATCCCTTAAACAAAAGATACCAACAAACAAAAGCAAGTGCCTAGAAGATAAAACTCTGCTCTTTCTAATGAGAATATTTAGAAAAAATTCAGTTGACCACCATTTTGAGATATTTGGCCCAGAATATTGGTGAAATTTGACAATTAAATTTAAAACACTAAGTCTAGGGCCGCATATCTCAGAAACTAAACAAGCTAGAAAGTTAATATTTAATGTGAGGTCTAATATTAATGTTCTTGACAACCAAATGAAATATCATAATGTGAAAATGTTATAGACCAGAGATATCAACGATTGAAAATGGGGTGGGGCACTGCCTGCTGGACTTTTTTGTGCTCACTTTGAGCAACAATTGTGGAAAACATGCTTCCTTGCTGATTTTTTCCATGTTATATTTGAACTAAGCACAAAAATTTATTGAAAATACCAATTTGCAAATTTCTCACTAAAACAGTTTATACAGGGCTCTCAAACATGACGATTTTTTTTTGCGAAATTATGCTCATCAGCTGACCGACCTCTACACAGATGGCATTACAGCCAAAAGTACAGCATGTATGTAACTAAAACTTGACAAAATATACTTTGAAATGTACCTGCAGCTATTGTGAAAGTTTTTAAAAAATTGGAGGTGGTCAAGTAGGAACCATTTCGAAAATTGGCTGATTTGATGTAGAATGACCTTATAGTAGTATGGAAAGCTGCCTCAAACCAGTTAGCAGACTAAAGAGGATGATAACAACAACAAATACTACTACAACTACTACTACTACTACTACTACTAATAATAATAATAATAATAATAATAATAATAATATTGCACTGTATAATCACACTAACCTGGATTGCTGAAGCTGTTGAACTTTTATTATCGCGTCATCGAAAGAAACATAGTCAACAAGTTCATCATTTCTCCAAAGTTTGATTAATTCAGAAAACTGTAAAATTTTTATTTCATCATTGTCATTTAATGTTGTTGCTGTAAAAACCTGAAATCATGTAAGAAACATATGAAGCAATTTTTGCATTAATTATTGAGGCATAAAAATATGGCTGTAGCCATTTTAAATGTAATTTGCAGTGCTTATAAAGTTGTTGCATGCTGACAAGCATAGCAAATTGTTTATTTTGTTATAGCACATGCAAACAGAAAGTAAATTTAAAAATACATAGCTGATGCTTGCAAGCATCAGACCTATATACAAACAAATCTTTACACATGACAGACAATGCTTATGACTGCAAGAAAGTAATTGGATCCATTCACATTTCATTAACATAATTTTTAAGATAGGATGAAGCACAGATGCACAATGCATCAAAGATAAATTTGTGCCTATAGGAAATTAATTATAGCATGAACAAATAGAAAAGTACAACGGGTTTCCAATGAAATATCCATATTTCTATTTAACGTAAAAATTTTCTATATACCACATCATATTGTAAATAGGTATTATTGGTAAAAGCATTGCTTTAGTCACAATTACAATGGTCTTCTTCTGGTTCTGCTGATCAGTGGTTGAAATGTTCATTTCATCAGCATGAATTGTTTACAATATGACACAGTAAAATACTTGGGAAAAATCTCAACTGCCTCTGGGCATAGAAGCCTATGCAACTATAGTCCTATTATTTGCATGTTTACTTGAAGAAAGTGAAATGCATATGCACACTGAATCCTATAAATCCCCTAACATTTGATCTTTCATTCTTAATTTATTTGCAATTTAATACACACATCCAATAACAGTCCAGTATCAACGACATGATTAATAATAAACAGGTTCAAAAAATAAAACCAGATCAGATATTGAAAAGGAGAGAACAGGGCAAAATATATATTCATGGTTGCAACTACAATGAAATACATAATTGTTCAATTAAATTATTCAGTAAGGAGACATATACAATAAAAAATCTACTTCTTACTTTTGTTATTTTCATAGATTGTTATATTGCATGTACTAAGCAGTATTTAAGCAGAATGAAAGTTTCACTCTGCAGCGGAGTGTGCGCTGAAATGAAACTTCCTGGCAGATTAAAATTGTGTGCCGGACCGGGCTCGAGTCCTGGTTCCGGCACACAATTTTAATCTGCCAGGAAGTTTCATTTCAGCGCACACTCCGCTGCAGAGTGAAACTTTCATTTTGGAAACATCCCTTAGGCTGTGGCTAAGCCATGTCTCCACCATATCCTTTCTTCCAGAAGTGCTAGTCTTGCGTGGTTCGTAGGAGAGCTTCTGTGAAGTTTGGAAAGTAAGAGGCGAGATATTGGTGGAAGTAAAGTTGTGAGGCGGCATCATGAGTTGTGTCGGGATAGCACAGTCAGTAGTGCGCTTGCCCGCCAAAGGCAAAGGTCCCAGGTTCGAGTCCTAATTCCAGCACACAATTTTAATCTGCCAGGAAGTTTCAGTATTTAAGCAGTACAAGATGGAATTTATAAACAGATATTTTCTTTAATATTAACTTTTTCTAATACTTTTCTATATTCATTGTCAAAAACATTAATAATACTTTGTCATTTTCAAATGACAATTTATAAAAGATAATGGAGATTTCAGTAAGCAGTTGACAAAAATGAACAAATTTAATTTTGTTTCTGCAGTAAATGACTGCAAGAAATTTAGATATTTTTCTTTCCTCCTTGTCATTCTTCTTACTAATTCACACTACTTGTAAACTGTGAAAGAACAATATGAAAAAATTATAATGAAATTAACTAAAACTTGGCACAAGCCTATGACTATGAACAACGTAAGGAAAACAATTATAGAATGCAAAACATTATTGCTTCAAGAATAAAAAGAAATCCATACATACATACTATTTAATATTTAAATAAATGGAGAAGGTAACAACAAAATCAAGGAGCTTTTCTACTTCTTTTTACAAAATCACTGCTGCTACATATCACAGACAACTGGCCATCAATTACACTGAAGTCTCATGTAAAAATGTATAATAGGATTTTCATGCACCTTGGTAACCCTGTAACAAAAATTACTGCTACATTAACCATGATGTGTATACTATTGTCATAGTATTTTATGTTCCGGCATTAACTGTCTGAAAATTAATATTCTGAAGGTGTTTGCAAACAGCTCACTTTGCAAATACTAGTCTAGTACTAACAACAACAATCACAATAAACAGTTCAAACAAGCGGAGAATAGAAGCCTTTGAAAAGTGGAACCACAAGATAATGCTGTTGATTAGTTGGGTAGATCACATTACTACCAAAGTGGTACTAAATGAACTGGAGAGAAAAGAAATTTATTGAAGAACTCGACTAAAATAAGGCATCAGTTGGTATAATTACTCCTTGAGGCATGAAGGAATTGTCAGTTTAGTAATGGAGGGACGTGTAGGGGTAAAAACTGCAGTGAGACACAAAGGCTTAACAACAGTTTGTCTAATTACACACAAGTGGTTGCAGTATGCTGTAATTAAAGCAAAAACAGAGAGGTTTATAGGGAATACACTAATTCTGAGAATTGCATCAAACCAGTTTTCAGATTAAAGATAATTACAAAAATAACTATAACAACAATCATGCTCCAGAAGATGAAGGCTTAATGATTTCCTGTAAACTTGAATTTATAATATAGAAATTGTGAGACAGACCAAACTAAAAGTTGAAAAAATAATCAAAAGCATGCAGAAAACAAATGAAGAAAAGAACAAAGGAAGAAAAAGTGTGATGATTCCTCACAATGATGGTGCTGAATCTGCAGACATCTTCCTGGAGTACATTGCAGCAGCCAGGTACATATAGTAACAATTTAACATTTGTTAAGCAATTGCATGATAAAGCATGCCTCCATCTCAGCATGGAACAGGTTTCATAGTGAGTGATACTATAATATAATTGTGTACTAATGCAAGGACAAACTTTTCTTTCAAAATAAAAGTAGATTTGGATTTAATAAAGGATGTCCCCCAAGTTTTGAAATTGTAGCTTTGGATTCAATGTAGTACCACTATATCCCTATGTTTGCAAAATAATTAAATAACAAAACAAATTTCAGACAGATTCAATATGGACACTTTACTTAATTTGGTAATGACTGTGAAAGGAGTGGCCAGTTTAGCAAGCTTAGTGTACATACCTCAAATAATACATTCGATTCTTCAAACATACTTAGTACATTTTGACAAGATCATTTACATTTATGCTCAGAGTGTCATGTTCACCCATAGGTCAAACAAAACTGTGACCAATCATGCTGTCCTCCCCCTTCTTAATCCCGTTACATAAAGGTCTCACACACTTTAGAAATATTTTAATAAATCTCATGTGTGTTTTGTAACAAAAATTCTTTTATAAACTGCATTATTTACCTAGTAGTCTGCCAATAAACCCAAATCTAACACCTCCTTTTACTGGCTATCAATGAGATCATTCCATTTCACAAACCTATTATAGTCAACAATGAGAGTAGAGGGGTGGCTACATTGGTTGGTATGGGGGGTTTTAGGGAGACTAGACTACTATGGCCATCAGTCCCCCACTTCATAGCTAGGCGAAACGCAGAAAAACATAATCATTGAAAAATGTGCCTGAGTGAAATTCAAAACAGTGCAGAATAAAAGAATACACCATCAATGAAATATTGACAGAGTCAACAAGAGACAATACGAAAGACGCCAGACACACAGTAACAAATACGAGACAAAAATGACAGAGCCAATGAATGTGGTTGACCGATCATGCATATAAAAAGGGAAAAGCCAACCACATAGCGTACAAAATAAAAACTGTAGTCTAAAGACATGTCAAGTGGAACATAGAAAATTATGTAAAAGACCACCCAGAGGACTCGCAGCAACTGGTAAATCCCCCCCCCCCCCCCGCACGAAGAAATCTCAAAACCATATTAGCCACAGAAGCATCGTCGCCGAGCAACAAGGAGAGAGTGTTCGGGAGGTTAAAAGAATGCCGTAGCGGAGCTAAAGTGGGACACTGAAGTAGAAAATGGACCACTGTCAACGGAGCACCACACTGGCACATGGGCAGATCCTCTCGACGGAGGAGGTGACCATGCGTCAGACGGGTGTGACCAATTCTGAGACGGCAGAGGACCACGGAGTCCCTACAGGAACCCAGCTGCAAGGACTTCCAGACAGATGTTGTGTTCTTGATCGTCCACAGCTTATTAGGCACGTCCAGGGTAGACCATTCGGCGTTCCACAGTTCCCGTGTTTTAGCGCGAAGCAACGGGCGTAAGTCTGCTTCTGGGAGGCCAATCGCCAGAGGGCGGCGAGTGGTAGCCTGTTTGGCTAGCTGGTCGATGCTCTCGTTGCCTGGAATGCCTACATGGCCCGGGGTCCAAATGAACGTAACTGAGCGAGCAGAGGCATCAAGAGCCAGTATCGACTCCTCAATGCCCCTGACCAATGTATGACGGGGATAACACCGATCAAGGGCCTATAAACCGCTCAGCAAGTCGCTGCAGATCAGGAAGGAGGTCCCAGGGCATGTGCGGATGTGTTTTAGGGCACGGTATATAGCCACCAGTTATGCAGTGAAGATGCTGCTGCCGGGTGGTAAAGAGCGTTGCTCAACATGAGCGCCATGCATGTACGCATATCCGGTGTGGTCGCCATTCGAAGAACTGTCTGTATAAATGACCTCCGTGTTACAGAACTCACAAAGCAGGGCAGAAAACTCATGCCGTAGGACCAAAGGAGAGGTGGAGGTCTTCGGCTCAGGGGAAAGATCCAACCGAATCCGCAGTCGAGGAATGGTCCAGGGAGGAGCATGGAAAATTGAGCGGAAAGGACGGTTAAGAGGGAAGGAGTCAAGGGTCAAAAGATGCGATTGGACATGCGCTGCTATCTGGAGTCCTGACCGGGGTCGCCTCTGCGGCAAATGAATGACCTCTCTCGGAAAGAGGAGTCTGTTATTTGGATGCCGAGGGGTACAGTGAATTCTGGCAGCATACTGGGCGAGGAGTTGTTGACGCAGGTATCCCAATGGGGCGACTGCAGACTCTGCCAAAAGACTCGTGACAGGGCTTGTACGAAATGCTCCAGTGGCCACACGGACGCCAGTATGGAGGACTGGGACGAGAACTCTCAGTGCAGATGGAGAGGCTGAGTCATAGACCTGGCTCCTGTAGTGGAGACAGGACTGCACCAGAGTGTTATACAGCCGCAGGAGGATAGGGTGTGCTGACAGTATGGCTGAGGCAACGAAGGACTTCCAGATGTCGTGAACACCTTTGCTTAAGCTGGCGCAGATGAGGGAGCCATGTCAAACACGAGTCGAATAGGAGACCCAGGAAGCGGTGTGTGTTCACAACCTGAAGGAGCTCACAATCAAGGTAGAGCTCCGGATGCGGATGTACCGTCAGTTGACGACAAAAGTGCATCACCCTAGTTTTCACAGGTTATGGGTGGAACTGAAAGAGGTGCCAACGCGAACTCTGAAGCAGCGTGGAAAGTAAAAAATTCTGAATAAAAAGTGGGAGGGAGCCACGGAGACCCCACCCATGTAGTGCGGCAAGGATGTGATGACTCCATGCCGTGTCATATGCTTTCCGGAGGTCAAAAAAGATGGCGACGAGGTGGTGACGTCGGGCAAAAGCAGTACAGATCGCCGGCTCAAAAGAGAGGAGGTTATTGAGCGACCCAGCCGGAAAGCGCCTTGTTGTGTGGCGAGCAGACCCCGATACTCGAGAACCCACAGAAGTTGCTGGCTCACCAAACATTCAAAGAGCTTACAAAGAACGTTTGTGAGACTGATGGGACAGTAATTATCAACGTTCAGTGGATCTGCACCTGACTTCAACAGAGGGATAACAATACTCTCCTGCCATTGGGATGGGTACGTTCCCTTGAACCAGAGATGATTGAAGAAGTCCAAGAGATGGCATTGCGAGTTTGCAGAAAGATGTTTTAGCATTTGACAGTGGATTCGGTCCGGTCCTGGAGATGTATTGGGGCAACTGGCAAGAATACTTTGAAATTCCCACTCGGTAAATGGCGCATTGTACGGCTCCTGGCAGTTTGTGTGAAATACCAACTGCTTTCGCTCAGCCCGTTCTTTTAAGGTACAAAAACCTTGGCTGTAGGCAGTGGACGCCGAATTACGAGCAAAGTGCGCTGCAAAATACTCAGCAATGATGGTCGAGTCAGTATGAATAGTTCCATGGATAGAGAGACCCGCAGCCCCCGCCGGTGGGTAGTAGCCTGATATGCGGCGAATCTTTGTCCAGATCTGGGTATAAGAGACACGGGGTCCAAGTGCGGAAATGTATTCTTCCCAGCATGCCCGCTTGCACCGCCGGATAAGCCGACGTGTCTGGGCCCGAAGACACTTAAATGCAACCAGGTGGTCAAGGGTGGGGTGGCGCCGGTACTGCTGCAGAGCTTTGCGGCGATTGCGGATAGTTGCTGCTATCTCCGGTGACCACCAGGGCATCGGTCTTCACCGAGGTAAGACAGAAGAAGATGGTATCGCGGACTCAGCGGCAGAAACGACAACGGAAATAATCTGGTCTACTGCCACTGTCGCATCAGCAGGGAGAGGGGTATCTAACGTTGCAGCTGAAGTACATGCTGCCCAGTCGGCCCTGTGGAAGGACCAGCGGGGTAGACGTGCATGGCGGTGGTGGTGGGGAAGCGAAAGGAAGATGGGAAAGTGGTCGCTTCCACAAAGGTCATCATGGACCCGCCAGTCAAGGACTGGACGTAAGCCCGGACTACACACAGAAAGGTCTATGGCAGAAAAGGTGCCATGGGCCACACTAAAATTGGTAGGAGCTCCTGTATTAAGAATACAAAGGTCAAGCTGGTTAAAAAGCAGTTCAAAGTCTCAACCACATCCTGTAGTCACGTTGCTGCCCCACATGGGGTGATGAGCATTAAAATCTCCTAAAAGAAGAAATTGTGAAGGAAGTTGAGCAATCAGAGCTGCTAGGTCGGCTGGTGTCACATCTGCATCAGGAGGGAGATAAAGGGAACAGATAGTAATGTGCCGTGATGCCCGAACCCTGACAGCGACAGCCCCCAGGGCTGTTTGAAGTAGCACTGGGGAACTGTAGACAAAGGTATGTACATATAGACATACCCCACCTGACACCCTATTGTAGACCATGCGGTTACTGAAGTACCCCCGGTAGCCCCGAAGGGTGGGAGTCCGATCACCAGGAAACCAGGTTTCCTGGAAAGCAACACAAAGAGTTGGAGAAGAGCTCAACAGCTGACGCAATTCAGCCAAGTGACTGAAGAAACCTCCACAATTCCATTGGAGGATCAGACTTTCTCCTGATTGACAGTGCATGAAGATGAAGATGGAAGAGGAATGGCATGAGCACTCGTCTCTGGCTGTGAAGCCTGATCCTCCGTGTCCATGGCATCCCCGAGATCGGCAAAGGCTAAATCTTCTGGCATCACGAGAAGGATTACATCATCCTCAGGCGTGTCAAGTGCAAGGGCTGGGGGCACCGAGGCCACCAGTGTCTCCTTGTGCTTTAACGTCTTTTCTTTCTTTTCTTTCATGTCTTCCCGTCGTTCCTTGGGCCTACCGGAGGAGGGGGGTTTCTCCAGAGGGGCTTGAGGAGTGTGGGAAGACTGAGGAGCCAGACGGCTTTCCAGCCGAGGGTCCTTCAGCTGCTGGCTAGTGTCGGATTTCTGGGGTGACATGGTTGGAAAGGGAGAACAGGTTCCCTTCCCAGAAACAGAAGCCAGAGAAGGGGAACCCTTTTCTGACTGGGGAGCGGGGGTAGCCACTCCCAACGTGTGGGGCAGTACCTGCCCCACAGAAGATGGTGTGCCTCCAGATGTCTGGGAGGCAGAGGTAGAGGGGCAGCCCATAGGGCCCACAGATGGAGGTGGAGCAGGGCGAGAAGTGGCCACCAGTGGTGGCACCATCGTCATAGCTGCAGCATAGGACGTAAGTAGAGAGACTGGATGCAGCTTCTTGTACTTCCTCTGAGCCTCTGAGTATGTTAGTCGGTCCAAGGTCTTGTACTCGACTATTTTCCGCTCTTTTTATAGAGCAGGACAGTCCTGGGAACAGGGAGAGTGGTGACCGCCGCAATTGACACAATAAGGAGGAGGGGCACAGGCAGTGTCCGGATGGGAGGGACGGCCACAGCCCCGACAGGTTGCAGCAGCGTTGCAACGATAGGACATGTGCCCGAAACGCCAACATTTGAAACATCGCATTGGAGGGGGGATATATGGCTGGACATCACCGCGATACATCATGACTTTGACCTTTTCGGGCAGATTGTCACCCTCAAAGGCCAAGACAAATGCCCCAGTGGCCACCCGATTATCCTTAGGTCCTCGAAATACTCGCCGGACAAAATGGATTCCGCGTCGTCGTAGGTGGTCGCGTAACTCCTCATCTGTCTGTAGCAAAAGGTCTCTATGATATATCACCCACTGTACCCTATTTAAGGATTTGTGGGGCGTTATTGTGACAGGAATATCGCCTAAGTGGTCACACTTTGTGAGGCTTCGTGACTGAGCAGGGGTCGCCGCCTGTATCAGGACCGAACTGTCGCGCAGTTTAGACATACCAGCAACTTCGCCAAACCTTTCTTCAAGGTATTCCAAGAAGAAGAAAGGCTTAGTTGCCTGGAAAGATTCCCCATCCTGTCTGGTAACAATTAGGTATCGTGGTGAGTATGCTTCAGTATTCTTCATGGGCCCAAGTTCCCCCCATGATGGAGTTAGGGAAGGAAACTATTTTGGGTCAAATCTAGTAGCATTGAAATTGAACTTGGCACACTTAGAGACACCTGACTTAAGAGCCAGGATTTTCAGAGGTTTGTTTCCTCTTCATTGCGGAATGTCCGCCCCGATGCCACCCACTCCGAAACAGGGGCTCTCCTCAAGGGCGCCACCCAGCCACAGCAATGCCACCTGGCAGGATGGCCGTTGCTGGGAGTCCTGATGCCCCGCAAAGACAAGCATCAACGCCTTGGCATGTATGAGGAGGTCACAGCTCAGGCATCGGCAGTGTGATCCCTGTGCAATTCAGGGGGCTCAACCATGAGGGTACATAACAGCCCCACCACACGGACTGGCTCCTGTGCTGGTGACCTAGCGGGGGAGGTAATTTGGAAGGAAAGGGTAGGAATCCGTGCTGTAGGGGCTAGGTTGGGAGTTCTTCCCCAAATGGCTCACACTTACTCGGAAATTTTGATGGAGGTCAAACCACAACGGGGACCTAACTGGGCCAAAATCAGTGAACACGGCAAACAAAGACAATTGCAAAACCAGCAGTACCGTGGAAATAGCCAGGCCACATTGCAAGAACACTTAGAGACGGGGTTGGAGAAGGGTAGGGTGGGAAGAAGGATTAGGGAGGGGGGGGGGGGGGGACCGGGGTGAGGAAAAGTGGCCTGGGAAACAGGAAGGAAGGCCACAATGGGTCTGGGACCCGTTGGTTGGCCGGTTGAGGGGAGGAAGGGACCAAACAGCTAGGTCATCAGTCCTGTGACCTCTGAATGGAATGCAAATTACTATGCAGTATGGTGGCTAAGGACATTCAGATAGTAAATTGGAGGAACTAAAATGGAGTTACAATCTATCATTCCAACAGGACTGAAACGAACAGAAAATTTGAAATTCTGCAATGCACTTCTCTACAGCTCTATAAACCCCACTCATTAACGATGAGCATGTATCGGTGAACAGTGTATCCTCCTAAAGCAGATGCCTAAAAATTTAAGAAGGAACCAATGTTAAAAAGCAAGGTAAAGAAGGGAAAATAACGTCTTCGGGGGGGGGGGGGGGGGAGTGCTCAATACCCTGCTGCTCACAGGGAGAGCTGCAAACCCACCCATAACCTGTCCAAGCATCAGAGATATAATCATATAGCTCAGAATAAAAACTGCTTTCATGGAGAAACCCAAGGACCCTGTCGACCATTCAAGAATCACCCGCCAAAATTATATGTAATGAGTGTAGAATGCCATATTTGGCATGGAGCTCCAAAAGGAGCGGTCTTTCTAAAAGATGTAGGCCACAGATTGTAGGGCTCCACAACCACAATGTGGGGGAGGCTCATTTCGCAAAGTAAAACCGTGGTCAGTCTGGAATGTCCGATGAGAAGACGGCAAATGACAGTGGATTCCCTTTGAGAAGGGTGAATGGAAGAACTCCAAGCTACAGAGGTCAACTTGATGGAGTGGAGTCTATTAGATGTGGCAGTAGCCTGCCAGGTGCCATTCCATGCTCCTGTATGAGCGGAGATTTCATCCGCACCTGCAAATCTGCAGCCAGGATTGCCCAGGGGAAGGGGTAGCAAGTTACAGCTACTCTAGCCAACTAATTAGCCTGTTCATTTCCTAGGATACCCGTGTGACTGGAGACCCAGAGGAAAGCAATGGAATAGGCGGCATGATAGAGGTCAGCGAGAAGATTTTGGATATCAATGACCAAAGAATGGAAAGAGTAGCATAGGTCTATGGCCTGGAGGCTGCTCACCGAGTTTGTACAGATAAAAACACAGTCCAGGGCAGTCTGTGCTCTAATAATAACCATCAGTTCTGCGATAAACACAATGCATGATTCTGGCAGAGAAAGGCATTCTATACCAATGGGAGATGTAAATGCTTATCCTGTATGACCAGCAGATTTCGATCCATCGTGTAGATCATAGCACCCAGAAACTCTGCAAGTACTGCGTGGAACAAATGCTAGAATATTATGGGGGAGACTGAAACTTTTGGGCCTCGGAAGAGATCCAACCGGATTTGTGGCCAGGGCACAATCCAAGCGGGCGTGCGTGGTATAGCACAGTGTGCACAGTCAAGGGACGTGAGATAGAAGTCCCTACAAAGGGAAGCGAGACATATTCCAAAGGGTAATCCACTCCACCCCCATGAACCACAGACATTGCCGAGGTGGGGTGGCTTGCGTGCCTCAACGATGCAGATAGCCGTACCGTAGGTGCAACCACAACGGAGGGGTATCTGTGGAGAGGCCAGACAAACGTGTGGTTCCTGAAGAGGGGCAGCAGCCTTTTCAGTAGTTACAGGGGCAACAGTCTGGATGATTGACTGAGCTGGCCTTGTAACATCAGCTAATGTGGCTTTGCCACATGGTTACTGCGAACGGCTGAAAGCAAGGGGAAACTACAGCCGTTACTTTCCCCGAGGACATGCAGCTCTACTGTATGAAAATATGATGATGGCATCCTCTCGGGTAAAATATTCCGGAGGTAAAATAGTCCCCCATTCGGATCTCCGGGCGGGGACTACTCAGGAGAATGTGATCATCAGGAAAGGCAATACTGGCATTCTACGGGTCGGAGCGTGGAATGTTAGATCCCTTAATCGAGTAGGAAAATTAGAAAATTTAAAAAGAGAAATGGATAGGTTGAAGTTGGATATAGTGGGGATTAGTGAAGTTCGGTGGCAGGATGAACAGGATTTCTGGTCAGGTGAGTACAGGATTATAAATACAAAATCAGTTGGGGGTATCACAGGAGTAGGACTGATAATGAATAAGAAAATAGGAATGCGGGTAAACTACTATGAGCAGCACAGTGATCGCATTATCATTGTCAAGATAGATACGAAGCCAACACCGACAACAGTAGTACAGGTTTATATGCCAACTAGCTCTGCCGATGATGAGGAGATCGAAGAAATATATGAGGAGCTAAAGGAAATTATTCAGACCGTTAAGGGAGAGGAAAACTTAATTGTGATGGGAGACTGGAATTCGGTAGTAGGAAAAGGAAGAGAAGGAAAACTAATAGGTGAATGTGGACTGGGCAGAAGGAATGAAAGTGGAAGTCGCCTGGTAGAATTTTGCACGGAACATGATTTAATCGTAACCAACACGTGGTTTAAGAATCACAAAAGAAGGTTGTATACGTGGAAGAGACTAGGAGACATCGGAAGGTATCAGATAGATTTTATAATGGTAAGACATAGGTACCGGAACCAGGTTATAAACTGCAGGACATACCCAGGGGCAGATATATAGACTCTGACCATAACTTGTTAGTCATGAACTGTAGGCTGAAACTGAAGAAACTGCAGAAATGTAGGAAAATAAGGAGATGGGACTTAGATAAATTGAAGGAAAGTGAAGTTCTGGAGAATTTCAGAGGGAGATTTAGGCAACAATTGACAGAAACAGGGGGAAATAAAACAGTAGAAGAGGAATGGGTAGCATTGAGAGATGAAATAGTGAAGGCAGCAGAGGACAAAATAGGTAGAAAGGCAAGGCCTGCAAAAAATCCTTGGATAACACAGGAGATACTAAATTTAATTGATGAAAGGAGAAAATATAAAAATGCAGTAAATGAAACAGGCAAAATGGAGTACAGACGACTAAGAAATGAGATTGATAGGAAGTGCAAAATGGCTAAGCAGGAGTGGCTAGAAGCCAAATGCAAATCTGTAAGAAGAATGTATAAGAAGGGGAAAAGTAGACACCGCCTACAGGAAAATCAAAGAGACATTTGGGGACAAGAAAAGCAATTCTACGAATATCAAGGACTCGGATGGGAAACCAGTTCTCAGCAAAGAAGGGAAAGCTGAAAGGTGGAAAGAGTACATAGAGCAGCTCTACAAAGGAAATGAACTTAGAGACGGTGTTGTAGGAACGGACGAGGAAGTCGATCAAGATGAAATAGGAGATAATATACTGAGAGATGAATTTGACAGAGCCTTAAAAGACCTAGGTCGGAACAAGGCCCCAGGAGTAGATGACATACCCTCAGAGCTACTAAAGTCTCTGGGAGAGCCAGCCATGACAAGACTATTTGAACTGGTGAGTAGGATGTATGAGACAGGCGAAATGCCCTCAGACTTTAAGAAAAATGTAATAATCCCCATTCCAAAGAAATCAGGCGCAGACAGGTGTGAAAATTACAGAACCATCAGTTTGATAAGTCATGGTTGCAAAATTTTAACACGAATTATCTACAGGAGAATGGAAAAGCTGATAGAAGCTGACCTCGGGGAAGATCAGTTTGAATTCAGGAGGAACATAGGAACCCAGGAGGAAATACTCACTTTACGTCTTATCTTAGAAGATAGATTAAGGAAAGGCAAATCTACATTTTTAGCCTTTGTAGATTTGGAGAAAGCGTTTGACAATGTTGACTGGACTACACTCTTTCAAATTCTGAAGTCGGCAGGGGTAAAATACAGGGAAAGGAGAGTTATTTACAACTTGTACAAAAGCCAGACCTCAGTTATTAGACTCGAAGGGCATGAAAGGGAAGCATCAGTTGGGAAGGGAGTAAGACAGGGCTGTAGCCTTTCTCCGATGCTATTCAATTTGTACATCGAGCAGGCGGTGAAGGAAAGCAAGGAAAAATTTGGAATAGGGATTAAAGTTCAGGGGGAAGAAATAAAAACATTGTGTTTTGCTGATGACATTGTAATTCTGTCAGAGACAGCAAAGGACCTGGAAGAGCAGTTGAATGGAATGGACAGCGTGTTGAAGAGAGCGTATAAAATGAACATTAACAAGAGCAAAACCAAAATAATGGAATGCGGTCTTAGAAAGTTGGGCGATGCTGAAGGAATTAGATCAGGTAACGAAACAATGAAGGTGGTAGATGACTGTTGTTACTTGGGTAGTAAAATAACATGCGATGGTCGCAGTACAGAGGATATAAAATGCAGAATGGCAATGGGAAGAAAAGCATTTTTGAAAAAGAGAAATTTGTTAACATCGAATATTAATTTAAGGGTAAGGAAGACTTTTCTGAATGCATTTGTGTGGAGTGTTGCCTTGTACGGGAGTGAAACATGGACGATAAGCAATGCGGACAGGAAAAGAATAGTGGCTTTTGAAATGTGGTGCTACAGAAGAATGCTGAAGATTAGGTGGGTAGATCGCATAACTAATGAAATGGTACTGAACAGAATTGGTGAGAAAAGGAATTTTTGGCATACCCTGACTAAAAGAAGGGATCGCTTGGTAGGACACATTCTTAGATATCGAGGAATCGTAAATTTAGCATTGGAGGGAAGTGTGTGGGGTAAAAATCGCAGAGGGAGACCAAGAGACGCGTATAGTAAGCAGATTCAAGTGGATGTGGGTTGCCGTTCTTATGAGGAGATGAAAAGGCTTGCTCAGGATAGGGTTGGGTGGAGAGCTGCATCAAACCAGTCTCCGGACTGAAGACCATAACACAACAATCCACTCGAGGGCAAGTATCAGGAAGTCTAGAACCGTCGCCCGCTAAAAGAATACGATATGTGGGATGACAGGGAATTGTCGAATGCTAATTGCATAGGACACCAAAAGCTAATGCCGCCTAATCTGAAAAGGGAGGATTCCCG
Source organism: Locusta migratoria (assembly GCA_026315105.1). Taxonomy (NCBI): domain Eukaryota; kingdom Metazoa; phylum Arthropoda; class Insecta; order Orthoptera; family Acrididae; genus Locusta; species Locusta migratoria. The sequence continues at coordinate 128,998,498 of CM048745.1, read as the reverse complement.
CTTCAACAATGAGACTATCAAAAGGACTTGTCCGGAAGGCACCCATAGCCAAGCAGACACCACAGTGGCAGAATGGATCTAACCATTTCAGGGTAGAACGATCTGCCGAGCCATAAACCTGGCACCCGTAATCTAATCGGGACTGAATCAGAGCTTGGTAGATATAAAGGAATGTATAATCTACACCCCAGGATTAGTGGGATGGGAAACAAAGGGCATTAAGCTTCTGTGTACAGGTTATCTTCAGCTGACGGACATGAGGCAGCCCATCAGTTGTTTTTTTTATCAAAAAAGGAGGGCCAGGAAACAGTGCTGTGCCCCAACTTCCAGGCGCTGCATACCCAAGAAGAATTCTGGATCAGGGTGGACTGTAGTATGACAATAAAAATGCATTACTCTTGTGTTGGAAGCGGAGAACTGAAATCCATGTGAGGGGGCCCATGTGGAACCCCACCGAATGGCACCCTGGAGCTGGTGTTCAGCTGAGGCTGCCAAATGGGAACTGTACCATATACAAAAGTCGTCAACATACAGTGCAGGAGTGACAAGTGGCCCAACAGAACTCACAGCCTATTGACGGTGATTAAGAAGAGTATGACACTATTTAACCATGTGGAACACCGTTCCCCTGGATCCGTGGAGAGCTGAGAGAAGAGCTAACCCTTAGTTGGAAAATGCGGTGGCATAAAAAGTGACTGAAAAATCAGTAGGAAGCCTCATAGGCACCAGTCATAAAGGGTGCATAAAATATGCTGCCTCAAGCAGTGTCATATGCCTTACATATATATAAAAAAACTGCAACAAGATGTTGATGTTTTGTGAAGGCCTCTCTGATTGCTGTTTCCTTTCAAAATAGATAATCTCTATCAGAACCCACACTGATAACATGACCGAAGTTGAAATGATTTGAGTACCCAGCATAATATGCGGGCAACCATCCATTCAAGCTGTTTATACAGCACATTTGTCACACTAATCATCCGGTAACTGTCTAGGGATTACAAATCCTTGCCAGGCTGAAGAACAGGCACCACTATACTGTCCCTCCACTGTGAGGGGAAAACCCCTTGAAGCCAAATATGGTTAAATATCTGGAGGAGATATTGCCGTTGTGACAGATCGAGGTGTTGCAGAAGTTGATTATAGATGGAATCAGGGCCAGGTGCAGAATCACGGGAATAGGAAAGGGCCAGAAGTAGTAAAGGGTTTGTTATGAGGTTCTTCCTGGTGAGTGGTAAAGCATAAATTTGGAGGCTTCGGTCTGTTGTTTCTTAAATAAAAAAAAAAAAATAGGCCACTGAGTAGGAAGCTTTCATCGATGCCTTCACAAAGTGAGCCACAAGCTGCTCTGCAAGAACAGATGAGTTAGTACAGACCCGATCTGGTAGGGCAAGGCCAGGGATTGAAGTCAGACACTGGCAACCTAAGATGGAGTGGAGCACAGCCCTCATTCTTCACAAGAGTATTGTTATGTTGTTATGGTCTTCAGTCCGGAGACTGGTTTGATGCAGCTCTCCACCCTACTCTATCCTGAGCAAGCCTTTTCATCTCCTCATAAGAACGGCAACACATATCCACTTGAATCTGCTTACTATACGAGTCTCTTGGCCTCCCTCTGCGATTTTTACCCCACACACTTCCCTCCAATGCTAAATTTACGATTCCTCGATGTCTAAGAATGTGTCCTACCAAGTGATCCCTTCTTTTAGTTAGGGTATGCCAAAAATTCCTTTTCTCACCAATTCTGTTCAGTACCTCTTCATTAGTTATGCAATCTACCCACCTAATCTTCAGCATTCTTCTGTAGCACCACATTTCAAAAGCCTCTATTCTCTTCCTGTCCGCACTGTTTATCGTCCATGTCTCACTCCCATACAAGGCAACACTCCACACAAATGCCTTCAGAAAAGACTTCCTTACACTTAAATTAATATTCGATGTTAGCAAATTTCTCTTTTTCAAAAATGCTTTTCTTCCCATTGCCATTCTGCATTTTATATCCTCTGTACTGCGACCATCGCATGTTATTTTACTACCTAAGTAACAAAACTCATCTACCACCTTCATTGTTTCGTTACCTAATCTAATTCCTTCAGCATCGCCTGATTTTCTAAGACCGCATTCCATTATTTTTGTTTTGCTCTTGTTAATGTTCATTTTGTACGCTCTCTTCAACACACTGTCCATTCCATTCAACTGCTCTTCCAGGTCGTTCGCTGTCTCTGACAGAATTACAATGTCATCAGCAAAACGCAATGTTTTTATTTCTTCCCCCTGAACTTTAATCCCTATTCCAAAATTTTCCTTGCTTTCCTTCATCGCCTGCTCAATGTACAAATTGAATAACATCGGAGAAAGGCTACAACCCTGTCTTACAGGTTTGGACAGACACGGTTGGCACCTAAGGCAGCACTGGAGGAGCTGTGTCCTGCAACCTATGTTTCTTCTTCTTCTTCTTGGGGGTGACATGTTTTGGAGAGAGAACAGGGCACTGGCACTGATGAAGATTGTGCGACCTTGGTACTCACAGCAAGAGAGTCCAGCGGCCGTCTTGAAGTAGAAGACCTCTGGTCAGGTGAACGCCAGGAAGAGGGGCCCTGAGAGAAGGCACCTTACCCAGGAAGTGCCAGAGAAGAGGAGCACTTCTCTGGCTGGGAGGGAGGAGGGGGCTGCAGAGGGAGGCACAAGGGATCTGCAGGAGAGAGAAGAGTGGGGTGGGGGTGGAATGAGGAGGGGGCGAGGGGTAGAGGATATAACCGTCGCAAGGGTAAACATCATTTGCACTGGATGCAAGCACTTTTTTTTACGGCGGGTCTCAGGGTATGTTAAACATTCAAGAGACTTTTGTATTTTCTTCTCCTCCTTGTACACTGGGCAGTCCTGTGCACACAAGTAATGATGCTGGTGGCAAATTACACACACAGGGGGTGGAACACACTAGTTCCCCCTCGTGGAGTGGGCGTCTGCATTCACCACATAAAGGGGCTGCAGTACAGTCAGAGAAGGTGTGCCCAAACCACATACACTTTAAGCATTGCATGGGAAATGGGATGTACGGCTTGACATTGCATCTATATAGCATGAACTTCACCTTATCTGGGAGTGTATCCCTCTCTAAGGCCAAGATAAATACGCCTTTATCCATTTGGTAAAAAAAGACCCACAGATTCAATTACCCAGTCAATGAATGCAATGACACATTCACATACACTGCAGTGGTAAGTATGAATGGTTTACTGTTTCCACAGCTGCGTGTCTTCAAGAACCTCACAGCAAATTAGGACCAAAAAAATAAATTTAAAAAAGAGCTGTTTAGTTGCAGGAAGGAAGGAAGCTTACGGTTTAACATCCCATCGACAGCTTGGTCATTAGAGATGGAGCTAATGCTCGGAGTTTTGGGTAAGGACGGAAAGGAAATCAGCCATGCCCTTTGAAAGGAACCATCCTGGCATTTGCCTCAAGGGATTTAGGAAAATCACAGAAAACCTAAATTTGGATGGCCAGGGGTGGATTTGAACTAATGCCCTCCCGAATACAAGTCCAGTGCATTACCACTGCGCCACCTTGCTTGGTTGTTTTGTTGCAAAAATGTTGTAATCAACGTATCAAAATCTGGAAAAATGGGAAAGAATAATTTTGAGAATTTTGTTCTAAGCATATTCCTAACAGTTGCAGAAACTAACTCATTGCTTTACTTGGACTCGTGGTCTGGACATAACAACACCCCTGTTTTTGTGGAGGAAAGTATTTTTCAAGAAATTAGCAGACAGCATAATTTCCAATAACTCTCTCTTATTTCAGGTTTATCAGCGAAACGGTATTCTTCAGCTCCAGTCATTTGTGCATTACCAGTTTTCTTTGCCATGCTTTATGAATTTGATCAAGTGTTCCTAGTATGCAGAGCAATATGTAAAACAACGGCCGGGTTCATTTCTGACTTCATTTCAATTCTGTCTAAATAAAACTAGTGGTTACTGTGAAGTGCCTGAATGCATCAATTTTTCCAATGTACAGTGTGCCTGCTGCAACAAATATATTTGTTTTTGTCATCCAATAGATACTTCACATTTTTGTGATGACTACATGGTATGAACAAAGAACTGTCTCATGACAGTCAAAGGTACAACATTAAAAAATTATTTTAAGGAATGGCCGACAGGAATTGTTATAAAATTTGGTACTGCTAGTTACATTTCATTTTATGGCTGTTTGTTTGTTCTAGTTAGTCGTAGGTTGTTCCCAGAGTATTTGGCTCAATTTTTTTTTTTTTTTTTTTTTTTTATTGCAGATTGCATTAAGCCCTATGACTGGGCACACTGAGCCAACGCGCCTGGCTCATTGATGGAAGTCGTCTAGGACATCAAAACTGCAATAATTTTATTTTCTCTGCTAGCCACGTTTATCAGATTTACAGGTGCAAGTATTGACTTGTCAATATCGAGTTACTCAAAACAATGTTTGTATAGTTTAAACCAAGTATTCACTGGAGCAAACAAACTAACAAGGATGAGCAAAAGAGCATTCTGTTTTGTGTGCCCAGTAGGCCTCTTGCACGTCTTTCAACTGCAGCTGCTTAGGTGTCCCTAACCTTTCCTAGTTACCTGATAGGAAAATGGAGACCTGCAGTTTAACACGGAATCCGAACCACATGTCTTTCATAGCCAGTCAAACATCTTTGGCAAGTGAATGTTCGGTTAAAAATCGAAGTGAAAAAATTAGTGGTCTGAACGGGATTTGATCACACACTCTCTTGTTCATGAATCACAAGCTTCGCCATTAGACCAGTAGACCTTAAATGCACAAGAAAATGGCATCTGTGTCACCTCTTTAGATGATGCTCAACATCAGTAATTAATATTCTCTTTATAAATTTCCACTCAATGCTAACAAGAAGCCAGAGAAAAATAGAAGTCAACATACAAGGAAAGTTTTGAACCAGTGCTAGAGATAGAAATGCAATGCAGTGTAAAGTGCACAAACTCTATGCACGTTCCAGTTCCATACAAACTGTGACATTAAATTCTTCCTAACTTCTTCATTTTGCATACTCTGTCAATAACAGTGCACTCTCATGCACAATAATCCTCATTGAATAACAAAGTTTCACATTGTGGTTCTAACAGGATGGAATTGTATCCTGTATGCCAAATATTAGCTCCAAAAATTAAAATCTAATAACTCAGCATTCACCGTCAATGTTCACTTCTTCACATTCTCTTGCATTCCCTCAAGTACAAACGATTCTAACCATATACAAGTGAATGGCAGTGAATTTTCTGCAAATGCTCAATCACTCATGTTCGCTTGCATTCAGTACTTTGTAAACCAGGCTTTAGGTGCTTAATATTGGTGTCTGTGAACTCTGGATGATTCTGCAATTTGGCTCTGTGCGAGTGATTCACCAAGATGCGCGCTAGGCAGGCAGGGCTATACAAACCCTTGTTATAGGCAGCAAAAATGTGTAACATTTTAATACTTGTGGTGCCTCTTAGCAGCTAAAATTTTGGCACTGCACACCTTTCGTTGTCTCTTTCCTGTGTAAAAAATTTCAGGGGAGGTTTCCACATGTCTTACTGGACTGTTCCCTATTAGTCATGGAGTCTACTTCACCGAACTTATTCTCAATCTGGTCTACAAAAAACAGCAGCTTGGTTGCAGTAAACATTCCTCCGTCTGTCATTCTGCAGACATAGTAGCATGGAAAAGGTTTCACTGCAAGTCAGCGTGCCTGGCCTTCCTCCCAGGGGGTAGCTTGGGAGGGTAAGGTCCTCTGAACAGAAGTAGCTGCATTGAAAATACCTTACCTGCCTTCAGAGACGGCCGTTATATGGCCATTTTCTAATTTACATATTTCATGGTGTGAAACGTCCACCCTGGTACCACCCACTCCGATGAAGGATTCCACCCATGGGTGCCACCCAGCCACAGAAAAGGTCACCTGACAATGGCTATTGCCGGGAGTCCTGATACCCCACAAGGACAATATTGACTCCTTGGCCTACATGGGGAGGTTACAACTCCGGTACCAGCAGTGTGATGGCTGTGTTGTCAGGGGGCTCAGCCAAAAGGGTACATAACAGCAACTGTTGCTGGAGTGGCCAGACATGATAGTTGTGTGCGTATAGTTGTCTGAATGATTGTGTGAATGTGTGTGTTTCTTTTTCTGATGGAGGCCATGGCCGAAAATTTAAGTTGTGTGGATGTGATTATCTATTTTTCTGTCTGTCAGCAGCTCAGTTAGACTCTTTACGGTAAATTGTTACCTATCCTCCATTATTTATATTCCTATCAGATTTTGCATTGTTAAAATTACTGAACAATAGTTTTAAATAAAGTTTAATGATGATTTTATTGCAGTCCACATCTTTATTTATTTCTTTCTTTTTCCTCCCTTCCTTTCATTGCAAGTAGTTAGTACAAAGAAACAACCAAACTTGAAAAGTCCATGCATCCCAAGTGTGATATTTGGTCCAAGAAAAACTATAACATTAGATGTGAATACCCTTACACTATAGTTCCCAGAATAGATTAAAAGTTACATTAAAGTCTAGACAATAAATTGAAGCTGATGAATTCTGAAGATTGATGTATAATAATAAACCCACTAAACTAGCAGAAATTATGTCTTCTGATGCTGGAAAAAAAAAAAATCCTTTATCTTATTTTTTGTAAATTTTTCTCAGCAGCAGAAGACTTAATTCTTACCAGTTCTTTTTTTATGGCGCACGTAAAAAGTATGTATTACATACAAACTGCCGTAAGTTATAAAGTTATAATGCTTGTAAAAAGTAGATCACTAGTGATCAACACTGAGCAGAATAGAGAAAGACCCAATAGTCCAAAGTTCAAAAAAGGCTACAACACAATGAGAATGAGTGAACGCAGTGAACACAAACAGCAGCTTGATACTGAGAATGAGCTGGAACTAAAACAGAGTGACAGGAAAGGGACCGCCAAATAGGACCAACTAAGAGGACCAAGGTGAAAGGCAAACTGTTGTTCTTTGTAAGTAGTTCCTCAGTCTTTCCATTTATTTCTGTGAACCACTCCTTTGGACCCTTTCATTTGCGAACAACCCATCTCTCTTGCACTACAAATTGTTACACAAGGTTGTTTCTTAGAATTGTTTGATTCCATTTGTGATCCATTGATATCATTGGCATACTTACTTTAAGTGTGAAGTTTTATATTTATGAACATTTAAAACAACTTTCCAGTTTTTGAATCTGTTCAAGATATCAGAAAATAGTTTACTGTACATAGCAGCAACCATTGCTGCTAATCACATTTTTGAACTGTTCATTCATTATGTGATAATCACTGCTATTAAATAATAACTATATGTACCTAAATATGCATATAAAAATAAAAAATAGAAAAGAGATGACTTACCAAAAGGACCGGCTCGTCGATAGAAACGAATAAAATCACACACACACACACACACACACACACACACACACACACACACACACACACACACATACAAGCTTTCGCCACCACTGGCAGCTTCTTCAGGAAAAAGAGGAAAAAAGGGGAGGAGAAAGGGAAGGATATGGGTTTTAAGGAAGTGGAAAAGGAGTCATTCCAATCCCAGGAGTGGAAGGACTTACCTTAGGGGAAAAAAAAGGAAGGTAAACAAATACATACACACTCAGACATATCGAAACGCAAACACACCTAGACAGACATTTGTCACAAATGTCTGTCTAGGTGTGTTTGCGTTTCGATATGTCTGAGTGTGTATGTATTTGTTTACCTTCCTTTTTTTTCCCCCTAAGGTAAGTCCTTCCACTCCTGGGATTGGAATGACTCCTTTTCCACTTCCTTAAAACCCATATCCTTCCCTTTCTCCTCCCCTTTTTTCCTCTTTTTCCTGAAGAAGCTGCCAGTGGTGGCGAAAGCTTGTATGTGTGTGGTCCTTTTGGTAAGTCATCTCTTTTCTATTTTTTATTTTTGTTTATCCCACCAGGAAAGTTTCCCTCTATAATTTTCGTTTCATAAATATGCATATATTTATAGTAAATAAAAAATTGTTGGGTGCTCTGGAACTTTCTTGTAGAAATCAAATGTGATTTATTTCTTAGCTTTCTGTGAACAGCGGTGTTTTACTCACTTTTGCTGGTTCCAGCAATTTCTCATACAGTAATTCAATTTCTTCATTGTCTTCTATTTCTACATAATTGTTAAGGTTTCTCAATTTCAACCTGAAAAGGAAAGCTTTCTTTCTTAACTACATTCAAAGCTCAATTATACCCAAAAGAATTATTAATTGAAATAATAATATACCTGAATAGATAACCAGTACTTGCAGCAATAAGAACTTCATGTTCCTCTTCTCTTTCTATCACAGATATATTAACAAAAGAGATTTCTACTTCATCTTTAGTCTTTAAGCATCTGCAAATAACACAAAAAATATAAATTAACCTCATTAATACTATTTTCAACAAACAAATACTACTGGTCATACCATATGATATGCAGAAAATAAGAAATAATTTGGGCTTTAATAGTCATCAAAAAACTGTACATTAAATATGTAAGACCAGCGACAACAAAAAGCTTTTAATATGTATTACATATTCAAGACCGGAAGTGTTCAAACTTACAGAATTTTTCCAATACTGTCCATGCCCTGATACAGGTGTGTGTGTGTGTGTGTGTGTGTGTGTGTGTGTGTGTGTGTGTGTGTGTGTCAGAAGTAGTCACATAATGCTTCAGCTATATTGTGCTCAGTTACTAAGGCTCCTATATCTGTACTGAGACTCATATTACCCAGTGTTATTTCCAGTACTGTCATAATAAAAAAAAACAGCTAATTACAAAAAAATGTCATTAAAACAAAGAATTGAGCAAAATTAATTGGAGTTAGTAACTACATATATATCAGGGTAGTGGCAAATTATCGTTATATAGATTCATATATCTAAATTGGAGCACAACTTTAAATTAAGTACTAATCACTTTTAAGTTTATAATTTTAACTTACCTCTTGAAAACACTTTTTTTCTCTGCAATAGAATAACATTCAACACCTTCATCCTTAATGCAAACAAATAGGAATGTTCCACCCTGTGACAATGAAAAGCATTCTACCACAGAAGAAAATTCAATATTAAAGCAGCAGTCCAATGATGAATCACTACTAGTGAAGACAATCAAGTTCTTGTCAACTCCAATACATAAAGTTCCACAAGAATGTACTGAAGCAGTAACTGACGGAATGGCATGGACCTGCAATAGAAGGAAAAAGAGATAACTATAAAGCAATATAAAAAGGTTATTAAATGACATTACTACATGAAAGTAATGACTAAAGCTGCTTACTTTTTCTACACTTATTTCACCAAACCAGTTTTGAGCACTTATATATAAAAAAGAAGCAGTCTAGTCAATACAGTCATGTTATACTGCCATGTATTAATCATATGAAGACTGAAAGACCCTTTGAATACAAAACAAAAACAAACAGAAACTATAGATAATAGTGGCCTATTTTCCATGATAAAGAATACTAACTGGATATTTTTAATGCATAATTCTCTAACTATTAAATATTAAGAAAAAATTTCACATGATGAAGGATATGAACTTGTTATAAAGATTCATAGCATTGTCATTTCAATGAAATCATTCCCTATATGTTACCCCCACCACCTTCAGAATTTGAAAGAGTGTATTCCAAACAACAATATCAAAAGCTTCCTCCTTATCTACAAATGCAGAAAAAACAGGTTTGCCTTTCCTTAATGTATCTTCAAAGATAAGTCATACTGAGACTATTGCCTCATGTGTTCTTACATTTTTCTTAAATCAAAACTGATCAACTCCCAGGTAGGATTCTATCAGTTTTTCCATTCGTCTGTAAATAATTAGTGTAAGTATTTTGCAACCATGACTTACTGACAGTTTTGTCATTTGCACACTTATCTGCATTTGATTTCTTTGAAATTGGAATTATTATATTTCTCTTGAAGTCTGAAAATATTTCTCCTGTCTCGTACATCTTGTGCACAAGGTGGAATAGTTTCTTCATGACTGGCTCTTGCAACAATGTCAGTAGTTCAAAGGAAATGTCCTACTACTGGGGCCTTGTTTCGAGTTAAATTTTTCAGTGCTGTGTGAAATTCTTCTCGCAGTATTTTATCTACTATTTAATCTTCATCTGCTTTCTCTTCCCTTTCTATAATACATCCTTCAATTTCATTCCCCTTTTATAGACGCTCTATATATTCCTTCCACTTTGCTGCATTCCCTTCTTTGCCAAGTACTGGTTTTCCATCTGAATTCTTGATATTCATGAAACTGCTTTTTTTTGTCTCCAAATGTGTCTCTTATTTTCTTGCAGGTGCTGTCAATCTTTCTCATAGTTATACATTCTTTTGCAGACATGTCATCTGCCCACGCCTGCTTAGCCCATTTGCACTTTCTGTAAACATCATTATTTATCTGTCTGCTCCATTTTGCCTGCTTCACCTTTCATCAATTAAGTTCAGGAGCTCCTGTGTTACCAAAGGATTGTATTAGGCCTTGTCCTCCTACCTATAATATCCTCTGCCTCTTAAAGCTAACCATTCCTCTTCTACTGTATTACTTTTCCCCCATTTCAATCAAACACTGCCTAATGTTCCCTTTGAAACTTTCAACAACCTCTGGTTCCTTCAGTTTATCCAGGTTCCATCTCCTTACTTTTCTGTCATTTTTCAGTTTGTTAATTTTCAATCTACAATGCATAACCAATAAGTTATGGTGAGAGACTTTATGTACCTCTTGTTTCTAAATTTATGTCTTACGATTATTAATGTCAATTTGGTACTTTCCGGTGTCTCCTGATCTCTTCCACATACACAACCTTCTTGCTTAAATCAAGTATTTGTGATGCTTAACTTGTGCTCTGTGCAGAATTCTACCAGACTGTCTCCTCTTTTATTAAATTTCCCCAATCCATATTCTCCTACTGTTTGTTCTTCTCTTCCTTTTCCTACTACTGAGTTTCAATACTCCATAAAGTTCTCCTCTTCTTTAACTGTCTGAATAACTTCTTTCATCTCATCATACATTTCTTTAAATCTCCCCATCATCAGCAGACCTGGTTGGAATATAAACTTTTACTACTGCAGTCGGTGTTGGCTTTGTGCCTATCTTTGCTTCAATAATGAGTTCAATATGCTATTGATAGGAAATTACCTGCATTTCTATTTTCTTATTCATAATTAGACCTATTCCTGTCCCCCCCCCCCCTCCCTAAACTGTTTTTGTATTTATAATCCTGTATTCACGTGAGCAGAAATCCTGTTATCCTACCATTTCTCATTTTTAAATTCTTTTACTTACTTGAAACCCAATTAAACATCTGAACATTTCAAGCCTGTTTTGTTTTTCTTGGAGGTGATATCATCGGTAGTCTCTGCATTGGGATCCACATGGGGCAGTATTTTACCTCCAGAATATTTTATCCAAGAAGATGCCGTCGTCATTTACTGGTACAGTAGAGCTGCATGTCCTTGTGGGAAAAGTAATAACTATAGTTTCTGCTTGGTTTCAGCCTTTCACAGTAGCTACATAGCAAAGACGTGTTAGCTTATGTGGCCAGCTTAGTCAATCATGTAGATTGTTGGCCCAGTAATTACGGAAATGCCCCTGGAGTAGACATTATTGCTTCTGAATTGCTATTACCATTAGGAGATCCAATCATGAAGAAATTGTCCCAGCTGGTATGCAAGATATACGAAACAGGGAAATACCCTCAGTCTTCAAGAAGAATGTATTGATTCAAATTCCAAAGAAAGCAAGTGGGACAAATGTGATAATTACAGAACTATCAATTTAACAAGTCATGATTGCAAAATACTAACATGAATTACTTACAGACAAATGGAAAAACTGTTGCAATCTGACCTCGGGGAAGATCAGTTTGGATTTAGGAGAAATTTAGGAACATGCGATGCAATACTCACATTGACTTATCTTAGAAGGTAGATTAAGGAAAGTGTTATGATGAGTAACACACCTATGCAAGCTATATAAGCCACGACCAGTACAGAAGTCTTGAATTGTCTTGTTTGGTGTCTGAGGACCTATGTTGCGAGCGGTTCCCACTCCAGTCCATGCGAAAAGTACAGTCACGAAGCACACACTAGTTCATAAACACTGATAAAACCATACTGGATAGAAGCGGCCACAGCTGAGGCCAGCAACTCTTTAACGGCCACGTGATGGCAGGGTACAGCGCGATAGCCCCGCCAGTGCCGCACAACAGCCAGTCCTGGTAATGGGTGGCGAACCGTTCAAACATATGCGCCGCAAGTTACCACATTCCTTCCCCTTCACGGTGTAATCTCCAGGGGGTGCCGAATGCACCCGCGCTACGTCCATGGGGGATGTATCGCCCATATCTGGCTGCTAGCTTCGCGCCAGCACTAACCCATAAGGCCGATAGTGTCCTGATCTTACTTGCCGGGAGTGGCTGATACATCTTTGAATTTTGGTCGAGATCACTGGGTTATGAGGGCGCACCATCCGATCCCAGTACTGGCGCCGAAGGTGCAGACAAGGGTGCAGGAGATGGTGTTGCCCATGATGCCGAGGGTGTGACCACCAGAACCGGTGTTGGTGCAGGAGAAGGAAAAGGCACATGTACAGCCAACAGTGCTCAGGTGGGCACAGCACTCAGTTCAGGAGCCGGCCCAACCGAAGATGTCGGCACGGAGCATGTCGGCGGAACATGCCCTCAAGGTGGCATGGGCAGAGGTGGCGATTGCGGATCTGCCGGGAGTCACGTGTGCAACTGATCCCAGTGAGAACTAACTAGTATCCACAGTGCAAAGGCGGGGGCCGCGACATGTATTCACTGTATCCGACAGCCGATGCGGATGATGGCCAAAATCTCGCACCCATACAAGAGAACCCGGAACATAGCGACCTGGTGGTCGTGCTGGAGCACTCGACGGCTGGGACAACTACAAATGGAAGAGAGTGCGAGGTCACCTGCCATGAAGCAATTCTGCTGGGCTGCGTTCCCCCGCCAGGGTGAATCGATAGAACATCAAAAAATGGATAATGGCATCGTACACAGAGCAGGAGGTCACATATTTGCGCATTTGAACTTTGAAAGTATGCACAAGCCGTTCCCCTCACCATTACACTGAGGGTGAAACGAAGGAGCCGTAATGTGGCTAATGCCTAGACTAGTACAAAAATCTTGAAAAACAGAAGAAGGTATTGATTGCCATTATCCAAAGCAAATGTATGCGGAAAACCCTCCAAGGCGAAAACTTTAGACAGCAACTGAATAGTTACAGCAGTGGACATTGAATGACAGTGAATACTGTATGGAAAATTTAAATAAACATCCACAAGAAAAAACCAATAAGAGTTGAGTAAGAGTCCTGCATAATCCACGTGCACTTGTTCCCACAGCTGTTGGGGTGTGGAAGTGCCTGTTGCGAAGTGCACAGTGAGCACTTAGCCACCAACTTCATAATGTCATCATTGATACCGGGCCAAAACAAATGTCAGCGAGCCAGTGTTTTCCTGCGGGAAACTCCCCAGTGTCCTTCATGAAGCATCTGAAGTACTTTTGAACGAAGTTCCGCCAGGATCAGTACCCACGGAGATTGTCTGTTTGTAGCCAAAAGGAGAACCCTGTCACATTCAGACAGACGAAAATGGACAGAATAATAGTTGCGGAGGGGATCTGAAGCCCTACGCGTAGGGGCGTTGGGCAGCCCACATGAATGTAGTGAAGAATGCGCCGCAGCACCGGATCGGACGTCACTGCCTTCGCCAAGACCGGTGCAGTAATAGGAAAACCATCAACAGTAGCCTGAGCTTCCTCATCCAGATAAAAGCACTAAAGTTCTTCTCTATCAAAATCAGGATCAGGACCTGCCAGGAGGTGAGGTTATGCATTCACGCTAGCAAGTTGCGCTGTCAGACGGAAATGGATCTCATAATTATAACGAGAAAGAAAGAGAGCCCAACGCTGCAATCTATGAGCCGCTTTGTCAGGAAGTGCCGCTGTAGGGTGAAACAGAGAGACCAAGGGCTTATGATCAACAATGAGATGGAACTTGACCCCATACATGTTAACGTGAAATTTCTTCAAAGCATACACAATGGCTAAAGCTTCTTTTTCAATTTGAGAGTATCGTTGCTGGGTAGCCGTCAATGTCTTAGACACGTACGCAATGGGGCGCTCTGACCCATCGGAATACTTATGAGCCAAAACAGATCAGATGTTGAGAAGAGTCTGTTGCCAGAACCAAATGTTGCCCAGGAACATATGCCATCAAACAAGGGGCTGAAATCAATAAGTGCTTTACGGTGAAAACTGCAAGTACACACTCAGAAGACAAAAGGGAACACGGAACACCTTCATGAAGCAGATGGTTTGAGGGGTGCGCCACCGAGGCAGCCCCTGACAAGAAGCGATGGTAATAGGCAATGTTGCCCAAGAAAACCTCTACATTTTTGACATACGGGGGACGCGGCAGAGACTGTACTGCAGCCACATGGTCCAGCAAAGGGCGGATGCCCACTGAAGACACTTCAAACCCCAAATAAGAAATAGAAGGTTAGAAAAAACGAGACTTGGCCAGGTTGCAGCGGAAACTGGCTGCTTGGAGAACAGAGAAAGGGGTTCATAGGTTTTGTAAATGTTCATAGGGTGAAGCCCCGATCACAACAATATCATCTAAGTAGTTAACACAGCCCACAACCGGGTGGAGGAGCTGCTCTGAGCAATGCTGAAAAATAGCAGGGGCCCTAGCGACCCCGAAAGGAAGCCGTTTATATTGGTATAAACCAAAAGAAGTGTTTATGAGCTGAAGACATTTTGTATCATCCAAAGGAAGCTGAAGATAGGCTTCCACCAGATCTATATGAGAAAAAGAATGCGAACCAGAAAGTAAAGCTACGAGTTCATCTGTACGAGGTATGAAGTATAAGTCAATCACAGACTGCGCATTTATCATAACTTTAAAATCACCACAGATACATAAAGACCTCGCAGGTCTCTGTGCAATAAGCAGTGGCTTAGCCCATTCACTGGAAGAAATAAGAGTTAAGACCTGTAAGACTTGGAGGCGATCCAATTCAGTCTTAAGTTGTTCGCACAAGGCCACCAGCACCTGGCGCGCGTGAAAAAACTTGTGGCGTGCTGTTGATTTCATAGTAATGTGTGTGGTAAAGCCCGCAACACAACCCAGCCCACCAGAAAACAATGAAGAGAATTCCCGATAAAGGGCATTCAACTCTGGGAAAGACACCAAATCTGAAAGAAGATTGACATAATTGTCGATAATAAAACCAAAAACATTAAAGTCATCAAGGACGAAGATGTTAGCAGCCGCAGTGTCATCAACAACAAGAAAAGTGACCGGCCTGATGAGAGATTTATACGCCGTGGAGGCCGTAAATTTACCCAAGATAGAGATATGCTGGTGGCTATGGCCACATAAAGAAGGGGTGACTGCTGCCAAGGAGGTGAGACTAGGTGTATATACGTAAGATAATTAAGACAAGAAACGGAAGTGCCCGTATCTGCAAGTAAGGTGACATCCTTGTCGAAAATCTGAACTTCAGCAAAAAGTTTGGGAGACGGAGATTGAACATTCTGGACAAGATTAACAACCGTCTTATCGTCCTGTTCAGTCGGACGTGAACAGCAAACAGAAGCCATGTGACCCTTTTTCTTGCACGAGTGACATACGACACAATGCTTGGGGCAGTCTGCCCTGTTATGTTGTACAAAACATAGGGAGCAAGATAGTAAAGGTATGAGCAGGATTGTGCTACGCAGCCTCTTTATGACCGCGCATGTGGCAAGTGAGGCGCTCCCGTACGACAGACGTTCTCACAATCCAAAGGCGCCGAGCCAGACTGAGAAACTGCAGTTACATCACCCCAACTGTCAATTTGGTCCCCTGCAGCATGTGAGACTTCAAAAGATTATGCAATGTTTAGAACATCCGTCAAGGTTGGATTTTCTAATTTTAAGGTGCATTGGCGTATTTCCCTATCTGTAGCAAGCTTGAGAATTGCATCACGAACCATATTGTCTGCATAAGATTTCTTGTGGGTCGGAGTAATGTACATATGATGACTGCTAAGACAGTGCAGCTCCACGTCCTACGACCGATAGGTCTGAGTCTGTTTCTTATGCGATCAGTAAAATTCAACCCGCGCCACAACAACATATGTATGAAAGTGGTAATGAGCTGACAACAAATGACACATCTCATTGAAAGACAAAGCAGCCGGTTCCTTCTGGGGGGGCAAGTACACACAAAAGTTGATAGATGTGAGGGGAGACCTGCGAGAGAAATAACGCCTTACACAAAGCCGGGTCTGACACAGAGAACACAAGGAAATGCTGGCGCAGCCTGTTTTCATAAGAGTCCCAATCTTCTAATGAGTCATCAAAACCAGAGAAAGGAGGCAGGAATGCCGTAGCATTAGACACAGAACTCTAGGCAATCGCCAGCAGAGAAGCCAACGGCAACTGTGACACAAAGGAATCAAAACGTTCTGCCTGATCCGACACAATCATAGTTAATCGAACGGACTCGACCACAGTCTGTAGAGATTGCTGGAGAATTTGGCCCTGCGGGGGCAGCTGAAAGTCCGTCGGACCCATCTCTCATTTTCCACCATTGTCCGCGAAGTAGCATACGCCAAGTCAAATCCCACACCTGTCGCCACTTGTGCTTTGATAAGTAACACACCTATGCAAGTTATGTAAGCCCTGACCAGTACAGAAGTCTTGAATTGTCTCGTTTGGGGTCTGAAGACCCACGATGCGAGCGGTGGGTCCTCTGTCAAATTTTTCTCACAGTATCGTATTTCCTACGTACCGGTAATGTTTTTCTACTTCGTCTTCCAATTGTAGAACACTGCCTTCAGGTTTATTTCCTTTGTACATGCCCTCTATACATTCCTTCCACCTTTCCCTTCTTTGCTTAGTCGTGATTTTCCATCCAAGTTCCTGACATACATACCACTGCTTTTCTTGTCTTCAAATGTCTCTTATTTTCCTGTAGGCAGTATCAATCTTTCCCCTAGTTCATTATTCATCTGCGGTCTTCGATTTCTCCTCAAACCACTCCTGCTTAGCCAATACGCACTTCCTGTCAACCTCAGTTTTCAGACGCCTGTACCCCCTCTTTCCTGCTTCACTTGATGCATTTTTGTATTTTCTCCTTTACTGTAGGGTAGCTTCACACTGAAAATTACTTTCAGCACTAAGAATATCAATAATGGAGAATAGGTAACAACTCAGTGTTGTTCAAATGTTTGTAGAGCTTATGGGACTTAACTACGGAGTTATCAGTCCCCAACTCAGTGTAAAGAGGCTCTCCGAGCTGTTGACAGACACAAAAATAATCACATTCACACAACTTAAATTTTCGGCCATGGCCTTTGTCAGAAAAAGAAACATACATACACACAATCACTCAGAAGGCCATGGCGGAAAATTTAAGTTGTGTGAATGTATTTATCTATTTTTGTGTCTGTCAGCAGCTCAGCAAGCCTCTTTACAGTGAATTGTTACCTATCCTCCATTATTGACAGTCCTATAGGATTTTCCATTGTTAAGGCAGAGTTGGGCCACCCAGTGCAAGCACATTGGTGTGTCATCTGCTCCATTTTTGTCCATAAGCTGTGTCTTACATAATGGCAGCTCATGTGTGGCCAACAGAACTATTCAATTTTTGTTACAAACCGTAATGTCGAAACCTCTGTGGAATTCAACTTATTCTGTGGTTAAAGGAATGATTTGGTGAAATAAGTTTAGGATAAAATAGGTGTACCGGTATCACTTGTGGTATGTAAAAGAAAGAGGGCCAACATAAAAACAGTACAGCCCTAGCCTATAGAATTCAAACTGCCCGCATGTCAATCTGAAATATTTTTAAAACTTGATATGTCTTGAATATAGAGACCCTTTGATCATAATTATATTGGGAAAAAATCCTTATAGATGACGCAAAATGTTTTATCTCTTGAATTCACTATTTCTTTAATAACTGTTCATTAATGATAAGTCGAGATTGTGTGTGCACTCACGGCTCATAAACAAGTAATAAATATTGTGCCAGTATGTGATTACTGTTACCAACACACAAGCTTAAGATAGAATTGGACAACAGAAAATTTGTTGTGGTTTTTTGTCTGGACTACTTGAAATGAGGCACACTAAATGAAGCAACAGTTAACAACCTAACAAGTTTTACAAACTTACAACAGTTGTATGTTTCTGTTTTTGAGGTTGGTTTTCAGTGTGAAGGTATTTTAAGCAATGGAAACAAACAACCAAAGTAGCAGAATCCACCTGCAAAAGTTTTTCTGGTGGCTCCTAACTGCCAGATTCACAGATGAGCAGGGTGCCGAGCAGGAGTGGGGGTAGACATGTGATTCAACTTTTATTTGTGGTGGGCTCTTCAATTTTTGTTTTTGTTTTAGGACACAAAACTACAAAGGTCGTAAGCGCCCATGTCCGTGCTTATTAAGAACAAAAACTAAAAAGAGGCAGAGATGAAAAGGTGATACAATTACGCTAAAAGATAGGTATAGAAACAAGAACACAACAGAATTCCCCAAGCGAAGGATTTTAAACTTCTTTCACCATATTGGTATGTACGATGTATAAAAAGTAAAACGCGATCAACAGAATGCGTATCATCCGCTAAAACATCAGACAGTTCTGACAATAAACGCAAACTCTGACGTACTCTATTAAAAAACGGGCACTGGACCAGAAGGTGGCATACAGTTAATGGTTAGAACAGTAACGACACAGTGGAGCAAGGTTGCCACTTAAGTGGTGATGGCTGAACCAACAGTGGCCAATGCACAGCCGTTTAAAAATGACCTCACGTTGAGAGGACCGAGAGGCAATAGGGAGAGGCTTAACTTCCCCAAGTTTATTTCCTTGAAGAGGAGACCAATGCGCATGCCAGAGTGAGACCACATGTCCAGGAAGGATGGCATGAAGGTCGGCTGAAGGGACAGAATACGTAGCAGGACGAGGGAGGTGAGCTGCACCCTTTGCGGCAGCATTGGCAGCCTCATTCCCTGACACACCACCATGACCTGGGACCCAAAGGAACAGTACAGTGGTACCATTGGCAGTGAGTGAAGACACTGTTGAATTTGTTGCACTATAGTGTGGACAGAATATAGCACACACAGGCTCTGGAGTGCACGCAGGGAGTCAGAGCGTATGATGCATTTAGAATGCTAGTGTCGCCTGATGTACTGAGTGGCCTGAAAAATGATGAAGAGCTCTGAGCGGTGTCATTTCGGCTCGCCTAGTCTTTTGTTATCTTTCATCCCTTGCTTCCTTTCTTCTGGACTGGCGCCAATTCAAGTCCGTCATGTTTAGGTTGGTACGGCCAACGATCCTTTGTGTGTTTGTCAGCTGTCTCTTCCGTCTAAAACCGTTGCCGTCTTGGCGCGATAAATAGGAGTGTGCAGGGCAGAAGAGTGGGCAGTTCCGGCTTGGCTCTGGGGTAGTGTGATGCCTGTCATCTGACGTCAGCCGCTGCGGCCGGTCCGCAGAATTCATTTCGCCCTCGGCTACCAGGGGAGGTACATGGCGGCTTGCCCATTGTGTTGCTAGGAGGCGGCCTGACACTGTCGCCGCTCGGGTGAGGTGATTCGCTGTTCACCTAGCTGAGGCAGGGGCGGGGTCGCTCCGCCCGTTGCACCACGAGGAGGAAGGCCTTGTTGTCAGTCGTTCCGAGGCCGTACTCCACCGTCCTTCGATGGCGTGAAACTTCGCGACACCATACTCTGCCGGGTGGGATTTCTAGTCCTGCTGTTTCTACAGTGCGACAGTTAAGTTCTATTCTGTCTTTTGCTAGGTAGAGCAGGATACCGGTGACTGTGTTCCCTCTCGCTTGAGCGGCGGCGTCTTGTGTATGTTTATGTGGGGTGTGCCGATGGTGCCTCAGCGTTGGCATACTTCGTGTCTTCATCTTTAGTGTATTGATGTGGTTGGAGATAGTTAGAGGAGGTGTCTTGATATTACATTGTGAATTGCTTCAATTAAGTTTTTTGGGGACTAACGTCCATTGAGGTATTTATTTGGCGGTGTGCCCGCTGGTTGACTGTTGCCCGTCCGGAGACCAGTGTTATTTTTTCTAGGCAGTGCCCTTTTCCTTCCTGGGAGCCTGGCCCGTTCCTAGGTCGTAGTTTTGACTGTGTTTGCATCTGAAGGTCCACCAGGACACCGGCTAGTCCTGTGTGGTTGATCTTATTAATTAAGTGATCCTTCCAAATCCTTTTCCTTATCATCCTTTGTTAGCGGCTGCCTCCGTCACCATTTACTCACATTGGCTACTGTGTAAAACCTGGTCCTTTCAGCTTGCTCATTTACAGTCTGTTCTACGAGTCTTGTATTGTTTATCATTAGATACTATGTAAAACCTGATCAAGCTCAGCCAAGGTTAGATCGGATTTTTGATATTCTGAGCTGTACATGTTAGATCAATTTGCAGTTTGTTCTATGGGCCTGTACTATTGTCAAGGCTGAAGTCCGTTCGTTATGAATCTGTTTACTGAAATAACTATGGACTGTGCAGTTTATCTATCTGTGGTGCCAACTTAGTCTTAAACTTCAGTTAAAGTTTAAAGTTTCTTACTTGATACGGTTCCTTCTGAACCTGTGTATTCAAGGCTTTGTGACTGTAATTCTAACCAAAGTTTAAATTTGTTTGCCACAATTTCAAGATTGCCTTGCTTAACCACTGTTGTTTAAAAGCCGATTTGTCAACACATTCATGCTCATATTCAGGAAGGCCTGTGTTTAACTCAGTCCGTGTATGTATTTCAAATATATACATAAATTTAATAAATGTGCACTAGCCACTTGTAAAACAAGCATTGACTACTAAGGTAACCCCGCCCACCATTCCACTTCCTGTATTTTCCCTTTCCCACTGTTGGTATAGTTAGGCTGTTGTGACGCACATGTGTTCGTGCGGTAGAGGTTAGAGTGACGAGTGTTGCTAAAATTATTTCAGTTGCTGAAATAAAAAAAAATTTAAAAAAAAAATTAAAACAAAAAAATTCCTTTTCAATTTTTTTTTCTCTCTCACCCCCCCCCCCTTACCAAGCTCTGCCATGAAGATTGAGCAGTAGTCTGGGAGACGATACTGGAAAGAAAAGTTTCCATGCACAAAGGCACACCCAACACCATGGTCAATCTTGGAACCATCAGTATAAATGAAGATACCGTCAGGAATCTGCGAGCGAAGAGCTACAAACGTGCTGCAATAGATAATGTCAGTGGTAGAGTCTTCGGGAAGCAAATAGAGGTTAAAGTTGACAAGGACCTCGGAACAGAGCCAGGGTGGGAAGAGCTTGCTCTCATCAGGAGATAAGTGGGTCAAAGCCCACTATCCATTCACTTGATCATTCCGGGACAGTAATAGAAGAAAGCAAACAGAAAGATAAAGTTTAAATTTTAATCTATAAGAAATCTTTCACGCAGGAGGAATGCACAAACGTACCATCATTTGATCAACATACTAACTCTGGAACGGAGGACATAGTAATAGATGTTTCTGGTGTAAAGAAGCAGCTGAAAGAGCTAAATACGAAAAAGTCTCCTGGTCCGAATGGAATACCAGTTCGGTTTTACAAAGAGTATTCTGCGGCATTGGCCCCTTACTTAGCTTGCATTTATTGCGAATCTAATTCAGCGTAAAGTTCCTAGTGATTGGAAAAATGTGCAGGTGACTTCTGTTTATAAGAAAGGAAAGAGAACTGACCCACATAATTACAAGCCAATATTATTGACAGCAGTTTCCTGTAGAATTTTGGAGCATATTCTCAGCTCGAATATAGTGAATTTCCTTGAGACGGAAAAGCTTCTTTCTATGAATTAGCACGGGTTTAGTAACATCGTTCATGTGAAACTCAGCTTTCCCTTTTCTCACATGACATCTTATGAGCCATGGCTGAAGGGCAACAGGCGGATTGTGTTTGACGTGGTATCACAATGCATACTGCTATCGAAGATACGAGATTATGGAATAGGTTTGCAGATTTGCGAGTGGCTGGAAGACTTCCTAAGTAATAGAATGCAGTATGTTGTTCTCAACGGTGAGTGTTCATCACAGATAAGTGTATCGTCAGACGTGCCCCAGTGGAGTGTGATAGGACCACCTATTTTCTATCTATATAAATGATCTATAATAATGGAAAGTCCAGGTTGTGGATTGTGTTAAGACAGCGTAAGATAGATGGTTGGGCTGATGAATAGACGATACATCTGTAATCTAGTTTCAAGCAGACAAGGGATCGTAAAAGGGGAAGAGGGTGGTCTGATCCACTCCCCATGAGGTACTGCACAACACTCTAAGAACATTAAGTGAACCTATACAACATGCTGCCAAGTGGAAGGCTTCGGAGGACCAACAAAGTTTCCTATCGAATGTTAGTCCTAAGAATTTTGTAGTGTCTATGAATGGAAGAACAACTGGTCCAAGATGGAGGAAAGGAGGGAGAAATTCTGTACGCCAACAGAAGTTCATACCGACTCTTGTCTGTGAAGAAGCAAAAGCCGTTGTTGATATTCCAGAAGTGAAGATGGTCGAGACACTGCTAAAGACGGCGTTCAAGGAGACAGGTTCGTTGAGAGCTGCAACAAATTGCAAAATCATCAGTGAAGTGAGAAGCTCGGACACCCGATGTGAGACAGTCCATAATAGGATTAATTGCTATAGGAAATAGAATGACACTCAACACTGTGTCTTGATGTACACCGTTCTCCTGCAGGAAAGAGTTGAAAAGGGATGAAACCATATACACCCGAAAAACATGGTCTTTTAAGAAATCCTGAATAAAGGTTGGCAAGCAGACCCCATGTGTGCAGAGTGCGAAGGATACCGATCCTCAGCAGGTGTCATATGCCTGTTCCAAATCGAAAAATACGGGCACTGTTTGGCGCTTCTGCAGGAAATTATTCATAATATGAGTTGATAGGGTGACTAGATGATCAACTGCTGAACGGTGCTTATGAAGACCACATTGTGCATTGGTGAGGAGATTACGAGTTTCGAGCCACCATACCAATCTACCATTAATCATATGTTCCATCACCTCGCAAACCCTATTAGTGAGGGAGATTCGACGGTAGTTGCAAGGTAGATGTTTGTCCTTTCCAGGATTACGTAGAGGAATCATGATGGCTTCACACAAGCACTGAGGAAACATGCATTCCGTCCAAATGTAGTTGTACGTTCAAAGAAGAAATAGCAGGCATTCAGAAGAAAGGTGTTTTAACATCTTTACATGAACACTGTCGAGTCTTGGAGCGGGGGACCGTGATGAGGAGAGTGCATGCTGAAGTACACTCGTAGTGAAATCGGCGTAATAACACTCCTGATTCTGAGACAAGAAAGAGAGCAACCTCAGTTCTGCTGCCTGTTTCTGAGGAAGGAAAGAGAAATGGTAGTGTGAGGCACTCCAAATCTTGGCAAAAAACCAGCCCAGAGTGTTGGAGATGTCAGTGGCATTCATTATAATATTGTTCACTATGGTTAAACCCGGGATCAGGGAATGAATTCAGATCCCTGATAGTCTGCGAAGGTTACCCCAAACAACAGAGGAGGGGGTAAAACTGTTAAACGAACTAGTGAAGGAAAGCCAACTAGCTTGTTTGTTTTCCCAAAAAACGCAGCAGCATTGTGCACACAATTGTTTGTAATGAACACAGTTTTCCTGTGTGGAATAGCTTTTAAAGACTGAGAGCACGTCTACGAGCTCTGTGTGCTTTGCAACATTCCTCAGTCCACCATGGAACTGTGGGACATTGTGGCAAGGAAGAGGTGCGAGAGATAGAACGTTCTGCGGCAGTGAGGATGACAGTAGTAAGACAGTCGACCCAGTGATCAATACTGGGAAAAAGGACATTCATGGAAAGTAGCTAAGGAAGAATAAAGCTGCCAATCAACTTTGGAAAGCTGCCAGTTGGATGGATGAGCTAGAGTGAAGAGTGTCAGTAGATGAATGACGCACAGAAAATGGTCACTTGAGTGTTTGTCTGAAAGAACAGACCACTCAAGGCGATGGACCAGTTTAACAATGCAGATGGAAAGGTCCAAGTGGGAAAAGGTGTGTGTGGAGTCCAAAAGGTAAGTGGGTTGGCTAGTATTGAGACAGATGAGGTTAAGATGGTTGAGGAGATCTGCCAGGAGAGAGCCCCTCTGACAAGAGCGTGGAGAGCCCCAAAGCCCCAAAAAAGATGGTGGGCATTTAAATCACCAAGCAACAAGAAAGGAGGAGGACGCTGGTCAATAAGGTGTAGAAGATCAGTCCTGGCGACAGCTGAGGATGACGGTGTGTAGACATTACACAGGGAGAAGCTGAAAACATGACAGAACAGTCTAACTGCTACTGATTGAAGCTGTGTTTACAAAGGGATGATTTGGGAACAGATATCGCCTTTTGAAAGCAGTATGACGCCCCCATGAGTTGCAACCCCTGCCACAGGGGGAAAAATCTAAGCGCAATGAGGAGATGTGTGGCACATTAAAGCGAATATGAGGATGTAATTTTGTTTCCTGAAGGCAGACAATTAGTGGGGAGTAGGTTTGGAAGAGAAGCTGTAGTTCTGTTCTATTGGACCTGACGCCGCTAATGTTCCATTGAAGGGTAACCATAGTGAGATAAGAACTGTAAAGGGGACTACAATGCGAATGCTCGCAATTTGTTGGATCTAAGAGTGGAGGATCGTGGTCCATTAATTTGACAGAGGCTTCAGAGCCAACCTGAGGTCGGCCACCTAATAGACCATTGGCAGTGGCAGTGCGCCCCGGTGACACAGAGGCCGTCCGGGAGAGAGTGCCACTAGATGAAGTTGTGGAAGAGGAATGCTGGAAGGGAGAAGATTTCTTCTCCCAGCCCGACTTCATGGAACCGTGGCATGTATAAGATGAAGGCCCGGACGGTTGTGAGCTAGATCGGCGCAAGAAGTCTTCATGGGTATAATCTTTCTTGGATTTCCGTGTCTCTGTGAGGCAAGATTTCACAGGTGCACGCAGAGGTTAGGTAGAACGGTGAGTGTTCTTGGCAGAAGATGACGACGAGGCCATCATGTGACTGGGTCTTACCATCATAGCAGCACTAAACTGTAGGTCGCATGTCCGTATAGACATATCTCGCAGTTGTCGTGAAGTAGCAACAACTGAGCTGAAAGTCCCAGATGCTAACAAACTCTGTTTACAACTGGCATACATTTTCATTGCGACCTGTGTCAGTACCTTTTCTTTCACCCATATTCCCTGAATCGTTCGGTCATCACAATAGATCGGACAGTCACAGGAGGAGGTGGCATGGTTACCCAAGCAGTTTAGGCACCATGTGACGCATTTGGCTGGATTTTTACATGACTGCCTGGTATGGATGGATGGATGGTTTGAGTTTTAAAGGGACTTAACGACTGTGGTTATCAGTCCCTGGTTCCAACCATAGAGGGTAGAATAAAAAAGGCACTACAACGCAATAGAAAACGATTTGTTAAAACTCACCATGCAAAGGGTGTTACGTCAAAAAATAAAAGAACCAAAGTAAAAACTAATAAAAAAGAGAAAGGCGGAAAGACGATGCCAGTATCCTGGCCAGGTAACCACAGACTAGGAAGTAGGGCAACTGACCGCATTTTGCTCATTTAAAAAGACCTGCCTAAAACGGTAGGGCAACGAAGAACAAACACATAATGAACACAGTATTAAAAATCAAAGGGAGCGGTACAAACCACTTACACGAATAAAATTTAGAACTGCGGCAGCCATAGAGGCATTGTCAGCTAAAACAACTTTCAAATCGTCAGGGAGATTAAAATTCCTTCTCTGCGCTGCTAGGTCCGGGCATTCCAGGACGATGTGGGCGACTGTCAGACGCGCACCACATCGACACTCGGGAGGATCCTCGCGACGGAGGAGGTGGCCGTGCGTAAGCCAAGTATGGCCGATACGCAGCCGGCAGAGAACAACAGAGTCTCTGCGAGGGGCCCGCAGAGAGGTCCTCCACACGTTCGTAGTGTCCTTTATACGCCTTAGTTTGTTGGGCACCTGTAGGGTGCGCCATTCACTACCCCACAAACCAAGCACTTTACGGCGTAGTGCAGAACGGAGATCAGAGCATGAAATGCCGATATTGAGGACAGGCTTGTGGGTGGCCTGTTTGGCTAGCCTGTCAGCCAGCTCATTGCCGTCTATCCCGACGTGTCCCGGAGTCCAAAGAAATGCCACTGACTGCCCTCATTGGTCAATGGTGTACAAGCACTCCTGTATGGCAACAATCAGAAGATTGCGCGGGAAACACTGGTCGATGGCCTGTAAACCGCCCAGGGAGTCGCTACAGATGACGAATGACTCCCCGGGGCAGGAACATATATGTTGAAGTGCGCGGTGGATGGATACCAGCTCTGCAGTGAAAACACTGCAGCCGTCTGGCAGGGAGCGCAACTCATTGTGTCCTGCAAGCGTGTAGGCAAAACCAGCATGTCCATCTACCATCGAGCCGTCTGTGTACACCACCGTAGAGCCTCGGAAACCATCAATAATTGATATGAAGTGGCGACAAAGGGTCTCAGGGTGGACCGAAGTTTTAGCGTACCGTGACAGTTCCAGCCGAAGGTGGAGACCCTGGCTCAGCAGAGACCTAACACGAACACCAACCGTCAACCCTGATCTCGGCCGCCTCTGCAGAATGTGGAGATCAGTTAGAGGAAAGAGTAGACGGTGGTTTGGATGGTTAGGTAAACCACGGATGGTAGCCGCATAATTCGCAAGCAGTTGTTGTCGCCTGATATGCAGAGAAGGCACACCAGCCTCCACAAGGAGACTAGTCACAGGACTTGTACGAAAGGCTCCTGTTGCTAGCCTTACCCCACAGTGATGGACGGGGTCCAGCAACTGCAGAGCTGAAGGTGATGCCGAGCCATAGGCAACACTGCCGTAGTCCAGTCTAGACAGAACAAGCGCCTTATAGCACTGCAGCAGCCTACTGCGATCTGCGCCCCAAGTGGTGTTACTGAGGCAGCGGAGGACATTAAGGTGCTTCCAGCATTTCTGCTTGAGCTCACGTATATGAGGAAGCCATGTCAGCCGGTTGTCAAACACTAGCCCCAAGAAACGGTGCGTTTCCTCCACATTGAGCAGATGGCCATCGATGTAAAGCTCAGGATGTGGATGGGCTGTCCGACGCCGGCAGAAGTGCATAACGCAAGTCTTGGTAGCAGAGAACTCAAACCCATGGGCAAGGGCCCACTTCTGCGCCTTGTGTATGGCTCCCTGCAGCTGTCGTTCAGCAACACGCATACTGCTAGAGCTAAAATATAAGCAGAAGTCATCTGCATACAGCGAGGTGGAGACTGAGGAACCTACAGCTGCCGCTAGACCATTTATCGCCACTAAAAACAGAGGAACACTCAGGACAGAGCCCTGGGGTACTCCATTCTCCTGTACATGCAGAGAGCTACAAGAAGCACCGACTCGTACACGAAACGTACGAAAAGATAAAAAATTCCGAATAAAAATGGGAAGCGAACCCCGGAGACCCCACCCATGTAATGTGGTAAGGATGTGATGTCTCCAGGTCTTGTCATAAGCCTTAGATAAATCAAAGAAAACTGCCACCAGGTGTTGGCGGCGAGAGAAGGCTGTCCGTATGGCGGACTCTAGGTGAACCAGGTTATCCACAGCTGAACGCCCCTTTCGGAAACCACCCTGATATGGAGTGAGAAGACCCCTGGACTCAAGGAGCCAACACAATCGTCGACTCACCATACGCTCCAGCAATTTGCAAAGAACGTTGGTGAGGCTGATTGGTCGGTAACTGTTCAACTCATGTGGATGTTCACCAGGTTTGATCACCGGGACTATCAGACTCTCACGCCACTGTGAAGGGAACGTACCAGAACTCCAGATGTGGTTGAAGATAGCCAGAACGTTACGCTGAGACTCAGGTGGCAGGTGTTTCAGCATCTGATTATGGATACGATCTGGCCCAGGCGCTGTGTCAGGACAGTGTGCCAGGGCACTGAGAAATTTCCATTCACTGAATGGAGCGTTGTACAGTTCAGTACGGCGAGTCTGGAAGGATAAGCGCTGTCGTTCCTACCGCTCTTTCAGGGCGCGAAAGGCCCTGGAGTAGGCCGCAGATGCAGAACTCTGAGCGTAGTGTTCAGCAAACAGTTCAGCAACTGCATCTGGATCTGTGTAAACTACTCCATTCACAGAAATCCCGGGCACACTAAGAGGGCATTGGTAGCCATAAACACGTCTGATCTTCGCCCACACCTGGGATGGACAGGTACGCGATCCAATGGTAGAGACATATCTTTCCCAACACTCCTGTTTGGCTCGTCTAATCAACCGTCGGGCGCGGGCACGAAGCCGTTTAAAAGCAATGAGGTTCTCCATAGATGGGTGCCGCTTGTGGCGCTGCAGAGCTCGCCTGCGCTCTCTAATCGCCTCAGCAATCTCCGGGGACCACCAGGGCACTGTTCGCCGCCGGGCTGATCCCGAAGAGCAAGGGATTGCACCATTAGCTGCAGAAAGAATGGTTGAGGTAGCGCTGTCGATCACCGCATCTATGTTGGACAGTGGAGGAGAACCAATGATGGCAGCAGAAGTAAAAGCGTCCCAGTCAGCCTTATTTAACGCCCATCGGGGCGGGCGTTCTGGGGCCCGATGTCGGGGTAGTGACAAGAAAATCGGGAAGTGGTCACTACCACACAAATCATCGTGGACACTCCAGTGGATTAAGGGGAACAGGCTAGGGCTACACATAGAAAGATCGATGGCCGAGTAAGTACCATACGCCACGCTAAAATGCGTGGGGGCACCGTTGTTTAAAAGGCAGAGGTCGAGTTGAGAGATCAAGGACTCGACATCTCTACCACGGCCAGTAGTCACTGTACCACCCCACAATGGGTTATGGGCGTTGAAATCACCCAATAACACAAAAGGCGGGGGTAATTGCGCTATCAGTGCAGCCAGGACATGTTGTGGTACTTCACCATCAGGAGGAAGGTAGACGTTGCAGAGAGTAATGTCCACTGCAGTTCTTACCCTGACAGCTACAGCTTCCAAAGGCGTTCGTAGTGGAACAGCTGAGCTGTAGACAGCGGTAAGGACGTAAATGCATACGCCACCTGACGCCCTGTCACCATCTGTGCGGTTCCTATAATAACCCCGATAGCCACGTAACGCAGGGGTGCACATCACAGGAAACCAAGTTTCTTGCAGGGCAATGCAAAACGCAGGTGAAGTGCTGAGGAGTTGGCGTAACTCAGCTAAGCGGGGAAAAAATCCACCACAATTCCACTGGAGGATTGTGCTATTGTCATTAAATGCCATGATTAAAAAGATAAAAGAAAGTGGATACTTCGACGTTTCACCAGTTACTGCCGATTTTGAACCGACCGAGTCCAAGATCATCGGCTCTGGGGAGTCGATGAGGGCGAGATCCGCAGGTGAGGTTAGGATCTCTAACTCATCTTCTGAAGCAGAAGATGAGGGTAGAAGTGGCTTTCGAGCCACTAAAGAGTCCTTCTTCTTTGTCTTCTTGACACGTCCCTCTCGCTGCCCCTTCGATCTGAGGGGCTGGGAGGGCTTCTCGGAAGTGGCGCTGGGCGTGGAAGAAGAGCGAGAAGCCCTTCGACCAGCAGGTTTGGGATCCATAAGCCTTTGGCCAGGATCCTCTGAGACACCCTGAGAAGCCTCGGAAGGGGGTGTCCCGAGGGACCCCTTCCGAGCGAGAGGAGCTGGAGAAGGCTTCACCTTCTCCGGCTGGGAGGTGGGGGACCAGAGTCCCCGATGTTTGAGGGGTGGATGCTCCCACTGCAACAGGAGTGGGAGCCACCGAAGAGGAAGTGCCCCCAGCTGGCAAGGGGGCAGGGACAGCTGAGTGGGCCTGAGATCCCACTGGCATATGCGCAACAGATGGTAGAAGAGGCACTGCAGACGATGACGAGGCTGCCGTGGCATAGGTGTTAACCAGGCGCACAGGGTGGAGCTTTTGATATTTTCTCTTTGCCTTAGTGTAAGTCAGTCGATCGCGGGTCTTATATTCCATTATTTTCCTTTCCTGGTGCAGAACTGTGCAGACAGATGAACAAGGGGAGTGATTTTGGCCACAATTAACACATACTGGAGGAGGGGTGCAGGGGACGTTTGGATGTACAGCACGTCCGCACTCCCGACATGTAGGGTTGGCATCACATCGGGAGGACATATGCCCAAACCTCCAGCATTTGAAACAACGCATAGGGGGAGGAACGTAGGGCGTGACGTCGCACCGGTAGACCATCACCTTGACCTTCTCAGGCAATGAATCGCCCTCAAAAGCCAAGATGAAGGCACCGGTGGCAACCCTGTTGTCCTTCGGACCCCTATGGATTCGGCGAATAAAATGGACACCCCACCATTCTAAGTTCGCACGCAGTTCGTCGTCTGACTGCAACAAAAGGTCTTTATGGAATATTATTCCCTGCACCATATTTAAGGTTTTGTGTGGTGTTATGCTAACGGAAACATCACCCAGCCTGTCACAGGCAAGCAATGCCCGTGACTGGGCTGGGGATGACGTCGTTATTAACACCGACCCAGAGCGCATTTTCGACATGCCTTCGACCTCACCATACTTGTCCTCCAAGTTTTCAACGAAGAACAAGGGCTTAGTCGTCTTAAACGAGTCTCCATCAGTGCGGGTACAAACGAGATATTTAGGGGCATAAGCCTCACCCTGGTTTCTTGCCCGACGTTCCTCCCATGGGGTACCAAGGGAAGGGAAAGTCTTAGGGTCATAAGTAGTTGCATTATATTCAGTCTTACCACGCTTTGAGACGCCAGGTTTGCGTATGGCGACGCTGTTGTTTGCTCGTTTCATCCTGGTCCCACGAGCAGCTAGGGAAAAGAGGTCCACCCAGGCAGAGCCCCGCTTGCCTGGGGAAGCCTTATACAACTGAGGTGCGGCAGGTTCCTCAGAGGTTGCTCGCTAGCGGCTGTTCAATCTCAACAGCCATGCATCTACTCGGCACGTAGCACACCTTGAGATTGAGGGTTTTTTTTATAGAGGTTTGTACCGTCCTCGCGACCCGGGCGATTAAGCCAAGATCCCCGGGCTCTGAAACGTACAACGTTCCACCGTCACGCCGAACGATGGTCGTTGAAGCACGCAGAGAGCTTACGGTGTAGCGGACTGTTGGCGCGACACAGCCCACAGCTCAGGACCCCGGGTTCGCCAAGCCCGTACTCAGCAAATTAATGCTGAGCCCCTGAGGGGGACTGCCTGGTATGGTTGTAACGCTGATACTGGTAGCAGCGGGTGGGACTGGGGATATAAGGTCAGACATTGAGGACTTCATAACCAGCTTTTATCTTGGGAGGCATAGTCACTCAATCAAATGTCAAGAAAACGGTGTGGGTTGGAACCAATTCATTGTTGACCCTATGCACCACTGTAACGCTCTGATCAGAGAGGTAAACCTTTATTTCCTCCTCGGTCAAACCAGCAAGCAGATTACTGTATACAACCCCAAGAGAGTAGCTGAGAATATTTGCACCGGGTAACTCTGGAGAAGGGTGGCCTTTAGTAACCTCTGAGCCTGAAAGGCACTGTCTGATTCAATCAATAAGGTAGCATTGCACACACGTTTGCAGATTCACAAGGCCTGCGATCGCATCAACGCCTTTTTGAATGACAAATGGATTGACTGTAGAAAAACTTTGACCGTCTTTTGTACATGTTACGAGGTATCTAGGTGCAGCCAGAAGATTAGTCTAATTTTGGAAATCCCATTGCGAAGAAATCCCTCAGAATTGCCAGTGTCTCTGACGGTGCACTCCTTCCTGCTGGGGGCCCCTTCAAAGGGAGCACACCCACCTTAGGTGATAGTCCACACCTCAGTTCACACGTCCCGAACTCCAGACAGAGGGACCAATCAGCACATTGGGAAGGTTACAGCTCAGGCAATCACCCCTCTATGGACCTGGCCTTCACCAGGGGGTATGCACAAAGTCTACATGCCAATCCAGGGCTGGGACTTACGCCTTTCCACAGTCACCTTTTACACATCGAAAGTCTGGGCGGTCTTCAGGAACGCACAGGGAGGAAGAAAGAAGAAGAGAAGAGGAACCTCAAATGCCAAAGTGGAGGAAAAAATAGGCAAGATTAGGAAGAAGAGAGGAAAGAGTGTGAAAGAAAAAGCCACGTAAATTCAACAATACTACATATCTCCAGTTTCCTGGAGGAGGCGCAAGACTCCATCCCCAAGAGAGGGGAAAAGGATAGCGAGAGAGTAGTCAAGCAGTAGTCAAGGAAGGACTGCTGCAAAGGCTGGAGTCCTGTGATAGCCAAGCATGTAGTCACCAAAGAACGGGGGCTCTTCAAAGGTTTGGAAGCTGTTGCAGTTGCCATGTTTATGTTTCATCAATTGGAAGGTAAGCATTTTATTCAATCATATAGAGAACGAGAGAGTCCTGGTTCATGAAATAAGAGAGCATGGCCACCTCTTATAAAAAGCATCAATGTATGGCATGGTACAGGTCCTGCGCTTTTATGCGGCCTGTAAACAGAGGATGCTGGGAGGGAAAGCTTGCATTCAGCTTTTAGTGCATTATCTGTTAGCACTGCCAGCTTAATGTGTATAGCTTACAGCGTTTGAAAGAAAGGAATGTGTTATGGGTTAACACAATGCAGTAGGAATGGAAAATTAAGTATGTTTGAGTAATTGACAACAGAAATGTAAACTCAGGATGTATGAATTCTGTAAGGGTCTGATTAAATGGGCGTAGCAGCGCTCTCTGCCTCCTTTCCCTGTCTTGCGTACAGGACTTGGTTGAAGACTGATACATTGGAGGATTTGCTAATAACATCTGTGAATGGACCTTCTCTCTCTTAATCTGATCCAAGTGCTGTCATTGATAAGTGGTATGTCTGTGCAGAAAGGCAACATTACATCAAAATGAAGATTTTTTTTTTCTCCCCTATGGGACACAATACGTAGCTGTCCGACGTAAGAAAGTTGCAGCCTTGGCAGCGGCATCAGCAGCCTCGTTACCAGGCACGCCTGCGTGGCCAGGTACCCACAGGAGGTGAACGCGAGGACCATCAGAAGCTAATAACTGAAGGGAGCGGTTGATTCGGTGCACAATATGATGGGCTGAAAAGGGGTCGCTCAGACTCTTGATGGTGCTGAGGGAGTCAGAGCAGATAACATAAGAAGGAGAACGGTGTCGACGGATGGAGAGTACAGCCTGATAGAGGGCAAAAAGCTCCGCTGTGAAATTCGAGCAGTGGGCATTAAGCCTGTACTGGTAACAGCCACCCCGACGACAAACACTCATCCGACACTGTCATTGGTCTTTGAGCCATCCGTATATATGAAAACTGAATTTTCGAGCCATGCACAAAGTTCAAGAAACCGCGAGCAGTATAAAGCATCCAGGGTGCTCTCCTTCGGGAGTGAGGCGAGTTCGAGATGAACGCGAACTTGAGCCTGAAGCCAAGGTGGCACTGGGCTCTCACCTATTTGAAATGTGGAAGGGAGAGTAAAATCGAGCTGCCGAAGCAAGCGTCAAAAACGGACTCCAGGAGGGAGCAGGGCAATCGCAGACAACCCATATTGGCTATCGAGGGAGTCGTTAAAGAATGATGGATGGGAAGGATGGTGAGGCATTGAAAGCAAACGGCATGCATACCGACATAGTAATATGTCACGTCGATAGGTTATAGGTAATTCGGCAGCTTCGGCATAGAGGCTGTCAACAGGGCTTGTGTAAAAAGCTCCTATCGCCAGGCCTAACCCCCCGATGATGAATCGAGTTTAGGCGGCGTAAAATGGATAGCCGTGCGGAAGAGTAAATGAAGCTTCCATAATCCAATTTCGAGCAGACAGTGGACCGGTAGAGGTGAAGTAGGACGGTTCGATCCGCTCCCCATGACGTGCCGCTAAGAACACGGAGGATGTTAAGGGAACGAATACACCGGCCAGCCAGATAGGACACATGCGGGGACCAGCGGAGTTTCCTGTCCAATATAAGCCCTAAAAATTTCGTCGGCGCCACGAAAGACAGAGTAACAGGGCCAAGATGGAGAGACGGTGGAGGGAACTCTTTGTATCTCCAGAAATTTATACTGACTGTCTTCTCACTGGAGAACCGGAAGCCATTGGCAACACTCCAAGAGTAAAGACGGTCGAGACAACGCTGAAGACAGCGTTCCAGGACACACGTTCTCCGAGCACTGCAGTAAATCGCGAAGTCGTCCACAAAAAGGGAGCCAGAGACGTCGGCTGGAAGACAATCCATAATTGGGTTAATTGCTATGGCGAAAAGTGCCACGCTCAACACAGATCCTTGTAGCACCCCATTCTCTTGGCGGAAGGTGTCCGACAGAACAGAGCCCACTCGAACACGGAACCTTCGATCTAGTAAAAATGCTTGGATAAAAATGGGGAGGCAACCGCGAAAGCCCCATGTATGGAGTGTGCGGAGAGTTCCCGCCCTCCAACAGGTGTCATAAGCCTTCTCCAAATCAAAAAACACAGTCACCGTCTGGCGCTTACGCAAATAGTTATCCATAATATAGGTAGACAAGGTAACAAGGTGGTCGATAGCAGAACGATGCCTACGAAATCCGCATCGGACGTTGGTAAGGAGACGGCGAGATTCGAGTAGCCAAATCAGCCGAGTTTTAAACATGTGATCCATCACCTTGCAAATGCAGCTCGTGAGAGAAATGGGGCGATAACTTGAAGGAAGATGTTTGTCCTTCCCCGGGTTTTGTATGGGAACAACAATTGCTTCATGCCAGCGTGTGGGGACCTGACCTTCAATCCATAAGCAATTATAAGTGCAGAGGAGAAAACATTTACCCGCAAGAGAAAGTTTTTTAAGATTTTTTAAGGTTTTTCAGCATCTGTATATGAATTGTATCAGGCCCTGGAGCAGCAGATCGGGACACAGAGAGAGCACGTTCAAGCTCCTGCATGGTGAAGATGGCATTGTAACTTTCCCGATTGAGAGATTGGAAGTAAGGTGGCTGTGCCTCTTCTGTCTGTTTTCGAGGGAGAAAGGCGGGGTGATAATGTGTGGAGCTCGAGACATCTGCAAAAGATTGACCTAAAGCGATGGATATATCGGCTGGGTCTACGAAAACTTTATTTGCGCGGTGGTGGTGGTGGTGGTGGTGGTGGTGGTGGACATGAGGGACCAAACAACGAGGTCATCAGTCCCTTCAACCTCAAATTGTATACGCCACGGAACCCAACGAAAAATAGGTGAAAGCCAAAAGACCATTACACTAGGAAGTAAAATCGACTCGCCAAGAAGACTAAGACCAACCCAGGGCAGCAAATGCTACAGTGTCCGCTCCCACAGCTCTGGAAGCGACCTCTACCCTAAACCACAAGTTACTAATGGCACAGTGGTCAACGTATCACAGCTCCAGAGCAGGGAAAAATAAAACTACATTAAAATGTAAAAGAGTGGGGGGCTGATGGGGATAAGCTCTAAACCCCACAATCAGCCAAGAATCACAAACCCACTCACCCCGACCAAGCGAGTCCTAGAGCTGACAATAAAATCTACTTTCACGGAGGAAGGCAAGGACGCGATCAACCATCCGTGGGTCATCCACCAAAACTAAAGGCAATGCAGGCGGTAGACCATAGTCGCCACGAAGTGTCGAATGGAGAGGACATTCAGTCAGAATATGAGACACGGACTGCACGGCTCCACAATCACAATGTGGTGGATTGTCATTTCGTAAAAGAAATCCATGGGTCAGCCTGCAGTGTCCAAGACAGAGGCGACAGAGGACAATTGATTCTCTCCGGGAAGGGCGTAAAGATGAACTCCAAGCTGTAGTCGTATCTTTGATGGTGCGGAGTTTATTGGAAGGGGCAGCAGCTTTCCAATTGCTATCCCACGAGGAGTGAAGCAAAGATCTGATCTGCACCCGCAGAATTTGAAAGGGAGATGGGCAGCGAGTAATTGCCGATCTAGCCAACTGCTCAGCCTCTTCATTCCCTGTAATACCAACATGGCTTGGTACCCAGAGAGAGGTAACGGAGCAGGCAGCACGATGAAGGCCAGCAAGGAGATCATGGATGGAAATAACTAAAGGATGGGAGGGGAAACAACGATCAATGGCCTGCAGACTGCTCATGGAGTCAGCACAGATTAAACCACGTTCCACGGCAGAATGTTTAATAAAACAGAGGGCTCTATAAATCGCCATCAGCTCTGGCGTAAACACACTGCATGCCTCTGGCAGAGAATGGCATTCCGCCCCAACAGGAGATGTAAAAGCATATCCGGAGTGGCCCGCTGTTTTCGAGCCATCAGTGTAGAATATAGAGGCTCCCTGAAACTCTTCTAGTACTGGGCACACCAAACGCCGAAAGACCATGGGGGAAAATGAAGCTTTTGGGCCCTGGAAGAGATCCGCCCGAATTAGTGGTCGCGGCACCATCCACGGAGGTGTGCGTGCAGTAAAATGGGGGGCGCAATCTAGGGAAGGGAAATGGAAATCCCGGCAAAGAGAGACAAGCCGCAGTCCGACGGGAAGGCCCGCCCGCGGCCGGGTATCAGGGGGTCGAAGCCCTTCATATGCAAAAAGAACCTGGTAAGCGGGATGATCAGGATATTGCCGGATGGCGATGGCATAAGACGCCAGAAGCTGATGCCGCCTGACCTGAAGAGGGCAGATTCCCGCCTCAACAAGGAGACTGTCGACCGGGCTAGTCGGGAATGCACCTGTAGCCAAGCGGACACCATAATGGTGAACCGGGTCTAATAATTTCAGGGCAGAAGGAGCTGCCGAGCCATAAACTTGACACCCATAGTCCAATCGGGACAAGATTAGAGCCCGATAGATACAGAGGATAGTTGTTCGGTCTGCACCCCAAGATGAATGAGCAAGGAAACGTAGGGCATTAAGTTTCCTCATACAACTAATCTTTAGGTGGCGAATATGGGGCACCCAAGTCAATTATTTGTCAAAGAGAAGACCCACGAAACGATGCTGTGCTACAACTTCCAGGCGCTGATTACCCAAGAACAGTTCTGGATCAGGGTGAACTGTAGTACGACAACAAAAGTGCACCACCCTCGTTTTTGATGTGGAAAACTGGAAACCATGGGACGTAGCCCACACTGAAGCCCGCCGAATGGCGCTCTGGAGCTGACGTTCAGTAGAGGCTAATGAGTAGGAGCTGTACCATATGCAAAAGTCGTTGACATACAATGCCGGGGTTACCAGTGACCCAACAGAGCTCACCAACCCATTGATGGCGATTAGAAAAAGTGTAACACTCACCACTGAGCCTTGGGGGACGCCGTTCTCCTGTATCCGAGGGGAGCTAAAGGAAGAGCCAACTCTGACACGGAACAAGCGGTGGGATAAAAACTGATGGATAAAAATTGGTAAGGAGCCTCTGAGGCCCCTGTCATGAAGAGAACGTAAAATATGATGACGCCAAGCAGTGTTGTACGCCTTATGAAGATCGAAGAAGACTGCTACCAGATGATGTCTTTTAGAGAAGGCCTGTCTGATCGCAGTCTCCAGTCGAAGTAAATGGTCAACAGGAGATCGTCCCTCCCGGAACCCACACTGGTAAGGTGAGAGAAGTCCCCGGGATTCAAGAACCCAGCATAATCTGCGGGCTACCATCCGTTCAAGTAGTTTACGGGGGACACTTGTCAGGCTTATTGGTCGATAACTGTCCAGCGCCGACGGGTCCTTGCCAGGCTTGAGGGCAGGGACCACAATACTCTCCCTCCACTGGGAGGGGAACACCCCTTGAAGCCAAATACGGTTAAAAACTTTTAGGAGAAATTGTCGTTGTGAAGGGTTGAGGTGTTTCAGCAATTGATTATGGATATCGTCAGGGCCAGGTGCTGAATCACGAGAAGAGGAGAGGGCCAGCGACAGCTCCCAGTCAGTAAAAGGTTCGTTATATGGTTCCACCTGGTGAGAAGTAAAGCCTAATTTGAAGGTTTTGGCCTGGTGTTTCTGAAAGAGAAAGGTCACCGGATATGAAGTTGTCGCTGATACATTGGCGAAGTGAGTTGCAAGATGTTCTGCAACAACAGATGAAGCTGTGCAGACCCCATCAGGCAGGGCAAGACCAGGGACGGAAGACGGCCGCCAGCTACCTTGGATAGATCGGAGCATGGCCCACACTCTTGTCAAAGGGACAGAAGAGCCCAACGAGGAGACAAAATGCTCCCAGCATGTCCGCTTACTTTGTTTGATTAAGTAACGAGCTCTGGCACGCAGACGTTTGAGACCAGCGAGGGATGGGTGGCGCTTAAGATGTTGCAAGACCCTACGGCGCTCGCGAATGGCTGCGGCAACAGTTGCATTCCACCAAGGGACCGGCTGGCGAGTAGGAGGGCCTGTCGACCGGGGAACAGCGGCGTTGGCAGCTTGGGTAATCATGTTGGTCATTCGGCTTATAATATCATCTATACAGCCTGAGGGGGAAGATGGGAACACAACCTGGGATGTATATAGCGGCCAATTAGCACGACGGAAAACCCAGCGGGGTACCCTGGCTCGTGGTAGGTGTGAGGGAAGTGAAAGGATCAACAGAAAGTGGTCGCTATTGCAGAGGTCGTCATACGCCGACCAGTGAAATAAAGGAAGGAGAGAAGGAGAAGTGAGAGAGAGGTCTATGGCAGAAAAGGTGCCGTGAGCGGCACTAAAATGAGTTGGGGAACCATCGTTGAGAAGGCTCAGATTGTGGTCAGCAAGAAACTGGTCTATGAGGCGGCCGCGGCTAGATGTATAAGCACTGCCCCACAAAGGATGGTGGGCATTGAAATCCCCAAGGATGAGGTAAGGAGGGGGGAGTTGCTGAAGGAGGGCCACTAGGGACGCGAGTGTAGGTGGCCTGTCAGGTAGAGGTTGCAAATGGTCAATGGAGTGTCCAAGTGAACCCGGACAGCAACCACTTCCAATGGAGTTTGGAGAGGAATCCAGGTACTGACAATATCTGTCCGGACCAAAGTACAAACCCCACCAGACGCCTGGAGGGGACCAACCCGGTTCCGACAAAAAGCATGGAACCCACAGAGGGTCGGTGAATGTGCATCCATAAACCTCGATTCCTGCAGGACGACACAGGCCGCAGAAGAGAGAGAGATTAGCTGTTTAATCTCCAAGAGGTGACGGTAGTAACCATTACAGTTCCATTGGATGATCACATCACGAGGATCTAGGCGGGAAGCGAATGGCATAATGTCTGTCACGCCGCTTTGTCAGAGTCCGTCACCAAAGAAGAAGGGACAACATCCATAAATAGCTGATCAGCCTCAGGCTCAATGGGATGAGCGAGTTGCGAAAGCACAGTCGGCACCTCCGGTGGTACCGGAGGGGCTTTATCTTGTAACTTTGGTTTCTTCTTCTTCTTCTTCTTCTCCTTCTCTTTCTCTCGTGTGGGACGGGCAGGACCCGCCCCAGAAAGGACTTTTGTCAGTTAGGTCTGGTACTGACGAAGATCGGGCGACCTTTGAACTCACTGACTGGGAGTCCGATGGCCGGCTGGAGGTCGAAGATCTCCGATCTGGGGAACGCCGGGACGGAAGGCCCTGAGATAGGGCACTGTCACCGGCAGGCGACGGAGAAGGGGTGCACTTCTCCGGCTGGGAAGGGGTGGGACACAAAGGGAGGGCTACAGGAGCTACAGGAGAGGGAGATGTGAGGAAGGGGTGGGGACGGGGTGTAGGGGGGAGATGGGAGTGGGAAGGGGAGGGTGAAAGGCTAGACGATAACGTCGTAGCGAAGGTCGTCGCCATTTGCACGGGATGCAGACGTTCATATTTGCTGCGGGCCTCAGGGTACGTCAAACGCTCCAGGGATTTGTACTCTTGTATCTTCTTTTCTTTTTTGAACATAGGGCAATCTGGCGACCGTGAAGAGTGGTGTTGATGACAGTTGACGCACACCAGCGGAGGAACACAGGGGCTCCCCTCATGTAGTGGGCGTCCACAATCACCGCATACTGGGACTGCTGTACAGCGAGAGGACATATGACCAAACCTCATACATCGAAAACACCGCATGGGAGGTGGAATGTAGGGCTTCACTTCACATCGATATATCATTATCTTGACCTTCTCTGGGAGTGTCCCCCCCTCGAAGGCCAAGATAAAGGCCCCAGTATCGACGCGGTTATCTTTAGGTCCCCTCTGAACGCGGTGAACAAAATGTACACCACGCCGCTCGAGATAGGCCATAAGCTCCTCATCAGTTTGAAGGAGGAGGTCCCGGTGGAATATCACACCCTGTACCATATTCAAGGATTTGTGTGGGAGAATTGTTACTGGAATGTCGCCAAGGGTGGTGCAGGCGAGCAAAGCTTCAGACTGGGCTGCCGAGACAGTTTTAATGAGCAATGAGCCAGATCTAAGGTTACCCATAGATTCCACTTCACCAAACTTGTCCTCTATGGTCTCGACAAAGAACAGCGGTTTGGTGGTAGTTAAAGTTCCTCCATCAGTCCTTGAGCAAACCAGGTAGCAAGGAAAGGGTTTTCCTCCTAACCGGCGAGCCTGGCCTTCCTCCCAAGGGGTAGCAAGGGAGGGAAACATCCTCGTATCCGCAGTAGCAGCATTAAACGATCTCTTCCTGTCTTCAGAGACGGCCGATGCACGACCATTTTGGAGTCTAACTCTTTTCATGGGGCTAGACGTCCGCCCTGGTGTCACCCACACCGAAACCGGGGCTCTCTCCATGGGCGCCACCCAGCCTCAGCAAAGGCCACCTGGCACGATGGCCATTGCCGGGAGTTCTGATACCCCCGAGGACAGGCATCAACTCCTTGGCTTGCATGGAGAGGTCGCAGCTCAGACACCAGTAGTGTGATCCCTGTGGTGTCAGGGGGCTCAGCCAAAGGGTACATAACAGCCCCCCCACATGGACTGGCTACATGTGCTGGGGACCTAGCGGGGGATGGGGGCTACAGCGAGGAAAGGAAGTGAAAAGGAAAGGATAGGACCCGCGCCGTAGGGGCTAGGTCGGGAGTTCTTCCCCAATTGGCTCACACATTATTGGACAATTTTGGTATGGAAGGTCAAACCCCGAGGAGGACCAAACTGGGCCAAAAACCGGTGTACACAGCAGACAAAACCAAAGTGCAGGACAATCAGTACCATGGGATAGCCAAGCCGTCATCCAGAGTACCACCGATAGACGGGGTTGGAGAGGGTGGGAAGGAGGAATTGGGATGGGAAGGAGGGGGAACTAGGAGGGGTAATGCAGCCTGGGGCAAGCAGGAAAAAAGGCTGCAATGGCTCGGGGACCCGTGCGCGCCACACAAGTACCCACAAAAGAGCTGTGGGCCCCCTGGGGGGCATTTGCGACGGTCAAGCCAGGAATTGGGGAGTGGACTTTTGTGCCAGATAACCGGCGCAGGCCCCCCCCAGACAATAGAAGTAGTAGTCTGTTAAATGAACTAGTAAAAGCAATCCAGCAGGCCCGTTTTCTTTCCTTGATGACTCGACGGCATTGCACTCTTAAACGTTTGTAAGTGATACAGTTCGCCAATGTTGGGTGGCGGCGAAAGGTGCAAAGGTGCGTAGAGCACGTCTCCGGGCTCTAACAGCATCGCGACATGCCGCAGTCCACCAGGGGACTGGTACTCGACGTGGAGAAGACGAAGTGCGTGGAATGGAATATTCGGCAGCATTGGGAATGACTTCTGTGAGGTATTCGACCTGACTGTCACAGCTGGGGAAGTTCCCATCATAGAAAACCGCCAGTGAGGAGAACGGTCCCCAGTCAGTTTCGAGATGTTCCAACTAGTGGAACCCGGAGGTAGGGTATGATGAAGGAGATGAATTATGCAGGGTAAATGGTCGCTCGAGTATGTATCAGAGAGAGCATACCAATCAAACCGACGGGCAAGTTGAGCAGTACATATCGAGAGGTCCAAGTGAGAGTAGGTATGCTTCGTATCTGAAAGAAAGGTTGGTACACCTGTGTTTATGCAGACAAGATTAAGATGGTTGAGAATGTCCGCTAAAAGGGAGCCTCTCTGCCAAGAGGCCGGAGAACCCCATAGGGGGTGGTGGGCGTTGAAATCGCCTATCAACAAAAAGGAGGAAGGAAGTTGGCCAACAAGGTGCAGCACATCTGCCCTAGTAAAGGCAGAAGACGATGGGGTATAGATATTACAAAGGGAAAAGGAAAAGGTGGAAAGAATTATGCGGACGGCAACTGCCTGTAGTTGAGTGTGCAGTGGAATAGGATGGTAGTATATGTCGTCTCTAACGAGCAACATAACCCCTCCATAGGCTGCAATACCCTCCACAGTGGGCAGGTCAAAACGCACTGAGGTATATTGTGAAAAAAACTGTCGCCACGTGGGCGTAACTTCGTTTCTTTAAGTCTGACCACAAAAGGACGGTGCAATCTGAGTAGGAGTTTCAATTCATCTCTGTTGGAACGAATGCCACAAATATTCCATTGAAGGCGATCCATAAGGTGAGAAGATAGAGAAGAAAAGTGAGGGGAGATCACCTCGCTGGCCACTGAGGGTCTGACTTCAAGGGAACGCTGCTACTGGAATCTGTAGGTAAAGGGTCATGTTCCATCGCTTCATCTGGAGTTTCCGCCGCCTGCCTGGATTTAAAGGCAGGGGCAGCTTCCTCCGCCAGTCGAGGGCCGGATGATCGGCCAGCAGTAGCGTGCCCCGGAGAGACAGAGGAAGACCGAGTGGTGCCACTGCTAGATGGCGTGACAGTCAAGTCGCACCACAACGGGGAAGGAGAGGAACTCTTTTTTTCTGTGTGCCTTCTTAGAGGAATGACGATGAGTTGTGTGCGCAGACGCAGGTTGTGCAGGCTCAGATCTTAAGAAATCTTCACGGACAGGCTCTTTCTTGGAAGTCCGGGCATCCGATTTAGACGCCCGTGATTTGGGAGGA
The DNA here is from genome assembly GCA_026315105.1 of Locusta migratoria. Classification (NCBI taxonomy): domain Eukaryota; kingdom Metazoa; phylum Arthropoda; class Insecta; order Orthoptera; family Acrididae; genus Locusta; species Locusta migratoria. The sequence continues at coordinate 128,955,537 of CM048745.1, read as the reverse complement.
GCTGCTGATGGCTGTGGTTTTTGGTGAGAGGAAGTGAGTGGAGAAGTTGATCGGGCAATCTTTGGACTCGCCGATCTGACAACCGGGTCGCTAAAAGTAAGGTCATATGTCTGTGTGGCAACCTCCTTAGTAGGACGAGGAGGCAAGGACAGCACTGTATTTACCCGCTGGGAGCTCAGCGGACTTTCGACTAACTAGTATCTTGCGCGCAGCAGAGGTCGAAACTTTTTCGCGTACTCTTATTTCTTGGATTACCCGCTCTTCCTCGTAAACAGGGCAGTCTCTAGATGAAGCAGCATGGTCGCCCATGCAGTTGATGCAGTGAGGGGACGGAGGCGGACAGTCCCCCTCATGAGCGTCCCTGCCGCAGGTGACGCATTTGGCTACATGAGGGCAACACTCACGGGTATGGTTATATCTGTGGCACTGGTAACAACGTGTGGGATTCGGGATATAGGGGCGAACTTATATAATTTCGTAGCCTGCTTTGATTTTGGAAGGGAGATCCACCTTGTCAAAAGTCAAAAATACGGTTTGGGTTGGTATCAAACCTGTATCAGCCTTTTTCATAACTCTATGGACAGCTATGACGCCCTGATCAGTCAAATAGTCCTTTATTTCTTTGTCCGATAACCCGTCGAGGGATCGAGAATAGACCACCCCACGTGACGAGTTAAGGGTACAGTGGGCTTCGACTTTTACCGGGAATGTGTGCAAAAGCATGGCTCGGATCAGTTTTTGAGCCTGAAAGGCATTGTCTGTTTCAAACAGCAAACTCCCATTACGTTGACGAGAACATTTCTTCAATGGACCTGCAATGGCATCTACACCCTTTTGAATTATGAAGGGATTGACCTTTGAGAAATCATGACCATCAGCACGGGTAACAATGAGAAACTTAGGAACGTTAGGTAGTATTTTCTTAGTTTGAGGGGCATCCAACTTTCGTTTTTGGGTCAAAGTCAAAAGGGAAGAGAGAAAGGTCATTGCGGAAGTGTCCCCCATGATTACCAGCGTCTCCAATGGCGCGCTCCTTCCTAATGGGGAACCCTCACTGAGGGCTCACCTGCCTTACGTGATTGTCCACACCTCAGGTCACACCTCCCGAGAAACGGACGGAGGGACCAATCGGCACGGTCGGAAGGTTACAGCTCGGGTAATCACCCATCAATGGGCCTGGCCTTTACCAGGGGTACGTACATGCCCTACTTGTCTACCCGGGGTGGGGAATTACACGTTACCCCGTCACCTGCTACGCATGGGGATGCGTGGGTCGGCCTTCAGACATGCACAGGGAAGAAGGAAGAAGAATAGAGGATGGGAAGAGGGAGATAGAAAAGTGAGCAAAGGGAGAATCTCAAACGCCAAAGCACAGATGATATGGATGGCTAGAAGGTAGGAACAACAGAGTAAGAAGAAGGAGCGGAAGAAGCAAGTGAATTAAATTTATATTGAGTTATGTATACAGATATTAAAACTTCCTGGCAGACAAAGATATTGTTTGAACGGGAGGGGGGGCTTTGCAAGGTATTTTTTCATCGTGAGGTAAAAGGATTTTTGGAACCAAAATTGTTAGACTGGCTTGTGTCTTCAGAACTGAAATTTCGTACCCGGCATAGCCCATACTCATGACATGGGAACAGATGAGCCCAAGGTAAAAAACAAAACACAGCACATGCGCTTGCTCTCATTGACTAAGTAACGTGCTTTAGCATGAAGGCATTTAAAGTAAATAAGACCACCATGGGATGGATGTTGCAAGGCTCAATAGTGCTCACAAATGGCTAGCTAGTTAGTGGCTCGATTAATCACATCAAACATATCACAGATTATATCATCAGTACAGGGGGGGGGGGGAGTGAGTGAAAGATCCGCGGTGAAGAAAGTATCATTTGGATTGAGAAACCATCACATGTCAAGGTCTGCAAGGCCCCAGTTGGATGTATTCAGAGATGCCAAGTTTGAGAAGAAACTATCCGTAATGGGGCAAGGATTGCGGAGGAGGGGGTGAGCTGTATGAGGGCCCCAACCTGTAATTTATTTCAGAAATTGACAGTAAAACTCTCCATTTGATGCATAATTGGATAAAAATAATTGTTTAGATACAATAAGGCGCCTACTAAAAAATAAATATACCTCTGGATAGAAGAAACAATTTCACTCATCTTTACATTCATTTACCTACAACCAAAACAGACTAGAAAGTGCGAGAGTTAATTTAAGGGCTACTCAATAACTAATGACATAACAGTATGAACATTGGTATGACAAATTGCAACCTAACAGCAAGTTTACGTACCCGCAGTACTGAAGTTATCGAGGCCCCACTTTTTTGTGTACTGTTTTTACAAGACTGATGATAAAAGTGTAGTGTGTTGCATTATTTCTGAAACATAGTGGTTCATAAAATGACCCAACGAAAAACTATGTGCCCAAGCTACTAAAATAAATCAAACAGCGAATTCCGTAATTTTAGCACAGGCTCCTGTAACATCGTAAATTTTGCCTAGAATCATGATAATTACTGACAAATCGTAGTACTTGGCATGTCTGTGTATTAATACTGCCCTACAAAGGATGATGGGCACTGAAGTCCCCAAGAATGAGTAAACTCCCTTCCTGAGTTGCTGAAGGAGGGCAGTTAGGGCAGCAGATTTAGGTGGCCTGTCAGTGAAGAGGTAGAGATTACAAATTGTTAATGGAGTATCCAAATGAACCCACACAGCTACCACTTCCAATGCAGTTTGGAGAGGAATCCATGTACTAACAATATCCATACTGACTAATGTGCAAACTCGACCAGATGTCTGTTTCCAACAGAAAGCAGAGAACCACGAATGGTCGGTAAATGCGCATCAATAGATTGTGATTCCGGCAGTATGGCATAAAAGACAAGGAGATGACAAAATAGCCATTACATTTCAAATGGATGAGTACAGCATCGGGATCCAGATGGGAGGTGAACAGGTTGAAACCAGGCATACCATTGAGTCATCGTCTGTCACTGATAAGGAAGGGGTAACAGCAGATCAGACACTCAGTGGGATGAGTTGCTTGTGGAGGAGAAAGTTGGCATCAAAGGGACCTTATCCTGCAACTTTTATTTCTTCTTCCTCTCCTCCTCCTCCTCCTCCTCTCTCTCTCTCTCTCTCTCTCTCTCTCTCTCTCTCTCTCTCTCTCTCTCTCTCTCTCTCTCTCTCTCTCTCTCACACACACAGAGGATGTGAAGAGCAAGAATCGGCTTCAGTGAGGGGCGACCTTGGTCCTTGGTACTCACTCTGTGAGGCCAATGACCGACTCAAGGCAAAAGATCTCCGATTTGGGGACTGTCGGGAGGAGGAGCTATGAGAGAGGGCGCCTTCACTAGCAAGTGCCAGAGAAGAGAAGCACTTCAACTGGGAAGGGGGAGAGGAACAGAGATGTAAGGGCAAGTTTGCTGGAGCAGAGGAAGAAGGAAGAGGGGTGGAAACTGGATGAGGAGGACGGGGAAGGGGTACGGGTTGTAACAGAGACAAAAGAAGGTACCACATGCACAGGATGCAGACACTCCAATTTCTGACAGGCGTCAGGGTAGGTTAAGCGATCAAGGGACTTATACACATATATTTTCTCCTCTTTGTTGCACACTGGGCAATCCACTGAGAGTGAAGAACATTGTTGTTGGCAACTGATGCACACAGAAGTGTACACAGGGGTTCCCCTTATGGAGTGGACATCCACATTCAATGCACTGAGAAAGTGCTGCAAAGCAAAAAAACATTTTCTCAAATCATATACATTGAAAACATCTCGTAGGAGACATGTGAAGCTGTACATCCTCACATTGGTGAAAGAGTATCCCATCAAAGGAAGATAAAGGTGCCAGCATCATTGGGATTATCCTTAGGACGTCTCTGAATTTGACGAATAAACTAAACACCTCACTGTTCCATGTTGGCTCGGAGTTTCTCATCAGTTTGAAGGAGGAGGTCGTGATGAAAAATGACTCATGAACCGTATTTAAGGATTGGTGTGGAGTGATGGACACCGAAATGTCGCCAAGATGGTCACAGGCGCACAGAGTTGCAGAAACAGTTTTGATGAGCAGTGAACCAGAGCATATCTTACTCACTGAGTTAACTTCACCAAACTTGTCCTCTATGTGTTTGAGGAAAAAACTGCTCGGGGACAGTGAAGGTACCTCTGACGGTACTGGTGCAAACTAGGTACCGCAGAAAGTGTTTCACCTCAAGTCGATGAACCTGACGTTCCTCCTAAGGAGTAGCCAGGGAGGGAAAGGTCCTCTTGTCATAGCAGAAAAGACCTATTCCTGTCTTCAGAGATGGCCGTAGAATGACCATTACACAGTTTCACACGTTTCTGTGCAAAATGTTTGCTCTGATACCACCCACTCCAATCAGGGATTCTCCCCACGGGTGCCACTCTACCATGGCAAAGGCCACCTGGCATGATAGCCACTGCCTGTGTTGTCAGAGAGCTCAGTCAAAAGGGTACATAACAGCCTCCTCCTCCCAACATGGACTGGCTACATGTAGTGGGGACATAGCAGTGATAGGAGGCTATGGCTTGGAGGGAAAGAAAGGAAGGAAGGAAGGAATGAGGATCCATGCCCTAATGACTAGGTAGGGAGTTCTCTCTCAAAGGGCTCACACTCTGAAATTCGGTAAAAATCACAAACACCATCAGAATCATACCCAGGCAATCTTAAAGGGAAACACCTAGAGGTGGGGGATATAAGCAAGGAGGTGTTAGGACGGGAAAGAGGACACCTGGGCGAGGTAATGGAGCCTGGGGAAATAGAAACAAAGGCTGCAATAGCTCGAGGACTTGTGTATACCACACACGTACCCACAAAAGAACTGCCCCCCCTCCCCCTTGGGGACGTTGTACGTTTCTTCTCATGCTGGAATAAAGTTGAGTTCACAGCCGACCGTAAGGTATAGAATTAGCAAGTTATTACAAAATTGTGACAAGCATGGCCGCAACGGTTACACAGACCCATTGTGTGGCAGCCCCCGATAAGGACATTCACCATAATGCTCTTCTTTGTGAAAACCCTTTATTATCTGACATGTTACAAATAGCTCAAGCTTTTGAAGTATCACGAGCAGTTAGTGAGCAAATTTATGCTTTGGGAGGGAGGCGGAGGGGATTACATAGCCATGATGATGCTGTACAGTCCTTAGGATACTGTTAACAGCAGCAGTAGGAAAATGGATGTAGCCATAGTAAATAAGCAGAAAGCAGTAAAGCAAAGTAGCCAGAGAAACTATAACAGCTGCGGACAAACTCACCATTATCTATATGCAATTTCTGCTTTACTCAACATGTTAAATCACAGTGTAAATTAAGGATAAAATACAGCCAGTGATATGAGTTGTTAACACTGGATATACAACTGTAGTGGGTAGGATCTGTGAAATATTTGTGTGGTTTTAGGGCGCACAACTTCTACGGTCATTAGCACCCAGACAAGAACAGAGATTCGCTAGATCTCAAAAAAATTGGTGAATGCCAGTTAGAACATCAAGAAGAGGCTAAAAACGAAAGATAAAAGACAATTAAAAGTGTTAAATATCCTTTGGCCAAGTTGATAAAACACAAAACTCGAGCAGCTGCTCATGTGGCATCAGCTAAAATTTCCTCCAGAGTAGACGGAAAGTGAAGGGCTACACAGAGATGATTAAAATTAACACAAGACACTAAAACATGTCGCACTGTCAGCAGTTCACCGCAGGAGCACAGCGGTGCAGGGTCGGCGGATAGCAAGTGACGGTGGCTGAAATGGCAGTGACCAATCCGCAACCGGGCCAGGATGATCTCCTCTCGCCGAGAGGGGCGTGAGGAGGTCCTCCAAGCAGTCGGCATCGGTTTTACAGTTCTCAATTTATTGTTGTACAGTGAAAACCACGCACTGTGACATGACGACACGATACTCCGGCGAAGTGCCCGTTTAACATCGTCCGATGGGACGCAAAAGGTAGCCATGCGAGGCAAAAGAGCTGCAGCCTTGGCTGCTATGTCGGCGGTCTCATTCCCGAGCACACCCACGTGGCCAGGGACCCACAGGAAAGAAACGTGACAGCTGTCATCTGCTAGCAACTGGAGGGAGCGTTGGATCCGATACACGAGAGGATGGTTCGAGAAAGGGTCCTTGAGGCTCTGCAGAGCAGTAAGGGAGTCCGAACATATGACATAGAAAGGTTGGCGGTGGTGGCAGGTATACAAAACGGCCTGGTGGAGGGCAAAAAGCTCAGCCGTGAAATTCGAGGACCGGTCAGGGAGCTTGTATTGGAAACAGTTGTCCCCGACGATGAAGGCAGATCCGACACCGGCAGTGCTCTTGGAACCATCAGTGTAAATAAATACGGCATTATCGAACCGCGAACGGAGTTCGACAAGCCTCGAGCGGTATACCAAATCCGGAGTGCTCTCCTTGGGGAGCAAACTAAGTTCAAGGTGAGTGTGAACCTGGGCCTGATGCCACGGTGGCAATGGGCTTTCGCTCAACCGAAAGGTGGAAGGAAGGGTAAAATCGAGCCACTGTAGCAGGCGACGAAACCGAACTCCAGGTGGAAGCAAGGCAATCACAGACAACTGATATTGGCGATCGAGTGAGTCGTCAAAAAATAATCGGTAAGATGGATGGTTGGGCATCGACCGCAGGCGGCATGCGTACTGACACAAGAGTATGTCACGCCGAGTGGTCAAGGGTAATACAGCAGCCTCGACATACAGACTTTCAACAGGGCTGGTATAAAATGCACCGGTCGCCAGACGTAATCCCCGATGGTGAGTAGAGTTGAGACGGCGGAGAATCGACGGCCATGCAGAAGAGTATACAAGGCTTCCGTAGTCGAGCTTCGACTGAACAATGGCCTGGTAAAGGTGAAGCAGGACGGTACGATCCGCTCCCCATGACGTGCCACTGAGGACACGAAGAACATTAAGGGATTGGGCACAACAGGCAGCCAGGTAGGACAAGTGTGTGGACCAGCAAAGTTTACGATACAACATGAGTCCCAAGAATTTCGTGGTCTCCACGAAAGGGAGAGCAACAGGGCCGAGACATAGAGAAGGTGGAAGAAATTCCTTGTATCTCCAGAAGTTTATACACACCGTTTTCTCAGTGGAGAATCTGAAGCCGTTTGCGATGCTCCAGGAATATAGACGGTCAAGACAGCATTGAAGACAACGCTCCAAGAAACACGTCCGCTGGGCGCTGCAATAAATTGTGCAATCGTCTACAAAAAGGGATCTGGAAACGTCGGCTGAAAGGCAATCTACGGTCTGATTGATTGCAATGGCAAAGAGAGTCACACTCAAGACGGAGCCCTGCAGTACCCCATTCTCCTGGCAAAAGGTATCTGACAAAACAGATCCCACCCGTACCCGGAACTTGCGATCCGCCAAAAACGCTTGAATGAAAAGAGGGAGGCGGCCCCGAAGGCCCCATGTGTGCAATGTGCGGAGAATGCCCGCTCTCCAACAGGTATCGTATGCCTTCTCCAAGTCGAAGAACACTGCTACTGTTTGACGCTTCTGTAGAAAGTTATTCATAATGAAGGTCGACAACGTAACGAGGTGATGAGCAGCAGAGCGGTGTCGACGAAAACCGCATTGGACATTTGTTAGGAGGCGGCAAAATTCGAGGAGCCAGACCAACCGAGCGTTAACCATGCGTTCCATCACCTTACAGACGCAGCTCGTCAGAGAAATGTGGCGATAACTGGAAGGAAGATGTTTGTCCTTCCCTGGTTTGGGGATGGGGACAACAATGGCTTCACACCAACTTGTGGGAACATGACCTTCAGTCTATATGCGATTGTAGGTACTAAGAAGAAACCACTTGCCCGCAGGAGAGAGGTTCTTCAGCATCTCAATATGAATGGAATCGGGCCCGGGAGCAGAAGATCGGGACAGGGCGAGAGCATGGTCTAGCTCCTGCATGGTGAACACGACATTATAATTTTTACGATTACAAGAGTGGAAAGAAGACAGCCGTGCCTCCTCTACCTGTTTGCGAGGGAGAAAGGCAGGGTGGTAATGGGCAGAGCTCGAAACCTCCGCAAAGAAACGGCCCTATGCGTTGGAAACATCAGCGGGGTCCACGAGGACTGCGTTCCTCACGGTCAGGCCAGAAATCGGGGAGTGGACCTTGATGCCGGATAAACGGCGTAGGCCACCCCAAACAACCGTGGAGGGAGTAAAACGGTTAAAAGAACTAGTAAAAGCAGTCCAGCAAGCTTTTTTGCTGTCGTTTATGATACAACGACATTGCGCTCTCATTCGTTTATAATTTATGCAATTCTCCAAAGTTGGGTGGTGGCGGAAGGTGCGTAAAGCACGGCGCCGGGCTCTAAGCGCGTCGTGGCAGGCTGCAGTCCACCAAGGGACCGCAACACGACGTGGAGAAGAGGATGTACGAGGTATGGAATGTTCGGCAGCGGTGAGGTAGTCGACCTGACTGTCACAGCTGGGAAAATTCTGATCGTGAAAAACAGCCATGGAAGAATAAAGCCCCCAGTCGGCTTTAGAAATGTTCCAACTGGTGGGACGAGGAGATGGGGAATGATGCAGGAAGTGGATGATATAAGGGAAATGGTCACTCGAGTATGTGTCAGAAAGTGCATACCACTCAAACCAACCAGCAAGCTGAGGAGTGCATATCGCAAGGTCTATGTGGGAGTAAGTATGGGTTGTGTCAGAAAGGAAGGTCAGTGCACCAGTGTTGAGGCAGACAAGATTGAGGTGTTGGAGAAGGTCCACCAAAAGGGAGCCTCTTGGACAAGGTGCCGGAGAGCCCCATAGGGGATGGTGGGCATTGAAGTCGCCTACCAACACGAAAGGTGAAGGGAGCTGGTTAACGAGGTGTAGCACATCTGCCCTAGTAAGGGCAGATGACAATGGCAAATAGATATTACAGAGGGAAAAGGTAAATGTGGATAGAGTGATGCGGACGGAAACTGCCTGTACGTGAGTATGTAATGTAATGGGACGGTAATAGACGTCGTCTCGAATGAACATCAGAACCCCTCCATCGGCTGGGGTACCTTCCACAGGTGGCAGGTCGAAACGCACAGAGGTGTAATGGGGAAAGTCTGCACGATCACTTGGACGCAACTTAGTTTCTTGGAGACAGACCAGAAGCGGGCAGTGCAATCAAAGGAGTAGTTTTAACTCCTCCCAATTGGAATGAATGCTGAGAATATTCCATTGAAGGAGCACCATGATAAAAAATGAGATAAGAAATGAGGATAAAAACGAACAAGCAAGTGGGGTCACCTCGACGGCCGCTGAGGACTGGATTTCAAGGGAGCACTGCTATCGCTGTCTAGGGGGCAAAGGGTCGTGGTCCATAGGTTCGACCGACGCGCCTGCCACCTCCCTGAGTTGATCAGGAGGGGCAGTTTCCATCGCCGGTAAAGGGCCGGGTGCCCGGCAGACGGAGCGTCCCGGTGAAACAGAAGACGGCCGAGGCCGGCAACTGTTGGGCGGCGTGACAGATGGGTCACGCCTCGGCGGGGAAGGTGATGAACTCTTTTTCTTGTTGGCTCTTCTGGAAGAGTGACGGTGAGAAGAGGCAGTTGACGGTTGGGAAGCCTGAGAACGCAGAAAATCCTCACGGACAGGTTCCTTTTTCAAAGTCCGGGCATCTTGTTTAGGTGCCCGCGGTTTACTAGACGTTGACGAAGACTGAACTTTAGAAGCAGCAGGAGGAAGCGGGGACGTGGAATGGGCAATCTTCGGGCTGGCGGATCGCACAACTGTGTCAGCAAAAGTAAAATCCTAGGACTGGATACTTGAATCCTTAGTAGGTCAAGTGGAGGTGAGGACCTTACTGTATGTGCCCGCTGGGAGAACAGTGGGCTTTCGACTCGCGAACAACTTTCGAGCGGCAGATGTTGATACCTTTTCTGTAACCCAAATTTGCTGGATGACCTTTTCATCCTTATATACAGGGCAGTCCCAAGAGGAAGCCGCATGGTCATCATTGCAGTTAAGGCAGTGAGGGGACGGAGGTGGGCAATCCCCCTCATGGGCGTCCCTACCTCAAGTGACACATTTTGCTGCGTTAGGGCAAGATTGACGGGTGCGGTTGTATCTGTGGCATTGAAAACAGCGCGTTGTGATAGGTACATAAGGGCAGACGGAGATGACTTCATACCCTGCTTTGACTTTCGACGGGAGTTCAACTCTGTCGAACGACAAAAACACAGTATGAGTCGGTGTCAGCAGGTTATTTACCTTTTTCATCACCCTGTGGACGGCTGTTTCACCCTGATCGGACATATAGGTTTGTATGTCTTCGTCAGACAACCCGTCAAGGGATCTCGTAAAAACTACCCCCCGTGACGAGTTGAGTGTGCGGTGCGCTTCTACCTTGACTGGAAACGTGTATAACAATGTTGTTCATAACAGTTTTTGGGCCTGGAAGGCACTGTCCGCTTCTAGCAACAATGTGCCATTGCGCCGACGCAAACAGGTTTTAACAGGCCAGCAATTGCATCAACACCTTTGCATTGCGAGAGACAACAAGAAATTTCTGTAGATTAGGCAGAGTCTTCTTTTGCTGAGGCGAATCTATCTTTCGTTTCTGGGTCAACGTCACTGAAGAAGAGAAGGAAGTAATTGCGGAAGTGTCCCCCGTGATTACCGGCGTCTCCGATGGTGCGCTCCTTCCTAGTGGGGGCCCTCTCTGAGGGCTTACCCGCCTTAGGTGATTATTCACACCTCAGGTCACAACTCCCGAGAACTGACGGAGGGACCAATCGGCATGTTCGGAAGGTACCAGCTCGGGTAATCACCCCTCCCTGAGCCTGGCCTTTACCAGGGGGTACGTACGTGCCCTACTTGTCTACCCGGGGCGGGGAATTACACGTTATCCCGTCACCTGCTAGGCATGATAATGCGTGGGTCGGCCTTCAGACACGCACAGGGAGGAAAGAAGAAGAATAGAGGAAGTGAAGAGAAAGAAGGAAAGAAGTGTCTCAAACGCCAAGGCGGAGACTAATGAGGAGGAGGAGAAGGCTAGGAGAGTACAGCAAGGAGAGGACAAACAAAGGGTAAGAAAGGAAGGGACCAAGCAATAAGAGAAACGACAACAAGAAACCATCTTAACTCGCGAAAGACGCCTGTCTCCGGGCGAAGGCATAAACCGGGAGAGAAAGTGAAGCAGCCTGGGGCAGAAGAAAGGCTGCTCCGGCTTGGGGCAAGTGCGCGCCACACACGTACCCACAAAAGAACTGTGGGCCCTCTGAGGGCCTGTGAAAATTGTGACAGCCTATTATAGTTATGTTGGCATCTCCGTATATATACGTCAGCTTATTGTGATGACACTTTTGTCTTCGGAAAATAAGTGATGAATGATTGATTACTTTAATAAATTCATGATGGTGAACTTCATGTTGCTTAAGGTTGTGGAGAAGTCTAAGGAAAGGGATGTAGAGTTCAGATCCACACGCAAGTTTTATTTTTATTCAGAACTGGTTTTGCTCTGACATTTGATTTAATAAATAAATTGCACAGCTGTAGACAGTATTTCTCGTATGCAGTTTTATATTTGCCTCTTGTCGATACTGTTTTCCATTTGAACTAACAGACTGGATTTGCAAGATGTATGGAAAATTATGCTATATATCATACACCTTAATTCTGTCACTATTACATCTTTATTTATTTGTCTACAACAGCATAATTTATTCATTAAATGCAATGCAAGAGAAACACTATTTGTGAATCAAAATACGCCCATGTCTTAAGTGTACATTTTACACAATTCGTGTCTTTTTCTACTGTTTCATTGCAGGAGTACGGTTAATTACATGTCTCAAATATTTTGTAAGTAAAACTCCATCTGACAGGCCTCACGAGGCCCACTGGGTACTGACCAGCCGCTGTGTCATCCTCCACCCAAAGGCGTCAACAGATGTGGTATGGAGGGGGACATGGTCAGCGCCTCGCGACTGTATAATACACAATACTAGCTCCAGATTACCTTTGAGCTCACTGAATACAGCACCTGCCACAAGAAGGGACATATTGCATCTGTGTGCCATTCTTGTAAGAGGACATGGAAGTCAATTGTCAAGCCCACAAACCGTTTTTCCAATTTATAAGTGTGTTATAAAAACATCCGACTGCAAGTGGACACAGGAGCAGATGTCCCACTGCTGAACTAGCAAACATATGTAGACCTCCGCTCACTGCAGTGACAAGACATAGTCAATCTCCATTATTCACAGTTTGATTCCTTGTGCAAAACATTTTCTGATCTTTTATGATGGCATGGGGCACACCACATACCATCATAACCCAAGGACAGGCCAAGTTTTGTCAAGCGAAGACTATTCCAGTGGCTTTCAAGTAGCAAATAAAATCAGATCTAGATAAACTTCAGCCTCTTGGGATCCCCGAAACAGTCGTGTCTAGTGACAAGGCCTCCCCCCCCCTCCCACTCTCTTGGTTATAGTAAAAAAAAAGTCAACATATATGCTGTGGTGGTGCAGAGATTTCAGTTCTAAGGTGAATGCACACACTATTGGGCACACTTGCCCCTTACCTCATCAGAAAGAGTTGTTAGGTAAACTGTCTCGGGAACAATGCTTTTCTAAAAATGATTTGTCTCAAGCATATCTACAACTGCCTCTTGATGAAGATTGGAGGTGCATTCTGTAATGTATAACCCATACAGGATGCATTGGTACTGACTCCTTATCTTCAGTAAGTCCATGAGCCATTTTTCAACACATTGGAGAATCTTACAATATCAATTCCAAAGAGTATAATTTATTTAGATGACACTGTCATGACAGAGGCTTCAACACCTTGCAAATTTATGAAGGTGTGGTGTCGCACAAGTCTAAAGTGCGCGCCACCTACTTTAGCCGCGCGCCGCCATGCACGCACAGCGCGGCATTCTTACGACGTCAGCCACAAGCGCCCTCTGCTGCAACTCTGCTCATGGCCACCACTGAACGACATTGTTCACTTGGGACTGAGATAGGAACCAGTTAACACTTCAGAATCAAATAGACAGCAGTTAAGACTTCACTATCGGATAGGCAGTAGTAATCATCAGTAGGCAGGCCTCTAATCTAATCTATGTATCAGCATTCTGCAGTCAAGAACTATGTAAAAGTTAAGTATTACTACGTCTCTATGAAATATATATCTCGTCCTAATTTACTCTAGTGTTTTCAGTTTCTGCTGTCCCACTGGCTGCTAACCTCCATACCTGCACAAGCGTGCATCCTTTATTCCTGTGTCTGTCTCTTTTTACTCAGCCACCGACACCTACGACGAGACACAAAAGTGGCGACGAGGATGGGATACAAAAGTGGCAACGAGGAGTGAAAGAAGAACCATGGACCAGCCCGCTTGCAGCAGCCAGACAACAGCAGTCGGAGCATGCAGAAATTGCTCCCGCCCACCCACCCTTATAATAAGATTTTTGGGGGAACATTTTCAGTTACGTGTTTTTTTGTTGCAGAGCGAGCCATCCTTTCATATTGCATTTGTGTTTTATTATAATTTACTTGTATGCGCGGCGCCTAATCGGTCAGCATGGCCACTACCCCGAACCCAAACTTAATGGAAATTATTCATTTACAGACGGCACAAATCACGCAACTACTGCAAACGGTGTAGCAGTTAACGGCACAGGCGACTCACCAACAACAGCCGTCGCATCAGCCGCCAACGTCTACCGCCACACCACTTCCTACATTTCGCCAGTACAATGAACGTGAGGAAGAGTGGAGTGATTACTTCGCGCCGTTTCAAGAACTCGTCGCGGCTTATCAAATTACAGGTCAGACCGTTAAACATTTGTTCCTCTCTATGGTGGGAACCAAAACCTTCGTATTACTGCAGAAACTTTTCCCCCACGCATCTCCTCATGATCTAGAATTTGATGCAATAGTAGATGCCTTGAATGCTCATTATGAGAGAAAAGTTCTCTTAGCTGCGGCACGGTACCAATTTTTCAGACTTAAAAAATTACCGCAGCAGTCACACCAAGAATGGATTACGGAACTGAAGGGCTTAACCCGCAAATGTAAATTTACTTGTTCTTGTGGACTCTCTTATAGCGACGTTATGTTGAGGGATGCAATTACGCAGAACATTCAGGACCCCAGAATTAGGGCAGCAATTCTAAAACAGTGTGACCCCTCATTAGACAGTGTACTGCAGCTTATAGAGGCGCATGATACCTTTGACTTAGCAGATGTAGAAATGCAAAGCCACAGTGTTAATTCAGTGTGCCACAATGGACGCTTTCCTAGCCATAGTTCGCAGTATAGCACCAGTGATTCTTATAATTCTACCAGCCGTGCTGAACAGACAGTGAACAGTAGCCAGTGTAAGAGTGTGACACAAAGGTCGCCCTGTCGTGTTAGACAAAGTAATTTGAATAACGGGCGCCAATGTTCATTTCAGAAAAATGTTCATAAGTCTCGCCCCCAGTGTGTATCTCGCCACAAACATGCGCAATGCCCTAGCCGCAATGCAACCTGTTATCAATGTGGCAAATCAGGACACGTACAGACAGTGCGTATGCAGATTAAATATCCTAAGAACGGTGCCGTTAGAAACAGTACTTCGTAAAATGCAAGAACAGTTCATGCAGTAAATATCATACACGCTGTGGACTAAAACAGTGCATTGCTTGAATCTCAAATGCAAAAATATTCTTCTGCGCCTACTATGTAGTGAGCCACGTCGCAAGCGCCGACGAGCGTGTACATCTGTGCAACAGAAAAGGGTTCGGGACAAGCAAAATGACTATGTACAGTGCAATCCTGTAGTGAACCTAGTGCCTTCTACAACTTCTCCTTGTAAAAGTGCCCAGTACTGTGTAGCTAGTGACAGTAGACTTGATGTATCCACTCAAAGTAATTTTAGTGCAGCAGCCTCGCATTGCGGCGGTAGTGCCATTTAGTGACAGTGTTGTTAATCCGCTGTGTGCCGATTCTGCGCCGCTTACTTCACTACGCGGCCCGCGCATGCGCAAGTGCAGCAAACAAGCTGTATCAGACGTTGCCCACATTTGCGCACCTGTCGAGCGCCACAAACAAAAACTTTTTGTGACTCTTTGCATAGAAAATAAGACCGTGAAATTTCAGATTGATACTGGTTCAGCTGTCACATTAATAAATAAAGATACTTCTGAACTTCTGGGTTCGCCAAAATTGTCGCCGTCTCAACAAGTGCTAACAGCATATACAGGTCAAAATATTCCCGTGCTAGGAATGTGTAGCCTGCCCGCCTCTTTCCAAGGTGTAACAAAAACAGTTTCTTTTGTAATTCTTCAGGCCAAATCTACACCGAACATTTTTGGACTAGATGCATTTGACTTGTTTGGTTTATCAATTCAAAGAGATGTGCTTCAAATTTTGTCAGTAGTGCCTCAGGACAAAATCAATGCATTGTGTGAAAAATAAAGTGACTTGTGTCCGCTGGAACTAGGTTGCGCAAAAGACTTCGTGGCACATGTAACTTTGAAAGAATCTGCTGTACCCAAATTTCGTAAAGCTAAATCAGCACCTATAGCAATTCGTGATAATGTTACTGCAGAACTTAAACGTCGGCAGGATAGTGGTGTGATTTCTCCTGTTTCTGCGAGTCAGTGGGCCTCGCCTATAGTAATTATACCCAAGCCGTCAGGAAAACTTCGTCTCTGTGCGGACTTCAAATCAACAGTGAACAGTCAAACAATTGTAGACACATACCTTCTGCCCAGACCTGAGCAACTGATGGATAGATTAGGACAGTCTCGCTTCTTTTCTAAGATTGATTTAGCAGAGGCATACTTACAGGTTCCGCTTGATGACGAGTCAAAAAAGTTTTTCGTCATTAATACTCACATGGGCCTTTTTCAATTTCAACGCCTACCCTTTGGCAGTTCTTCTGCCCCCACTATTTTTCTGCACTTTTTGAAACAGCTGACAGTTTCTGTTCTGTGCTGTTCAAACTATTTAGATGATATTGTGGTCTCAGGATGCACAGTTGAAGAACATTTATCAAACCTGGAGTGGCTTTTCAAAGTGTTGACTGCAGCAGGTCTACGTTGTAATAAAGCAAAGTGTTCGTTTTTTCAAACTGAAATAGAGTACCTAGGCCATGTGATTAATGCCCAAGGAATTCATCCCTTACAGTCACATCTTAGAGCAATCAAAGACTTGCCTCCTCCTAAGAATGTGCACGAATTGCAAGCAGTAATGGGAAAGCTTAACTATTATTTCAGATTTATTCCCAATGCCTCTAAAATTGCAGCTACACTGCATCACTTAGTAGGAAGAATGTTCCTTTTGTATGGTCTAAAGATTGCCAAGTTGCCTTTGACAAATTAAAGTCTGCACTATTCAGTGATGCATGTTTGATTCCCTTTGACCCACATAAGCCTGTAGTGCTAGCAGTGGATGCCTCATCATATGGTCTGGGTGCAATATTGTCACATCGTACTGGATCTCACGATCGACCTATTGCCTTTGCTTCCAAGTTACTGACGCCAACGCAACAGAATTACAGCCAGATAGAAAAGGAGGCCTTAGTAATCATTTACGGCATCTCAAAGTTTCATCATTATCTCTATGGCAGAAAATTCTATTTGTTGACAGACCACAAGCCTCTTACGTCGTCGTTCTCACCCACAAAGCCAATTCCTAAGTGTGGTAGCACATTTTGTTCGCTCAGGTTGGCCTGCCAGAGCCAAAGACATTGATCGGCCTCTGGTTCGACGTTATTTTGCACAACGTCATGCATTATCTTTAAGTCAGGGTGTACTGTTGTTGCATACCGACAACGATCAAGCAAGAGTGATTGTTCCTCGTTCCCTGCAACATGAAGTGTTACGCCTCCTGCATCAAGGACATTGGGGTATTGTTAGGACAAAGCAGTTGGCCAGACGTCATTGTACCTGGCTTGGTATGGACGCTCAGATAGAGAACGTGACGTCACAGTGTACAGTTTGTGCGGAGCATCAGGCGGCTCCTCCGCAACGTTTCTCAGACTGGCCACGCCACAAGGGACCATGGCAACGTTTACACATTGACTTTGCCGGACCTTTCTGGAATACGCGCTGGTTAATCATTGTAGACGCTTTAAGCAACTTTCCTTACGTGATTGCCATGAACTCAACGACGGCGTCTAGTACAATTAGTGCCCTTACATCAGTGTTTTGCATCAAAGGTTTGCCTGAAACTATCGTCAGTGACAATGGACCTCAGTTTCTTAGTGCGGAATTTCAACAGTTTTGTTGTGTGAATGGCATTCAGCATATCACCTTTTCACCCTCAGTCCAATGGTGAAGCAGAACGTTTCATTCGAACATTAAAGTCTCACATGGAAAAGATGAAAGGTCAGCACTCCAGGCAGCAAGCTCTTCAAATTTTCCTGTCTACGTATCGGTGCATGCCACGTGACGGCCCATCTCCTGCTGAGCTGCTAAACGGCCGCCGTCACCGCACTCTCCTTCACCTGCGGCAGCCTCCCATACACCGAGTCAGTTCGTATGGCACTACACGTTTTCAGGTTTCGACGCCGGTGCTGTACAAGGTGTTTGCTGGGAAGAAACGTTGGTTACCGGGCACCATTCAGCGCGTGCTCGGTCGCAATATGTATGTTGTACGTTCTTCCACAGGGTCGGAGCTGCGGCGCCACGCAAACCAATTGCGCCTGCACAGGCCGCGCGATCCTATCTCGGGTTTCTTGATTCAAGACCCAGTTCACCACCAGGAAACACAGCCGCATCGTTTGCCGCCGGGTCCAGCGTCCCCAGACTACGAGATCCCCATGGACATCGACGCGCCTCCAACGCAGTCGGCGCCGCCGCTGTCGCAGCCTCAGCTGCCAGCGTCAACAACAGGGACTCTGGGACTGTGCATGCCCCCACCTCGGTCACGCACCTCAGAAGAGGATGACCTGCTCCCTCTGGGCGGAGGCGTGCGCCCTTCCCCTGGTTTTGGTGGGTTTTCCAGGGGATCGCAAGGTGTATACCGGGACGCAGACAGCATCTCGATCCCAGCCTCTGCTACGACGCCCGTCCCACCAGTAACGCCCCCGCCCAGGCCCTCCTCCCAGTGCCGTCGCCCTCAGCCCTACGTCACGACGACGCGGCGGTTTGGGGGTAGGGGTGTGGTGTCGCACCAGTCTAAAGTGCGCGCCATCTACTTTCGCCGCGTGCCGCCATGCACGCACGGCGCGGCATTCTTACGACATCAGTCACGAGCACCATCTGCTGCAACTCCGGTCGTGGCCACCACTGAACGACATCGTTCACTTGGGACTGAGATAGGAACCAGTTAACACTTCAGAATCAAATAGACAGCAGTTAAGACTTGGCTATCGGATAGGCACTAGTAATCATCAGTAGGCAGGCCTCTATCTAATCTATGTATCAGCATTCTGCAGTCAAGAACTGTGTAAAAGTTAAGTATTACTAAGTCTCTATGAAATATATATCTCGTTCTAATTTATTCTAGTGTTTCCAGTTTCTGCTGTCCCACTGGCTGCTCACCTCCGTACCTGCACAAGCGTGCACCCTGTATTCCTGTGTCGGTCTCTTTTTACTCGGCCACTGACACCTACAACGAGACACAAAAGTGGCGACGAGGATGGGATACAGAAGAAGGCTCTCTCTTCGGTGCTACAGGCAAATGACTTAAGCTGCAACCAAGAAAAGTCTCAATTGTTTCAGGCATAAATAGCGTACTTGGGATTTGAAGTCTCTCGAGACAGGCTATGACAAAAATGTTGCACCTCTCATGCTTGAAGGAACTGCAAGCCTTTCTTGGGAAAATTGCATACTATCACAAGTTTTTATCATGAGCAGCTACACTCACTCAACTGTTAAACACATTATTGCACAAAAATATAACTTTTCATTGCAGATCAGAATGTCACATTGTTTTTCAAGCTTTGAAGGCAAACTCCTGGCGGCCTACTGATTAAGAGTCATTTTCTTCGGGCCTTCACCTCGTTTCAGCAACAGATACCTCCGAGTATGGACTTGGTACACATTTGGCACACCATTATATATAGGTAGGTGTTGGGGAGACCTGAAGCTTTCACATCCAAATATCTGCTGCCAACCAAAATCACCAACAGGAAAGGAGGCCTTTGCAATTGTCTATGCTGTAATTTGTTTTCTCTTCTCTTCTCCTCTCTCTCTCTCTCTCTCTCTCTCTCTCTCTCTCTCTCTCTCTCTCTCTCTCTCTCTCTCTCTCTCTCTCGCTCCTTTTATTTATTTATTTTTTTCACAGCACCATGTTACAACTTATTACACACCAAGTTACACCTCATTACAGACTATGGACCATTATTTTCATTGTTCAATCTACATACTTCGGTGCCAGATCAGGCAGTAGATTTGTTGCACTGATAGGCTACGTCATAGCATGCAAACATGGACAAGCTATCACGGCTTCCTGTACGTCCTCATCCTTCGTTTGATTGTATGGATTTATTGTGCTTTCATTTCGATGAGGAAGTGCAAACAATTGTAGCAGGATTTCCAAACACGGCTGCAGAGCCAGCCAGTCATTCAACAGGTCATATTTTGATTGTGGTCATGATGGCTAAGTTATATAGACATGATGGCTAAGGTCATATTTTGTTCAGAAAGGGTGACTAGAGTGGCCACCAGGACAGGCACCCAATCCTTTGTGAAACTACTTCTCTTTTCATTTAAAACCAGTTGTCTGTTTTAGATGGGATGATATTGCTCACCATAGAGCATGTGGCACCATGGGTGGTTAACTGGCAGCATCACACAGAGACATTATACAGATCACACATCAGGACCACTGGGAGAGGGGGGAGGTGAGGGCTGAATGTATGAGTTAGCTGGGTGCATGTATTTTGGCCGGGAACTGACATTAATATTGTTTGCAAGGTTGCAGCAGGCACACAGTGCGCCACACACCAGGTTGCACCTAAGGCTTCTTTTGCCCATTGTCCTTCCCCTCACAATCTTGGAAGCAAATACTTTACAGACTTTGCAGGCTCTTCTCCCAAGTTTTGCTCACTCTTGGTGGCTGATGCATATCCAAAGTACTTTTACATTATTAGGTTATGTCTATATCAGCAGATGTGACAACTCGCTCTTTGTCCAAAATTTATTCTATTGAGGGACTGCCTGGACTGGTAGTATGTCACCAGGTTTGCTACGCCTCTGTTACTCAGCAGAAACAACCAGTTCCCATGAGCAGGTAACCAGCCCACAACCTGCTGCACTTCTGCTAGTTGAGAACAGAACAAACTCTGTGTGCCAGAAATTAGTGTGATCTATGTTTTTCCCGTAAGTATAAATTTTAGAATGGAAAATCCTGATTGGAATAACAATAATAGAGAATATATAACAATCCATCATAAAGACAATTGCTGAGCCAGAGACAGACAAATAAAATGAACAATCAGTCACACAACTAAATTTTCAGACACGATCTTCATCAGAAAAAGAAACACGTTATACAATCACTCAGACATGACTGAAACATAAATGACCACCATCTCTGGCCACTTCAACACGAACATCTTGACAGTGAGGTGGGTACCAGAGAGGGAAGGGCGCCAGGCAAGGGTTGGGATAGAATGTTATGTGTTGCATGATGGATTGTAATAGCTCTGATAGATGGGAATGTAAGATGTAGCTTGGATTGCAGTATAGGAAAGGGGAGAGGAAAGCATTGATGACACCTTAGACTGCTTGAAAGGAGCTACATACTTCTCAACTATGGACATGCAGACAGATTACTGGCAAATCAAGGTTGACGAAACTGAAAGGAAGAAGACGGCTTTTATTACACCTGATTGCCTCTATGAATTCAAAGTAATGCCATTTAGATTATGCAATGCTCTGGCCACATTCGAATGCATGATGGACAACTTGCTTCGACACCTTAAGTGGACGATGTGTATTTGTTATTTAGATGACACTGTCGTTTTCTCAAAAAGTATTTGAAGAACACCCGAGTCGCCTGCCAACTGTGCTGAAGTGTGTTCAGACTGCAGGACTCCGCCTCAATCTAAAGAAGTGCCTCCTCATTGCCAACGAGATAAAAATCCCAGGGCACCTAGTCAACGGAGATAGTGTCCATCTTGATCGAGATAAAGTAAGGGCAGTCACAGAATTACCAACTCCGCAGCACATTCGTGATGTGAGAATGTTTTCTCGGGCTGTGCTCATACTACCAACATTTCATAAAAGGATTTTCTAACAAGCCACACCCATTGCAAGAACTTCTGCAGGGAGACGCCATGTTTTACTGGGTCGAGACAAGAGAATGGGCTTTCCAGGTATTTAAGGAGGCTAAGTTCTACTCCAGTTCTAGCCTTGTACAACGAGAATGTGGAAACTGAACTTCACACTGACGCAAATGGTTATGGGATTGGTGCAGTGCTTCTACAAGTTCAGGAAGGTGCTGAAATGGTGATAGCCTACGCATCAAAAGTACTCTCAAAGTCTGAGATAAACTACTCTATAACAGAGAAAGAATGTCTTGCAGTTATTTGGGCTACCAACAAATTCCGGCCGTATTTATTCAGCAAACCATTCACCGTCATTTCAGGCCACTATTCTTTGTGTTGGCTGACTATCTTGAAGGATCCATCAGGTCGACTACAAGATGGTCACTAAGACTCCAAGAGTACAACGTTACAGTGGTATTCAAGAACGGGCGCAAACACAAGGATGGCGACTGCCTTTCGAGGAATCCATTAGTGGAACACAAGAGCACGAATGAAATTTCAGCCCTCACTGAATGAGGTGATGTTACAACTGAATAGCAGGAACATCCAGGCCTTGGAGAAAGGAGAACCGACCAATGGAGAGTTCTAACTTATAAACGGGACATTGTATAAGAGAAACTACGATCCACTGGGCCCCAAAAGGCTACTGGTCATTCCAGCTCACCTCCAGCCAACTACTCTCAGGTATTTTCATGATGCTCCAATATCCGGTCATCTGTGATTCGTGAAGACCGTAGACAGAATCAGACGTACGTATTACTGGAAAGGACTCTACCGATCTGTCAAGCCCTATGTGAGTCACTATAAAGAGTGCCAGTGACGGAAGCCTGTGCCGCAATTACCTCCAGGGCTTTTCGTACCGATTCCACCTGTAACAACTCCATTCCACCAAGTTGGGATCAAGCTTTTAGGTAGGTTCCCGAAGTCGTGGATGGATAATGGTCTGCACTGACTACCTCACACGTTACGCTGTTACCAAACCTGTGCTGACTGCAGAAGCGCCAGAGATCGCAAAACTCCTCGTAGAAGGCATTATTTTGAAGCATGGAGCACCACTTGTGACAATATCTGATCGTGGAAAAGTATTTCAGTCCAAACTTGTATCAGAGGTAATGTCATGTTGCGACATTGTCCACAGAATGACAACTGCATACCATTCTCAGACAAATGGTCTTACAGAACTTTTAACAAGACGTTAGCAGATATGCTGTCAATGTTGAACAGAAGGATTGGGATACAATACTGCCAGTCGTGATATTTACTTATAATACCACAAAACAAGACACCACAGGCTTCACGCCGTTTTCCCTGCTCCATGGCCATGAAGCTGAGACTACAATGGAAACCCTGCTGCCATTCCGGCAGGATGACTATGTGAAACAACTCATCACCAGGGTCAAAGAAGCAAAAAAGCTGGCTCACATACGGACACTAGGCACCCAGGAAGAGGACTGTCAGCAGTATAACGACAAGCACCAACCTGTTATGTACAGCACAGGAGATCTGGTATGGATTTTTACCCCTGTACGTAAAGTTGGGCTATCAGAAAAGTTATTGAGACGATACTTTCTTCCGTATTGTGTCATACGCCGTCTGTCAGACATCACATACGAAGGATTATGAAGAGACATTCCAGAATGAAACTTTCACTCTGCAGCGGAGTGTGCGCTGATGTGAAACTTCCTGGCAGATTAAAATTGTGTGCCGGAACCGGGATTCGAACCTGGGACATTTGCCTTTCACGGGCAAGCGCACTACCGACTGTGCTATCCCGATAACTCACGATGCCGCCTCACAACTTTACTTCCACCAGTACCTCGCCGCAGTCGGTAGTGTGCTTGCCCGCGAAAGGCAAAGGTCCCAGGCTCGAGTCCCGGTTCCGGCACACAATTTTAATCTGCCAGGAAGTTTCATATCAGCGCACACTCCGCTGTAGAGTGAAAGTTTCATTCTGGAAACATCCCTTAGGCTGTGGCTAACCCATATCTCCACCACATCCTTTTTTCCAGTAGTGCCAGTCTTACATGGTTCGCAGGAGAGCTTCTGTGAAGTTTGGAAAGTAGGAGGTGAGGTACTGGCGGAAGTAAAGTTGTGAGGCGGCATCGTGAGTCGTGTCGGGACAGCACAGTCGGTAGTGCGCTTGCCCGCGAAAGGCAAAGGTCCCAGGTTCGAATCCTGGTTCCGGCACATAATTTTTAATCTGCCAGGAAGTTTCACATGAAGAGACATTGTTCAGGTCCTCCGCATAAAGCCTTACTACGATCCTTAAGAGCAGACAGGCGAAAATGGCTTCTTGTTCAAGCACTCTAAGGATGGTAATGATACTGATGAAGCCAGTACAGGAACTTCTGCCGTAGGTAATCGTGCAGAAGGGAAGGATTCTTCAGAACTGCCATAAAGAGGACCCATGACAAGATCAAGAACATTGCAGCAGGCTCCAAAGGGAACCTAACAGTGAGTTGCTGTTCGTTCAGGAGAGGGAGCAATGCCGCGAGACCCCAAGTTCACCAACTGATGGTGTGGCGCAATGGATAGCATCACCGATTGCAGTGCTGAAGGTCGTTGGTTCAATTCTGTCCACAGACAATAATTTATTTCTTTGTAATTATCATTTCCAGAGTATTCTACATGTTTCTTTTGTTCACTTGCAATTTCTACATGTTTCTTATGTTAACTACTTCTAATTTCTGGTACATTCTGTCTGTGTATAAATAGCAGAGCACTCTGCCCGAGAGGCAGTTAGTGCTGCATGTATGTTAAGTTCACAATAAACCTGCTTTCAGTATAAGTGCTGTGTTCAGTTGACAACCCTGCCTTCGAAGTCAAGCCTGCTTCCATTACAACGCGACAATACCAATAATGGAAGATAGGTAACAACTCATCGTAAAGAGGCTCACTGAGCTGCTGACAGACATGAAAAAAGATAATCACATTCACACAACTTAAATTTTCAGCCATAGCCTTCGTATTCATTGCCACAATTCAAATTGCCACCTATCAGAGCCTTCAAAATCCATCATGCAATTCGAAACATTCCATCCTCACGTTTACCCAGCTTCCTTCCCTGTCCACTCCCGTGAAAAAACAATTGAATTATTAAAGAAAACTGATGACCCCGTAGTTAAGTCCCGTAGACTATACGAAAATTTGATACATATTAAAGAAAAGAATAATAAAATACAAAAAAAACACAACACACAGTTGAAAGAAAGACTTCCATTGGAAAGAAATACGGGATAGTGATTGGGGAAGCTGTTAGAATGGGGCATAGGGGTGTAAGTTATCTTAGGTTGAGGACAGGATAGTAGGCGACTGTAGAATGTGTGTAGGGAAAATTTCCATCTATGGTGTTCAAAGGAACTGGTGGTGGAGGGGAGGAATAAACACACTTCTCTCCACTGGGAAGGGAATTCCAATTATGGTTAAAAAGGGGCATTATATGTTATTGGCTAACCACTGATAGAAGGGTCCATGTTGTGCACCAGCTCCAGTACATAGGCCATATTGGAAGAAGAGTTAGGGTTTAGTATCCTATTAACTGCATGGTCAATAGAGACAGAGATCATGCTCAGATTTTTGGGTATGGAGAGTAAAGGAAACTGGCAGTAGCCTTTCAAAGGCACAGCAACAGAGTTCGGCCTAGTGAGGATAATACAATCCAAGAAGATACCCGAGATACTTTTGGGAGGACATGGCCAAAAATGCGCCTGAAATCTGTACATACCTGGCTCTTCTGGCAGAGATGCATCATTCCCCACAGATCTCATTATTCCATTTTAGAAGATAATGGGCTTGAGCATGAAGCCTTTTAAAGGAGAAGTCACCAGATGTGTGTCATGTGTAGTGTGAAAGGGCAACAAGAGTGTTCTTTAATAGCTGCAGCAATATCAGGGGGGCACCAAGGGACCATCTACCATTGGAGAGAACCCAAGGAAGAAGGAATGGATTTAGAAGCTACCAAGATTAAGGTAAAAGCCAAATGGGAGAGAATCCCATTGAGTTATGCTAAATAAAAGATATGACAGTTGGAAAATTACTGCTAACAACGGAAATGACCATGAATACCCCCAATGAACGGAGGTCATGACTGTAGGGCTACAGCTGAGAAAGTATAATTTGCCACACTAGAGTGTGTAGGCCTGGATAGTTGAGAAACCAGAAAACAGGCCCTGCCAGTGGGTCTTTAACAATCTGGATTGACAATGAATGAACCAGAATTATAATTATGTCAATCAGAAGTAATAATTTCATCAAATAAGAGGTTATCACTTGTAGGGATGCAAGGCCATCTATAAATACAAAATCACACACTGATTCAGAGGGAAAGAGTAAAACTCTTGCGATGTTGAGGGGGGTGGGGGGGGGGAGGGGGAAGCACTTCATCCTGAGACATAGGCCTATACTTCTCCTCTTTCCCCCTTGCTTCGATGCGTTAGAGGTGTAGCAGGGAAGAGAGCAGATCACTTCAATATGAAGATTCAAAAGAGAAAAAGCGGCATTGACCCATGAAGTATGGGTCCCATGTCCAACTCTATGTATCGGCTTCTTGTCCTGGAATTGCATAGATGACTTTTCTGATAGGAAATCCTGCCACCAAAATGATGCCAGAAAAAAACGTCTTCTCTTCCAGTAGATGAGGATTGAGGGGTGGTAACAGGAACCACACGGGGTGAGTAAAGGGGGATAGGAAGGAGGCAAAAAGGAGGGAGCGTGTGCAATACAGAGACAAAAATAAATGTTAGAGATACCGAGTGGAGATAAAATTTTCACTAGGCTACTCCTGATTCTTCCTTTCCTTTGTGTACACCACACACTCCTGCAAGTGAGGCAAATGTAGACCAAGACGTTAACAAATTTGGATGGTCAGGTGCAACAGCTTCCCATGGGGAAAGAGTGGGCACAGGTGGGGAAAATAGGATTCACCTCACATTGTGAATTGATGTGGCTTAAAGGGACACATCAAAAACAGCTCATAATAGGAGGAATATAGAGCTTCACATTCATCGGTAAAACATGACTTGATTTTTTCCAGGATGGTATCCCTCTCAAGTACCAGTCACCATATTATTGTCCTTCGGACCTCTCTGGATCCACTGGAAAAATAAACGCCGTGTCATTTCAGATTAGTAATAAGTGCCCTTTAGGCTGAAGAAGGAAGGCCCTGTGAAAGATAATGCCCTCATTTATATTTATTGACTGTTCAGGGAAAATACTAGGATTTCTCCTAAATATTCAAAAGCACAATTGGATGCTGGTTGACTGGCCAAAGTGATTTAATTAGTATGGAGCCAGGTCCATTTTACTGAGGATTTCACCCCAAGTCAGTGAGCCTGCCACTCCAAGGGGACGCCTGAGAGGTCAGGATAACACAGGCACAATTGGAACCATTCCTTTCCGAAGAGACTTTGACCATGGAAAAAGAATCAAAGTGTGGAGCTTAACAGGCTTAATGACATGAGCATCCACCTTGATAATGGCTATTCCCTCATGGCAAGTGCTGTCTAACAGCGTGGTTGTCGCCTACAGAGCAAAATAGGCATCACACTAAGTATTGACACGCCATGAAAAAAATAATGTAATACTATATTATAGGGAAAAAGCCTGGCATGTCTCCAGCACAATACGATCGGATGCTCCGTAAAATGAATATGTAAAATTAAATAAATATTACAATCGGGGATATATTTAAAGCTGCAATCTGTCAAGAAGTCTTATGTGCTACAGAAACAAAAGATACGATGTCGTTAATAAAAGCTCCACAGCATCGGTGTCACAACAGCTGTAAACAAACAAACACTACCTCGGAAGCTGTAGATATTGTAGCTTGAGTTGTTGACTCGTATATAAATCCATCACTTTCCACGCAAGTTCTAGGACCAAATAACTGTGTTTCGTCTGCAGGATTAAATCCTGTTCTTATTTCATTCCACACGGGCAACATACTGCATTGCTTATAGCACAACAGTTGAGTAAAAACACAATGACACTTAGTTTGGCGGTATTTTTGTGATTTGACT
Organism: Locusta migratoria; assembly: GCA_026315105.1. Lineage (NCBI taxonomy): Eukaryota > Metazoa > Arthropoda > Insecta > Orthoptera > Acrididae > Locusta > Locusta migratoria. The sequence continues at coordinate 128,928,268 of CM048745.1, read as the reverse complement.
TCCACCGCCACTAGAAATCCAAGGATTGTATGCCAATATACAAGTGTCTAGCGACAGCGACAGATGGAAATGCCAATAGCGATGTCTCTACGGAGACACTCATCCCGTTTACATTAACTTTTGTTTTGTCATGTAATCAATGCAAAATCGATTCGGGAAATCTATTTGTGAAAAGCGGATTTCCAGTTCCACAATCGACTTTCGTGCCCATGTAAACGCAACCGATTTTGAAGCGTTCTTGGCTTGTCAGATTGTGTTTTCTTGTTACGAGTTTTCGGCACATTTGGACAGAATGACATTTTCTACCATGAATAAAAGTACAAACATTAGAATGAGCATGAATATGTGTATTTAAGTAAAGAAAAATAGCGATTGTGAAAACTGAATCAGGAACTGAATCAGGTATTTTTCAACCGCCATTTTTAATTGGGCTAGGAAATCTGATTCAGGCTTTGCCATGTAAATACGACAGCGAAAAACGGTTTACGAAAATCGGTTTTCGTCTTCCGGAAGATGTGTTGCATGAAATCGTAGTGACTTAAAGACTTAAAAAGTACGTTTACACCGGAGCGAACGTAGGGAACAGAGGAACGGAGCGAACAGAGGATTCTCTTTGGTGTGAATGGTCCGTGCGCAATGTTCCTTCGGCATTCGCAAGTGTTCCCTCGTGATCCTTCGAATGTCGGTCTTCGAGCGGATCATGAAAGGGAAGTTCGCGCTCTCTCCGCTTCGGCGCTCGCGTGGTGTAAACGATAAAGCTCTGTATAGGGAAAGTATGGCCAGCCTGCCAGCGGCAGCCATGTTGGGCCTATTCCGCTGCTGCTTACACGCCGACCGCTACAACGTTCCGAACGCTTAACAATACTTATCAACCGATTTTGAGAAAACCATTCAATAAAAAAAAAAAAAAAAATTCACTTGTTATAGTGTGATACATTCTCTCGATAATGATCTTAGTTTCTTTTCATTATTACTTATAGTTTCCGTGCTACATCAAATTAAGTAAACTACTGCGCAAAATTTTGAAGAGTTTGCAGAGGAAAAGTCGCATTGCGTAGACTTTGCGTATGGTTGATTTTAGCTCATACAATGCTGCGGACGAAATGTAGGTAAGATATCGAAATTTTATTTAAGGTACAGAGCAGAACGATAACTCTTCTCATTCTCAAGATACAGGCTGTTATATCCGACGGACAGATGCGGGAACTTCGCATACTTCTGTTCATGCGGACCTGGCTGCTCTACGGAATACTAATCGTCCGATTTTAAGAAAACTGGTTTCTGGCTCTATACCTAAAGAGTTCACCTATAAATTCAGATTGACCTGTACCGTAGCCAAATATTTCAATAAACCGCGAACATGTCTTCATCGGAGCATAGTGTAATTGAGATCATGGAAAAGAAGGATGAACAGAGATGGGAAGTTGTAGCATGAAATAGTGGTCACAGAGAGAGTATAGTACCTGATAGCTTCACAATTGGCACAACCAATAGATTTGTCTTGTTACCGCAGTTTAGTGAGGAGGAGGCTGCTTGAAGTAGGTGTAGTTAAGAAACAACAGTTTCAAAAAAAGCAGAAAGTAGGAGGAAAGTTCTGTTCCTAGGAAGTAGCCATGGAAGAGGTGTGGGCCAGATTTTCAGGAAAGACTTGATAGGTACCAGGTCACAAACTTCTGCAAAGGCTAATATGGGTCTTAGGCAGGTGGTAGAGGATAAAGGTTCCTTGCACAAGGGATTCAAAAAACAGGATCATGTTGTGATAATGGATGGAGTGGAAAAAAGCATTGATACGGATCAGGGCTACAGTATTGAGTGTGACCTTGTTAAAATAGCTTCTGCAACGACCGATACAAACGTTGGACTGGTACCTGCTTTCATGCTGTATAGTCAATCCCAATTGAACCACTCTGTTAGGAGAGTAAGTAGGGACATAGATCAGCTGCTTAGGTCAGCTATTGTGGCAGACATAGGTTTGGTTCCTGTTGATGCTATTGGTAGGTTAGATTTCACCAGGCATGGCCTGCATCTCAAGAGGAAATGGGAGGGGGGTGGACTGGCTGGGTTAATAGCAAACTCCCTAAGAGGGACACTACAATTCATGGAAGTACTTCTTCTTTAGGCTAAGATCAGTGTCCAGAAAGTAGTTCAGGCAGACAGATGCTAAATAAAATCACAAGATTCTCACAAAAATAAAGTAAAAACCAATGTTAACATTTTTCACTAGAATATTGGGGTAATCTAAACTAATAAAGTCAGCCGGTCATTGTTCACTTAAATCTTCAGGACTTCTCGACGAATATTCATGCGGTTTTCGCAGGACACTTGAGAAACGTTTGGGCCAACATATAGGCATAATTTTTTAAAAATCAAATCACAGGAAAAAAATGGTAGTTTTAACTGTTTTCAGTAACCGTCATGTCTGTTTGTGAAACTATTAAAAACCTCATATTATCAAAACTACTTCACGAATTTACATGGGATTTTCACAGTTACGAAGTTAAGTGACTTCAGGCAGATTGACACTGGCCCCAAAAACCCGCGCCATTTGACTTACATCACTGAATAATCTAGTGTTAATACAAAAAAAATATGTGCAGCCACTAAACTGACAGCACTTTTCAAAGTCGAAGTCATTCGAACTTTGTGACGCCATTTCTCACGATCATAACAAACCGCCGCCATCTTTATTTAAAGGCTAAAGCTGTATTTTGTGTTTTCGTATATTTATCCCTACATTTTACAAACAATGTGTGTTTTAATTGCTCTTCAATTTAAAGATCTTTCTTAAATATGTCGTTTTAAGTATGATTGGTTGGTCTGAGACATCAGAATGCAGGAAGAACTTTTCATGAGCATAATGTAGTTAACAAGCGTATTTTATGATGTACTTATACAGTGTTTGCTTAAGATTTGTGTGTGACTAAACAGGTGTTATTGATTGATTATTGAAGGGAGATTTGTAGTTACACAACAGCCCATTTAATTCTATAAATGCAGAAAAAAGTGTGGTGCTGGTATTATATTCAGATCCTGGAATTGGCATCTTCATTGCTCATAAACACTTGCCATGTGGATTTTAAAGAGGAAGTGGTAAGGTTCATGTTGTAATTCCTGATTGAGTGTATCTATTAAGTAAGGGAATGAACTGTATTACAGTAACTGTTAGTGCAGTTTTAGGAAGCATAAGCTCAAAATTCGCTATTGATTAAAAAGTCGTCGTATTTAGCTTTAGACAAGTGTAGGTAGCTGCATTAGGGTTTTAAATAAGCGTCCATGACATTGCAAATAGCACCCAGAACATTATATTAAAACACTGAACATGGTTTGATGACAACATATCAAGTTTGAAGAGACGACAGGTAATAGTCAGGTGTCAAATATACTTATGATACTTGTAGTATCACTTGATCACGTACTGCGTCTCTAATGTTGATATAAGGCTTTCTTACAAAGCATGATAAGCAGCTCCCAATGTAAATTTACTTTTGTCATCCGTATTTGGTTCAGTAATGGAGCTTTGTTTACATGTGCTACTTGGTTTATACCTGCCTTTAATATTTACACTTTATTTCCCTCTTATTGTAGTTTTACATCAATTCTAATATGATAATCTGAATGACAGGATATGAAATGCAGAATGGCTATGGGAAGAGAAGCGTTTTTGAAAAAGAGACGTTTGCTAACATCGATTATTAATTTTAAGGAAGTCTTTTTTGAAGATTATATTCGATGTACTTTTCGTTCCAGTAGATCCGAATGAGGAAATCCTCTTGGATGTAGAACATGTCAGAACAAAATACACAATATATACTTACCAAAAGAGAGCATGTGTGTTAATGTATCTTCCACAGATCCCGAATGTTATTGCCTTGTGAATGTGGAATTGGTCAGAAAAAACAATTATCTTAAAAATATTTACATTTTAAAGGACATAAAACTTATTAGTACATACTAATATAGTAGTTGCATATTAGAATTATTAGCATTTTTTTACAACACTGATTTACAATGATCACATTACTGCACAAAACTTGTACTGAAGTCAAACTGAACACAATATTCATATTTGTGAATATTACATACCATAACTTACATCAATCACTTCTGGTAAGAAATTCATCAATGAAGTAGAAGGAGTTGACCACCAAAAAATCCTTTAGACTCTTTTCAAACTGTGCTTTATTGTGAGTACTTTATGGCTGCTGGCATGTTATTGGAAATGTGTACTGCTGAATATTGGACACCTTTCTGAATCAAAGTAAGTGACTTTAAATCTTTATGCAAGTTATTCTTTTTTCTAGTATTGATTCCATGAACTGAGCTATTGGTTTGAAAAAAGATATATTTTTAACGACAAACTTCATTAGAGAATAAATGTATTGGGAAGCAGTATTAAGGATCCCCAGTTCTTTAAATGATGTTCTTGAGTTGACACCAGAAATGATCTGTAACACACGTTTTTGTGCTGTGAAAACTTTTGCTTGGCCTGATGAGTTGCCCCAGAAAATAATCGTGTATAACATTATGGAATGAAAGTATGCATAATATGCTAGCTTTTTAATTTTTACATCTCCTATATCTGACAACATTCGCATAGCAAACAGGGACTTGTTTAGGCACTTCAGCAGTTCTGTAGTATGCCCCTCCCAGTTAAATTTATTATCCAGCTGTAATCCAGTAAATTTGACACTTTCAATTTCTTCTGTTTCCTTGTTGTGATACTCTAGGTATATACTGGCAGGAAACCTTTTACAAGTGCTAAACTGCATATAGTGTGTTTTTTCAAGGTTTAGCAACATAGAATTGGCTAAGAACCTTTTATTAATGCCCATAAAAATTTCATGAGTCGATCTTTCTAAGGCTGTATTTGATTTACTATTTATTGCAATATATGTGTCATCTGCAAATAAAACAAACTTAGCATCCAATAATGTTGATGATGAAAGGTCATTGGTAGATACCAGAAAAAGCGGGAGGCCTAAGATAGAGCCTTGGGGGACCCCACATGTTATTAGTTCCCAGTTTGATGAGGCCTGATAGTTCAGTGCACCTCTCTTTCCTATTGACACCCTTTGTTTCCTATTAGGGATATACGATTTGAACCATTCTGCAGCACTTACTGTTACGCCATAATATTCTAATTTTCTCAAAAGTATATTGTGATTTAAACAGTCAAATACTTTTGACAGGTCACAAAATATACCAGTGGCATGTAATTTATTGTCTAATGAATTAACTGCTTTCTCACTGTATGTGTAGATAGACTTCTCAATATCAGAACCCTTTAGAAACCCGATTGTGGCATGGATAATAGTTTATTAGTGGCAAGGTGTTTAAGAAGGCGACTGTACATTAAATTTTCTAAACTTTTTGAGAATGCAGGCAAGAGTGAAATTGGACGGAAATTTGATGGAATTTCTTTATCTCCTTTCTTATGTAATGGCTTAACTTCAGCATATTTCAGCCATTCAGGAAATGTTCAACTGATAAAACACCAGTTACACAAGTAACTTAAAATATCACTAAGCTCAGAAGCACACTTTTTAATCAAATTTGTTGATATATTATCAGAGCCACTGGAAGTTTTTGATTTCAATAATTTCATGGTGGACATTACTTCTAGTGGTGTTGTGAGTGTCATACTCATATTACTGCAGTTATTTGTAGTCACAGTTGTGAGATATTCAATTGCAGCAATTACTGACCCTGATAATCCCATATTTTTGGTAATAGTTAAGAAATGCTAGTTGAAAATTGCAGCAACACTGCACACATGTTACCCATGTGTCATCTACTCATAAAGCTATTTGCTCCTTTTCGGATCCGGTTCTACCAGTTTCCTCCTTTGTGTGGAGTGTTCCCTTGTACAGGAGTGAAACTTTGACAGTAATTACTTTAGACAGGAAGAGGATAGAGGCTTTTGTAATATGGCACTACAGATTGCTGAATGCTGAAGATTAGTTGGGTAGATCGCATAACTGATGATGAGGTACTGAATAGAATTAGCAGAAAAGTAAATTTTTGCTTAACTTGAATAAAAGAAGGATTAATTGGTAGGATACATTCTTAGACATCGAGGAACTCTACAAATGCAAAAAATAAGTGTGTTGCTGGCAGTATATTCAGATTCTGGATTGGTATCTTCATTGCTCATAAACACTTGCCACATGGATTTTAGAAAGGATGTGATAAGTTTCATATTGTAATTTCTGATTGAGTATATCTGTTAATTAAGGGAATGAATTGTATTACAGTAACAGTCAGTGCAGTTGCCCGAAGCATAACCTCAAAATTTGCTATTGATTAAAAAGTCGTCGTATTTAACTTACAGCAAGTGTAGGTAGCTATATTAGGTTTCAAATAAGTGTCCATGACATTGTAAACCGGATCCAGAACATTACATTAAAACACTGAACTTATTTTGATGACAACATATCAAGTTTGAAGAGATGACAGGTAATAGTCAGGTGTCAAATATCACAATGACCCTTATAATATCACCTGATCAAATAATGCGTCTCTGTTGATATCAGACATTCTTACAGAGCCTGATAAGCATATCCTTTTGTGTCCCAGCCTTGTTGCTGCTTTTGTGTCCCAGCCTCGTCGCCGCTTTTGTGTCTCGTTTCCGTCGTAGGTGTCGGTGGCCGAGTATAAAGACCGACACAGGAATAAAGGATGCACGCTTGTGCAGGTAGGAGGTGACCAGCCAGTGGGACAGCAGAAACTGGAAACACTAGAGTAAATTAGAACGAGATATATATTTCTTAGAGACTTAGTAATACTTAACTTTTACATAGCTCAGTACTGCAGAATGCTGATACATAGCTGAGGTAGAGGCCTGCCTAGTGCCTATCCGATAGCCTAGTCTTCACTGGTGCCTATCTGATTCCGAAGTGTTAACTGGTTCCTATCTCAGTCCCAAGTGATTCTTATTTTTCTATCGGCCGTGCTGAACAGACAGTGAACAGTAGCAAGTGTAAAAGTGCGACACAAAGGTCGCCCCGTCATGTTAGAAACAGTAATTTGAATAATGGGCACCAACGCTCATTCCAGAAAAATGTTCGTAAGTCTTGCCCCCAGTGTGTATCTCGCCACAAACGTGCGCATTGCCCTAGCCGCAACACAACCTTTTATCAATGTGGCAAATTGGGACATATTCAGTTAGTGTGTATGCAGAGTGTAAATTCAAAGAACAGTAACGTTAGAAACAGTGCTTCGCAAAGTGCAAGAACAATTCATGCTGTAAATGTCATACATGCTGTGGACTTGGGCAGTACTTCTCTTGATTCTAAAATGCAAGACAATTTTTCTGCGCCTACGGCAAAACTATGTAGTGAGACACAAAAGCGGCGAGGAGGCTGGGACACAAAAGTGGCGACGAGGATGGGATACAAAAGTGGCGATGAGGATGGGATAGAAGAACTGTGGACCAGCCCACTTGCAGCAGCCAGACAGCAGCAGTCGTAGCACACAGAAATTGTTCCCGCCCACCCACCCTTATTATAAGAATTTTGGGGGAAGATATTTTGTTACGTGTTTTGTGGCCTTTTTTTTGTTACAGAGTGTTCTCTTTAATATTGCATTTGTGTTTTGTTATAATTTACTTGTATGCGCGGCGCCTAATTGGTCAGCATGGCCACTACCCCGAACCCAAACTTAATGGAAATTATTCAGTTACAGATGGCACAAATCACGCAACTACTACAAGCGGTGTCACAGTTAACAGCACAGGCGGCTCACCAACAACAGCCGTCGCATCAGCTGCCAACGTCTACCGCCACACCGCTTCCTATGTTTCGCCGGTACGACGAACTTGAGGAAGAATGGAGCGACTACTTCGCGCAGTTTCAAGAACTCGTCACGGCTCATCAACTAACAGGTCTGACAATCAAACACTTCTTTCTCGCCGTAGTTGGCACAACGACCTTATTGTTACTGCAGAAACTTTTCCCCCACCCATCTCCTCGTGATCTAGAATTCGATCAAACTGTAGAAGCACTGAATGCTCATTATGAGAGAAAAGTTCTTGTAGCCGCTGCACGGTATCGATTTTTCAGACTAAAAAAATTACCCGAGCAGTCACACCAGCAGTGGATTACGGAATTGAAGGGTTAACCCGCCAATGTAAATTTACTTGCTTTTGTGGACTTTCTTATAGTGACGTTATGTTGAGAGATGTGATTACGCAGAACATTCAGGACCCCAGAATTAGGGCAGCAATTCTAAAACAGTCTGACCGCTCATTAGACAGTGTACTGCAGCTTACTGAAGTGCATGATACTTTTGAAATGAAATGATGTAGAAATGCAAAGCCACAGTGTTAATTCAGATCACCGTAACAGATGCTTTCCTAGCCGTAGTTCTCAGTCTAGCCCTAGTAATTCTTATTTTTCTACTGGCCATGCTGAACAGACAGTGAACAGTAGCAAGTGTAAAAGTGCGACACAAAGGTCACCCCGTCGTGTTAGAAACAGTAATTTGAATAACGGGCACCAACACTCATTTCAGAAAAATGTTCGTAAGTCTTGCCCCCAGAGTGTATCTCGCCACAAACGTGCGCATTGCCCTAGCCGCAACGCAACCTGTTATCAATGTGGCAAATTGGGACATGTTCAGTCAGTGTGTATACAGAGTGTAAATTCAAAGAACAGTAATGTTAGAAACAGTGCTTCGCAAAGTGCAAGAATAATTCATGCTGTAAATGTCATACATGCTGTGGACTTGGACAGTACTTCTCTTGATTCTAAAATGCAAGACAATTTTTCTGCGCCTACGGCAAAACTATGCAGTGAGACACAAAAGCGGCGACAAGTCTGGGACACAAAATATCCCATCGAAATTTACTTGTTTTCGTATTTAGTTCAGTAATGGAGTTTTGTTTACATTTGCTACTTGGTTTATACGTGCCTTTAATATCTGAGTGTTTTTTATACGCAAAATACATTCCCAAACAACAACATCTACACTTTATTTCCCTTTTATTGTAGTTTTATATCAATTCTATTACGATAACCTAAACGACAACACCAATGTTTGTTCGAAAAATCTCTGCTGACGCCATATTGGCAGCCATGCAACTATGTTTCTGACAGAGGTGAGTGGAAACAGCTATGACAGCACCACTTCCACATAAAAACGGTTTTTTCTTTTTTTTTCTGAACGCTAATTCCTTCTCCAAATTTCTCTTTGATTTCCTTCACTGTTTGCTCAGTGTACAAATTTAATAACAATGGAGAAAGGCTACAGCCCTGTATTATTCCCTTCCCACCTACTGCATTCCTTTTATATCCTCCAACTTCAATAATAGCTGTTTGGTTAATGTACAAGTTGTAAATAACCTTCTGTTCCGTTTATTTTACCCCTGTTGAGTTCGGAATTTGAAAGATTGTACTCTAATCGACATTGTCAAAAGTACCAGATGAAACAGATTCGTCTTGGCTTATTCTCCTAGGAGCTTCAATAGCTCTGATAGATGTCATCACCAACATGGCCTGTTTTTCGACTTATAGGTCTTTCAGTGCTCTGTCAAATTCATCTCTCAATACAGTATCAGTTATTTATTCTTTATCTACTTTGTCTTCCCTTCCTACAATATTGCGTGGAACGTCATTTCCTTTGTAGAGCCCCTCTATATAATCTTTCCACCTTTCAGCTTTCCCTTCTTTACTCAGACCTGGTTTTCTATCTGCGTTCTCGATATTCATAAAGCCATTTTTCTTATCTCCAAGTGTCTCTTTTATTTTCCTGTAAGTGGTATCTAATTTCCCCTACTTTACAGTATTTTAGATATTTGTATTTTGCTTCTAGCTACTCCTACTTAGCCATTTTGCACTTCCTCTCAATCTCATTTCTTAGTCGTCTATACTCCATTTTACCTGCTTCATTTACTGCATTTCCTTATCCTGTTCCTTCATCAATTAAATTTAGTATTTCCTTTGAAATCAAAAGGATTTTTTGTAAGTCTTGCCTTGCTTCATCAACTTACAATCTTATTCGTATACATTGTTTGCATCAGCTTTTTCTGTTACTTTGTCGAAAATTGTGAAGCATGGAGAGCTACAAAATAATTAGCAGTGAATTACGTTTTGTACTGCCGACTACATAAAAAAGAAAATTCTCCCGTTCCCATAACAAATTTTATTGAACACTTATTTATCTTGCCATGACACCCACGCTTTCATCCAAGTAGGTTTCCTTTTCTTTTTTTCCCTCCTTCTCTACTAAATGCAGACACAACACAACTGAAGGATAAACAACAGCTGAGCATAACACCGCCATTTTGAAGCACGTTTGACAAAATATTGGATGGTAGTGTTATAACTCCTTCAGCGTTTCATCTAATATCTTCATCATATAATATGACCAATATTTCATCCACTGTTATCGTCCCTTTCTTTGTCCAATAATTTGATAGTGTAATACCGGCCTAAGACGCATGAGTGTTCTGCACCACAATGACTGCTAAGCTAGAGCACAAACCTCTTAGGTAAATGCCTTATTACATAGCAACTCACAAGTAGTCAGCTGAAAGGCACAATGATCAGATTCGCAAAATTCGTTACCTACATACCCTCTAAAAATGTGGATTGCATTGAATTTTGCGGTGCTTTTGAACTCGCTCTTCGTGTACATGAATGCAGAGATTAATTAAATCCAGGATATTTGCTGTTGCAATAATTTACGTCGACTCAGGAGGATGTAAAAGATGAAGACTATGGAGTAAGTCCTGAGATTCCATGAAACCAGTAAAGTAGATCATGGAGTAGACCTACCGCAGAAATCACGTTAAACAAAACCGCGCAAAGTAGGCCTACACTACCTCATAGATGGCGTGGAAACGAGTGCCCCACCATGTCGAGCGCACAGCCGTACCTTCTTTTTTTCGAAGCAGTAGACGGCACTTTCGACACCCCTCTTAGTTGTGGATAAAGCTAGAAGCCTTAATTTTCGGTTGCCAAGAGTATCTACTATAACTAGTTACATTTTCAAGTTACACTATTCTAAACCTTATAGTTTACGAAATATTAGCAGTCGAAAATCGCTAATTCTGTTACTTGTTGCCTCACTGATCATCAAAATTCTAAGATACTTCTAGTAGACACACAAATGTCAAATTTTCTATTTAGGTAGTGTTTATCCTGTAATAGAAGGAAAAATTCAAACATCTATAAAACATAATTCAGTTATAGAAAACATTTTCGCTTGATAGAATAGTATCTGCAAATTTGCCATTTCGAGCAGTGTGTTGCAGTTGGTCTTGTGTTAGCGCATGAGGTTCTTGTTCAGAAGATCACGTGTTCGTATTCCTTAGGCTGTAACTTTTTCTTTTTATTCTTTACTTTTCATTTTAATGTAGCCATTACCTTTCCAATAAGTGAAGAGTCGTCATAAATGACATCAGGTACCTGATTATAGAATGAAGAATAACTGATAAGATATAGCTTAAATTGCTGCAACAGTACCAATGACACCTACATTCTAGCTTGATTTCAGTTACAAATGAGAAAATTGTTGCTCGTAATGTCGAAAATTACGTCACATGACGCGGGGCAAAAATTTCAGACCGGGAGCAAAACGTTAGATTATGGTTTCAAACCACAATATGGTAGAGAGAGGGAGACGCCATTGATCTGGGAGACGTGCAGTCTATGTTATCTCTCGTCTGTGCCATAGAGTGGAAATTCTCTGTAGTGAATTCTATCTTTTCTAGGAGGTGCTGGTTCTGCTCATGTTATCAACATTAAGGGACCTACACACTTTCCGATTTGTGGGGACTAATTTATCGGCGCTCCAACAAATTGAACATGAGGAGGTGCTTCCCGACCGACTTTGCTTGTCGGGTTGTTGGTCAGGCCTGGGGATCCGACATCCGACTACACATGTTGGTAGATAACTAATTAGATTGTGGTTTCTACCAACACTACGATTGAATAACACCGGAAATATTGGCAGAAAAACACTGACGCTTCCTGCTGAGGCAGTGATCGTGTACCTCAGTCAAAGAGGTTACTTTTGGCCCCCCGGGAGCGTGGAGCATGGTGGAGGCGTCGGCGTCGACGCCGTCGGTGTGTTGTCGCGTGGTACAGGCCCGTGGTCCGGCGAGGGGCGTGGTGCACGTGTCGTGGCGCAGTGTGGCGCGGTCGCCGAAGGGGGCGTGGCCATGGCAGCGTGGTCTGTCAGGGACTGTCAGCGCAGGCTGTGCGGCTGGGAGGGCGCGCTTCCAGCGCGTGCGATAACGCTGGTAGCGGAGAACGTCGTGGATGCCAATCCAGTGGAGAGGTGAAAGGTGGGGAAGACAATATGTAGTCCTCCAACCAGCGTGGGCAACGGAGGGGCCGTCCAGTGCGGGAGATCGGAACAGTAGAGGGTGGGGAAGGGGGAGGAATGAGGGGAATTGATAGATGTAGGACACTTGATGCACTTAAAGACCCCGAGATCTTTGAAGTGTCGGCGGAAGAGGGTAAAGGGAGGTGTTTGATTAGGGTGATGTTTACAGGAGTGGAGGGGGCGTCGGAAGAGGGCTGAGGGTAAAGGACAAACAACTTTTTGTCCCACAGCTGGAAGGTCACGTCGTCCTGTGGATAGGTGGAGATGTCCATGGCGTATGTGATGTAGGCGTCTGGGCCGGGGGCGTGGGAATCAGCGAGGTGCACTGTTGTCAGTGTGGAGCAGGGTTGGGAGGCATCAAAGTTGGGGGTCAGTGAAAAACCTGCGAACGATGGTGTGTTGTCCGGCGTGATATGTGGCGCGACGTGCGTTGCACCGGGAGATGGCTGGGGGGGGGGGGCGGAGTCTGCCTGATCACTGCCTAAAACTTGATCGTCATACGCACGCTCGGCACTCGGGAGGCCGTCGTCACACGCAGGAAAAACGTGTGTTGGCGAAAGATCGTCACACGCTGTAAGATCACTTGTTGAGGGGTTGTCTGCGTCATCATTTCCTGCCTGTGGGGTGTCACACATAGGGGAAAGCGTCCATGCGGGTTTCAGCCAGTTGATGGAGACCGTAACAACGTGTCTGTTAAGGGAAATGTCAAACGTGTTCTTGGATCTGCGTAGGATGCGGTGCGGCCTGGTGTAAGGTGGCTGTAGTGAGGGGCGCACAGTGTTGTCATACAGCATTACAAACTTGCCGTCCTCCAGTGCTTTGTGTAGAAACACACCCTGTGTACAATGGGCAAATCGGTTTGTGAGGAGTGGATTTCGGCGCTGAAATCCGTGGGAAGTACCAGTGGTTTGGCATAAACCACCTCAGCTAGGGAGGCGCATAGATCTTCCTTATGTGTGGCACGGATGCTGAGAATAACCCACGGGAGGCTGTCGGTCCAGTTACCGTTGTGGCATGTGAGGGCCGTTTTGAGGGTGCGATGCCACATTTCTACAAGCCCGTGCTCTGTGGGTGGTAGGCTGTCGTACGAAATCTATTGGTGCCGCACAGATCGCATAAATTGTTCAAAAGTGCTAACTCGAACTGTCGCCCCTGATCCATAGTAAGTGAGGACGGACAGCCGAACCACAATATCCACGCGTCAATGAAAGTATGCGCAATAGTTGCTGCAGAAATGTCTTTGAGCGGGACAGCCTCAACCCAACGAGTAGTACAGTCGATCATTGATATTATATAACGAAACCCGTACAAAATAAGAAGGGGGCCCATGAGATCCAAATGAATATTTTTAAATCGGCCTGTGGGGGTTTCGAAACTGCCTTGTGGGGGTTGCATGAGCATGTCGACTTTACTGCATTGGCACGATAAGCACATACGACTCCACGACTGGAGGTCGCGTCGCATATTCGCCCAAACGAATCGTTCGGAAATCAATTTTAAGGTCAGCTTAACCCCAGGGTTGGAAAGGCCGTAAAGAGATCGGAAAATGTCCGTGTGCATCGCTGTAGGGTCCAGTGGACGCGCCATTCCGATGGAAATGTCACAAAAAACTGGGATGCCCGAGCCAGGTAACGAGTGCGGTTCAATGTGCAGTGACAGGTAGCTTTTGTATTTCATCGTCCGTCTGTTGCTGGCGCGCGAGTCTGTCAAAATCCACAGGTGCCGAGAAAGCGCAAATGCGCGACATATAATCTGTGCCGTGCAGATATCTTACGTCGGTTGTAAATTGTGAAATGAAGTCTAAATGCTGCCAGCGCCGAGGAGGGCGATCACCTGACGGATTACGTATAGCGTCAGCAAGTGGCCGGTGATCGATATAGACAGTCAGAGGGCGGCCCTCAATGTCCCCTCTAAAATATCTGATGGCAGCGTAAATAGCTAAATAGCGTAGACTTGCCTGTCAAATGCAGACCATTTACGTTGGGAGTTCGTTAATTTTTTTGAGAAAAAAGTTAACGCCTCGGAATGGTCGCCGACGTGTTGTTGTAGCACGGCGCCCACTGAAGCGACGATAGCGTCCATGGTAATTGAAATTTTATCTTTCAGGATATGATGTGCCAAAGTGACTGCTCGAGCGAGTGTTATCTTTAATTGTTCGAACGCGGCAGTCATATCGTCCACCCAAGGGACCTTGCGCTTGCCTGACGTGTTGTTGCCTACTAGTGCATCAGTTAACGGTGCTTGTAGTGAAGCCGCATGCGGAATGTGGCGCCTGAAAAAATTAATCATTCCCCGGAAGCGGCGCAGCTTTTTATATGTCTCCGGATTTAATTTGATTTTTCCAGGGAACCCGCCACTGCCCGCAGCGAAACTACGTTTATTGTGCGGTATCGCTCCCTGTGTATCTAGTAAAGCCAACCAATGCCCTTGAACAGTGCAAGGAGTCCCTTTACCAGTTCTTTATTAGACACAATTTCTTCAGGTCTGGTTGTCCCAAATGTTCTGTGCCTTTTACTCTCCAATGCAATGCATTCAAAGATTAGATGTGATGCAGTTTCATCACCGTCATCACAGATCCTACATTTAGGGTCCTCTTCTGTTATTCCCATTGTACGTAGGTGTTTTTTGAAATTCCCATGGCCTGTCAGCAATCCAACCATGAGTCTAATCTCTCTCCTGTTCAGACCCAGGATTGCAGAGCTTCTTTTAAAACATGGCTTTGGCATCATACCTTGCATGTTTTTGTTGATGGACTTTAGTCCAATATTCTACGTGCTGTCTTCTGAGCCAGTTACGTAGCTCCAATTTGATCATTGCCTTGGTGATTGTCAGGACAGGTTCCGATATACGTCTCCGAAAGTGGGAGTTGTAACATGAGTGAAACGCGATCAGAGGTGGGGCGCGTGCCTTGCTCTGAAACCTCGCCCACGGAAAGTGACAGTTTCTTTGCACAGTTGGGGCTTGTCGTCGGTAATACGGACGACATTCTCTTGCAATGCCTTAAGTATGTGCGCCTGATGTTCCTCGTGCTCTTGCTGGGAGGACGGAAACATTAAAATATCGTCGAGTTAAGCATAGCAAAAAGGGAACTGGAAGAGGACGGATTCAATGAATCGCTGCCACGTCTGCGCTGCGTTCTTTAGGTCGAAAGGCATGAAACAGTATTCAAAAAGTCCAAAAGGAGTAATGATAGCCGTTTTTTGTATGTCGTCCGGTGCCATCGTAATCTGATGGTATGCCTTGTGGCAGTCGACTACTGAGAAAACTTTAGCGCCGTGAAGCTGCTGTGCAAAATCTTGAATGTGGGGTATCGGGTAATTGTGAATTATTGATCTGGCGTTAAGCTTGCGGTCGTCACCACATAGGCGGTAGGTTCCGTCTTTCTTTTTTGCCAAATGAATGGGGCACGACCAGTTGCTGTCAGAAGGACGTAATATTCCACTGTCTAGAAGCTCCTGCACTATAAGTTTCACGGCCTGCAGTTTATATGCCAATAAGCGTCTTGCCTTGTGGCGCACCAGGGGGCCCTCAGTCGTATTAAGTCTGTGGAGGGTACCGTTTATCACACTCGATACTGGCAGTTGCGCTGCAACAACGAATCACTAACCTGTGGTGTCGGGAGCGTCATCAGTAGAGACGGGCGGTGTGGTGGTACACTCTGAGGCTGCTGCAGGTGTGGAAGCCCTCACGCGATAGCTTGGCAGTGCGCTGGAGATGACGTCGAATCGGTAGCGCGTGACGTCATTGTCGCGTCGTAAAACGTCGCACTCGGTGCGGATGCGAGCGATGTCCATAATATCATTAGCCAGTTTCGCTGAGAGGCGAGCGCACTCGGAAGTAGTTGCTAAAACGTCATCTTGTACATTATACTGCACTGCATTGCAGGTGCAAACTGTCCACGGAAACATCGTTGAGAAGGAGCATGATGAATGGACGCCGCCTGAAGATCCAACGAAAATTCATAATGCTTCAGGAAGTCAATTCCTAGCACAGGTGTGTCAATTTCGTCGACGTAGAAAGGCCAAGGAAACATAACGTCCTGTGCGAACTGTAGTTGGAGTTCAATAGTGCTGTAAACTAGGATGGGCGAGTCGTCGACAGCTCGTAACGGACACTTCAGACTGCAGAAGTAGTGGCAGCATCAAAGCTGCTCACAGCAACAGCTGCGCCTTCCAAGTGTTGCGGCTTGCCCCTCGGTGCAATGTGAAGGCTCGCGCTCCTCCAAATACAGTGTAAATACATTTACGGAACTTCTTATTGGTAAATAGAAGTGTACAGTCGAATATCCGAATAAACCGATTTTCCGAATATCCATGTCCCCAAATTACTTCGGATAATAGACGTTATACTGTACATAATATTTTAGTTGAATGAAGGAATTTCGACTTATAATTTCTCCTGCCGAAATTGACCCCAACATGGACAGTTCGCCAGTTACGTAAGGAAATTGTAACAAAATTTGCATTATTAGAATGTGAGGTTATGGAAGTATTTACCGCAGTTTTATTCTCCTGCAACAGCCGAAAGCTCATTCAGCAGATTAAAAATTATCAAAACGCATCTGAAGTACAGTATGGTTCAAGATTGACTCGCACATTTGGCACTCATAGCAATCGAAAACAAGGCTGCATCAAGTCTAGATTTAACAGACCTGCACTCATAGCAATCGAAAACAAGACTGCATCAAGTCTAGATTTAACAGACCTTGTTGATAATTTTTCAAAACCAAAAGCCAGGAAAAGATTGTAAAATAAGTGTTAAAATAAAATTGACTACTTTTTAATTGTGTACCCATATTATTATTATAATGTACTGCAGTCACGAAAACACTTACCGATAATTACCGATCAGAAATCATATCTTTGCCAACATCTGCAATTAATAGTTTGAAGCATTGTATTACTCCAGTAGGCATTCTTTCACTCTGACTTTGGTGCGTGAGGAAAGACGAACGAAATCCCCATGACTTGAAAAACGCCACTCATTAAATTCGTGATACACAATGAGGCGCGAAAAATAATTATGAATTTTTCTCAAGGACTAATAGTATTCGTGTTACAAGAAATAGAAAAATTCCCAACTTTTAGAAAATAATGTTTTAACACATTGACTGCCACTTGAGGTAGATATAAGTCACAAGAAGACTTCTCTTCGAGCCACGTGAAGTAAATACAACTCGCGGACATTTTTTCCATTTAAAGCTCCGTAGTGCAGTTGTAACTCACAGTAGCGTGCTGTGACTTGGTGTTACAGTACGTTGTGGCCCCAGTAACAAATCATGTTCGTGGCCTCCAATTTTCAAGAGCTCAAGAGTAGTTATTGACATTTGAAAGCGTGAATTATATATAACTCACACGACCGAGTCATATTGAAGTTTCCTTGTTTTTATAATTTATTAAGTGGTGTTACATATTACTTATACAGTAGATTGTATATCACATACAGTTTTAATTAAATTCTACAACTCTAATTGCAACAACAGTGAAACAGACTGAAAAAATTGGGTAATTCCATTTTGTATCTCTAACACCTGCATCACTGTGCTTTACTCGTCGCAAAAATATGAGTCACAATCTCTTACATTTCCATGTGGTTTGTTTACATTTATTGACAGCTTGCTCTCGTCCAAATTCATCTTCATTTTTTCGTAGCATTCGTACACCTATGACTTGCTGCTCCCATGTTTACAAGAGCACAATCTGCAGGCAACTCAGTGGCTACGGTGAGAGATTTCTCAGGGATATCGGCATCTTCTGTATGGAGTAGTCTCAAAGTCACTTCCTCTTCGAATTCTGTGATTGAGATGATCTTGTTGTTGATGTATCGGTAAATCACAAGAGCATTTACCAGTGCTGACCCTGTAAACAGTTCAATTGCAAGCTTCCTCTACGATTTCACCCTTAGACAATATAGGACTTAATTTGGTGAGAGAGATCTATAAATGACTGATTATAGTCAGTTATCATTGCTGTTTTTTTTTTTCTTTGTGCCCCTCTTGGTTTGAACTTCAGCTTCTTCCTCTCCATGAACAGTACTCAGCGTCAACACATTCCTCTTATTTTTCCATTTCAGTAGTATCTTCATCTTCTTCACTTATGTCCATAACTTCATATAAAAGCTTCCGTACATGCCTTTGTTCATCTACATAACTTCTACGAGATACTTTCTCCTGCTACAATATCACTGTGTTACGGAGCAAACAGCAATGAATAAAGACTGTAGTAACAATGCAGAAAAACAATAATGGAACTGTATGCAAATAATATTGTGGAATGAAAGACTTACAGCAGTACCAACCCAAAATTATTAGCGACATAGCAAATTACACACCTGGCACTTTACTCTGGTGCCATGTGAGTCATATGTAACTCACTCACTCACTCACACACACACACACACACACACACACAGAAACTAAGGTACTAAATTGCAATATTTTCAACTTATTTGTATTTAAATAACTCACTTCAAGCAAACTAAAGCAGAATATGGAAAAAAGTAAATGGTCCCTGGGGGTCGGTAACCCAAGTATACCTTTGGCAGCCAAAATGTTAATATAGTTATTGTTAAACAGAATGGACTAAGACAAAATATTAAATGTATACAGCATATTTAAGTACAGTATAACAGTATTGGGCATATGATTTGTTGTGGGGATGTGACAGGTGACAGCAGGAAGGGGGAGGGGGATTGGAGAGCAGAAGGTGCGGGAAAGGACACACCGCTGGAATGGTCAGGCATTGCCGTTCTTCGTGCGCCTGCAAAACGAATAGTGAGAAAGCGAGCCCCCACTCTGTCTACCCCATTACGTCGCAAAAGGAAATTACAATGTGTCTCACAAAGTTATACCGACCCTTCCACAGCGCGCCTCATAAATCACAGATGACGCACTCCGCAGACACATCTCGAGATGTGTTGCGCCAGGACACAGCCATGTTAATTTTCCACAAATGCGTTAATACTGAAAGGAATACCGAACAGAATCTACATACCTTTCTACACGTTACCCTGCAATGGTAGGCGGTAAATGGATTCGGCATTCTGTGGCTTTTTTCTGGGAATGGCGCCTTCCCATGCCATAAGAACTATTCTATCTTCAATTTACGTTCATACTAACACTATACCGCCCGCCGCATTCTGCTCAGTTCTCCTATGTGACAAACAAACAACTTCGCTTTGTTTTAAAGTAATGGTGAGAATTCAGCACTTCACACAATCTATTAAGGTACGTCTCTACTTGAACAGTATTTGTTTATTCTGCCATTTAAAGGTTTAATTACATTCACGGATCAGAAGTTTATGTAATAATTACTTTGTCCCAATAGTGAATTGTGCATCATGATGCTGCCCTCTACCCCACTGTCACGATAATAAGCGAAGATGTCGACGTAGTTATTTTCCTTATTACTTTTTCCTGGCCAGACACTAACATATAATTCAAGAAGCCTGGTAGGGGCACGGCTCAGTCCAAAGTGTTCCATCAAACAAAATCCGGCAACTGACTTTTGATGAAACCATCCTACACGAATATTTCCCCTATTTTCCTTCTTTGACTGGGCTGTCAACGAAATGAGCCAACAGCGCAGTTGTTCAGCGAGAGTGAGTGGTCCACACTGACAAAAGTCCACATGCTGCCACTGCTGACGAAAACTATCCCACGGGGCATTTTCACCTGCATGTCCTACCCCTACCTCTAGCTCTCTGCAAAATTTCATCCAAATCACCTAGAAATTTTTGCGTGAAAGCATAACAAACAAACAAACTTTCACAATTATATTAGAGTGTATGATTAAATATTATCTGCTGTGTGACACGTAATAATTTACTTAGTAGTATTTAGGTGTACCTTATTATGTCTTCTAGTGGGCGGTAAGGAACTGATGATGAAGTAGTTTTGCATACGTACAGTATTAGTGTACAGAGGGCCCCAATGTAATTTTTCCCCTTGGTGACATAGCTACGCCACCGCAAGAACCAATGAAAGAATCAGTCAAAATAACCAAACCAGTTTGTTGTACATACCAAGAGCTCTATCTCTATACCCAATAAAAATTGGACACACGTTATATGAAATTTTAACTGCAAATCGTCTTTATTACCATCTTCTGAAATATTTGATATTTTTCCTGAAACATGCGGTAGTTAACAGATGAAATATTTGTTTTTGGTGAGCATTATTTGAAGCTTAATCAAAGTGAAAGGTATATGTATGGATACCCGAGCTTGTTCATCATACACATAGGTGCCTCAAACCGCAGGGTCTGGAAGTATGTAATCGCATTTTATAATGAGGATGTTAACACATGTGAGCGACGTAAATACTGAAATGCACGTAAACAAATAGTATCACAATGGCAGTGTAAAACACAAATGTTTTAAACATCACAACATATATAGTTTCGCAAAGTGATGTTAACGCGGCAATTCATTTGCTGTAAGTTGACAATAAACAAAGCAGATGCATGAAGTAGACGACTCAGCAAATGCGTACTGTTTGAACGCTTCTTTGTAGTTTGACGGTCTATCACAAGGGGCACTGCAGCTGAGAATGACTTCTTCGTGCGTGTTGCACACAGTGATCTGGGGAGCGGCTAGGGAGAGTAAAGTCTTAGATGTCACAATCTCGCGTTGTCCGCCATGTTTCAATTTGGCAAACGAATTTCGATCAGTTATTACGTGACAAAAATTTGCTTACTTACCTTCTGATTTGACTTTTTAGTCAATATGTGACGTAATAGTTTGTTATGGGAGTGGAATAGAAACGTATTTTATTTTGGTTTAGTTACAATACTTCATAGCCGCCATATCTGAATTTGGCAAGAAACGAAATATGAACATCTATGGATGGCACGCTCAGACAACTGAAGTTCAGCATCCAGATAGCGAAGAGATCAATAGTTGCACATCTTGTATAGAGAGGGCTTAAAAGAAAAAAAACTTCTTATTAAGCTGTCAATAAAGGTATTTATTTTATTCTCATCTGCTGATTAAATTGTCTGCTTATTAACCTTCAAGTAAACATTTACTAATATTTGTAAGTGCAGAATAAACAGATCCTACATGGTTTCATAAAACAACAACACATCCTAGGATAAGCCAAGAGTATCAATTTCGTAACCTTACTCAAACCACTATTCGCCTTTAAGAGTACATCAACATGCCCAGATTAACATAGTTTTTTTTTTGTGGTTTTCAGATTACCAATTTCCTTTAAGTATTCCATCATAATTAGTTCTTTATTATAGCAGAATATGAAGTCTGTTAACACTGTATGCATTACAAAATAAAATACGAGCTCTTTACACCACAGAGAAAAGTTTAAACAAGGCAACAGTCTAGATATTGTTCCAAATAAATTGACGCCTCTGTGGCAAAGACCAGTTTACTTTAGTTGATTGATAAAAAATGACAAGACACTTGTACACGAAGACATACAAATGAAACTATCACGAAACATAAACACAACTCAGATAATTCTGGGCATGCGCAAATCCGGCAGCTTGAGCGGACCCGAATTATTTTTCCAGGTGGTTCATGGTGTGCATTCCTGCAGTCATGTCCTAGTTCATGAGCCATGGGCATGTATGACTGGCCAAGTAAGTGATCCTGACAGTTGGGATACCAGTTACTTTGGAATAAGGTTGGGAATCTCGGACATATTCTGAGTCGTGGCCACCTTTGTGCCCAGACGGCAAGACTACCAAATCCACCGGTTAGTCCCTCAACCGTTAGGAGTAAAACCCAGTGGGGTCCTGGGCAAATAAGGCCAGCAACGTGCTTCCCAGGTACGCCAATATCATGCTGGTAACAATCAGAGCAAAATGCCTCGAACCTTTGGAGGTGATGGAGTCCCACCTCTAATTGACAGACCAGGGACTCCTCCAATACGACTTGGCAGACGATCTGGAATGACATGGGGAGCTATTAATACCAATGGGGATTACACTGGAAAGACGGTAGAGCTGGCGGAGGATTCAAGGAAGATAGGGTTAGATGTTTTAGCTGTTAGTGACGTTAGAGTAAGGGGAGAAAAAGAGGATGAAGTCGGAGAATACAAAGTCTACCTGTCAGGAGTCAAAGTTGGAAGAGCTCAGTGGGGTGTAGGGTTTTAACATCAGGAAATCAATTGAACCCAGCATAATTGCAATAAGATATTAAATGAATGACTGATGTGGATAGATTTGGTCATCTCCAGCAAGAAAATTAGGATTGTGGCAGTGTATTCACCCTGTGAAGGGACAGATCAAGATGAGATAGACAGATTTTACAATGCGCTTAGTGATGTAGTTGTTAGAGTGAAGGATAAGGAGAGTGTTTTACTTATGGGTGATTTCAACGCCAGGATATGAAATTGAACAAAAGGTTATGGGTAAGTTTGGAGAGGATATGGAAGCCAACTGGAACGGAAAACAGCTCTTGGGTTTCTGTTCCAATATGGGCTTAGTTATCACAAACTCCTTCTTTAAGCATAAGGACATTCAACGCTATACTTAGGAAGGAAGGGGAAGCAGATCTGTCATTGACTATATAATAACAGACCAGGAATTCAGGAAGACAGTCAAGGACACTCGGGTTTTCAGGGGGTTCTTTGATGATACTGATCATTATTTAATCTGCAGTGAAATTGGTTTTGTGAGGCCAAAAGACCAGAAAGTCAGGTCCATTTGTAGGAGGATAAGAGTGGAGAAGTTAAAAGACAAATTAGGCACAAATACATAACAATAGTCTCGGAAAGGTACCAGTTAGTTGAATGTAATGATTTACAGTCACTGGAAGAGGAATGGTCAAGGTACAGGGACACACTGCTAGATGTGGCTAGAGAAAGTCTTGGAACAGTAGTGTGTAAAGGCAAGAAGAAGCAGACAGCTTGGTGGAATGACACAGTCAAGGCAGCCTATAAAAAGAAGAAGAAGGCATTTCAAAAATGGCTCCATACTAGGAATCAGGCAGACAGAGAAAGTTACCTTTAAGAAAGAAACAATGCCAAACAGATAATTGCAGACTCCAAGCAGAAATCATGGGAAGACTTTGGAAATAAGCTAGAAACTCTGGGTCAAGCCACGGGAAAATCATTTTGGAGCCTAATCAGCAATCTTCGAAAGGGAGAGAAGAAGGAATTAACAACTGTTTTGGACAGGTCAGGAAAGCTGCTAGTCACTCCTGTGGATGCCTTGAGCAGATGGAGGGAATATTTGAAGAATTCCTCAATATAGATGAAACGTTCAATAATGTGTCAGATTTTCAGGTAGAATGGAATAGGAACGATGATGGAAACAGGATCTTATGTGAGGAAGTGGAGAAAATGGCAGGAGATTACAGTGCAATAAAGCAGCTGGGGTTGTCGAAATTAAGCCGAAACTCGTCAAATACAGTGGAATATCAGGTCTCAAATGGTTACACAGGATAATTAAGAAGGCGTGGGAATTGGGACAGGTTCCATCTGACTGGACGAAAGCGGTAATCATGCCAATTTTCAAACATGGAAACAGAAAATATTGTAACACCTATCGAGGTATCTTTTTAATTAGCGTTGTAGGCAAAATATTCTCAGGTATTGTTGAAAGGAGAGTGTATTAATCGAGGACAAGTTAGATGAAAATCAGTGTGGGTTTAGGCCTCTTAGAAGCTGTCAGGACCAGATCTTTAGCCTACATCAGGTAATGGAAAAGTGCTATGAGGGAACAAGGAGTTGTTTCTATGTTTCATAAATCTAAAAAAGGCTTATGACCGTGTTTCTAGGAGGAAGCTACTGTCTGTTCTACAAGATTATGGTATAGAAGGCAAACTTCTGCAGGGAATTAAAGGGCTTTATGTAGACTTTCAGGCAGCAGGCAGTAGATGGCAAATTAAGCTCATGGTCCAGGGTAGTTTCAGGATAAGACAAGGCTGTAACCTGTCACCACTGTTGTTCATACTATTCGTGGATCATATGCTGAAAACAGTAGACTGGCAGGGCGGGATTAAAATAGGTGAAAACTAAATAAGCAGTCTCGCATATGTGAATGACTTAGTTTTAATGGCGGATTCAATTGAAAGGTTGCAAACTAGTATTTCAGAGCTCGATCAGAGGTGTAAGGATTATGATATGAAGATCAGCATCTCCAAAACGAAAGTAATGTCTGTGGGAAAGAGATTCAAACAGAATGAGTGCCAAATAGGAGGAACAAAGTTAGAACAGGTAGACAGTTTCAAGTACCTGGGATGTATTTTCTCACAGGATGGCAACATAGTGAAATAATTGGAATCGAGCTGCAGGAAAGCTAATGCAGTGAGTGCTCAGCTAAGATCTACTCTCTTCTGCAAGAAGGAAGTAAGTACCAAGACTAAACTAGCAGTGTACCGCTCCATCTTTCAACCAACTTTGTTGTATGCGAGTGAAAGTTGGGTGGATACAGGTTACCGTATTCACAAGGTAGAGGTTACAGATATGAAAGTAGCAAGAATGATTGCAGGTACTAATAGATGGGAACAATGGCAGGAGGGTGTCCATAATGAGGAAATCAAAGAAAGACTGCGAATGAACACCATAGATGAAGCAGTTACAGTGAACAGACTGAGATGGTGGGGTCATATTACACGCATGGGAGAAACAAGGTTACCTAAGAGACTCATGATCTCGGCAGTGGAGTGTAAGAGATATCGAGGTAGGCCAAGAAGAAAGTATTTAGATTTGCTGAAGAATGATTTTGTAGTAAAAGGCATAAAATCAGACGAGGCATCAATGTTAGCATTGAATAGAGGATCATGGAGGAATTTTATTAGAGGTACTATACTCCAGACTGAACACTGAAAGGCATAATCAGTCTCTAATGATGATGATGAATTTGGTAGCTTGCGGTTACTGCTTAAACAGCAAACAGCCTCTCGGCGAGTAGCTAGAAACGGGAAAAGGCGCAGAATACATTAGCGGCAGTAAAATACCACTTCCATTTTGGACCAGAGACTATACACAGCACGGACAGAATATTTGGCACGATGTGACAGGCGCCATTTTAAATTGAGCTTATTCAGAAATTGTGAATTTTAAACATTCTGTATGCCTTTAAGAGTACTCACGAAAACGCTTACCTTAGGGCTGTTTCATACCGCAGTCACATTATGTCACGTGACAGACGTGCAATTCACACCGCCACCGACGTCTGTGAGCTATTAGGACATCGTTCCTGCTCTAGTCAGTTCAGTTGCAACAGGTAACATGGCAGGTGGTTCGTGGTGCGACAGTGCGTTTACTAAAAGTGTGTCTCGGTTGGGTGATGGCGAAAGTAGTTCGAGTACTGATGAGGAAGACATGCTGTTGTACTCTGTTACAAACCGAACGCACTGGGTACACCCCATCAGAAACGGGAACAGAGCAGTGAGTATCATCATCTGATGGCGGACTTGGAGCTAGATGATTACAGATTCACAACATACTTTCGGCTTTCTAAACCTGAGTTTGAAGAGGTATTAACACTGATAAATAACGATATTAGTAAAAAAGGCACAACGTCAAAACCAAATACTTTTTTGGTGTAAAGGAAAAATAAATTAACAGTTAATGGTAGTGGCTGCCGAGTTCGATAACGTTCCTAAACGTTCATTAAACTGTCCTCCTATGACCATCAACCAAAACTAATTATCTAGAAAGTATTGATAGTTTTTAACATTTTACAAAAGGAAATGACTTTTTTTTACTTATGAGAAATTGTACATATAACAATTCAAAAAGCAGTACTCTTCCAAATTCGTATCTCACAGCAGTGGACGGGTTCTAACGGCTTCAATCAACTCCTCCATAACAACAAAACAGCTTCTTGTTGTAACGAGTTAAAATACGAAACTGAGCGACAGTGTGTGAAGTTTAATGAAAGTCCAGCTCCAGTTGCAATTAGTTGTGCTGTTGACGTTGCTTTCTCTATGGCATAACGTCTGTCACACTTGAAAATGGCCTAACATAGAGGCCGAAACCGGTAGTGTGGGCTTAAATAAAGCACAACTAATTGCAACTGGAGCTGGACTTTCATTAAATTTGAACCACAGTTGCGGCAACAGCAACCATCCAACGATGGAGAAACTAATAAGTGTGTGAAGTGGTCATTCGCGCGGCAGTGTAGTGGGCCACTGCGCATGCGCGAGGCTACAGACATCGACAGACGTTTTGAAAGGATCGCTCGCGGAGCAATCCCCAGATTCGTCTGTGGCGTCTGTGACGCTCTGCGAGGTCGGTGTGAATTGCCCTATGGAAACAGATCTTTAGAAAAGTCTGTCACGTGACATAGTGTGACCGAGGTGTGAAACGGCCTTTACATATAAATAGTAGTTTATAGCAAATTAACAACGTAACTATTCAAGTGTAGGTATAAGTAATCAAAAGTCTCTTTCAGCTTATGTCATCCCATAGCGTAATGGATAGCGTTGTGGATTCGTAATTTGTACTACATATAAGTGTAGGTTCCGATCGATTCCTTTCATATTTTGCTTGAACTTAATTTCAGCTCTGCGCATGCGCGAGCACCTCGCTGGCAGTTGCTTAAACGAACCTGAAGTGTTGATGCTAGAGCTTGGGCGGCACTCTGACGACAGAGTCACGTGACAGCTCAGGATTGTTTGAATGCTGAAGTGGAACTTGGGCGTGTTTGTGTTATGTGCTGTTGTGTTTGATACTTTGTAGGATGGCAAAATTTTTACAGTATTCGGCACTTCTCCTGCTGCTAGTATTACTTGTGGAGCCTAGTAAGTTTGGAAATTAGGTAGTGTTGAAATAGTTTAAGGTGAAATATAAAACTTAATTATTATTAAGGACAAGTTACAGATATGAATGTTTTGTTTGGGAGACTAACACGAAAATTTATGTTTGCTTTAAGCGCGCTGCCCCTGAACGCTTCTGAAATAGTTTGCAATCATGCCAACAAAATTCATATCAGATAGTGGCGTCCTATTTTGAGAGACTGTTAATAGGAATTTCGTTTACGTTTAAGAGAGACGTGTGTTAACTAGTTAGTCACCAACTTATGCAGACTTAGATATTTACAGCAAGATGTAGGCCTCTCCCAGGCACAATGTATTACGTTACAACTCTTCTGAAATAATTGTCAGAGATTTGACTGTGCGCTGATACTGTACCACGACTTTAATACATGCCCTTTCTCCCTGTCTAAATGAGTAAATGTTGAACATGCGAATTCTCCCCATCAGTTACTAGTAGGTATAATTTTAATTTGTAGGTCTACGTGTCAAATAGCTCCACCAGAGTTAGCATCAACGTAGTTTGACGAATTAAATTCTATTTAGTTGACATAAATTGCTAGTTTACAAACCTAGCCTATAAATTATCTAGGCCTAGTTCTTAATATTCATATGGACAGATATCTTGGTGTTTCAGTAACACATTCGCTCGCATTCATACCTTGTGTCGCATTATATTAACAATGTTCGTTGAATATTTTGTAATTCCACGATTACATATTTGAGGATTTTTAACTCATGATACTTGTTACACTTAAATTTCAGGCACTGGTATTAAATGTTGGGAATGTCGTTCTGATACTGATCCAAAATGTGCAGACCCCTTTGATAATAGCACTGTTCCCATAACAGACTGCAAACAAGAACCAGATCTCCCTCATTTGAAGGGTATCAGGCCAAAAATGTGCAGGAAGATAAGGCAGAAAGGTAATGCTTTTTTTTTTTAGTTATTTTCAAGTATGTGTAGCATGATTTTGAAATATGAAATTCTGCCCCCACCCCATGTGCCACAAGATATACAACTAAACAGCGTTGTTGCTTTTTGATTGCAGTTAATGGAGAGTGGAGATATTTCCGAAGTTGTGCTTATGTGGGAGAAGTTGGAATCGCCGGAGATGAGCGGTTCTGTCTGATGCGTACAGGGACATACAATATTTTTATGGAATATTGTACATGTGATAGCAAAGATGGTTGCAACTCAGCTTCTTCATATCAGCCACACCACTTGCTGCTTTGCTTTGGTTTCTGTATTAATTTAATGCATCATCTTGTGCGTTTCTTCAAGGCATTCCGATAAAGTAATTACTAGCATAAGTGAACTAGCGTCTCAGGTTTGTACAAATAGGCCTAAAATGAATCTCATTTGCTAGATGACAGATAGTGTATTTGTCTCTCAAAGAAAGGTGGGTCATTAGCTCACCTCAGGATCACATGTTGTGGTTGTAAAGAATCTTAATTTTTATTAGTATTTTAGAATATATTTTTAGAGAATTGTATTATGCTTAATACTGCAATAATAATTAAGCAAAGTGATAAACTGATCCGTCCTACAATAGAGAAATGAGAAGACTGCCTCATTTTTTTAAAGATAACTGATGATAAAAGTTTTACTTTTGTCTTCATTATAGTATTATGAAGTATAAGAAATTGTTTTAAGGTGGATTGTGAGAAACCATCAGTGCCTGGTGTTTTGACAGATTACTTGTAAGGTTTTCACACTGCACAGTGATGCTTGGGTTTTATCATTTACCATTGTTACTTACAATGATAAGGTTTTGGTACTTGTATGAGAGACTGTAAATGTTTCTTAATGTTTGATTACTGTATGTTTTATAGAACATTGAAAGGTTAACTGTTTTTTTAACCATATTCTTTCTGACAGTAGAACTGTTGATGGCTGGAGACGTTTGACAGTGTCAAGAGTTGTAGCTGAGAAAAGTTAATATGATGATTAGGTCATGTCCATTTTTTTTTTTTTTCCTTCCTTCTTCAGATTATCCACTGATATAGGAAAATATTTAATAGTGGACTCCATAGCAAAATTCTGTGGAAACTTTTATATTGAGACTGTTATGGCACTAAAGCATTTATGCTTAAAAGAAGGGTTTACATTTTCAGTGTATACACATTTATAGCATTCTGTTTATAAATGTATAAAATTTGGCAAGATTCAGAGAGTAAAAGCCATTGATCAATGACATTTTGTTCTGGTGTTCAGTTGTTTGTGCTAAAAGAGTGTAGTTTGATCCTGATGAACTATTACTCATCATCAGAGAAAAGCATGAAGCCTGTCTTCTTCCTTCCCTCCATGTTTACAGTTACCTCTCAAACAAGCCAGAACATGTGTTTATTGTATGATGTAAACAAAGGGCAGAGTAGACAGTGGAGATTATTTAAATTTATTAATGTCCAAAGGAAAATTTGAGCATTTAATAATGTGAATAAAGTGTAAGATGTTTTTAGTGAACCCACTTGCAGTCAAATAGTGGCTTATTTGGTGATCCTGGCATTGCATATGGCAGGTAAAGTTAAGAATTTCTCAAATTGATCAATTTTTGTAAAGTACTTCTTTAGAATCTTATATTGTTCGTTTTACATGTACGTCAAGTTACCCATTACAAATGAGCCACTCAGGTTTGAAGTATGTAGGTTGCACAAAGAGCTTTTTATAATATACACCCAGATTCACAGATGTTGTTTGGTGTCTTTTGTTATTATTTTTTCATTGTTGTTGTGTGTATGTTGATACACATTCTACGAAGATGACAAAAAAAATGAATATTATGTTGTGGAAACGTCCCACTAATAAGTAGTCCAATATTTCATGAAAAAACTGATTATGGCAGCTACTCGTAAGCTTGACAAATATTAAATATATTGTTTTACTGCCAGGAAGTGTGTAATATTGAATGTAAGGAATCATGATGAAATAACTTAAATAGTTGTTGCAAAGCACTGGTTGAAAAAATAGTCAATCCTTCAGTTAGTTGTGAAATAAAATACTATGAGCAGCTACTTACTAAAGTACAAAATCAATTTAGCACATTTAATGTTTAAGGGTTGACATTTCAGTATCCTATTGATATGACTTTGGTAGCTAGCACCTCTACAGCAGTTATGTCAATCATTTTCATTATAAGCAGAAGCTGGTGTACTTTGTGTAAAGTGCTGTGATTGCAGGGTAACAAATAAATGGTTGTTCATCATGCCACTAATACTGAGGTGAACTATTGTGCTGTTGGTTGGTTATATGTACCTAACTGTTATTTCTGTACATTGTGTTCCTGCATTTGCTCACTCAGGCATGCAAGAATTATTAATTTGAACTAAGTTACCCTATGCATTTCAGTAGCATAGGTTTGTTGAGAACATTTCAAAACATAATGATAATGTTCTTGAAGACTCATATTTAATGATATCTTAGATTTTTGCAGTAAAGATTTGTGTAATGTAGCAGAAACACCTGAAGAAAAATGCAGCTTTTGAGATTAAAATATTTCTTTTAAAGTGCTGTGGCTCTTCATAATGAAAGCTCTATAAATGTGTTCTCTATATTACAGCACAAATGCACATATTTATTTTTCTAAGACACTATTTGTTGAATGTTGTTTAATATTGTATACTTTGTTATTTTCAATTAAAATTTTTGTATGGAATACATATTTTCAGATTTTTATCAATAAATCAGATTGTGAAGAAATCTGCTTCTCTGTATATCCCTCACTTTTCACCAAATGTTTCCTGGCCAACATTTTGGTGAGGTATGTAGAAAGAGGGCTGAGGCAAATGCTTCCTCAATTTTCTCAGTATTTTAAACAGGAACATGGGCATTTTTCAGTTGTAATAATAAGATTTTTGAGGAGACAGTATGAAATAGAGGATCTCGGGCATTTGCTTGGATTTAACAGAAGCATTTGATTTGTGTACCTTGCAGACACGAAATATTTTATTGGTTTTTGGTACTTTTCTTCAGAGGAATCGGTCATCTTACTTGGGCAGGTTTATATAACAAATATTTCAACTGCCCAGCTGTTTAGTATTTATTTTTAAATCTACACTTATAATAAATTGTAATGTTTTTGGGAAACCTCACTTTTGTAACTAAGAAATAGGATGCGGAGGAAAAAAGAGAGAGAGAAAGGTAAAATGTTACTTACTGTCACAGTAGCCTTGCGTGGTTATGTTAGTAAGATCAACAACATGGTAGAAAATTTTTGCCAAGATGTTAATAATGTAAATCCAAACCACATAAAATTACTTGGTGTGTCATACATACCATAAAGTAAATAAATAATGATGTTTCTGGTTGGCAGTTTCTTTTAGGCCTGCCCTTGAACAATGATCAACACATGACTGTCGATATTGAGCATCCTTTGTCACCATTATCATGCGTAGTCACCAGGATAGGAAGTAAAATTTAACCAATGATGATAATAATAATGAAAAGGCACAAGTACAACAAAATAATGCCCATCTGTAGGTATGAAAAAATGTGGAGAAGTGGCTGTAATTTTTGTTCCAATTGATATAGAGCTGTGACATTGATGTTTTTTAAAGGTCTTGGAACACACTTTCAAATAATCAATTATTCGTTCAAAATTTGCAAATTCTGCTGACTGTCACTGCATTTCTAAAGGTGGGCTATTCCAATGAAAATTTGTGATGGATTGGGACTTAAACCTGCGTGTCCCAATCCAGCACACATTTTTGTCACCGAATGATAGACTTACTTTAAAAATGCTGTTAAAGTCAGCAGAATTTGTAAATTGTGAATGAATAATTGATTATTACTTTCATATATGCCTGCAGACCATCACAAATGTCTGTTTCTTTGGCAAAGACATTTCATATCACTTTCAAATGCTACACAGCATTGTTCTTCAAGAAATGTATATAATTACGGTCATTGACTTACACATTTTGAATTGTGTCCTCTTCGTATTTTTGTTGCACTATACAGCAGCTCATACTTAGATTAGTCAATATCAAATAATATGTACAGCTGTGTGATGCAATAAATCAAAACAAACTGCTTTTTTATCCATGTTGAATGTGATGAACACTGCAGCTGAACATTAGTGAATAATGAAACCAACACAAGCATCGATTTCATTACTCGCCAACAATATGAACGTTATGTAGACATCAACAAAATGGCATAGAGTACCTAAATGTGTTGAATTCTTATGTTTGAAAATGCAGGTTAAATAAATTTGGACAAAAAAGTATTATTGTACTTAAAGAGTAAAGAGATCACTTCCGAAAAAAGAGGTGCTAAGTTGTCAATGGGTATGTACACACAAAGTACTGAAGACTTGCTAGCTTTTGGACAAATACTTTTACAAGCCAAACTACAAATGTGACACGCAATTGCCTTTATCTGTAAAAAGTACCAAATTATGTCTCCGGGCACTCTAATTCACTGATGAAATTATTTGCATTTAAGGCCTAGATATTAGTTTATGACTGTTGAAATATTGCAAGCGTAGGCTTCCGCGGCAGTTGTCACTATCAATAAAATTCTTCTGGGTATGATACTGCGTCGTCATTTTGTAAACTTTGCCGACGTTTCGGCCACTGTTGCAGGTGGCCTTCATCAGGGTCTGTGTCTGACTGCTGACTGTACGATCGCTTGGTGTTTATATACCAGCAGATGAAGGAGTGGAAGGGAGCGTAGGTTATCCTTTATTGGTGGCAACGCCCCTTTCCACCAATGGCGTGCAATAATATAACCACGACGCGGTATCATACCCTGAAGAATTTTATTGATGTTGAAATATTGTTATAGCAGTGCAGAGTAATGGAGCAATTTGAACAGACTAGCAGCAAACACATGACCTCTAACATTCAATGATAAATAATTATAATAAAATGTGAAATAAACATCTTAGTCAGACATCCAGGTTTTCTAGCAAACAGGGTCAGTTTATCTAAACAAATAGGATAAGTGTGTTGCACAGTTTTATCATGCCTCAATACTGAGTAACCAGATATAATAATAATCACATAGAAGCAACCAGTGGCCTCCATAAATGCATACAACAAACCCTGTGATATCAACAAGGCAAAAATCTTGTTGCGTCAATGACAGAGATTCATTTTTGATATCTGATGAAGCTTTTATTTCGATGCAGTTATGGCAAGTAGAAATAACACAGTGAATCTTGAGTACCTACATCTGTATGAATATATGTAAACTTCATTTGAGGGAGAACATTTTCTTCATACTTACTGTTAATTGTATAATGAATGTAACACACCATAATGTGGGAGTTGTAGATGCACTGCAGCCATGCTTGATCCCTTGCTGAGACAAAGAGATACCACGCTGCACAGACACTGGTATTGCCCTGAGAAAAAGTTGTTTTTAAACTGGGCTGAGCACCATCTGAGAAGTAATACATGCACCTATATGTTTTTGACAAGTGGGATATTTTTAAGTTAACCAGATGACATAAAAGACAATTACTCACAGTCCAGTGTTTAAGGCATTTTGATATGATAAATGAAATATTGCCACGAGACCCACATTAACCGACTGCTGGTGTGGCGCAAGGGATAGCAACACGCTGGCAGTCATTTAACATGGGTCTTGCAGCATTCATTAGCTCCTGTTTGCCCCACCAGTCACACCCGATGTGAAGAATGGTGTCACCCTGCTATAACTTACGCTGCAGCTGCCAAACAGCAGCCTATGAACTGACCAATTCCTCCAGCATCTATGATGCCCCACATAAGAACAGACATCTGGAGGACAGAAGACAACACACCACTGTGGGCGCCCTGGACATGTTGTACACTACTGCAGAGAGTGAATGCGAGTATTCGACGATTATTTTGCCGGAAGACGTAAGCCATCAGAGCAGTTCTATCCCAAGCAGTCACCTACTAGTGAGATCAGTCTACCTTTGGGAAGAAACCCATTGCTGTACCCTGGATGAAGTCGCTCCCTGACATGCCGCTGCTGTTCACCGTTGCCATACAGAGGTACCAGCCGCTCCCCTAGCTGCCGCACCCAGGAAAACTAAGCGAGGTGACCATCTACGGAGGTGAGGCCGCCGAAGATGAAAATCCTCCATGGGCGACAGTCGCCAAGATGTCGGGGAATCTCATTGAGGTCATAATTGATGGCCAACCTGTCTGGGCACTGGTTGATTCAGGAGCTTCTTTCTCTGTATTGTCAGATAATTACTGCCGCACTCTAAAAAAGACAATGTTCTGTGATACGGGAGTGACTGTGCTGGAGGTTGTAAATGGAAAGTATGGCTAGCCAGCAGGAACTTGTGTTGCAAGAATAACCAACAACAGGACCCAGCCGTTTGAATTTGTCATTTTAACAGAATGTAGTCATAATGTCATTCTCTGATGGGACTTCCTTCAGGCATCCCAAGCTATCATTGACTGGAAGATCTGAGCTGCAAACTGAGGAAGTCGTTCCTACGGGTACACATAATACAGAATTTTCTGGGAAGTTATTTGCCGTTGACCTTGTGATGATCCTGCCGTTGACAATTAGAAGAGTTCCAGTCACAAACACAAATGATTGGTTCAACTGTCAAGTGCTTGGTGATAGCAAAAAGTTTATCAGGCTCACCAAAGAAATTTACTTACCAGTGACTATCATAAGCATTACCGGTGGTTGAGGACAGATTTGGATAACTAATTGCCATGAGCAGTCACAACTTATCCCCAAAGGAATGTGTATCGGGACAGCTGAATCAATCCAGGACAGTGAGCTCAATGTCATCAACGAAGACCCATGCTCTGCTGTTAGTACTGACAATACGCTGGAGGAAACAACCGTGGAACTACCAATAGGGCCCAGACTGACCAAGGAACAGTGCCAGCAGGTGTTAGCTATACTGCGCCAATTTTCAGGTTCATTCACACCTCAGCGTCAGATGAAATGGCTCACGCTAAGGCATCGTATCAATACTGGGAATCATCCGCCAATTAGCCAGTGTTCATATAGTGTCGCGAGCTCAAAGACGGATAATTCGGGAGGAAGTGGAGAAAATGTTACACAATGACATTATTCAATCTTTGGAGAGTCCTAGGTCATCTCTGGTGGTTCTCGTAAAGAAGAAGGATGGCACGTGGCAATTCTGTGTGGCTGAACAGAATCACAAAGAAAGATGTCTTCCCATTGTCACGCATTGACGACACCTTAGACTGCTTGAAAGGAGCTACATACTTCTCAACTATGGACATGCAGACAGGTTACTGGCAAATCGAGCTTAACGAAACTGACAGGGAGAAGACGGCTTTTATTACACCTGACGGCCTCTATGAATTCAAAGTACTGCCATTTAGATTATGCAATGCTCCGGCCACATTCGAACGCATGATGGACAACTTGCTTCGACACCTTAAGTGGATGACGTGTCTTTGCTATTTAGATGACTGTCACTTTCTTGAAAATATTTGAAGAACACCTGAGTTGCCTGTCAACTGTGTTGAAGTGTGATCAGACTGCAGGACTCCGCCTCAATCTAAAGAAGTGCCTCCTCATTGCCAACGAGATAAAAATCCCAGGGCACCTAGTCAACGGAGATAGTGTCCATCCTGATCGAGATAAAGTAAGGGCAGTCACAGAATTACCAACTCCGCAGCACATTCGTGTGTGAGAATGTTTTCTCGGGCTGTGCTCATACTACCAACATTTCATAAAAGGATTTTCTAACAAGCCACACCCATTGCAAGAACTTCTGCAGGGAGACGCCATGTTTTACTGGGTCGAGACAAGAGAATGGGCTTTCCAGGTATTTAAGGAGGCTAAGTTCTACTCCAGTTCTAGCCTTGTACAACGAGAATTCGAAAACTGGACTTCACACAGATGCCAGTAGTTATGGGATTGGTGTAGTGCTTGAACAAGTTCTGAAAAGGTGATAGCCTACACATCAAGAGTACTCTCAAAGTCCCGAGATAAACTACTTTAGATTAGATTATATTAGATTAATACTTGTTCCTTAGATCATGTATACGACATTTCGTAATGATGTGGAACGTGTCAGTTTAGTAAATTATGTCTATACTTGACAATCTATATTTTAAGAATTTTTTTTGTAATTTTTTTTTAATTTTTTTATATTTTTTTAATATATTTTTTTTATGTTTTATCTAAAAATTCATCTACATTGTAGAAGGAGTTGCCATTCAGAAATTCCTTTAATTTCTTTTTAAATACTAGTTGGCTATCTGTCAGACTTTTGATGCTACTTGGTAAGTGACCAAAGACTTTTGTGGCAGCATAATTCACCCCTTTTTGAGCCAAAGTTAGATTTAACCTTGAATAGTGAATATCATCCTTTCTCCTAGTGTCGTAGCTATGCACACTGCTATTACTTTTGAATTGAGTCGGATTGTTAATAACAAATTTCATGAGTGAATATATATATTGTGAAGCTACAGTGAGTATCCCTAGATCCCTAAATAAATGTCTGCAGGATGCTCTTGGGTGGGCTCCAGCAATTATTCTGATTACACGCTTTTGTGCAATGAATACTTTTTTACTCAATGTTGAATTGCCCCAGAATATGATCCCATATGAAAGCAGTGAATGAAAATAGGCGTAGTAAGCTAATTTACTGAGATTTATATCACCAAATTTTGCAATGACTCTGATAGCATAAGTAGCTGAACTCAGACGTTTCAGGAGATCTTCAATATGTTTCTTCCAATTCAGTCCCTCGTCAATGCAAACACCTAAAAATTTTGAATATTCTACCTTAGCTACAGATTTATGTTCAAAGTCTAAATTTATTAATGGTGTCATGCCATTTACTGTATGAAACTGTATATACTGGGTTTTATCAAAGTTTAATGAGAGTCCATTTGTAGAGAACCACTTAATGACTTTCTGGAAGATATCATTTACAATTTCATCAGTTAATTCCTGTTTGTCAGGTGTGATAGCTATATTTGTATCATCAGCAAAAAGTACTAGCTTAGCATCTTCATGTATGTAGAATGGCAAGTCATTAATATATATTAAGAACAGCAAAGGACCCAAGACCGAACCTTGTGGGACCCCATTTTTAATAACTCCCCAGTTAGAAGAATTAATTGTGTCATCTACATCATGTGAACTGCTTATTTCAACTTTCTGCACTCTTCCAGTTAAGTATGATTTAAACCATTTGTGCACTGTCCCACTCATACCACAATACTTAAGCTTATCTAGAAGAATCCCATGATTTACACAATCAAACGCCTTTGAAAGATCACAAAAAATCCCTACTGGTGATGTCCGGTTATTCAAAGCATTTAATATTTCATCAGTGAAGGTGTATATAGCATTTTCAGTTGAAAAGCTTTTTTGAAAACCAAACTGACATTTTGTTAGAACTTTATTTATACTAATATGTGAAGCAATTTGAGAATACATAACTTTTTCAAAAATCTTTGATAAAGCTGTCAGAAGTGAGATGGGCCGGTAGTTGTTGACATCGTATGTATCCCCTTTTTTATGCAAAGGTTTAACGATAGCATATTTCAGTCTATCTGGGAAAATACCCTGCTTTAATGAGCTATTACAAATATGACTGAGAATCCTACTTATCTCCTGGGAACAAGTTTTTAATACCCTGCTGGAAATGCCATCAATTCCATATGACCGTTTACTCTTGAGAGAGTTTATTATTTTCCTAATTTCAGAAGGTGAGGTGGGTGGAATTTCAATTGTATCAAATTGTGTGGGTATGGCCTCTTCCATTAATTGCCTTGCTCCTTCTAATGAACATTTAGATCCTATTTTCTCCACAACATTTAAAAAGTAATCATTAAAAATGTTTTCAACTTCTGACTTTTTGTTGATAAAGTTTTCATTTGTTTTGATGGTAATACCCTCTTCCTCTGCTCTTGGTTGCCCTGTCTCCCTTTTAATAATATTCCAAATTGTTTTAATTTTATTATCAGAGGAGCTAATCTCAGACATGATGCACATGCTTCTTGATTTTTTAATAACTTTTCTTAATGTAGCACAGTAGCTTTTATAATATTTTATTGTTTCTGGGTTATTACTCTTTCTTGCGGACAGATATAGTTCCCTTTTTTGGTTACACGATATTTTTATACCTTTAGTAAGCCATGGTTTTTTGCATGGTTTCTTAGAATTAAATTTTACTAATTTCTTGGGGAAACAGTTATCAAATACCCTTACAAATGTATCGTGAAATAAATTATATTTTAAATTAACATCAGGTTCCTTGTAAACCTCATCCCAGTCTAACTGCTGTAGACTTTCTTTGAAATTTTTAGTTGTTAAGTCATTAATCGAGCGCACTATTCTGGTGGACAGTTTCGAATTACTGAACGGAGCTATTTCATATACTGTTACTAGCTGTGCACCATGATCCGAAAGACCATTCTCAATGGGACAAGCATTTATGTTGTTAAACTTATCTTGGTCTATAAAAAAGTTATCTATCAATGTACTGCTGTCCTTTACTACCCGAGTAGGAAAATCAATAACGGATGTCAGATTGAATGAGCCAAGTAAGACTTCCAGGTCTTTCTTCCTATTACACTCTTTCAGTGAATCTACATTGAAATCACCACAAATAATAATTTGCTTCCCCCTATCTGACAGATAGCACAACAAGGCATCCAAGTTTTCCAGAAATAACTGAAAGTTCCCTGAAGGGGACCTATATACTGTTACAATTATAAGATAATCATCATTAAGTTTAAGCTGGCAGGCACATGCTTCAATATGCTGCTCTACACAAAACTTTTTTGTTTCTAAATTTTTTACACTGTGATAGCTTTTGGCATATATGGCAACTCCTCCTCTTATCTTATTATCTCTACTTACATTTGAGACTAATTTATATCCACTGACATTCACATTTTCCATACCGGTGACAATGTGATGCTCAGACAGGCATAGTATATCTATTACATTATCAGTTTCTATAGCATCTAAACAAACTAAAAGCTCATCTATTTTATTCTTTAGTCCCCCAATATTCTGGTGAAAAATGCTAACATTATTTTTTACTTTACTTCTCTGAGAAATATTTGATTTTTCAACATTTTTAGCACCTGCCTGCCTGAGCTTCTCACTGGACACTGATCTTAGCCTAAAAAAGAAGTACCTTCATGAATTGCAGTGTCCCCCCTTAAGGACTTTGCTATCAACCCAGCTAGTTTCCCCTTCCCTTTCCTATTGAGATGTAGGCCATGTCTAGTGAAATCCCACCTATCAATAGCATCCACAGGAACCAAACCGATGTCCGACAGAGTGTCCGCCCTAAGCAGTTGATCAATCTCCATATTGACTCTCCTGACGGAGCGGTTCAATTGGGGTTGATCGTACCGCATGAAAGCAGGCAACAGTCCAACATTTGTCTGAGTCGTTGCAGAAGCTATTTTAACCAGGTCACACTCAATATTGTAGCCCTGATCCCTATCAATGCTGTTTCCCACCCCACCCACTATAACAACATGATCCTGTTTTGTGAAACCCTTACACAAGGAACCTATATCCTCTACCACCTGGCTTAGACCTGCACTGGGCTTGAAAATGTTTGTGACCTGGTACCTGTCACCTAGTTTTTCCTGTAAAATCTGGCCCACACCTCTTCCATGACTACTTCCTAACAACAGAACTTTCCTCCTACTATCTACTTTTTTTGAAACCGTTGGTTTCCTTGTGAAAGTCTGTTGCTTCCTAACTGCACCTACTTCTAAAGGAGCCTCTTCCTCACTTGACTGTGGTAGCAAGGAAAATCTATTGGTTGTGCCAATTGTGAAGCTGTCAGGAACTATACTCTCTCTGTGGCCCCTGTTCCCTGCTACCACTTCCCACCCATGCTCACCCTGCTCCCCCCTTAACCTCGTAAGTTCCTCCCTAGCACTATCCAGTTCAGCCTGAAGGGCCCTAATCTTCCCTTCCTGTTCAGCTATTTTTCTGTCCCTTGAACACACTTTGCAAAACAAAGGAAGAGACTCATTTGCTTCCCTCTTTCCCACACCGCTACATCCCCCCCCCAATGAAACCACTTGTTACAACAGCTGCATTGAAACCCAAAACGAACAAACCTACTGCAGCTCAAACACATTGCATTCATGATTGTTACTACGTGATATTGACAATATATATTAACTAATAATACAAGGGTTACTAAATTTGCTTAGGACACTAAAATACGTGTAAGCTGTTAGTAAATGCACTTAAAATTGCGGTATAACACTAAATTTTCACACTCGCGAATTTGGCCTATGAATGTACACAAAACAACTTTTCGCGATTAATGAGCCAATGCGCGAAAAAAGAAAAGAACCTTTAATGGTGAGCTTGAAGACGACACTAATAAACGTATTTAGTTAGTTAACTGTGTTAAATGCACTTAAAATTACGGAGAAACGCTAAATATGAACACTCGGAATTTAGGCCTAACAAGGACGTATGTAAACAAACCGTACTTTTAGTGATTACTGGATAAATACGTGAGTAAAAGAAAAACCTTTAATGGTAAGCTTTAAGAGCACTGTAATAAATGTTTTTAGCTACTTATAGTGTTAAACTACGCTTTATTTCTACTTAAATTACTTATCTTTTCCGATCGCTCTGACACCGCACGTTTGGCCTACAACTAAGAAAGAATGTCTCGCAGTTATCTGGGCTATCAACAAGTTCTAGTCATATTTATTGAACAAACCATTCACCGTCATGACAGACCACAATTCGTTGTGTTGGCTGACTAACTTGAAGGATCCATCTGGTCAACTAGCAAGATGGGCACTAAGACTCCAAGAGTACGACGTCACAGTAGTATTCAAGAAGGAGCACAAACAAAAGGATGCCGACTGCCTTTCAAGGAATCTATTAGAGGAACACAACAGCATGAATGAAATTTCAGCCCTCACTGTATTAGGTGATGTTACAGTTGAACAGAGGGTAGATCCAGCACTATTAAAAACCAAAGAGGCCTTGGAGAAAGAACGGACCATTGGAGAGTTCCAACTTATAAACGGGACACTGTATAAGAGCAAGTATGATCCACTGGGCTCCAAAAGGCTACTGATCGTTCCAGCTCAACTCCAGCGATATTCACAAGTATTTCCACAATGCTCCAATATCCGGTCTCCTGGGATTCGTGAAGACTTTAGACAGAATCAGAAGCAGGTATTACTGGAAAGGTCTCTACTGATCTGTCAAACACTATGTGAGTCACTGTAAAGTGCCAGTGATGGAAGCATGTGCCGCAATTACCTCCAGGGCATCTCATAGCAATTCCACTTGCAGCAGCTCCATTCCACCGAGTTGGGATCTATCTTTTAGGGAGGTTCCTGAAATCAACAACCAGTAACCGATGGATAATAGTCTACACTGACTACCTCACATGCTACATTGTCACCAAACCTGTGCCGACTGCAGAGGCTCAAGAGATTGCAAAATTTCTTGTAGAAGACATTATTTTGACGCATGGAGCACGACGCCTGGTGATATCTGATCGTGGAAAAGTATTCCAGTCAAAACTAGTATCAGAGGTAATGTCGCGTTTTGACATTGTCCACAGAATAACAACTGCATACCATCCTCAGACAAATGGTCTTACAGAACATTCTAACAAGACATTAGCAGATATG
Source organism: Locusta migratoria (assembly GCA_026315105.1). NCBI lineage: Eukaryota > Metazoa > Arthropoda > Insecta > Orthoptera > Acrididae > Locusta > Locusta migratoria. The sequence continues at coordinate 128,886,619 of CM048745.1, read as the reverse complement.
CTGTCGATGTTGAGCAGAAGGATTGGGATACAATACTGCCAGTCGTGACATTTGCTTATAATACCACAAAACAAGACACCACAGGCTTCAGCCATTTTTCCTGCTCCATGGCCATGAAGCTGAGATGACAATGGATACGCTGTGCCCGTTCCAACCAGACGACACTCAGTATGACTATGTGAAATAGCTCATCACCAGGGTCGAAGAAGCAAGAAAGCTGGCTTACATACAGACACTGGACGTCCAGGAGAACAACCGTCAGCGGTATAACGACAAGCACTGACCTTCTGTGTGTACAGCCCAGGAGATTTGGTATGGATTTTTATCTCCATACGGAAAGTTGGATTATCAGAGTTGTTGAAGCAATACTTTAGTCCATATCATGTCATATGCCACCTGTCAGACGTCACATACAAAGTTGAGGATTATGAGCTATCGTCAAAATGACAAAAACGAAGAGACATTGTTTACGTCCTCCGCATGAAGCCTTACTACAATCCTGAAGAGCAGATAAGCGAAAATGGCTTCTTGTTCAAGGACTCTAAGGACAGTAATGATACTGATGAAGCCATGACAGGAACGTTTATCGTCGATAACCGTGCAGAAGGGAAGGATTCTCCAGAACTGCCATCCAGATGACCCATGACAAGATCAAGAACATTGCAGCAGGCTCCAAAGGGAACCTAACAGCGGGTCGCTGTTCGTTCAGGAGAGGGAGCAATGCCGCGAGACCCCAAGTTCACCAACTGATGGTGTGGCGCAATGGATAGCATCACCGATTGCAGTGCTGAAGGTCATCGGTTCAATCCTGGGCACCGACAAAAATTTATTTCTTTGTAATTAACATTTCCAGAATGTTCTACATGTTTCTTATGTTCACTTCTAATTTCTACTAGTTTCTTAGTTAACTATCTTCTAATTTCTGGTACATTCTGTCTGTGTATAAATAGCAGAGCACTCTGCCCGAGAAGCAGTCAGCGCTGCATGTACATTTCAGTTTGCAATAAACCTGTTTTCAGTATTAGTGCTGTGTTCAGTCGACAACCCTGCCTTTTAAGTCAAGCCTACTTCCATTTCAATGCGACTATGATCTGTTCCATGGGTTTTTGTAAATCTATACTAAACGAACAACTGCATGAATGGTGGTTTATCTATTGTTGCAGTGAAATCCCTGAACCTCATCCAGTTGGACAAAGACATAATTCTCTGCAAAATATTTGTCAGTGAGATTTCCCAAGAAGTCTTCCACGAAAGATAGGATATGTATGGATAGCTTATCAATCTTTAGATGTCCACTATTTGTATATTATACAATCGGTTCCATTTGTGTCAAACAATAGTCCTAGGCTTTCACCACAAACACACACAGTAAGGGTACCATTTATGCCAACCAGAACACTGTCCAAAGAGGTTGAAGTAGCAGAATTTGGATGATCTATAATTTGGCTCTGAAAGACTGATACAACTATTCCAGGTTATAAGCACCGGTCTCCCAAACCAAATAACTTTCATCTTCACTATTGTAAAACTGCAGGACGTGACTCGCAATGTGTTTACTTAGCACATATCTCAGTCTTGGACAGTGGCATAGCAAACATAACTGGTGCCTGCAGCATGACACTATTTACTCCCCCTTGTTTTCCGAAACACACACAATATATAGAGTTTACCTATAATGAGATTACAATAAAAACTGCAGTAGAAAGTAAGTACCTATCTGAAAATACCTATAGTTTATTACAAATAGTTACTACCTAACTCTGCTTCTTCAAAATACTGTTACTGTTTTTTGCAATAAATATGGACACAGATTTAGGTCTAGTTAAAGAATTTCCTGGAAATCTTGTTTGTCTTGCAGACCATTTAGTGACCCTTTGTGGCTTCCGAAGTGTGCTAAATGCTGTTCCTCAAATTTGCTATGCCACTTGTATTGGATTAAGAGTTGCTAAGGTGCCACATCTTCCACAAACTGTGTAAGCACCATCGTACCAGTGCTCAATCCAGGTAAAGACCCACTAGATGTAGACAGCTATCGGCCCATCAGGCTTATGAAGGTGAGCCGGCAGTTGTAATGGCTCCTTGAATCTCGAGGCATGCTGGGTCCATGCCAAGGTGGTTTCCGCAAGGGGCGCTCAACCTTGGATAACTTAGCCCATCTTGAGTCTGCCATCCGGACAGGGTTCTCTCGACGTCACCATCTTGTAGCCGTGTTCTTTGACTTGTCAAAGGCATATCATACGACCTGGCAACACCACATTTTAACCACATTACATGGGTGGGGACTCCGGGGCTCACTCCCAGTTTTTATCCAAAACTTTTTAATTGTTTGTACCTTTCATGTTCAAGTTGGTGCATCCTCTAACACCCTGCACGTCCAGGAGAATGGGGTGCCTCAGGGCTCTGTTTTAAGCGTTCCACTGTTTTTAGTGGCCATTAACGGCTTAGTGGCAGCAGTTGGGTCATCAGTATCGCATTCATTGAATGCTGATGACGTCTGCATCTATTTTAGCTCATCTAGCATGTGTGTTGCAGAACAACAGGGGCTCTCTCTCATGGGTTCCAATTTTCTGCTGCCAAAACGTGCGTTATGCACTTCTGTCGTTGATGGCCAGAGTTGTATCTTGACAGCCAACTACTCAATGTAGTTGAAACGCATCAATTTCTAGGACTGGTATTTGATGACCGGCTCACATGGCAACCACATATTCGCCAACTGAAACAGAAGTGCTGGCGGCACCTCAACGCCCTCTGCTGCCTTAGCAGTACCACTTGGGGTGCAGATCCTAGTACCCTGCTGCGTTGTTACACAGCCCTTATTCTGTCTCATTTGGACTACTGGAGTGTAGTATATGGTCCCGCATCGCCCTCGGCACTGCAGATGTTGGATCCTATCCACGACTGTGGAGTTAGGCTCGCGACAGGGGCTTTCCGAACTAGCCCTGTGGACAGTCTCCTTGTGGAGGCTAGAGTGCCTCCTCTGCGAATCAGGCGGCAACATCTGCTGGTGAATTACACAGCCCATGTGTATGGTATCCCTGCTCATCCCAACTACCGCCTACTTTTTCTGTACGGTGTACTCCATATCCCACAAAGGCAGCTGAGGTCGGGTTTGACTGTTAGTGCCCATGTTTGGTCTCTCCTGAGTGACCTGGAGTCTCTTCCTCTGCCATCTCTGATCAAATTCCAGTCTCATATGCCACCATGGTGTATTCCTCGACCTGTTATTCGACTGGACTTGTCGCAGAGCTCCAAACACTCTTTCCACCCTGAGATCCTTCACCGTTAATTTCTGTCAATTCTTGATGGATACCAGGGCTCCACGGTTATCTACACAGATGGTTCAATGGCAGAAGGTCTCATTGGCTTCGCCTATATGCATGTAGGACACAACGAACAGCCCTCCTTACCGGAGGGCTGCAGTGTGTTCACAGCAGAGCTGGTGGCCATCCTTCGTGTACTCAAGCATATTTCTGCCTGCCCCGGGGAGTCCTTCCTCATTTGCAGTGACTCCCTGACCAGCCTACAGGCTCTCAATTAGTGCTTCCCTCACCATACTTTGCTTCAGGCCATCCAAGAATCCCTCTATGCCATCGACAGACGTGGGCGGTCAGTAGTCTTTCTGTGGACAACAGGACACGTTGGTATCAACGGGAACATGCTAGCAGATAGGTTAGCAAAGGAGGCTATCTATAAACCTACCTTGGCTATAGATCTCCCAGTTACTGACATCCATTCCCAGCTGCACAGCCGAGTTCTTGGGATGTGGAATGCAGAATGGCATTCCCTCCAAACACCCAACAAGTTACGGGCGATAAAGGAGACAACGCAGGTGTGGAGGTCCTCTATACGGACTCCTCGCAGGGACTCTCTTGTCCTCTGCTGACTCTGCATCGGCCATACTTGGCTGACGCACAGTTACGTTCTGCGTCGTGAGTACCCTCCTCATTGTCGATGTGGTGAGCATTTGACAGTCACCCATATCTTGAAGGAATGCACTTATTTCGCCACTCAAAGGCAGCGTTTTAATCTCCCTGACTCCTTAACTTATTTTAGGTGACAATGCCTCTGTGGATGATGCTGTTTTAAATTTTATTCGTAACAGTGGACTATATAAGTCCATCTGATGTTTATTGACTATGATTTATCTATTTGCTCTGCACCTGCTTAATTTTTGTTTAGGCAGGTGATTTCATTGTGTTAGTGTCTGGACGTCCTTTTATCTCTGCCACCTCGCAGCCTAGATACCCTGGTATTCTCTTTTAAATCTATTCTTTCTCCCCCCCCCCCCCTTTTTTTTTTTTTTTTTTTTTTTTTGCTTCTGTTATTTAAGATGTCTTCCATCTATGGTTTGCCATATTTTAACACTTTCTGTCAAATTTTAACGATCTTTCATGTCATCTCTTTGATTGGAACAAGGGACTGATGACCATAGTAGTTTGGTCCATTTATATCCCTAACCAATCAACAAATTGCGCTGAATTTCTCACTAAATAAATTAAGGCTCCAAATTCATTTTCAGTCCATCAAATGGTGCAACTTCATGGAAGAAGTTTCAGCATTTGTATCTATCTCAGTGTTTATGGTTGTAGTTATAGTATAATTATTAAGCCCACCCACTAAGGAGCACTTTTGGCTAGTTCTCCTTCTATGCTCTCTTCCATTCCCAATATCTCTTGAGCTTTGCTGATAATTTCTCCTTGCTCTCCTGTGAAAGGGGCTTCTGACATTTATGGACTCTTGGTTGTGAGGTCCCAGACTCTACCATATAGCACAACATTTGTAACAATCTTGTACCTCAAGATCAGAGATCCCAGCCAAATCCACATCCTTTAGTGCTTCATTAAGCCACAGTCTTGTAGCTTTTAACCAATGAGAAGATCTTCTTGGTAAGCCTATTTTGTTTTCAGAACTTGAGCCATTGACTGTGCAGTTAGAGCTGTGACCTATCATACATCACCAAGATGCACAGCAATCCTGAAACAGACTATTTACATCGTGAAATCTGAAGTCTTCACACTTGGGTTTGGGGGTCTCCTCAACACCATAGATGAATGGTTGCCTTGTGTAACACATTGTAAACAAAATGGACTGCTTGCATCAGTAGAACAGTGAATTCAGTTCACTAGGTGGTTAGAACGGATCCTAATCTGCTTGGCTGCACAACTGATACACCTGAGTCTTATATGCTCTCAACTTCACAACCATGTCTATCTCTGATCTCTGGTGATTTCTTAATCATTGGGAAGGGGAAAGGGGGAGAAAAAAAAACAAAGGGTTGTGTGGCTTAGTCACATTCTCTTTCCAAATCAATGCAACAATCATAATACTGTGATTAGCTTGTAAGTTTCATCATAATAATACAATTATGAATCAAAAATTTTGAATGTAGTGTCAGACTTCTCGAGTCATTGTCAAGTCAGTATGTACAATAATGGGACCGTTTGTGTTCATGATCTTTAACATGAACATATTCAAAATTTTTATTTCAGTAATTTTATTATTGTAATGACACAGTGTGGTAACATATTTTATAACTTAAGCACACTCCTATTTTGACGAAGACAGTGTCACCTAGTTTAATGAAGTGGGAGCAGCTGAGGATGGCAGCTAGTTCGGCTGAAACTGGTAATGAAATAAAATAAATTGTTTCCTCATAAGCAGTCATGGCAGTAAATAAAACAAAATTATATCTGGTGTTTCCCAAGGAAATGTTGTAGGCCCTCTGTTGTTATTATTTTATATTAATGATCTAGAGATAATGGAAAGTCTAGGTTGGAATGTCAATAATATGAAGATAAGTAGCAACTCGTCACAAAGACGATTGCTGAGCCACAAACAGGTACATATAAAAGGCAATTATTTTGAGACAACTTTAATTTTTGGCCACTAAATTCATCAGAAAAAGAGCATACATGCATTCACACAATCATTCAGTCATATCTCCTGCACACTTGACCACCATGTCTTGTCACTGTGGTACAACTTGCAACTTAACAGTGAATGAGGAAGGGAGGAGAAGGGGTAGGATGCAGGGCAAGGGTGGGGATAGAACATTCCGCATGCCTGGTGTAGTGTAAAGGTACTGATACGCGAGAAGTGAGATGCAGGATGTAGTGAAGAAACCATAACAGATAGGATGGACAGAGGACATAAAGAAGGTACAGAAAAGAGCAGTTTGTTTTATATTATTGTGCAATATAGAAGATAGTATTTTCGGTGTGATTTGTGAGGAGGAGTGGCAATCATTAAGACTAATAGGTGTTTAGCTGCAATTAGTTCTATTTATGATATTTCAATAACCAGCAATATTTTTGAAAAGAAAAACTATTTTGTTCATCTCCACCCTAAGAGAGAAGAATTGCTATTAAAATAAAATAAGAAAACTCAAATTGCAGGATTTAGGTGTTTGTTTTTCTCATGTGCTATTTGAGAATGGAAGGGCAGAGAAATAATGTGAAAATATTTTCATGAAACCTTTGCCAGGCAATTTATTGTGAATGTATACCTAATAATAATAAAAATAATAATAATAATATTTCATAGTTTTGCAGGTAATATGGCAAATAAACAGGTGGGTACAAGAACATTAATAATTAATTAACAAAGTTAACTTCTTGAATAAAGGATTAACTTTTAACTTAATAAAAATATTAATGGATTCTTCAACTTTTGTTGACTTCCTTTGAGTCCAACAATCATTAATTACATACCTACTATTTATTACAAAAATGATGATGCACTACCCACGAAAATCATGTTCTTACAAATTTACGCCTGTAGGTCATTAGGTGTGTGGTTGCTGTGGGGTGTGTGGCACTGATGTAAACAATCAAGTGCTAATTGTGGATTGTTCAATTACTGAGCTTTGGTTGAGTATTATTTTCTGTTAGTGCCTTGAATGTGAAAACTAAATCATGGTATTGGACTCTAACTCTGTAAAAGATGAAAAACTGTGCTCATATTTAAGTAAATACATTAATTATATTTAGTAAATATAATATCCCTGTACCCTTGTTTCCTAAACAAGACTCACTCTCAGAAATAATTTCAACATCTTGATATTGACAGAAATATGTGCCTTATATCAGAGCCTTTCTGATTCTCTGGTATTCTCCTATGAATGAACATTGATATCTGCATCCATACTGTGCAAGCCATGTCATAGTTTGTTCTACCACCATTATTTCCTCCTCCTATTTCAGTCACATATGGCTCATGAAAAAAAATGCTGGTATGCCTTCTTGTGGGCTTTAATTTTATCCTCATGGTCTCCTTGTGAGACATAATCAGGAGGAACCGATGTATTGGTTGATTCTTCAAAAATGCATGCTCTCAGAACTTTAACAGAAGCCAGTATCATGTACACAATGTTGCAGCATCTGCCCCTGGAATTTTCCAATCTCTCCCCCCCCCCCCCCCACCCACAAATTTCGAGCTCTACCCCTGCCCACAGTACTCAAACTCGTAGTCACTATGTACTAATTCCAGTAAGAGTAAGATAGTCCTCGCAGCCAGTGGTGTAGTGGTCAGGGCAACTGCCTAGAAAGTGGGAGACTCGGGTTCGAATCCCGGCTGGGTACACTTTTTCAGCTTTGCTCATGCGAATTTTATGACATATATTCTGTGAATAAGAAAGAATAACAACCATAGGATCAGAAGTGGTGTTTGTTCTTTAAGAGAAAATGCCACATGTATAGATATAATATGCCAGTGATGGGCAATGGTTCTTTTGTTAGTGGGGAGGGGTGGGCAAGTTTGGAGCCCTTACTCTTACAGGAATTAGTACATAGTGACAACGAGTTTGAGTACTGTGGGCAGGTTAGAGCTGGAAATCTCTGTCTAATGGGAGGCGTGCTTTGGTAGTCCTTGCAGGTGCGGTGATCACTGTGTCCCCACTGGTGTAGTGGTCAGCGCAACAGCCTAGAAAGCAGGACACCTAGGTTTGAATCCCGGCTAGGTACACATTTTCAGCTTTGCCCATGCTCAGTGAATGTCATATATTCTGTGAATATGAAAGAATAACAACTGCAGGATCAGAAGTGACATCTGTTCTATTGACATGGACACCACATGTATATATACAAATCTCCCTTTCAAGGAGAGTTTGAGTCTTGGAAGAAGTCTGGAGGATTGAGATCCAGCGAGTGTGGTGAATGCTCAAGTAGCACAACACAGCCAATATTGTCAATCAGTTCCCACAAACAAGTGGGTGATGTAACTTAAAAATCTGCCATACTCACCAGATCTCAATCCTCCAGAAATCTCCCTATTTCCTTGAGTCAAACTCACCTTGACAAGGCTTGATGATATTCCTGACATTCAACAAAATGTGACAAGACTTTTGAACATCATCCCAAATGATGACTCCATGCAAGTCTCCAGGACATGTATCGAAGAACTCAGCATTGCATAGTTATGGGAGATGACTATTTAAAAGGACTGTAAGTTAACTGTAGTTCATGGTTCATCTACATTAATGTTACATGACTATTCACCAAACTTTATTGTCAGAGGTTGTATATTGTGAAAAGTAACAGTCCCAAAATATTCCCCTGGCCAACCAAATTGTTGATCTGATAGTCCGTACACTCTTATCTTGTTCATTTGGCGACAGTACAGAAACTTATGGAATGCCCTGCGGAGGTCAAATGTTCAAATGTTTGTTAAGCTTATGGGACTTAACTACAGGGTCATCAGTCCCTAAACTTACAAACTACTTATCAACTACTTTATACTAAGGACGATGCAAATATCCATGCCCGAGGGGGGATTCAAACCCCCAACCGTAGTGGCCGTGCAGACCGTGACTGGAGCGCCTCAGTCCCCTCGGCCACTGCGGCCGGCCCTGCGGAGGTCAGGATAGATGGTGTCTACATGAAAGCCTATATCTATTGCTCTTATATATCATGAATGAATAGCACAAGTTGGATATTACACAATTGCTGCTTTTGGAACCCATTTTGATTCCTATAGAGATTTCTGGTATCCAGAAATGCCATAATACTCTTCCAAAATACTACAACTGACTGAAATCAGAGATAAAGGCCTACAATTTTGTGCATCCATTCTGTGAACTTTCTTAGAAATTCTACTGCTAGGAGGTCTGTCTAAAATCAAATCTGTATATACCATCAGGTCCAGTGGCCTTTCCTCTGTTGAGCAATTTCAGTTGCTCTTTTACCCTCTGTCATTTATTTCAATAATTTCCATTTTGTCGACCATGAAATGCTTTAGAGGAGGCACTACTGTGCAGTGTTCCTCTATAAAACAGTTTTGGAAAAAGATATTTAATATTTCGGCCTTTTGTGTGTGTCATCTTCTGTTTCAACACCATTACAACCACCGTGTGTGTACGCATATGTTTATGATCCATACACTGATTTAACATAAGACCGAAATTTCTTAGGATTTTCTTCCAAGTTGGTATATAAATATTATTTTTGAAATCAGTAAACACCTCTGCCATGTCCTTCCTCTTTACGCTAATTTTTGCATTGTATATTTTTTTCTTGTCTGAAGACTTTGACTACATTTACATTTGTAGTGAAGTTCTCTTTGCATTCATAGTAGTATTCTAACTCAGTAATGGAATGACGATGGATCTCTCCCATCTCTCATAACTTTACTCAGCACATAGTCGTCTAACATATATTGTGTGATGCCCATGAACTTTGTCCAGTTATGACCCACATTGTCAGCACTAGAGTCTAAATTTTCATGTTGAGCCATCAAGTACTCTGAAAACAGTCCCTTGCCACTTTTGCTAACAAAATATCTTTCTACCATTCTTGATACTTCTTTTACAGCTGTATTCATTGATGCCAAAGCAGCATTATGATTAAAGATTCCATCTTCTGCACTAACTGCATTTAAAAGTTCAGGTCTGTTTGTAAGCAAGTCTCGGATGTTATCTCCACGAGACATTTCTTTATTTAACTGCTCAAAGCCCTTGGAACAATTTAACTTGATTGTTTGTCCCTGAGTGTAGACTTTCATTACTGCTGACATCTGATTTCAGCCAGCTATTCATCCGTACTACTTTGTAAGCATTGTGACCACATATAATTGAAAGCAGTTATGGGATCTTTCCTTGTACATTCTTGCAGTTAACTATTACTATTCTCAAATTTTCTCTTTCTGTTCTGCTGTGGCAAGTTCTGCCCTGTATGGAATCTTATCGAGCCTTTGGTAGGATTTCTCCAACCTAAAAAAACCAAACATGTGCACTCAACCTAGATTCTGCTACCCTAGTAACCACTTCCTTGGTGTAGCGCATGCCTGACCCATTCAGAAGGATCCTATGTTTCTCTACCTGATAGCAGATGTTGAGAAATTTACATCCAAAATCACCACAGAATCATCTGAGCCTCTGGTTTAAGCCTTCCACTCAATCCCAAACCAAAGGATGGTAATTGGATCTGGGTACAATGCTACAAATAGATATCTTCACAAGACTGGCTGCCTTTATCAAATCTGCAAGCTGCCTGTAGCAACCAAAGATGCCTTTGAACCCTGGCAGCAGAAGTCAATGGTGCCAACACGGGCAACAGTTTTCAGTTGTGTGCACACAGCACTCTCTACCACCACTGGCATATAGCCTCCTCTGCATCTCAAATGAAGCTCCCCCAAGCAAGCAGAGTGTACACTGGCATTCTTCCTCCATCTACCCGCTATTTCCCTAAGGGTCTCCATCACTTGGTTAACATTGGAGCTCCAAATAACAAGCAAACTCACCCTCTACACTTGTTTAGACCTCTCAGGAAGATTAGCCATCACTGCAACAAGCAAAGCAGCCCATTCTGGCTCTGATGTACTACCAGCAGCAGAAAACACCTCAAACCTATGGCTGAGACGTTCAGGACAGAATTATGGCCGAGGCCTGATTTCACCTTCTGCCCAGAGATTCGCAGCCTTGCTATAGTTCGCCAATCGCCATCAGTCTAGAACTTGAATGTGCAGTGGCATGAGGAATCTCAGGCATTGCTACAGGCACCCGAGGTACCCCTGAATTCACCTCAGGTGCCCAGGTGACATCACAGCCAAGAGCAACAGCCTCAAGCTTGTCAACTGTGGCCAATATAGATTTCATCTGCTTATGAACAATGACCAGTTCCATATGAAGCTCTTCACAACAGGTCAGTCCCTAGCCATCTCTGTCTAGCCCTTTTCTCAATTCTGTAATATGCAACAATATGTCCTGAATAACCTCTTGAAAACAAAATCAATCAAAATTTAAGAATTAACTACTAAGAAAAATACAGGAAAGTTAAATTATGTAAACTGGTGGTCTGGAAGTGTGATGCAGGCAGCTACTAGCATTTACTCTGTCTATCTACCTGAAGCAATGGTCTCTCCTTTTTTTTCAAATTAACAAATCACAGACAAATTGTTACAGAGAAGTATGTAACAAATACACAAGAGAAAACTCTTAAAAATGAAAACTCAAATTAAATTTAAAAATTATCTACTAAGAAACATATGGAAGGTTAAATAAGTAACTTCGTGGTCTGGAGGTGTGACACAGGTGGCTTCTACGACTAATTAAAATAAATAATTATAATACTAAATGATTAAACTGCCACCCCCCTTTCCAGGGGATTACAATTCTTGTGAGTACGTGCTTGTCTACCACGGGGTCCCAGCCTTTGCAGCATTCCTTTACATTTTATGCTGCAAGCTTATTCTCCTACTACTCCTTTCCTCCTCTGCCTCTTATTTGGAAAGCTTTTTTGGTGCAGACCCCACTTAAACCTAATTCAATATGTAGGATACATAGTCCTGTTTTTATTTCTTTCCTGATATTCCTTACATCTTTTATTGATCACTATATGGTCCCCATAATTGGGTTTGACCTGCCACTACTTTTTTGCAAATTCTATAGCAGTCTGTGCCATGCAAGATAGGTCACCCAATGTGGTGTGCTTCCTGGTGCAGCCATTCCGTTGGAGGTGGGAGAGGGGATGGGGAACTCGGATACCTGCACAAGGAAGGAATCTTAGGGTTTAACGTCCCGGGTACCTGAACAGTGGTAGCCCCATGACTATGGGGGACTGAATACCTAGCAATTTAGTCCCCTCAAAATCCCAAACACCTGACCATGCAGGGATCACACTATTGGTGCCAGAGTTGTAAACTCCCCATGCATTCCATGGAGAATGTACCCATCATGACTGGGGCACAGGGACTTTGAGTTTCAATTACTGGCAGGTTAACAATTTTTGAGGCTTGGTGGCACCCATAGGGGGAGCCCCTTTCTGTGTAGGTGTCACCATGGCATAAGATTTGCACATAAAGTGGATGAAGTTTTCCTGTCGGCCACCAGTGTCACAGAAGGAAAGGAATTTTCTAATACCAATTGATATGACCTCAAAACATTCCTTTCTGTGGCCACCCTTTGGGAGTTATGTAGCACTAAGTGTCAAGGAGAGAAATATCCTTCCCAACACTTAGTTTGTTACACAGATGGATGGGGATTCCTCTTTAGCCATGAGGCCCTTATTCTTTTGTCATCACTGTCACAGGTGTTGCTCACTTGTGCCAAGCTAGGTGACTTTCAGTGTCTGTCAATCCATATAAAAACTTCAATATAGTCCAGGGCATCGTGTTTCATCATGACCTTCTCCTAAAGTCAGATGTGAGCTCCACACTTGAGATAATGGGGTGTCTACTTCATATGTCTAGTTTATTGGGGACCAAAGTTCAATGAGGTTGCCACAATGGCCTTCGTCTTGGCCTCTGAAGGTGATTCATAACCTGAAAATGTTAAGGTGATGGACTACTGGTATGATGTCAAACCATATGTTCTTCCTGCTAAGACCTAATTATGAGCTGTGACAGGCACCTAAAACACACACACACACACACACACACACACACAACACATTCACAAAACTGTCATCTCTGGCTGCCACAGTCCAAAGTGCAGAGTTGACAGTTGGGTGACTGAGGTGTGCTTGTGTGAATGCTCTTTATTCTGAAGAAGGCCAAGGCCGACAGCTTGCGTTTTATGTGTGTGTCCTTTTTATGTGACTGTCACAGCTCATCATTATACCTTTGTGGTGAGTTCTAAACTGTACTTATTAATTGCTTAATTCCAACCTGGAGTTTTCATTATTACATATGCTCTCCCTTTTATGCTTCTACAAAAGTCTTCCTAGGTGTGTTTGCGTGTAGATATGTGTGAGTGAGTGTGTATTTGTTTGCCTTCCTTTTCTTCCCCTAAGGTAAGTCCATCCACTCCTGGGATTGGAGTGAATCCTTTTCCACTTCCTTAAAATCCATATCCTTCTCTTTCTCCTCTCCTTCCTTCCTCTTTTCCTGAAGATGCTGCCAGTGGTGGCGAAAGCTTGAATGTTTGTGTGTGTTTTTATTTGTGTTTTTTCTTTCTATCAAACAATCTTATATATATAAAATCTTTCCTAGTGGGAAAAATATGTATAAAAATAAAGATTGTTTTTACTTACCCAAAGCACAGGCTCACCGAGAGGCACAGAAAAAACAAATAAAACCACACATACAAACAATCAAGTTTTCGCAACCATTGGTTGCTTTGTCAGGAAAAGAGGAAGGAAGGAGGGGAAAGGGGCAGGATGCAGGTTTTAAGGGAGTGGATGAGGGGTCATTCCAATCCCGGGAGTGGAAGGACTTACCTTAGGGGAATAAAAGGAAGGTAAACAAACACACACACACACACACACACACACACACACACACACACACACACACACCTAGGCAGACATTTGTAGAAAGCAAATAAGTTGGACAGAGATACCACTTGAAACAGAGGCTCTGTCCAGAAAACAGAGGCAAAGATGTTATAGAATGGTGGGCGGACCGTAGTACTTCACTGGCGGGAGTATGTGGCTGAGGGGCTGCATCAGCTTTCCGACAGTACCAGATACAAAGTTTGTCAAGGCAATCCCACTCCTGATGTCTAGGCTGAGCTTCAAAGAATCCTCAGAGCCTTAGACCCCCTACAAATCCTTTTACTTGACTCCATTAACCTCATGGGCCCATCAACACTTTGCACCCCCACCTTCTACCTACTTCTCAAGATTCACAAACCCAAACATCCCAGTCGCCCCATTGTGGCCGGTCTATGTATATCAACACCTTCAACCCATTATGTGCAGACTCCCATCATTCATCAAAGACACCAACCACTTTCTCGATCACCTGAAATCCTTACCAGCCTGTTAACTCCGGAAACCATCCTCGTAACCGTTGATGCCACTTACCTATACACAGATATCCTGCATGCCCAGGACCTTGCTGCAATGGAGTATTTCCTTTCACTCTGACCACCTGCAACCCTACCTTCTTTCCTTATTACCCTAGCCAGCTTCATCCTAACACAACTCCTTCACTTTTGAGGGCCAGACATACCAAACAACTAAAGGGAACAGCCATGGGAACCAGGATGGCCCCCTCGTATGCCAACTTATTTGTGGGATGCTTAGAGGAAGCCTTCTTGGATACCCAAGCCTGTCAACCCAAATTCTGGTATAGAGTCATTGATGATCTTCATGATCTGGACTCACAGTGAAGAAGAACTCCAGAATTTCCTCTCTAACCTCAACTGCTTTGGTTCCATCAGATTCACCTGGTCCTATTCCAAATCCCATGACACTTTTCTCGATGTCGACCTCTATCTATCCAATGGCCAGCTCCACACATCCATCCATATTAAACCCACGAACAAACAACAGTACCTTCATTATGACAGCTGCCATCCATTCCGTCTCTTTCCTACAGCTTAGGTCTTTGTGGCAAATGAGTCTGCTCCAGTCCTGAATCCCTGAACCAATACACCAATAATCTGATGACAGCCTTCACATGCCTCAACTACCCTCCTGATCTGGTACAGAAGCAAATAGCCAGGGCAACTTCCTCTTCCTCTCACACCCAGAACCTCCCACAGAGTGACACTAAAAGTGCCTCTCTTGTCACTGGATACTTTCCAGGACTGGAGCGGACTCTAAATGTGGCTCTCCAGCAAGGACACAACTTCCTTAAATCCTGTACTGAAATGAGATCCATCCTTCATGAAATCCTTCCTACTCCACCAAGTGTGCCTTTCCACCGCCCGCCTAACCTCCGTAACCACTTAGTCCATCACTATGAAATCCCAAAACCACCTTCCCTACCCTCCACCTCATACCCATGTAACCGCCCCTGGAGTAAAACCTGCCCTATGCATCCTCCCACCACCACTTATCTCCAGTCCTGTAACACGGAAGGTGTGCACAATTAAGGGCGGAGCCACTTGCGATAGCACCCATGTGATCTACCAGCTGACATGTCTGCACTGTGAAGCATTCTATGTGGAAATGACCAGCAACAAACTATCCATTCGCATGAACGGACACAGACAGTCAGTGTTTGTTGGTAATGAGGATCACCCTGTGGCTAAGCATACCTTAGTGCATGGCCAGCACATCTTGGCACAGTGTTACATTGTCCGGATTATATGGATACTTCCTACTGACACCAACCTTTCAGAACTCCGGAGATGGGAACTTGCCCTTCAACACATTCTCTCTCCCCATTGCCCAACAGGTCTTAACCTTTGTTAGTTTCAAATTCACGTCCAACATTCTACAACATCTTTGCCTCCAATCTCTGGACAGAGCCTCTGCCTCGACTGGTATCTCTGTCTGACCTCTTTGCATTTTGCATATGTCTGCCTTTGTGTGTGTGTGTGTGTGTGTGTGTGTGTGTGTGTGTGTGTTTGCTTACGTATCCTTTTTTCCCCCAAGGCAAGTCTTTCAAATCAAATGTTCAAATGTTTGTTTAGCTTATGGGACTTAACTACGGGGTCATCAGTCCCTAAACTTACAAACTACTTATGTACTAGCTAATACTAAGGATGGCACAAATATCCATGCCCGAGGGGAGATTCACTAATGACACTTGCCTCAAAGGTTTCTGCTGGTATGGGATTAGATCCTAACCAATAACTGAAGGATTTACATGCTGCAATTTGCATGGCTTTGTGATCCCCATCTAATCCAGAAAATTAATTCAGTGAAGCCCTTTTAGTCATCCAAACATAAGGAGAAGAAAGAGAAAAGTTTTCAAAGAAGGAGAAGATTCCGGTGGATCACACTCCACTGGCTCTCATACGTTTCACCTCTGTGGCTGAGGTGGCAACTTGGTGGTCCCTGATCGCACCACATAACAATCCCCAGAACATATGTGTGTTGATACACACCCTCTCAACTGGTGGCAGCAAATTACCCTGGAGCATAATCTGTCTCCAGTGTCCTTTCATGCCTTTACAGTCCACCAACAACACGATTCTCCAAATGGATAGTGGTATATTTGTCAACCACTTGCCTAAGCTACAGCTGCTCTTAAACAATTCCCCTTCCTTCTGCATAGTGCTTCTGGAAAATTGGTTTCCAAAAAGAAGGAATCCAACCCTCCATAGCTAATGGGGATTTTATAAGACTTGTACTGTCTATGAGAGAACTTCAGGTGGCATTTGTATAAACGTTCTGGACACTGCCTACAGCAAACATGTAGCTCTGGAAACACCTTTGGAGGCTGCAGGTGCTTGGTTAAGAGCATCTGATAATTTCACCATCTGCAGTATTTACCTCCCTCCTGATTGCACACTTCAGTGTGCTCACAGAACATACTCAGCAATTGACCTTTCCCTCTGCTGTCCTGGTCTTTATCCCTCCTAACACTGGAGAGTCCACAATGACCTATGTGGTAGTGACAACATTGATCTTTCTGGCCCTCCATCAGCATCACTTCACTACACACCTGCCCAGATGGGCCCCAAAGAGGCTGACTGGGATACTTACACCTCTGCTGTCATCTTCGGCTCCCTGTCACATGGAGGTATTGATATGTCTGTGAAATATACAACCGCAGCCATTCTTTCGGTAGCTGACTTAGTAATTGTCTGTACCTTGGGCACCCCCGCCCCTTTCACCACCCCACTCTGTCGGAAGAAGATACTCTGGTAGTCCTCATAAATTCCTCTGGCCATCAGGAAGTGTATGTGGGCTCTCCAGTGCCATAACTGATACCCCTTGATCAACTATCTCATTCCTTTAAAATGGCTCTGTGTCCTGGTCTGCCATCTCAAAAAAACAATGGAGTAAAGAGTGGTATGTTTCCATCATCATACAGTGGACCATGTCTCTGTTCTTTCCAGATCTGGGCAAAAATCCGAACCCACTACAGATACCAGTCAAATGCAGGTACACCTAGTATTTCTTTGAATGGCACTATCTATTGCTGAACATTTTTCTCGGCATTTGCTTGAGCCTTTGCATTTGAGAATTATTATCTTCCCTTTTGTATCCTAAAATAACAATGGAGAAATATGGCATGCCACCTGGACCCATATAATGCTCTATTCAGTGTCCTAACCCATCAGTTTGATATCCGCCAGGACCAGACAGCATCCACAATCAAATGCTCAGGCACTTTCAGTTGAATGCCAACATCATAACTTTGGCATCTTCAAATGTATCCGGAATGAGGGTGAGTTCCCATTGCAATGGATGGAAAGCATCATCATCATGGCACTGAAACCAGATAAGCAAAACACAGAGATCACAGGGGCCCCTCCACTGTGGTTCAGGTGCCAACAACAGCTCCTCAGTTATAACATACACAGATTCACAACTCTCTTAAAGCATCCGAACTACTACATCTTTTTTCCTAGTTAGGAGATCCACTCCCCCACTGCACAGCATAGACTCAAAACTGGGGTTACAATTGCATTTAGATTACAGTGTCTTTGTTCTGAGCTCCAACTTGTCAGTAAGCATCCACAGTTTCCCCCATCCTGTAGCCCTGACCTCAAATCTATCTCATTGTCTCCCTCACACTGAAAGATTCTCTTGACCCCATGGCCCTTCGCCGGCACTGTCTCATAGAATGACTGGTTTACACTGATGGCTCAGTGGTCAGTGGGCAAACCAGTATTGCATTCATGCCAACACAATGAACTTTGCCCCCTGCCAATTGGATGTAGTGTCTTCACCAGAACTGGTGGCAATCAAAAGTGCCTGTTCTTGTACGAACAAGATGATCCTACTCTGTAGTCACTCCCTGAGTAGCCTTCAGGCTATCTACAAGTGCTACTCTTGCCACCCATCAGTTACAATGATCCTATGACCTCCATGAAGCTGGACTGTATGTCTTTATTTGGACCCTTGTTCATGTTGTGATTTTAGGGAATGAACATTCTGACCAGTTGGCAAAGTTGGCTACCAAGATTCTGATCTTGGATGTCCCTGCTCTTTACCTTTCGTTGATTCTATGCCAAAAATTGTTGGAGGAATGGGGACCTTAGTGTGGTGTGCCCTGGACTCTCCACCCAAAAGAAGGGCAATAAAGGAGAACACAAGTGTAAGGCTCTCCTCGAACCATGCTTCTCTCAGGAAATCTACATTTCTGTGTTGTCTATGCATTGTCCACAGTTGACTGATCCATGGTCACATTCTCTAATGTGCCAATATGCTGCCCATTTGACAGTGGCTCACATTCACTAAACTACCCAAATTTGGCTGCTAAACTTATATTTCCTGAAAAGCTACCTCTGGTACAGGTAGACAATGCCAAAGCGGCTACTTGGGTTTTATGTGTTATCCAATAAGGTAGTTTCTACTAATCTCTGTAAGGTAGGGCTCTGACCTAATTGATGCTTGAGTATTTGGGGGGACATCTCTTGCTGTCTCTGGTCAAGGGGACCACTTGCAATCCTTGCCCACTAATGCATCTTAGCTCCTACAGTTCACATCTTTTTATTCCACTTACTTTTTTTTTTAATTTGTTGTTTGGATGTTTTATATTGTCTGCAGTTTTATCACCTTGTCCGTGTTAGTTTTCTTGGAATAATGGAGTGCTGGAGGGTATGTCTCCAACTTCATTCCGTAGCCTTGGGGCCACCAGGTGGAGTGACTCACACATCTTCCCATTGCTTTTATCAATATTTTATTGTATCCAATCAGATATTTTCCTTCTGAATCCTTACCTTGAGAATTATTCTTGATTTCCTTTATGTAGGATGAAGGGACTGATAATATTGAAGTTTAGTCCCTTTAATTTCAAAACCAACCAATGAACCATCTGATTATTTATCTATGATGACCTACCTGAACTCCCCCAACCAAAACACCTTTATTTAAGCATTCACTTGCTCCTTTAAAATACTCTACCAACATGCAGTTTATGATTAAAATTTAATGATGGACTTCCTGCTAATTAACACTTTAATGATTAACAATGGAAAATCCTATTGCTGACAGGCTTGAAAAATAGACAATTCCATTCACACAAATTTTTGGCCATGGCCTTCAGCAGCAAAACAACACCCACACATATATTCACACAATCGCTCAGATGACTGTACACAGAAACCACCATATCTGGCCATTCCATCTAGATGCTTGTGGTGCTGGAGTGAATGTGATTGTCTATTTTTTGTGCCCATCAGCAGCTTAGCGAGCCTCTTTATGTCTGAGTTGTTATCTATCCTCCATTATTGACACTTTAATGATTAATGCAGTTAACTTCTTCATAACAAATTAATTATTTATGAAGTTAAAGTTTTGATTAACTTTGCCCAGCTATGGCTACATATTTTGTGTGTATGTCAACTGATGTTCCCCAGTGAGTGAGAGAGGTAAATTTATAGGAGCTTTCCAGACTGAAACTTTCACTCTGCAGCGGAGTGTGCGCTGATATGAAACTTCCTGGCAGATTAAAATTGTGTGTCGGAACCTGGGACCTTTGCCTTTTGCGGGCAAACACTCTACTGGCTGAGCTATCCCGACATGACTCACGAAGCCGCCCCACAACTTTACTTCCACCAATACCTCGACTCCTACTTTCCAAACTTCACAGAAGCTCTCCCGCGAACCTTGCAAGAGTAACACTCCTGGAAGAAAGGATATGGTGGAGACATGGTTAGCCACAGCCTAAGGGATGTTTCCAGAATGAAACTTTCACTCTCCAGTGGAGTGTGCACTGATATGAAACTTCCTCGCAGATTAAAATTGTGTGCTGAAACCGGGACTTGAACCTGGGACCTTTGCCTTTCCAAACTTCACAGAAGCTCTCCTACGAACCTTGCAAGACTAGCACTTCTGGAAGAAAGGGTATGTTGGAGACATGGCTTAGCCACAGCCTAAGGGATGTTTCCTGAATGAAACTTTCACTCTGCAGCGGAGTGTGCGCTGATATGAAACTTCCTGGCAGATTAAAATTGTGTGTCGGAACCTGGGACCTTTGCCTTTTGCGGGCAAACACTCTACTGACTGAGCTATCCCGACATGACTCACGAAGCCGCCCCACAACTTTACTTCCACCAATACCTCGACTCCTACTTTCCAAACTTCACAGAAGCTCTCCCGCGAACCTTGCAAGAGTAACACTCCTGGAAGAAAGGATATGGTGGAGACATGGTTAGCCACAGCCTAAGGGATGTTTCCAGAATGAAACTTTCACTCTCCAGTGGAGTGTGCACTGATATGAAACTTCCTCGCAGATTAAAATTGTGTGCTGAAACCGGGACTTAAACCTGGGACCTTTGCCTTTCCAAACTTCACAGAAGCTCTCCTACGAACCTTGCAAGACTAGCACTTCTGGAAGAAAGGGTATGTTGGAGACATGGCTTAGCCACAGCCTAAGGGATGTTTCCTGAATGAAACTTTCACTCTGCAGCGGAGTGTGCGCTGATATGTGTGTCGGAACCGGGACTCGAACCTGGGAACTTTTTTGATACCCATGGTTTTTATACAGTTTTCCCCAAACATTGCTGCTCCCTATAACTTACCAAGCATATGGTGTGGCAGGATGCCATTGCAGAGGTTACCTGAAGCATTCACAACATTTAAATTACCTTCATCAGAACACTTGCAGAAAACAAGTAAGTATTCACACAATCATAAACCATTTTATAGAGACTCGGAAATGTTCACAATGTCAGACCAGCTAGGAGGTACCTGAATTGATAGTTATAGATCACATAACCAACTATAGCTGGAAACTAGAGGTAAGCAAATACGTTGTATGGCAGTGGAGATAGAAATCAAGACGTCCAAGGCCTAGAAAGTCAAGCATAGTGTTAAGTATAACATGTTATGTGGTATGGACAATATGTACTGCTGTGGAGCAGTAAGGAGCATTTAGAGGGGAGGCAGAGGATAATAAGAATCCCTGTGCTTGAGTTTAACCTACTGGATATGGGATGGAGGTGGTGCAGGTCTTAGCCATGCTACTGGTTGTCACCACACGTTACAGAACCAGCATCTGGAAGATGGGGGTGCTGTTCATGAGACAGGAAGAGGTAATAATCACCAATCATCAGTCAGTGGTACAGATGGGTTATCAACACATGGCAGATGTGAAATGAGGTGAGGTAGTGTTCAACAGCTACCAGCAAGGTGTGAGGAGTCATAGGAGTGCTCTGAGTGGTGGAGAAATGTGGGAAAATAGAGTTTATGGGTAATTGTTCTGGGAATGCTGCCACACACGAGGAAGAGGAGAAGTTCGTTCATAGTGGGAGGTCATTTTATATTTTGTTCCAATCTGAACTAGAAGGCTGACATGTCATAGTGTGTGCACAAATTATTGTTGTTCATTTAACTGTGTCAGATTGAATAAAAGTTTAAGTGAATGTTGAATTGGTGTCCTTGCTTATTTAATTAAACACCTGAGTATAATTAAAGTGTGTCATAATGAGTTTGGTATTTCATGGGTACAACAAGAACCAATCCTAAGATTTGGTAGTTATATCTATTCATACACTCAAGAAATATTGCAAATTTTGCTAGATGAGGTAAAGAAAGGGAACACATCTGATAATCAGGAGGTGACTGTGGGTTTCCTCTTCGTGGATATATTCATGAATATTTCAGGCTTATGTACCAACAATATTTAATAATAGTAATCTTTTTCAATTTACAGTGATACTGCAAACAGGATCTTTCCTCTTTATTTTTTTCCTTACAAAACTAAAAATTTCATTTCTATTTCCCTTCTTAAATGAACAATAGTAACAATTCTATTAAAACAACATTCTATTGCACATCATGTAAATTGTGAATTTGGAGAAAGATGTTCTAAATAAGATGCAGTTGTGATAAACCATTAATTGGAGAAATAATGGGTGATGAAAAATTGTATTGGAGTAGTGAACTGGACCATGAAGAAGTTCCAAACTGAAGTAGAAATGTTAATGAAATAATAGTAACAACATGGTAGTAGTCTTTAGAGAGCAGCATGGGGGAGGCACACAGGGAACAGTCCGAGTTGTGGGAAGCTGTGCAGCAGGTTTTTGAGGACAGCTGGAGGTGAATCTGTTATTACCAGAGCAGTATCAGAAGAGGCAAAGAAAGTGAAAAGGGAGTTTCCGCCTGAATTGAAGCTGCCATGGCACCCAATCATGAAAATCGGTCTTTTTATTTTAACCTGGACATGGTGAAAGACCAATGGAATGAGAATGTACATTTCTATTACCTTTTTGATTGTGGGGATACAAAGTCCACACTTACACAGTTAAGTGGGGGATGCCAAAGAAATTTGTCAGACTAGGAGTTCAGTGAGAGTTACTTATTACTGATTGTGGGAGCAGACTTTTAATAAAAGATGAAGTGGAATTGCAGAAGTGCTATGGGGTTATATTACTATTTGAACAAGCAAGTTAGAGAAACAGGGCCATAACTCTTGTGCAGTAAAAATATACTGTATAAAGAGTTGGGTGGGGGGTGTTATATGAAGGAAGTGGTTGGGCATGAGATGTACTTTCAGGGGGTTATAGTGGTAGTCAGTATGAGTACAGGAAAAGAAAGGCAGCAAAGAAGCTCAAGTTACTTGAGAGTGATTTGCCAACAAAGGGGACATTCTGTGAGATAGAGGAAGCTACTTTCTGACTACTTGTCACAATATCTGGGATAACATATCTGATTATTTCACAGCCTCAGTTGTATTGGACAGACAATCCCTTGGAAGTATTGTCAGTCATGAATTTGACTGTACTTAATCAGTTAGTTCTTTTCTTTCCTTTATTCCCACAGTTGATTTTTATATTGTAATGCAGATATTTATTTATGTAAGCCACCTGTGAAACTGAAACATTTGCTATACTTAGAAAATGTGCCAGAAATATATATTCCAGGTGACTGAAGATGCTTTGCAATAAAGGTGTAATGCATATGGCAAAATAAACTTGTCTTACACAAATAAATATCCGTGTTCTTAATCAGACTTCGGGACCTAAGCTAATTCAGTTGACAGACAGGCTAGCTGATTAGCAAGAGTGGTGTGTCTACATGGAAATATTTAAACAACATGAGAAAGAATCAACAGTGACCATTGTTGTACTTAGTTCCATACCAAATCTTAACTCCCTGAAGCTTAGCCCTATTCTATAGAGGGGGGAATGAGTCAAAGTGTGGACCCAACCACTGTCCAAATTCAAATTGACTGGATTTCCGGTGTCAAGTTTGTGGACAAGCTATAAAAGTGTAAACTTAGATTGAGCTGAGAAGCTTAATTTTAAAGTAAGCATTGCATAAGAAAACATAGTAGAAGATATAGTTAGGCAAGGAGCAGTTAGAAGCCACCAAAAAAATAATCATTTACTTAGTTAAAAATTATAGTCTATTTTAAGACAATTTAAGGAGCTGGGAGTTATGGTAGAAGTGTTACAGCTACCACCAAGTATAAGCAGGTGAAGTGTTAAGCCTTTCTAAGCAAAACATGGTGAGGCAAGCTGCCAAGCCAAGCCAGTAGCCAGAGTGCAGAAACTGTAAACACATAAAGGTCCAGATGGGTGATGAATCACAATGCTGCCTTGCTGGATGGACAGATGACTAATGCTGTCTGGAGGGCAGCTTCCAATGCTTGGTCCTGTCAACCCACACCAAGCATTTGTTTACACACTCATTCACCGTCACAGCGGGGACTGTGGACTGATACTGCTTGGCATCAACATGGGGAGCAGCCATGCAGAATTGTTGGGATCTATGCTGCATTGCCTGCTCTGGAAGCCAACCAAAACTGACCATTTGTACTGCATCATGGAGACTGCAGCTGGGACTAAGCAGTCAGGAAAACTAGGTGGTATGTCACACAGCACTGAGGGGCCACTGGAATGCAGCTGTCTATGTATTATGCTCAGAGGAAATAAAGAGTCTGGTTGCAATGCAACCTTCCTGTCTCCCCTCCCCTTCCCTCTCCTCTCCTCTCACCGCAGACCATGATTCGTAGTGCAGCAGCCAGAGATTATGGTTGTGTGACTGTTCTCTATTCCAAAGAACGCAAATGGCCAATTGATAGTGTTGTATGTATGTGTGTTTTTAACGTGCCTGTCACATCTTTTCATATGTCTTTGCGGTGAGTTTAAACTATCCTTATTATATTGTTGAATTCCAAGCTGGATTTTCATTATTAGTAATTGGCAAGAGAAACACAGATAGGTAAAGGACACGCACTAAACTTAAATCGAATGATAAAAAAACCACTTTCATGAATAAAATTTAGAACTTTATCAGCCTCTGGGGAATTGTTAGCTTAAACTACAGATAAAACATAAGGGGGATGAAAGTATGCCTCAGAGAATCTAAATTAGAACAGTCCAAGAAAATGTGGGTGACTGTCACTCTCAAACCACAACCACACTCTGGAGAGTCCTTGCGACAAAGAAGGTGGTCATGAGTCATTCAAGTATGGCTAATAGGGAGCCAACAGTCCCAGTGAGAGGCCTGCATGGATGACCTCTGCACATTCATAGTCTCCTTTATGGCTCACAATTCGTTAGGTACAGTTAGGGTGTGCCACTCAGCATTCCACAACCCAAGAACTCAATTACATAATACTGATCAAAGATCATTCGCAGAATGCAGATCTCCATATTTGGTTTACAGGCCACTTCTTTGGCTGGCCTGTCGGCGAGCTCATTTCCTATTATTCAATGTACCCTGGGGACCATAGAAAGACTTCCTCATGACCACATTGTTCAGTGGTATAAATGTTCTCAGTACTGATGGATGGTGATGTTTAGTATTGGTGATGTAGGCTGCTTGGGGAGTTGTTGCAGATAAGGAAGAGGACTTCCCAGTGCAGCAAATAATATCAAGAACACCAAAGATGGCTACGAGCTTTGCAGTAAATACACTGCAACCATCCAGCAAGGACTGTAATTCAGTAAGTCCTGCATGGGGTGAGTGAAGCCAACATAAACATGAAACATCGAGTCATCTTTGTAGATCACTTCTGAGCCCTGTGACACATTAACATTGAATAAAAATTGGTGGCAGATGGTCTCAGTGTGAAATGAGTTTTTTGGCTATTGTATTAAGTCCAATCTAAGCTGCAGAGGATGTGTGGAACCAGGAAAGAGGTGGTGGGGAAAAAGACTCTCCTTCATTGAAAAGAAACTGGACATGGACTGCAATTGCAAACAATGATCCTGGCCCCCATTGCAGGCTATGAGTACTACTTTTGGGAAAAGGATATGGTGGTTTGAATGGTTAGCCAAACCACAAATATCAGCAATGTAGTTATCCAGCAGTTGTTGGCACCTAAATAGTGGATGAACCCTAGCCTCCATGAGGAGAAGTTCACAGGGCTCATTCTAAAAGCTAGCAAGCCTAACTCCACTGTGGATTGCGTCCAGAATCTGTAATACTGAGTGCAATGTTGTATCATACACCAGGCTCCCATAGTAAATTCAAGACTGAACAAGGGCTTAATAGAGCTGCAGCAGTGTACTGCGATTTGCATCCAAGGTAGTGTTTCTCAGGCAGAGGACAGCGTTAATGTGTTGCCCGCACTTCTGCTTAAGCTTAAGAAAATGGGAAGCTGGGCATTAAAGACCAGTCCAAAAAAGTGATTAGTATCCACAACATCAAGTTAGAGTTCATCAATATACAGTTCTGTCACTGAACTGTCCAATGCCCACAGAAATGCATAACACAGGTTTTGTAGCAGAAAAGTAAAACCAGTGGGTGAGAGTCAAAGACTGTGCCTGGCATATGGCTCCCTGCAGCTGGCGCTCAGCAACACATATACTAAAATACTGAACTATATGCAGAAATCAGCAGCAGATAATTAGGGGGATACTGACAACAATACTGCTGCTACTAGGCCATTAATGGCACTAAACTGAAAGAATATTCAAGGCAAGCCCACAGGGATCCAATTCTCCTGGAAGCTAAAGAGTTCGGTAATACTTTCTTGGTATTGTGGCAGGAATACACCATCGCCACAGATATAGTTGAACATACTTGGATTCATTTGATTGTACATGCGGTCTGGCCCAGGGACAGTGTCAGGACAATCTGCAAGGGTGCTGAGGAACTCCCATTCACTGTGCAGAGTGGTATGCGGTAAAAGAAAGGTGTTTACGTTACACCCACTACTTTGAAAGTGGGTTGGTAAATGAGACACAGAGTCATGAGCGTAATGCTCAGCGATTGCATCTGAGTCCATACAAACATCTCCATTTGTGGAAATTTCATGTACACCTGTGGTCTGGAATTGAAAGCTTTGTCCAGACTTACAAAGGTGGGTACGTGACCCAACAGCTGAAATGTAGCACTCCCAACAGACCTGTTTCCACAGGAAGAGCAATGTTTACAGCCTATAAGCTACTCCAGAGATGAGTGCCACTTACGTCACTGCAGAGCCCGTCTACGGTCTTTTTGGCATCAGTGATTTCCGGCAACCACCAAGGCACTGTATTTCATCATGGGCAGCTGTATTTTATGTAGCAGAAACAATGGTCATAGTGACACTCTTGACGACCACATCAATATTCCTATGTAGGAGAAATCCATCATTGGCAGCAGAGGTAAAAGTGTCAGCCTTGTTAAGAGCCCATCTGAGCCAGCATCTAGCAGAGTGATTCTGGGTTAGTGGCAGGAAAATCAGAAAATGGTCACTACCACACTTCCATTCCAGTGGATAGATGGTAGAGGTCAGGGCTGCACAATACCCGAGTAGGTGTCTTGCGCCGCACTGAAATGTGTGGGAGTACCATTCTTTAGAAGACAAAGAGCGAGCTGTGCCACGTGATTTTCGACATATTTACCTCAGCCAGTGTCACACTTCCACCCCATAAACAATTCTGGAAGTTGAAGTCACCCAATAGCAGTGGCGGCACGTCCTATGTGTTCACTGGTTCAGTAAACCCCCAGAAAAGAGCTCGCCGTGAAAAAAAAAGTAAATCAATAAATAAAGTAAACAGTGTTTTTAAAATATAATTCTTCATTTCGTTCTTCTATCAGATGATGTTATATGCACATTCAAAGTATTTTTATCGCATGAGAAACATTTTACGTCACGGAGACAGCACGTATATGCGTCAAGGCACAGCCACTTAATATAGGCAGCAATGGCCGCAGCGTTGCAATGCACATGCGCGGCTGAAGTTAAAATTCTCTTTAGAACCTCCTGGAGGCAGTATACGGACGCCGCCATTGCAGGGAGGGATGAGGGGAAAACTCCGCTTTTAACATTGGCACCAGCTCCTGGCTACTCGAGCTCTGGCAGTTACGCACTAATAGTCCCGAAACCAAACAACGGAGCTACTGCACACCTCACCTTGTGCATGTGCAAATTCTCCATGAAGACAACATCTGCCCTTCATATTTGTTTTTGGTGCATTGAAGATTCATCAAAAACACGCCAAATTAGGTAAAATATCTTATAACTATAAATTTAAGATGCACCAACTGTGAAAGTATTCATAAGATTCAATCATGAATAACAATAAAGTCACTAGTCTCCACCTAGCAAGAATAGCATGTGGTTAGTGGCATCACACTGCTCCATCGTATGTAGTGGGTGCGAGATCGACTTCAAAGCAATGTTTTTTTAAAACAAATTTTCGTTTTAACAGATATGGGAACAACAATGACTTTTCTATTGTTACTTGCCACATATCTTTGGACGTTTTAACAAATGTGTCACGATTTGGAGGGTAAATTGACTTTTATACTCTTCATTATAACAAATATTTAATCATTTGAAAAGATGGGGGGGGGGGGGGGGGAGCAGTCTTTGCGCATGCGTAAAGTTAGGAGAGGGTGCTGCTTACAGTGTCATGTGACCCAAAGGTAGCTTGCCTCCTCATCGTATCAGATTCATTTGGTTACAGTCACCTAACAGTGTAATCAGTTACTTACTGTGTTTTAGTGTTCATGTGCATATTTATATGTTCTTGATGTTTATTATCAAAGAAAAATGAACAACATTCAGTGTTGCTTAGAAACAAATTATTCAGCTTTAAGGCCAATTCACACTGTCCGTCACGTCACGTCACGTCACCGTCCGTCAGAACATTCCGCAATGTATTTCTAATGGCGGCATTCACACTGTCCGTCACCGGACCGTCACGTCACGTCAACGTCCGTCAAGCTTTCTCGAGAAGAATGTTTTGACGGAACGGCAGTCTGCTAACATCGGAAGTTAACCTATTTCCGTCACGCGAATTACGTGTTGCAGTCGACGATTGCACTGTTTATATGCAAATGTGTCTTATTCATCTTTGTATTGTTGTTGTACCTCGTTTTAGGGGTAAATCTCAAATGTTTCATGACGACTTATATATTTGTGTCAATTGAGTGTCCCCCTAAAATCGAGGTCGGATATCTGAAACCAAAAAGTGGTTTATGTTACGTAACATTGTAACAGAAACGACTGAAGCAAACTGTTTATTTGAATAAGATTGTAATTTGATTACGCATTTTTCATTAAATAACACTTTAAATGAAAATGTCAATTCTAATGAAAGACAAAAATTCAGTTGTTTACGACGGTATTAACAATGTCACCGAGCAAATCGTAATGGTTAAAGTATACAGGCACTATTTATGCTCTTACAAGTATGGTTTGATGTCTTCATATTTTTTTTTATTTTTTCGCTTGAAAATAGATGTCGATGTTTTGAAATGTTTTTTCAGTTCCCAAAAGTTGGCCAAAAACATACACTGTAAAGTTTTCTTTGGCCGTTAATAACATTTAGCGTTGTTGTTCCCCCTTTCTAGTATTAAATTATGACTTTCTACCTCACAGATCGCCACTAATAACCTCTCTTTCAACATCGCGTATTGAGATGGACGAATTGACGTGACGGACACGGACGGACAGTGTGAATACAACTTGACGTGACGGTTCCGTGACGTGACGGACAGTGTGAATTGGCCTTTAAGCTTGGAACACAAGTATGAAATAAAGAAGCTAATGCCTCAGCTCAAGTTGAAGCAAGCGCAATCAAGCTGAGGTAAGAAATTCTGCAGATCTTTTAACAAAAATATATTTAAACGGGGGGGGGGGGGGAGAGGAGGCAAACCGGGGCACTTACCCCTGGAGCCACTCGCAGAGGTGCGCCAAATTGTCTCTTTGGACACCGAGCAGAGGGTGGGGGAGGTGACACCACTATCAATATCCGGCACTCAAAGGAGTGAACCCCCAGTCATCTGAAACGTCAGCTGCCACTGCCAAACAGTAAAAAATATGGGAGGCGCTGGGAAATCAGTGCAGCCAATACATGTTGGGGTACTACACCTCCTGGAGGAAGGTAAAAGTTGCAGATGGTAATATTCACTGTAGTCCTTACTCTGACAGCTACAGCCTCTAAAGATTTTACAAGCAGCATTGGCATACTGTACACAGAAATACGGACATGTATACATAACCAACTGACACATTTACAGTCAGCACGATTCCTGTAGTGTTTCTGATAGCCATGCATGGCCAGGGTCCATATGGCAGGAAACCAAGATCCCTGCAGGGCAATGCATAAACCAGGTGAAATGCTGAAAAGTTGACGTAGCTTATCGAAGCGGAGCAAGGATGGATAGCTGCAATTGCACTGGAGGATTAAATTTTCAATTAGGCAGTACCACATGAGTATATTGGGGAGTTTATTCTATAGGATGTCGCCAGTTGAGAACTAAATTTTTATTTGTCTGCCCATAACAGATATGCCATTTGGCAATGATAACATAATTTGATAAAACAGAGACTAGGCAATACTCTCAAGTGCAGTAGAAAGCGAAAACATTGGTGATCACTATCAGTTCTTTTCTTATAACAAAGAAAATACTCGGAAAAGTGATATTGTTTCAAATAAATAATACTGCCTTGCATTTATTTCTAAAATATTCGAGCCAATTTCACTCCAGAAATCTAATACAAATTACTAAGGTTCCTATATACTTGGCACTTTTCCTGTACTGCCGACATACAGAATCTGCGCTGGCCGCGGTGGCCGAGGGGACTGAGACGCTTCAGTCACGGTCTGCACGGCCACTACGGTCGGGGGTTCGAATCCCCCTTCGTGCATCGATATTTGTGCCGTCCTAGTTCGTAAGTAGTTCATAAGTATTTTGAACAGAATCTGCAGAGCATATAACTTGTCCCTCCACCCCATATTCGCTCGTGTAGGATATGTCATGTTTATTGTTTCTGTATTATTTTTATTGGTGGCTAAAATTGTATTTTGTGCATCTGGATACTCACTCTGCAAACATTGTTATTCTATCGCCGATAACAATGAAACACATTCCCTGTGTGGACTTCGGAAGAATCACTTACGCAAGCTGGCGATGGGGTACAAGGCAAAGATAGCGCACGTTTGTGCACAATGTTATCTATGCTTCAACAAGTGGGTGGTGGGTGTTGGCTGTTTAGTTTATTTGTATGAGTGCATAATGTTGTCAAACATTACGCGATGTTATTGGTTTTTGATTATCGGGTTAGGGTTGTTGGTAACAGCAGGTAAGAGACAAACAACTATTAATATAATGCTTGGATTTACGCTGGAGTTTTTAATATTTTGTTGATAACCACTGCACAAATAATCACTTTTGATTATAACGATCGTTTTGTTGTTTGAATGACACAATTTGAAATAATTGTGTTTCAGGCCATGCTATAAGATGTTACCAGTGCTCATCAGCAGAGGATCCGAAAGGAGAAGATAACTGTGGAGCGTACAAAAAATTTGACAAGAGTCGTCATATTGCAGTTGATTGCGGCAGCGATGAATCTCATGTTCTTGGCACTTTCTGTGTCAAGAAAACTCAACAAGGTCCCAAAGGTTTCATATGTAAGTACATTTGTATGGGATTAAATATTTTACGTCATTAATAACTGTCAATTAAAATATGAAAGCAGATAATCAGTTTGACTTAGGATTCCACAGTTTCAGAAATGTCACATTCAGGAGGAAAATTGATGACTTACATGCCATTTCGAGATAGCCTACGGCGAAAAAGTAATCGAAAATCATCTTCCAGCAATTTAAAAGTCACCTCTATAATAAAAACATCCACTATTTCATTATGGCTGATATTAGGTACACTTCACAAATTTAACTTGGGCTTATGTAGTTACTCTTGCATAGCCATATGGCATTTGTTACGAAAATAAAAAAAAATCCAATATTACTCTTAATATATTGGGGTACATTTTATTGACAAATTTGACATGAATATACGTTTTTAATATATGTCACCACATTATGTAAATATTAACATTTTTCATCGGTACAAGCCTTTTTACAAGTGTGGAAACCTAGGAAAATATAAGGTTTTAGTTTCTTTACATGAACCCTATTTTCTAAAACTGATTCATTGATAACAAATTGTTTTATCTATTACGTTTGATAGAAGGCTACCGGTACAAAACTCAAGTACTCAATATCTTGAATATAGTGCCAATTTCCACCCATTGTTTTCCAGATTAACCTCAGTTTTACAGGCCATTCCACAAGAAAGTTGCGTATTAATTAGTGCAGTTTGGTAGAAAATTAGCCTTTTGGGCTATTTAATCCCAAATTATCAGCTCCTCTTACTAATATTGTTACTGTTGCTGAACTCCAAAACCTTTAACATGGAATTTATTACTATTTTTATAAAGAACAACATAAAACTACATTGGAAAAATGTAATATTTTTGTCATTCATGTTTTATTAATAAATATTAATTTCTTGATACTTGATGTCTGTTCCATTATGTGATGTAATTTTTTTGTGGCATATATTGTCATACATGCTCATGCTAGGTAAAAGTCTCGATCAGTGGCATGGCCCAATGTAGTTACATGATGTGAAGAGACAGTGTTGGCAACTGTCACAGTGGATGCTAGGATGCATGGCAGCACATAATGTTTACAAGATGTGAAAATTAATGTGTTAACATCAAGTTTGAATGAATTTATTTTTGAAATGAATCACAGTGTTCGAATGTAGAAGATCTCACACTACAAAACTACGTTTCTCCACATGCACTGTCTTTCTATTCAGATGTAACACTTAGAACACTTTGTTGCTATATAAATCAAAATACTTGTGTGTCTGTCTCTCAAATGATATGAATTACAGTATTTTTTTCAATGTTCGTAATTTGGTAAAACACTTGCAAAAATTTAATCTGTACTCTTCGGTTCCTGCCTAACCACTTTCTTTAATATCATGACATATTCGTAAAAATAATCTTTGTTGATGTACCCTTGTACAGTCAGCAATTGAATTATCGTACACGCCATAGGCTACTCGAAATGTACTACGTTGCCAACCTAACAGTGCTACGGACACACCGCGATGCCATTTGGGGGCTCAGCATTAATTTGCTGAGTACGAGCTTGGCGAACCCGAGGTCCTAAGCCGTGGGCTGTGTCGCGCCAACAGTCCGCTACACCGTAAGCTCTGTGCGTGCTTCAACGACCATCGTTCGGCGTGAAGGTGGAACGTTGTACGTTTCAGAGCCCGAGGATCTTGGCTTCATTGCCCGGGTCGCGAGGACGGTACAAACCTCTATAAAAAAAAAAAAAACACCTCAATCTCAAGGTGTGCTACGTGCCGAGGAGATGCACGGCTGTCAAGGTTGAATAGTCGCTAGCGAGCAACCTCTGATGTACCTGCTGCACCTCAATTGTATAAGGCTTACCTAGGCAAGCAGGGCTCTGCCTGGGTGGACCTCTTTTCCCTAGCTGCTCGTGGGACGAAAATGAAATGTGCAATTAATAGCATAGGCGGTCGCAAAAAAGCCGTCTCTAAGCGTAGTAAAACTGAGTTCAATGCGTCTACCTATGACCCTAAGACGTTTCCTTCCGTAGCTACCCGAAGGGCCCTTAATAGATCAGAGCTGTACTCGCCCCAATATCTTGTATGTGCGCGTTCCGATGGTGAATCATTCGTGACCACTAAGCCTCAGTTCTTTGTTGAGCAACTTGAGGACAAGTTTGGCGAAGTAGAATCGTTTTCGAAAATGCGCAGTGGGGCTATGTCGATACAGACGGTGTCCCCAGCCCAGAAGAGGGCATTACTTGCCTACGATAAGCTGGGTGATGTTCCAGTCAGTATCATGACCCATATGTCACTAAACATGGTCCAGGGATTAATCTACCATACAGATCTCCTCTCTCAGACCAATGAAGAGTTGCGAGCAAATTTGGGGAGTTCACTTCGTTCGGTGTGTGTACAGGGAACCTAAAGATCAGAGAGTTGCCACCGGTGCTTTTATCTTGGCCTTCGAAGGTGATACACTGCCTGAGAATGTCAAGGGAATGAAATACCGGTGTGACGTAAAACCCTATGTCCCTCCCCCTCAGGTGCTGGAAATTTGGGCACATGTCCTTCCGATGTACTTCCATCCCTAACTGCAGGGAATGTGGGCGACCATCGCACTGAGACGCCCCATGTACTCCACCTCCAGTTTGCGTGAATTGTGGGCAACATCATCTGCCATGCTCGCTGAACTGTGGCGTATTACATTGCGAGAGAAAAATCATGGAGATAAAGACCCTGGACCGTTTGACATATTCAGAGGTGTGTAAAAAGTTTGAATGGCTCCATCCTGTGAAGATGACAACATCCTTTGCCACAGCCACAGCGGCACCAATTTCACTGTGGTCAACAGAACCAGTGTTCTCTCCATCCGTAGGCCCTATGGGCCAACAACGTTCTATTACCCCCTCGATGGGTGGGGGCACCTCTTCATCTGTTGCTCCCACAACACCACCTGCAGGAGCAATTACCCCCTCTCCGTCGGGGACAATCAGTCCACGTCTCCCAGCTGGAGAAGGAACAGCCTCCTCCGGCTCCTCTCACTCAGAAGGGGTCCCTGGGGACACTCCCTTCCGAGGCTTCTCACAGTGAACGTGGGGATCCCAGCTGACGGCTGAAGGGTCCATGACCTGCTGGTAGAAGGGCTTCTTGCTCTACTTCCAACCCTGATGCCACTACTGAGAAGCCCTCCCAGGCCTCTAAATCGAAGGGCCAGTGAGAGGGGGAGGGGCAGAAGAAAACTAAGAAGGAGACTTTGGTGGCTAGAAAGCCACAGGCATCCTCATCCTCTACTTCGGAGGATAAGGTTGAGATCCTCGCGTCTCCTGAGGATCTCGCAATACTGGGTTCTCTGTAATCCAGGATCGCTGACAATGGCGATTCTGAACAGATGGCAGCAGATATAACTATGGATGAACCCGCTCCTAAACTTTAATATGGCTTTTCAGCTCGGCCACCATGTACTCCTTCAGTGGAATTGCGGTGGTTTTTTCAACTGCCTAGCTGAATAGCAGCAGTTTTTGTGCCGCTTCCCTGTGCTTTGTTTGGCGTTGCAGGAAAGGTGGTTTCCTGCCCAGCAGACCCCAGCCCTTCGCGGATACTACAAGAACCGGGTGGAATACGACAAAGCTTCAGGAGGAGTCTGTATCTACATTCTCGCAACTGTCCCCAGTGCTTCTTCACATGGCTCTGGAGGCAGTTGCTGTTAGAATCCGGGTAATGCAGGAATTCACCATCTGCTCTATCTACCTCCCCCCGGATGCAGCTGTCTCTACGCTTATATCACTGTGTTGATAGCACAACTACCTCCCACCATTCCTCCTGTTGGGTAATTTTAATGCCCCACCACCCATTGTGGGGTGGAACACAGGCGACAGGCCGTGGTAGAGATGTGGAGGCGCTTTTGTCACAGCGAGATTTCTGCCTCTTTAAACACTGGCACCTCCACCCACTTTTGCGTGGCACGAGGCACATATTCAGTGATAGATCTTTCTGTTTGTAGCCCGAGCCTGCTCCCGCATTTCCAATGGAAGGTCCATGATGACTTTTGTGGTAGCGAGCACTTCCCTATCCTCCTGTCGCTGCTGCATTTTCAACCTGCCGTCCACCAGCCTCGATGGTCTCTCCATAGAGCTGATTGGCAATGTTATGCTTCAGCCACTGTGATTCCTGTTTCACTGCCAGCTGATGTGGACATGGCGGTTCACCAGGTCACTGGTTCCATAGTATCAGCCGCTGAGACTATTCCCACCACTTCTGGCTCCCCTCGGCGTAGATCCGTGCCCTGGTGGACGCCAGAAATCGGTGGGGCCATCCGTGCTCGTCGACGGAAGCTCCAGCACCACTGCTGTCATCCCACCATGGAAAACCTGATCGCCTTTAAACAGCTCCGGGCCCGAGCTCGACAGCTCATCTGACAGAGTAAGCAGGACTGTTGGGAGCAGTATGTCGCCAACATTAGCTCTCGCGCACCCTCATCTCAGGTTCGGCGCACCATCCACCAGCAGCAGTTCCCAGCATAAACACTCAGGACACTATCTGCACAGACCTCACTGCTATCGCTGAACACATGGCGGACCATTACACTTGCAACTCCGCAACTGCAGCTTACAGTGCGGCCTTCTGTGCACTGAAAGTGCGGGTCAAACGGCGGCATCTGTCATTCCGTACCCGCCGTGACGAAATGTACAAAGTGCCATTCAGTCAGTGGGAATTCGAAACTGCCCTTGTCGCATGCCCCGGTACCTCCCTGGGACCAGTACTTCTTTGCTTTCTACAGTATGTCTGCCTAGGTATGTAATGTCTGTCTAGGTGTGTTTGCTTTTGAATATGTGTGTATTTGTTTACCTTATTTTTTGTCCCCTAAGGTAAGTTCTTCCACTCCTGGGATTGGAATGACTCCTTTTCCACTTCCTTAAAACCCATATCCTTCCCTTTCTCCTCCCCTTTTTTCCTCTTTTTCCTGAAGAAGCTGCCAGTGGTGGCGAAAGCTTGTATGTGTGTTTGAGTGTTATTTTTATTTGTGTCTATTGACGAGCCGGTCCTTTTAGATAAGTCATCCGATATATATGGAAACTTTCCTGGTGGGATAAACAAAAATAAAAATAGAAAAGAGATGACTTACCAAAAGGACTGGCTCGTCGATAGATACAAATAAAATCACACAAAAACACACATACAATCTTTCGCCACCACTGGCAGCTTCTTCAGGAAAAAGAGGAAAAAAGGGGAGGAGAAAGGGAAAGATATGGGTTTTAAGGAAGTGGAAAAGGAGTCATTCCAATCCCAGGAGTGGAAGGACTTACCTTAGGGGACAAAAAGGAAGGTAAACAAATACACACACACACTCACACATATCCAAACGCAAACACACCTAGACGGACATTTGTAAAAAGCCTTTTTGCGGAGGGAATGTAGATAAAATTTGATGTGGTCAATGTAGAGTGATATGTATAGAATGGAAAAAAGAGAAATCTGTACTGAAAGGTAATGAAATAAAAAATTATATATAAATGAATAAATAAAATTATATTTGGGAGAGATATAAAGGTGATCAAATAGCAAAAGGAATTATTCAGATAGGAATAATTAGAAAAAGTTGTTCGAGAGAGTAGTAGAAGAGAAACGTTGTTGAAACTAATCACAGTTAGTCAACAAAGTGATGCACAGGGGTGTAGCGGTTGTATGGGCGTCCAAACAGGTTATGGGGTGATGAAAATCTGGAAAAGTTTTGCAAACTGTGTGAGGATGAAAGAAAAGTGTACTATAAGGTTTCGTTCTGTAGTAGCAGAATATGATTGGAGAGTAAAAAAATATTCTGACGAATGAATAGAACTGAAAACGTGTAGAAAAAAGATCGGAAATGTCGAAAGAAGAGACGGAAATATCGAAAAACGGGAATGGAAATAATCACTTTGAAGTGTGTTTGGATGTGGATATGTGTGAGTGTGTGTGTGTGTGTGTGTGTGTATTTGTTTACCTTCCTTTTTGTCCCCTAAGGTAAGTCCTTCCACTCCTGGGATTGGAATGGCTCCTTTTCCACTTCCTTAAAACCCGTATCCTTCCCTTTCTCCTCTCCTTCCTCCCTCTTTTTCCCGAAGAAGCCACCACTGGTGGCGAAAGCTCGAATGGTTGTGTGTTTTTGTGTGTGTTTAGTGTTCCTATCGACCAGCCTGTACTTTAGGTAAGTCAAAAATCTTTATTTTATACCATTTTCCTACCTGGAAGGTCTCCTTCTATAATATTAAAAAATAGATGAAGTACACTTACCAGGCGAAGGGGCGCAGGCAGTGATAGCAACAAATAAACACACAGACACACACACACACACACACACACACACACACACACACAAATGCAAGCTTTCGCAGCCTAGCTGCTTCGTCAGGCAGAAGGGAAGGAAACGGAAAAGGAAATGATGAGGGTTTTAAGGGAGTGGATAAGGAGTCATTTCAATCCCGGGACAGGAAAGACTTACCTTGGGTGGAAAAAAGGAGGGTAAACAAATACACACACACCCACACATTTACACAGACGCAAGTACACTTAGGCAGACATACTGTAGAACTGTTCTACAGTATTACTTCTTTGCTTTTTACAAATGTCTGTCTAGGTGTGTTTGTGTTTCGATATGTCTGAGTGTGTGTGTATTTGTTTACCTTCCTTTTTTTCCCCTAAGGTAAGTCCTTCCACTCCTGGGATTGGAATGACTCCTTTTCCACTTCCTTAAAACCCATATCCTTCCCATTTTCCATCCCTTTTTTCCTCTTTTTCCTGAAGAAGCTGCCAGTGGTGGCGAAAGCTTGTATGCGTGTATATATAAAATAGACGTAAAAAATAGATGAAGTACACTTACCAGGCGAAGGGGCACAGGCAGTAATAGCAACAAATAAACACACAGACACATAAAAATGCTAGCTTTCGCAGCCTAGCTGCTTCATCAGGCAGAAGGGAAAGAGAGGGAAAAGGAAATGATGAGGGTTTTAAGGAAGGGGGTAAGGAGCCATTCCAATCCCGGGAAAGGAAAGACTTACCTTGGGGGAAAAAATCGAGGTAAATAAATGCACATACACCCACACATTTACACAGACACAGTACACTTAGGCAGACATACTGTAGAACTGTAGGAAAAAAAAAAACAAATAGAAAAGAGATGACTTACCAAAAGTACCGGCTCGTCGATAGAAACGAATAAAATCACACACAAACACACATACAAGCTTTCACCACCACTGGTAGCTTCTTCAGGAAAAAGAGGAAAAAAGGGGAGGAGAAAGGGAAGGATATGGGTTTTAAGGAAGTGGAAAAGGAGTCATTCCAATCCCAGGAGTGGAAGGACTTACCTTAGGGGAAAAAAAGGAAGGTAAACAAATACACACACACTCAGACATATCGAAACGCAAACACACCTAGACAGACATTTGTAAAAAGCAAAGAAGTTGGACAGAGATACCAATTGAGGCAGAGGCTCTGTCCACAGAACCGACGCAAAGATGCTAAAGATGGTGGGCGGGAATTAAAATTAGCGGAGATTGAGACCAGGTGGGCAACGGGAGGAGAGAATAAGCTGAAGGGCAAGTTCCCATCTCCGGAGTTCTGGAAGGTTGGTGTCGGTGGGAAGTTTCCAGACACACACACACACACACACACACACACACACACACACCAATAACCTAATAACAGCTTTCACGTCCCCCAGCTATCCTCCTGATCTGGTTTAGAAGCAAATTGCCAGAGCCACCTCATCATCCCCCCAAATCCAGCACCCCAGAAGTGCCCCTTTGTCACCGAATACTTTCCGGGACTGGAGCGGACTCTGAATGTGGCTCTCCAGCAAGGATACGACTTCCTTAAATCTTGCCCCGAAATGAGATCCATCCTTAATGACATCCTTCCCACTCCACCAAGAGTGTCTTTCCACCGCCCACCTAACCTTCATAACCTCTTAGTCCATCCCTATGAAATCCCCAAACCACCTTCCCTACCCTCTGGCTCCTACCCATGCAACCGCCCCCGTTGTAAAACCTGCCCTATGCACCCTTCCACCACCACCACTTACTCCAGTCCAGTAACCCGGAAGGGGTACACAATCAAGGGCAGAGCCACTTGCGATAACACCCACGTGATTTACCAACTGACATGCCTGCACTTTGAAGCATTCTATGTGGATGCTCAAGCTGCTCCCCCTTGAACTTGGCCAGTACATCTTGTGTGAAGCTGGAAATGTGTGGATATCGGTTACCATGGAGCAAAATCACTCCCTCCATGAGCAGTCAGGCTGTTTGCTCTTGATGGACTTGTGTAGTGTCTCACAGTACACATCACTGTTAATGGTTTTTCCATGCTTGCGGTTTTCAATGAGCATCGGACCTTGGAACCCATAAAAGACATTGAGGATCACATTTCCTGCTGAGGGTACAGCCTTGAGTTTTTTAGAGGTAGGTGACAACATGTGCTTCACATCCCTAGACATCTCACTATGTTATTCCAAAGCAGCATATTCAAATTTCAACCAGTTAGGATGTTACGAAGTTTTGTACATTTTCATTTATACACCCCTTGTATATTCCTAGATTCATCGCTCAGTGTTTGTTCTTGGGATACTTTGTGTGTACCTTCAAGTATTTGCCACTTCAGTTATTTGAGATTCTCTGTGAAGTTTACTAATGTATAAAATAAACTTGTTACCATCATGCTGCTCTTTTTTGTATGCTTTAGAAATTATATCTGGGCTTTTAGCCTTGAGGTTAGTGATAGAATCTGCAGTATCATTCTGAAATTTGTCATAGTAGAAAGCTGTTGTTTTTTTGCTAATTTGTGAAAATGTCTGTACAATGTGCATATTAAGTACCAATCCTTTGTGTATGTGTATGCCATACTGTAACACTGGAAAGTCCATGAGGATAAGTATCAACTAAAGACGATAGCTGAGTTGCAGACAGGTATGTAGAATAGACACACACACATTCCTACGGAGCCTTTACTCTCTCCTCACTCACTGTCCAGATTTTAGTTGCACCATAGCAGCAAGAGATGGTGGTCATGTGTACATAAATTATGTTCTGAATGATTGTGTGACTACACACGTTTCTTTTTCTGGGGAAGGCTGTGGCCAAAAATTAAAAGTTGTGTGAATGTGTTTGTCTAATGTACTTGCCTATTAGTGGCTCATTGGTTGTCTTTGCAGTATATCCAATATTGCATTCGTTTAAGTCTGTTTGGGGCATGACTGCTAGAACACATAATATTAGGGATCATGAGGAGTATGAGATCTAGAGTGGCGCATCCCTATTGTCAGAGCGCATCCAACCAGTATTCGATAGCCCATTTACGAGTGAAAGAAAGTTTTGGCATTTTCATTTTTTATTAGTTACTGGCAATTGAGTACAGTGCTGCATTGTAATTATCAGTGTACTGGGGGACTTTGAGTAGGTTCTTAAGTGAAAAATAATATTTTGCTGCACGATCACTGGTGTTACTAACCATAGCTGACAAGTAAATAAGCTAGGCATTAAGGTTTACATATTTCCTTAAAAAAAGGAGTGGAAAGAAAATGGCTAAATCTTATAAATGTGGAGATTTGTTTTCCATTGAAAATGCTCCTATTTGCTTAATACTTTTTACTGATTCAAATTATGAAAGAGAGTTAAAAAATTAACTGTTGTAATTTCCTTAAACACAAATTGAAGACTGATATTATTCATAAGACCATGCTGTAACCATTCCTACCACTGCAATGCGACCTTCCTGTCCACACCTGCCCTCCCCTCTCCTCCTACTCCCTCACCACAGAGCATGATTCGGATTGTGGTAGCTTGAGATGATGGTTGTGTGACTGTGAAGTGTGCCTACTTGATTGTGTGAATGCTCTCTATTCTGAAGAAGCCCAATGGCTGATAGCTTAATCTTCTTATGTGTGTGCCTTTTTTATGTGCCTGTCACAGCTCATCATACGTCGTTGCGGTGAGTTGTAAACTGTCCTTATTACATTGTTGGAAACAGAAGTAAAATAAATTAGGGAAAAGAATTCAGATTCAC
Source organism: Locusta migratoria (assembly GCA_026315105.1). Classification (NCBI taxonomy): domain Eukaryota; kingdom Metazoa; phylum Arthropoda; class Insecta; order Orthoptera; family Acrididae; genus Locusta; species Locusta migratoria. The sequence continues at coordinate 128,845,535 of CM048745.1, read as the reverse complement.
TTAATCATCTCATTGTATGTAGTGCTGAGTCCCTGAAATAAAACAATGTTCAAAAAGTAAATTAGGGAAGCTTTTGTGTGAACAGCAAGTGGTTGTGAAAGTACGGTGTAATAAATGATCATCTGAAGATATTGTAAAGGCTGTGATGTATTGTCAGCGATGTATTGAAATATCCTCTTCTTAGTGATGTTGCTATTAAAAAAGAAGACTTGGGCAATTTAGAGACTCATTGATTCATTTGTATGCCATTTAATGTTTTTAATTTATTTAATCACTATTGTTTTGAAAACTCAGTCAAAGTTATTAACAAAATCTAAAAATGATGTTTGTAATTTTGATAAGATGAAAGAAGACAGTGATTTATGCTTTGACTTATTAATACAGTTAAAGAGTTTAAATTGGTGTTGTAGAGGGATTTCGCCATATTTTTTATCTGTGGTGTCTAACACTTGGGTGAGGTGTGAGCCTTTCCTCCAGAAAATTAGACAGTGCCCTCTAATAGGGAAAACGAGTTAGGTATCCTTGAGATGATTTACACTAGCATTTCACCCATCGTAGAAAGAAATAGTCTTATTACAAAGATTAATAATAATGATTAATATTATAATGTTGTTGTTATGGTCTTCAGTCTGGAGACTGGTTTGATGCAGCTCTCTACCCCTACTTCATCCTGTGTAGTCCTCCACATCTACACATGAGAACGGTAACCCACATCCATTTGGACCTGCTTTCTGTATTTTTCTCTTGGTCTCCCTCTGCGATTTTTACTTCGCTCCCCCTATTCTCTCTCTCTCTCTCTCTCTCTCTCTCTCTCTCTCTCTCTCTCTTCCCCCAACTCTAAATTGATGATTCCTTGATGTCTCAGAATGTGTCCTGCCTATCAGTCCCTTATAGTTAAGGTATGCCAAATATTTATTTTCTCTTCGGTGCCTTTTCAATTGTTAAATGATTTACACAACTAATCTTTAACATTTTTCCGTAGTTCAACATTTCAAAAGCTTACATCCTCTTAATTGTCTTCATTTCACTCCTATACAATCCTACACCCCATAAAAATGCTTTCAAAGAATACTTCATAACACTTAAATTAATATTTGATGATACCAAATTTCTCTTCTTTAGAAATGGTTTTCTTCTCATTGCCATTCTGCACTTACATAATCTCTACTGTGAGCGTCGTAAGTTATTCTACAGTGCAAGTAACAAAGTTCATCTACCTTCTTTATTGTCTCATTACCCAATCTTAATTACTTCAGCTAACCTGGTTTTCTCAAACTACATTCCCTTGTCCTTTTTTGCTCTTGTTAATGCTCATCATACATCCTCCTTTCAGGCTAATGTCCATTTCATTTGATTGCTCTTCTAGGTCCTTTGTTGTCTCTGATAGAATTACAATGTCATCGTCAAATTGTAAAGTGTTTATTTCTTCTCTCTGAACTTCAATTCCTTCTCCAAATTTCTCTTTGCTTTCTTTCACTACTTGCTCAGTGTACAGATTGAATAACATTGGGGAAAGACTACAACCCTGCCTTACTCACTTTCCAACCACTGCATACCTTTCATGCCCTTCGATTCTTATGACCACTGCTTGGTTTTTGTACAAGTTGTATATAACTTTTAGTTCCCTATATTTTAAGCCTGCTATCTTCAAAATTTGAAAGAATGTATTTTAGCCACCATTGTCAAAACCTTTCACCAAATCTACAAAAGCTAGAAATGTAGGTTTACCTTTCCTTAATTTCTCGTCTACGATAAGTCATAGCATGAAGTATTTCTACATTTCTCCTACATCCAAACAGACCTTCTATGAGGTCTTCTACTGGTTTTTCCATGCTTCTGTTTAAATGATTCGTGTTAGAATTTTGTAATCATGACTTAATAAACTGATAGTTCTGTAATTTTCACACCTGTCTGCCCCTGCTTTCCTTTTAATTGGGATTCCTGTATTGCATTTTTCTTGAATTCTCAGGTTATTTCAGCTGTGTCATACATCTTGCACACCAGGTCATGGCTAGCTCTCCCAGACACTTCACTAGCCCTGAGGGAATGTCGTGTACTTCTGGAGCCTTGTTTTGATTTAGGTCTTTCAGAACTCTGTAAAATAGTAAAAACACTGAAACATGAAAAATCTTGCATACATCCATTCTTTTTGCATATGAATGAAACCTTCTTGCACTCTGGTCTTATAAGCTTCAGTATAGTGCAGCAAGACGAGAGAGTCCACCATGAGTTACATCTTGCAGCCTGCCTGCGCATGACCCCCTAAGTGTATTGGGTGTGGAAAATGGATGGCCTTTGAGTGTGTGTGTGTGTGTGTGTGTGTGTGTGTGTGTGTGTGTGTGTGTGTGTGTGTGTGTGTGTGTGTGTTATTGTCTTTCAAATGCTCTACATGCACATGCCACACGAGTGAAATGTCAGGTACGACAATTTGATTTTCATGTGGGAAAGATTTGTCTGTAAAGAAAGCATTGAAAAGTTAAGGTTGATTATGTCGAACTTGCGCAATATAGGACGGATTTAAATAAAAAACTTGAGTAATTAGTTTATTGACATACAGTAGAACCTCATTTTTACGCTTTTCAAGGGACTTCAGTAAAATAGTGTAATATGCAGGAAAGTGTAAAATGCAGGAAGTAGTGTTTTAAACGGTAAAATGTGCTTACTGGATCAGCCTCGCATTTTCGTAGTTTATTTGTGATATATGTACATAATAGGCATCTAAATACTCGCCAGGAAGTTTATTATACAATGAAGGTTATCCAAATTTTTACTATTTTAAGCACAGGGCAGAACTGGTAATTTTATGGGAAGTAGAAATTTTTGATGTAATTTCATTCATTATAATTGAGGACGCCACTGCTGGGCTATGTAAAACATCTTCAAAATTACTTGAACCAGTTCGATAGATATCATTTGGACACCACTGCCAGGCTATGTAACACATCTACAAAATTACTGCCTTTTACTGGCATTAATTATTTATGTAGTAAAACTCCTAAAGTTCCGTTCCTTTTGTATTTTTCGATGTTTCACTCGACAATATTAGAGAATTTATTCATGTTCTCAAGTGCAAACATATGTATAAGTATTTTTGTGATGTTTGCATAGGATTGGCATCTCACACTATTACCGCTTTTTTGAGGTTGTGGATATTATGATACCAAAGTTTGACAGATAACGTTCTTTATGAATCAGAAATATGTATCACAAAAACAATGCAACTCTTTATTCTCACATCAACAAAGCAACTGGTTCTGATTGTTTGAGTACACGCCAGCCACTGTGGCAATGAAGCTGGTGGAAAGAGGAACTACATCATCACAAATTGGCGCATCTTGTAAGTCAACTAGATACATACTGCCAACAATGATACGCAAAATATATGTTTAATTAAATGCAAAGTGTCAAGAAACTTGACTGTGAATAATTTTTAAGTGCTATACTTTAAGGAGAAAGCCATGCATCAATTTATGTAGTATACGTCATTTTTTCTTCACGAACATGCTTTCAAAAAGTGTAAAATGCAGGAAAAGTGTAAATATGATAATGCAAAAATGAGGGCGAATTAACATTGTGAACATAGGAAATTTGACGGGACCGGCAAAAAATGGTGTAAATGGCAGGAAAATGTAAAAACCGGGAACGTAAAAACGAGGTTTTACTGTATTTATTTTACAATCGAGTTAAAAATACAGTACATGTTTCAAAATGAGGTAGATTTGCAACTTAACAGAATTTTGCTACTGCACCAAGACTCAGACAATTTAAAACGCAATATATTCTGCAATTGATGTTTCACACATAATTACTTCTGCCTTCTTTGCATTCTGTTTCTTTTATGCTTTTTTTTTTTTTTTTTTTACACTATTGTCATTATGACTGAACCACAAGTAAAATACTGAAGGTATGAAACTTTCGTGTACATTTTCAGGGGATGGGCGATGGCGTCAGGTTATCCGTCAGTGTGCATCTGTTGCAACATACGGAGTGACTGGAGTATGCAACTGGGGTGTTTACGACAATGGTGTGTACTGGGAAGAATGTTACTGCTCTGAAGATGGATGCAATTTGGCACCATCATTAAAAATATCAAAGCCATTGCTTATGATGTTATCCACAATTTCTCTGTTGACTTACATGCGGCTTCAATGAAATTTTTCTGCATGCCTTACTTTTAAATATGTGGACAAGATCTCATTATTGAGAATTGACTCAGTTTACACTACACAGTTGCCAGTATTGTATCTGCATTTTTTGTTCCAATCAACTGTATTTGTATTATAGAAAGTGGTGTCCAAGAAAGCTTTCATGTACAGTTGATGTGATATAACTGTTACAGATTGTTGTAAAGTTTGTAAATATTTTATATTTTTGTTTTGACACAGCACTATTTAGATGCTGCAGTATTTTATATTTCTGTTTTAGGGCAGCAAAGGACAGAATGAGATGATATTAAGTTAACTTTTGTAATTGCCTTAGGCTGGGGGACCAGATGTTTCAGTAAAAAACATTTTACATATATCTATAGGATCTAGAAACTAGGTGTTACCCGAAGGTTTTCATGTCCATCCACCTGTGTTCATTCATGTTCTGATAATACTTCAGTGTCTAAAGACGTAAGAGTCTGAGGGGGTCATCCACCTTCACTGAGGATAATTATGAGTAATACTCGAAAAAGACAAAAACAGGAATCACTAGTGCAACGTTTCACATCAATTGTGCTCAATATAATATTTACCAATTAATAGTTACACAAGCTAATTTTATATTTTGAAATAACCAATTAGAACTGTGAATTGTTCTGGTTAGCTACTGCATAAATCCGTCCACTTTTTAATAAATATGTGTTGCTATGTTAATTGGGCCTGCTGATGACTGTCCCACTGTAATCACAACATACCTCAAAATCAGCAGTAGTCACACAATTCAGGCATTTGCAGCTGTATTTATCCACATTCCAGATAGTAGTGTCTAAGTATGTCATTTCAGCCCATGGTGTTACTTTTATTCACATATATGAAGTCTCCAAGTATCATTCAATAATTGAATGATAATACAGCTTTCAGCATTGTTTTATTATTGAGTGTGGACACCATGTAATTTTGGAGTTGTTCACTAGACAAGCTGTTATTTCCTTAAGGCAGCTGTTTTGTTTGAGTCATGAGACATATAAGGGGCTGCATGTATAGCCCATCCAAGTCAGTGACATACCCGGCATTTGCCAGTTAACTGTTTCTGAGTGCCAATGCAGTCAAAAGTGCTGAATAATTAGAACTGTATATCTTTGTTTCTTGTTTATTTACTTTCTTTCCATGTGTAGCAAAATCATTTTGGCTCTTGGAGATGTTATTGTTCCTGGTTCAGTGTATATCTGTCTGTGTGTACCTTATAGCTTCTTGTCTCTGATCACCATTCATATAATTCATTTTGCCACATTGTAGTGAACTAATAATCAGATCTGGAAAAATGTGATATTTGTAACTGAATCATGAATAGTTTTTGATACTGCCCGTGGCATTATGTTGATAATTCTTGTAGTACATGAAGTGATAAAATTACTTGGAACATGAAAACATGATATAATGCTGATAATTAAATTGATTGCAGCACAAGTTGTGATGCCTTTTCAGGTGAATGTAAATTGACAATACTGTTGTTGCATATATTGTGAGAAGTAGCATGCATCTTTCTGCTCCAAATTTCTACCTTCATTTCATTTACCGGATGTTGCAAGACTGGTAAATTCAAAGTGTACTACAAAACAATGTGTTAATATAATAAAAAACATTTTTCTCTTTATATTAAATGAGGGATAAGTATGTTGAACAGTTTGTTTCTGTGAAAAAGTGTTTAAAGTATAATTCTATAACTTATATAAATATATCTCATCAAATTGTATCTGTTAGAAGGGTGTCACAATGAGGAAAAGTTTGTAAAAGTCTGATATGGCATAATATTAGTATGTTCATAGACTGCTACAAAAATGCACTCTGGAAAATGTTACCTTTTCCTATAGCCAGTTTGAGAAGATTTTTTCCATACAAGCGTCTTGTACAACAAACCTCCATGTTTGCCATTTACTTATGGCATGGTTTTCTTCATACCCCTTCACTGTCCGTCCAACTTTGTCTCATAGTAATACCAACTACTTAATATTCAGTATTGTAAAATGTTTCATGTCTCTTTTTTATATTTTAGATTAATTTGCAAATGAGTCATGTGTTTCACTAATTTGGAATTTTCTGACAAGACAAAGTATTTTAATATTATGTCAAAAAATGTTTATATTGTTATCTCATATCGAGTTGTGTAGAATTTTTTTTATTTTTACACTCCATGTTTTATTCTGCATAACTCATCTAAAGCAGTAAACACAAATGAACATGTAATAATTTTAATTTTTCAGGATTAACTTCTTTAAATTGATTTATCATTTAGATTACACATCCAATAATTTTATGGCATTTAGATGAACATAGCTATCTTGATCAAACAGTCTGATCCTAGTGATTTGATAAATATACTATATTTGTATTCTGTGCAAAAGTTGATATAAATATTAACATGTTATGATATTAAACATGTAGAACAGTGGTTGTAATATGGAACTAATATTAAATTTTTCCGTCCATTCATGAAGGTATCTCCATCGATATTATATTTTAAAAAAATTTCTTTGTAAAAGAAAGAAAACTTACAGTTTGTATCAGTATCAGCTGTTATGCATTTTACACACATTTTTATATTTTTTTCTACAAGAAAATAAACATTTTCTAAAGAGATACTTTGTTATGTAGAAACAAAACTGTTGATCCCCAAGAACATCACTTCCTACCATTCTTGTTTTACTCCTCTCATTTTTACATATTAATGTCCAGTGTATTTACTCATGTAACATACATGTATTTCTTGTGATGAGAAACACACAGAATTGTTTCTCTCAGGCATCATTCGAGCTTGTATTGTAAAACTATGTAGACTGATGTAGGAAAAAAGAAATACCCCCCCTCCTCTCTCTCTCTCTCTCTCTCTCTCTCTCTCTCTCTCTCTCTCTCTCTCTCTCTCTCTCTCTCTCTCTCTCTCTCTCTTCCACCCTAGCTCCTCATTCCCCCTTCTCTGGTATCTACACGAAAAGAGAATGTGTGTGTGTTTGTGTGTGCGTGCGCGCACACACGCGCGCAGGCACACATACGTTTCAGAACTGTTACGCATACTAAGCACTCTCCCTGGTATGAGGCAAATTTTTGTAGTCATGCAGTGTTCCCTCCTATATGCTGAGCTCTCATACTCGGAGATTCTCACACCACTGATAATGAAAGCAGATGGAAGTTTGTGCCAACCATGAGATGTTCTTCATTATATCTGTGAAACATGAAATTATTTAATTATGTAAGACTTTCATCTAGTTCCATTTCCAGTAATGACATTTGTATCTATGAAAAGCAAAGTTCAAATTGTTTCTTTGTAGTGGTGTGTAAGCCTTTGTGTTAAGTGCTTGTGGAAAGCTGGAAGGCCGGGTTTGAGTCAAGGTCCTGGTATTATGTTGTAATGTCACATAAAATGGATATAAGAACAGCATTTGCCCGGATCTTTGTTGAGTAATGGATACCACAGTACTTACTTGGCATGTGGGTAACATTGTACAAAAGATTATCGTAGCTTGAAATTATACAGCAGCAAAAGTTACTGGTGCTCAAAATTTGTTTTCTTCTCATATTATATTTCAGGTACGTTTATTTGTTTTGATAATGTTTTCTTTATTTTAAGAAATGTTTGCAGATTATTCAGTTACGATTGTGATAAATTTATACTTGTCTTCATATTCATTGAATGTAAACATTAACTGTGAATTGGTAAAGTTGAAAATGAGTACCCAGCCAGGACTCGAACCCAGGTCTCCTGCTTTCTAAGCATTTGCTCTGACCTCTACACCACTGGGGACACAGCGATCACTACACCTGCTTGTTATTACTCAAGTACGCCTCCAGTCAGATACAATTTCTCAACTTTACTCGTAGTTATTGTAAACTAATTCCCGTAAGAGTAAGGGCCTAGGAGTGCCTCCGCACTGAAGAAAGGATCATTGCCTGTCATCAGCCTTTTTATAAGTTATATATATGTGGCGTCTGTTCTTTCAGACATGTCCGAAAGAACAGATATGTATTACTTATAATTGTTTGCAAGAGAAAAACAACCGTTTTGGTCACCTGTGAAAACTGTCTGGGATTTCATTCACCATTGACTGACTTGTTCAGTAGGCTCAAATGAAATTTGTTTGGGTTGCAACACAAACCAATTCAGCGTTTGTGCAACTGCATGTTACTGATTCACACCACATGCTCATTTTTGATATGTAATATTGTTTTGATTAACTATAGTGTTATTCTGCCTCCATGAATGACAGACAATACAGAGGAGGGTTGGCTTATGTGCCTCAATGATACAGATTGCCGGACTGTAGGTGCAAACAGAATGGAGGGTTATCTGGGGAGAAGCCAAACAGATGTGTGGCTCTAGAAGAGGGGCAGTAGTGTTTTCAGTAGTCATGACGGCAACAGTCTGGATGATTAACTGAGCTGGCCTTGTAATATCAACTAATGTGGCTTTGCCATACAGTTATTGTAAATGGCTGAAAGCAAGTGGAAACTAGTAATTACTTTTTCCAAGGACATTCAGCTTTACTGTCTTGGGTAAAATATTCCTGGAGGTAAAATAGCCCCCCCCCCCTCCCCCCCCCCCCCCAAATTTGACTCTCCAGGCGGAGACTACTCAGGAGGATGTAATTATCAAGAAAGACAATACTGCCATTTTACGTATTGAGTGTGGGATGTTACATCCCTTAATCGGGTAGGGAGGTCAGAAAATGTAAAAACGGAAATCTGTATGTTGAATTTGGATATGGTGAGGATTAGTGAGGTTCGTTGTAAAGATGAACATGATTTCTGGACAAGTGAGTACAGGGTTATAAATACAAAATCACTTGGGGGTATTACAGGAGTTGGTCTAATAATGAATAATATAATAAGAATGCATGTAAGCTCCTATGAACAACACATTATTATAGACAAGATAGATACAAAACCAAAACTGACTATAGTAGTACAAATTTGTATGACAACTAGCTCGGTTGATGATAATGAAATTGTAATAATGTGATAGGGGCCTTGAATACGGTGCTAGGGAAAGGCAGAGAAGGAAAAATAGTGGGGTAATATTGACTGGGTAAAACGAATTTTACAGGAACATAATTGAATCATAACAAACACTTGTTTTTAGGATCATGAAAGATGGATGTATACATGGAAGAAACCAGAAGACAGATTTTGTAATGGTAAGACATTTTAAAAACATACCCAGAGGCAGACATAGACTCTGACTATATCTTATTGGTATGAACTGTAGACTGAAAGGTAGGAAAATAAGGAAATGGGAGCTGGATAAATTGAAGGAACCTGAGGTTTTTGAGAGTTCCAGATGGAGCTTTAGGCAACAATTGACAGAAATGGAGAGAAGTACTCCGGTAGAAGATAATGGATAGCTTTGAGAAATGAAATAGTGAAGGTAACAGTAGACCATATAGAAAGAAGATACCCGCAAAAAATCCTAGCACGTCACAGGAAATACTGAATATAATTAATGAAAGGAGAAAATATAAAAAATACAGTAGATGAAGCAGGTAAAATGGAGTTCAGGTGACTAAAAAATTCGTTTGACATTCGATTACTGATGGAAATTCTCTTAGATGCTGAAACTCTCATAAAAAGCGACAGAGTGGCTGGCCAGTACTTAACTTAGTTATGTACTGCTGACAGTTACACAAAAACATGAAAGTCAATACGAAAAAAGTTGACACAAGCTTTCAGAAATATTTTCCTTCATTAGGTATGAGAGGAAGGGAAAGGTTATTCACAACCTTGGCCATGAAGAGATGATGAGTAATTTGTGGAAGTCAGAGATACTTTATGTCAAGTACTGAGACAAGCCAATAGCAAACCAAATAGGATATATGACCAAAGGGGATAGATCAAGCAATAAAGAGAAGTAAACCAAATAAAGCTGAGTGGCGAAAAGATTAAGAGATAGACACACATACGCAAACACAACGTATGAGAGGAAAACAGAGAAGTGGGTGAGGAATGAGTAGTGAATAAGTGAGTAGAGGATGGAGGAAGGGGGGAGGTTAGCATAGATTTAAACCAGGAGGATGGCAGGAGGAGAGGATATGTTGGAGGGCAAGTTCCCATCTCCACGGCTCTGAGGGACTGGTGTTAGGTGGTAGTAACCAGATGGCACATGTGGTGCAACACCTGCCAAGTTCCCTGGAGTTAAGTTGTAGGGTATGCTCTGCCACAGGATATTGGGTGTTACACAGGCAAACAGTCTGTCTGTGCCTGTTCATGCGTTCAGCCAATTTGTTGGTGGTCATGCCAACATAAAAGGCCGTGTGTCAGATTGCATGTGTTGTGGCCCTGCCTTGTACGGGGTAGTTTTTTCTATGGTGGGGTTGGAGTATGTGGTTGTGGGAGGATGCATGGGGCAGGTTTTGCAGCGGATTGGTTCCATGGGAAGGAACCATTAGGCAGGGATGGTGATTTTGACATGTCGTAAGGTTTGATGAGAATGTTACGGAGGTTAGGAGGACGGTAGAAGGCTACTCTGGGTGGCGTGGGAAGGATACTTTTGAGCACTGATTTCTCTTCAGGGCATGACTTGAGAAAGTCATAGCCCTGAGGAAGCAATTTGTTGAGGCATTCATGGCTGGGGATGGTATTGGCTGACTAAGGGGATGCTTCTGGGTGGTCTGGGGTTAGGAACATTCTTGCTGGGAGGAGAGGAATGGACTGCTCGGGGGATCTGCTTGTGGACAAGGTCTGCAGTGTAGATGTGGGAGAGGAAAGCATTGGATAGGTCTTGCCATCGGGGTCCACCAGTCGCCCTGTGTGTCTTATGTGCCCACTGATCAACTCGCAGCTTTGGCTAGTCTGGTCACTGCAAGCGTGGAGGTCGCCACCCCATCCGTGGTGGATTGAGAGGTCGCCCCGGCGTGTGGCGGATGGCATAAGACATTCTGGGGGGACCGATTGTGAGGCTCTACTGGTTTGTCGTACAAACCGTTTTGAGGACTGTTGGAGATGGACAGTGTTCCTAAGCCGGATGGTGCCACAAGTCCTGTGGTCACCTCTCAGTCAGCAAGATCCGGGCAATCTCAGAAGGTGGGATTGCTTGTAGTTGGGAGCTCCAACTTTAGGTAGATAATGAGGCCCCTTAGGGATATGGCCAGTAAGAAGGGGAAGACAGTCAATGTGCACTCCGTGTGCATACCGGAGGGAGTCATTCCCGATGTGGAACGGGTCCTTCCGGACGCCATGAAAAGGGACAGGGTGCAGCCAACTGTGGGTGGTTGCTCATGTCGGTATAAACGACATGTGTTGCTTTGGGTCGGAAGAGATTCCTTCCGGATTTGAGTGGCTATCTGAAGTGGTAAAGACTGTCAGTCTTGCTTCCAAGATGAAGGCAGAGCTGACCATCTGCAGCATCGTCGACAGGACTGATTGTGGTCCTCTGGCACAGAGCCGAGTGGAGGGTCTGAATCAAAGGCTCAGACAGTTCTGTGACCGTGTAGGCTGCAGATTCCTCGACTTGCGTCAAAGGGTGGTGGGTTATCGGGTTCCTCTAAATAAGTCAGGAGTCCACTATACGCAGGAAGCGGCTACACAGGTAGTGGGGGCTGTGTGGCGTGGACTGGGCGGTTCTTTAGGATAGAGGGCTTTGGGGGAAAACAAAATGGACTGTCTCAAAGGGTGCATGGGGATCGCAGGAGAAATGTAGATCTAGGAACTATTGGTATAACAGTTGTAAATTGTCGTAGCTGTGTCGAGAAAGTACCAGAGCTCCAAGCGTTAATAGAAAGCACAGAAACACATATTATAGGCAGTGAAAGGTTGTCTCAAGCCAAAGTTTTTGCTAAAGATCAAACTGTGTTCAGAAAGGATAGATTAAACAAAATAGGTGGAGGAATGTTTGTCGCTGTCAAAGGTAGTCTTTCGTGTAGTGAAGTTGAAATTGATAGTTCCTGTGAGCTATAATGGGTAGAAGTTGTACCTGAAAATCATAAGAAGTTAATAATTGGTTCCTTTTACTGGCCTCCCGACTCTGACAATACAATAGCTGAAAGGTATAAAGAAAACCTGTGTCAAATGGTAAACATACTCAATTCATACAATAATAGTAGGCAGTGATTTCAATTTACTCTCAGTCTGTTGGAAAAATTATATATTCAAATCAGGAGGTACACATAAAACATCATGCAAAATTGTACTCAATGCATTCTCTGAGAATTACTTCGAACAATTAGTTCATGAGCCAACTAGAATTGTAAATGGATGTCAAAACACACTTGATCTCTTTGCAACAAATAATCCTCAGCTCATAATGAGCATCAAAATGGATACAGGTATTAGTGAACACAGAGCTATCATAGCGAGATTGAATATCGAAAATCCCAAAGTTACCAAAAAATAGATGAAAAGTATATTTGTTCAGAAAAGCAGATAGAAATACACTAAATTGATTCTTGAAAGGTTTTGACTCAGTCCAAACCCTAAATGTAAGCATAGACCAGATGTGGCTCCAATTCAAAGAAGTAGTATCGAAAACAATTGACAGTTTTATACCAAATAAATTAATAAAAGAAGGCGGTGATCCCCTTTGGTACACAAAACAGGTCAATGAAAAAGGCATACAGAATTTAAACGAACACAAAATCCCCAGGATTGGCGATCCTACACAGAAGCTTGGAATTTACATGGACTTCAATGCAAGATGCTTACAATACTTTCCACAACGAAACTCTTTCTCGAAATCTGACTGAGAACCCAAAGAGATTTTGGTCATATATCAAATATACTAGAGGCAAAACACAAACAATACCCTCATTATGTGATACAAATGGTGATCCCGCCAATGACAACGCTACTAAAGCAGTTACTAAACAGCTTTTCGAAATTCATTCACCAAAGCAGACAAAACCAATATTCCACATTTCAAATTATGAACAGATGCCAGAACGAGTAACGTAGAAGTAGATATCATCAGAGTAGTGAAGCAACTGAAATTACTTAACAAGAACAAGTCTTCTGGTCCGGACTGTATACCCACTAGATTTCTATGTGATTATGCTGATGTTATAGGTCCTTACTTAACAGCCATATACATCCGCTTGCTCAAAGAAGGATCTGTACCAAAATATTGGAAAGTTGTACAGGTCACACCTATATTCAAGAAAGGAAGTAGGAGCTACCCACTAAACTACATGCCTATTTCATTAACGTCAATTTGCAGCAGGGTTTTCGAACATATCCTGTATTCAAATATTATGGATTATCTCGAACAGAATGATCTATTGACCCAAGAACAGCAGGGATATAGAAAATATCGTTCACGTGAAACTCAACTAGCTTTTTTCTCACTCAAACTGATGAGTGCTATCAGCAAGGGTTCTCAAATTGATTCCGTATTTCTAGATTTCCAGAAAGCTTTTGACACCGTACCTCACAAACGGCTTTTAATCAAATTGCATGGTTATAGAATATCGCCCCAGATTTGTGACTGGATAGGGGATTTCCTGTCAGAGAGGACTCAGTTTGTAGTAATCGATGGGAAGGCATTGACTAAAACAGAGGTGATATCTGGTATTCCACGGGGTGGTGTTATTGGTTCTCTGCTGTTCCTTATTTACATTAACGATTTAGGAGAAAATCTGAGCAGCTCTCTTAGGTTGTTTGCAGATGAGGCTATCATTTATCATTGCGTAAAGTCATCTGAAGATCAAAACAACTGCGGAATGATTTAAATAAGATATCAGTATGGTGTAACAATTAGCAATTGACTCTAAATAATGAGAAGTGTTTACAAGATAAATCAATCGAATGTGAAGGCCGTAAATTCCACTATTACATCAGAATTAAACTGAAAAAAACACATAAATAATGTCACAGCAAAGGCGAACCAGAGACTGCATTTTATTGGAAGAACACTTAAAAGATGCAACTGAACTACTAAAGAGACTGCATACACTACACTTGTCTGTCCTCATTTGGAGTATTGCTGCCCAGTGTGGGATCCTTATAAGGTGGGTTTGACGGAGAACATTGAAAGAGTCCAAAGCAGGGCAGCTCGTTTTGTATTGTCACGATACAGCGGAGACAGTGTCACGGAAATGATACAGGACGTGGGATGGGAATCATTACAACAAAAGCGGTTATCACTGCAGCGTGGTCTACTTAGAAAACTCCAAATCACCATCATTCTCCTCTGAATGCGAAAATATATTGTTGACGCCCACATATATAAGTAGAAATGAGCATCAGAATAAAATACGAGAAATCAGAGCTCGAACATAGAGATTCAGATGTTTTTTCTTGCCGCGCGCTATTCTAGAGTGGAATGGGAGGTGAACAGTAAAAAAGGTGGTTCAATGAACCCTCTGCCAGGCACTTGAATGTGATTTGCAGAGTATCCCATGTAGATGTAGATGTTGTAGGTGGTGAGGGACCCATCACTGGAGCAGATACGTTTCCCACGGATGCCTAGTCTGTAGGGAAGGGATTGTTTTATACGGAAGGGATGGCAGCTATCAAAGTGGAGGTACTGTTGTTTGTGGGTTTAATATGGACTGAAGTGTGGGGCTCAGCAAGATGAAGGTCAACAGAGGGGTGCCGACTTTTGAAAATCAGTGTGGGTGCTCTATATCACAGTTCAGAAATGTTGAAAACTACATTATGCCCCCTATCATCCTTTCTTCCAAGAGTTGACATATCATGGTCTTTCAATTTTCTTATTCAAAGGTGTCTAAATAAGGAAAAGACATACTTTTATAATCAAAAATAAATTGCCATTAGTACATTTGCGATTTAGAATTATCTTAAATTTTAGGAAAAGAGATTCCTGTAATATTAGGTATAATTTATTATGGGCTAGCTGAAAATGTGGTGTTACTTGGGTATTTATTTATTCCAGTATTCAGTTACCCCGTGTAGTCACTGCTCCCTCTGCCCATCACCTCCTCCCTCTCTCTGTGCAATTACCTTCCCCTCCCCATTCTCACATCTATCCCAAGAAGAAAACCCTACTTCAATGAATGCTTTTATCACATCTACGTCTTGTTTAGTTTTCTTTGCGAAAGGCCCACTTCCGGAACTCATTTCCTTACATACAGAACAGAACACTTTATCGCACTTTTCGTCGTATAAAACCCACTTATATTTGTCTTCCCACTGTTATTGAAAAGAACGGCCATCACCAACACCATCAGTTATCTTCTTTTCATTCGATACACTGGCTGAATCGTAACCACCTGCCATGACAGCGTGACCAAGCACATTGAGGCGCTATGCTACGGTGTGCGAGACCGTTCCCCATCGGGGGTTCGAATCATCCTTTGAGCATGGACGTTTGTGCTGTCTTTAGTATACGTTAGTTCATAAGTGGTATGCATGTTTAGAGACTGATGACCCCGCAGTTAAGTCCCTTAAGCTTAACAAACACTTGAACAACATCGGAACCACCTGAAGTAAATTCTGGATGTGTCGTAGCTGAATCACTTTTCTTCATCAACGAGTGAACAACGAATTTGTCCATTGCAGAAACCAACTATAAAAGATAATAATACATTTATAAAATTGTAATTCTATTTGTAAATTATACCGTGTTAAGAAAAAGAAAGAAATCTAAAAACTTACTGCTCCATAAAGAATGACTGAATGAAAAAATATCTAAGGACGCAAAACAGGCAGCTTAAATATCTATCAGCAACTCCGTTCAAAGCCATTTGTGACAGTTCCGAGAGAGTACCTCTGAGCACTAATAAATTGTTTCTGGAGGACTGAGAATCATTAGCAGGCTGTTGCAGCAGATTTGCTGTCTTCACCGAGCATTGTCGCTAGGTCATGCTGACAACAATCAAATGGGCCAGCGCACGGCAGATTGTTGTGATTTGTCAGCTGTGCTTTACATGATCAGCTACCTCATACTCCAAGCTGCTTTGATGTAGCTTCATGCTATATCCGGGAAACACGCAATTCAGGAAATAAATACAAAACATCAGTATCAAAAACATATGAGTACTTCATAGAAGTTTCGGGTATGCAGCCGGTCGTCGTCTAAAACATCACACGATATTTCGGCCAGACACCTGCTAGCCATCCTCAGGTGAGTCGATGAAGACTGAAGAGTGCGTCCAGCGTTCCACTATATATAGAAAACTTGGCGGTTACAGCGCATGCGTCAAAACATAAACAGACAGGTCACACTGCCGGACGGCAGCGCCCTCGCTGGTGGAGCCGCGGAGTTCAGCTGTCCTCTGCACTGCCACTGCCGCTCACAGCCGACGTCGACGCTCTCTGTCGTCTTCGATCTGAGCAAATTTTAGTAATGACGGGATTCCACGCTTTGTCAAGTTGGTAGCCACTATCCCGATTCATCAAATTTTCCGCTACACGTATTTCCACAGATTCTTTGATAATGGAGTCCCAAAAAGATGTTGCTGTTGTCAAAATTACCATTTTATCATACTCCATAGAGTGTCTGGTGGAAATGCAATGTTCAGCAAAAGCAGACTTGCTTGGCTGTAAAAGGCGTGTGTTGCGTTTGTGTTCACTGCAACGTTCTTCAACAGTGCGCATAGTCTGGCCTATATAAGCCATACCACATTGGCAGGGAACTTTGTAGACACCAGCCTTACGTAACAACAAGTCATCCTTGACCGAACCCAGCAAGTCTGAAATTTTGGATGGTGGGCGGAAAATTACTTTCACTTGAAAATTATGGAGAATTCTTGCTATTTTAAAAGAAATATTGCCCACAAACGGAAGAAAAGCGAGGGATTTTGCCGGTGTACCCTCCTCGTTCTCCACTTTCTTGTTCTTCTTTCTAAGTGAGAGTGCCTTACTTATTTGCTGATTAGAATATCCGTTGTCTCGAAACACTTGCTGCAGGTGAGCCAGCTCTTGTGGCAGACTATCAGCGTCTGAGATTTTATGGGCTCTGTGAACAAGTGTTTTAAGGACACTGCTGGTTTGCGATGGATGGTGACAACTTGAAGCCTGTAAATATAAATCAGTATGAGTTGGCTTCAGATAAACGGAGTGTCCCAAAGAGCCATCATCCTTCCTTTTAACTAAAACATCCAAAAAAGGTAAGCATCCATCCTGCTCCACCTCCATAGTGAACCGAATGCTATCATGAAGGGAGTTGAGATGATGTAAAAACTTCTTTAAATTATCCTCCCCATGAGGCCACACAATGAAAGTGTCATCCACATACCTCCAAAACACCGTAGGTTTAAGGGGTGCTGATTCAAGGGCTCGTTCCTCGAAGTCCTCCATAAAAAGGTTAGCCACCATGGGAGACAGAGGGCTACCCATGGCGACACCGTCAGTTTGCTCAAAGTATTCTTTGTTAAAAATAAAATAGGTCGAGGAAAGAACATGCTGAAAGAGAGCAGTGACATCAGCTTGAAAATTTTTACCAATTAGTTTCAAAGAATCTGTGAGAGAAACCTTTGTAAAAAGAGATACCACATCGAAGCTGACTAAAAGATCAGAGCTACTAAGACGAAGAGCCCCCAGTCTATTGATAAAATCTGCAGAATTCCTTATATGGTGCGAGCATTTGCCCAGGTGTTCGGTCAAGGATGACTTGTTGTTACGTAAGGCTGGTGTCTACAAAGTTCCCTGCCAATGTGGTATGGCTTATATAGGCCAGACTACGCGCACTGTTGAAGAACGTTGCAGTGAACACAAACGCAACACACGCCTTTTACAGCCAAGCAAGTCTGCTATTGCTGAACATTGCATTTCCACCGGACACTCTATGGAGTATGATAAAACGGTAATTTTGACAACAGCAACATCTTTTTGGGACTCCATTATCAAAGAATCTGTGGAAATACGTGTAGCGGAAAATTTGATGAATCGGGATAGTGGCTACCAACTTGACAAAGCGTGGAATCCCGTCATTACTAAAATTTGCTCAGATCGAAGACGACAGAGAGCGTCGACGTCGGCTGTGAGCGGCAGTGGCAGTGCAGAGGACAGCTGAACTCCGCGGCTCCACCAGCGAGGGCGCTGCCGTCCGGCAGTGTGACCTGTCTGTTTATGTTTTGACGCATGCGCTGTAACCGCCAAGTTTTCTATATATAGTGGAACGCTGGACGCACTCTTCAGTCTTCATCGACTCACCTGAGGATGGCTAGCAGGTGTCTGGCCGAAATATCGTGTGATGTTTTAGACGACGACCGGCTGCATACCCGAAACTTCTATGAATATTCGATCCGCCGGGAGAATTTTAAAGTTCACATATGAGTACTTTCTATTTGGCTTCTGAAATATAATTTTTCTGAACAAAAATGGGCGTCAAGCAATTGCAGCATCAATATGGAATTTTTACCCCCCCATTTCATCTGGATGCTGAGGACCCGCAAAAATTTTCTGAGGGGTGCACCAGCACTGGAGCACCCACGGAGTCGGCACCCCTGGGTCAACATGAAGGAAGGTGGCTTGAGTTCTAGTGAAGGACCAGGTGAATTTTAGGTTAGAGACGGAGTTAAAATCTTGATGGAAGGTCTCTAACCTAAAATTTACCCGGTCCTTCTCTAACCTTTCCCCCTCCTCCATTCTCTACTCACTTATTCACTACTCATTCCTCATTTACTTCCTGTTTTCCTCTCATACATTGTTGTGTTTGCATGAGTGTGTGTGTCTTTCTCTATATCTTTCCACCACTCAGCTTTATTCAGTTCACATCTGTTTACTCCTTGATCTATTCCCTTTGGTTTGGTTTGCTATTGGCTTGGCTCAGTACTTGACATACAGTATCTGACTTCCACAAATCACCCATCATCTCTTCCTGGCCTAGTTTGTGAATAACATATAACATATCCAGTCTTTCTGAACTCCGGGGATGGGAACTTGCCCTTCAGCATATTCTCTCTTCCCATTGCCCACCTGGTCTCAACCTCCGCTAATTCCCACCCACCATCTTGAACGTCTTTGCCTCGATTCTCTGGACAGAGCCTCTGCCTCAAGTGGTATCTCTGTCCAAATTATTTGGTTTCTACAGTATGTCTGCCTAGGTGTGCTTGTGTTTGTGTATATGTGTGAGTGTGTGTGTATTTGTTTACCCTTTTTTTCCCCCAAGGTAAGTCTTTCCTGTCCTGGGATTGGAATGACTCCTTACCCTTAAAACCCTCATCATTTCCTTTTCCCTCTCCTTCCCTTTGGCCTGAAGAAGCAGAGAGGCTTGTAACCATTGATGCCACTTCCTTGTACACAAACATCCCACATGCCCAGGGCCTCGCTGCGATGGAGTATTTCCTTTCACGCCGACCACCCAATTCCCTACCTAAAACCTCTTTCCTTAATACCCTAGCCAGCTTCATCCTAACCCACAACTTCTTCACTTTTGAGGACCAAACATACCAACAATTAAAGGGAACAGCCATGGGAACTAGGATGGCCCCCTCGTACGCAAACCTATTTATGGGACACTTAGAGGAAGCCTTCCTGGATACCCAAGCCTGTCAACCCAAAGTTTGGTATAGATTCATTGACGACATCTTTATGATTTGGACTCACAGTGAAGAACAACTCCAGAATTTCCTCTTCAACCTCAACTCCTTTGGTCCCATCAAATTCACCTGGTCCTATTCCAAATCCCATGCAACTTTCCTTGATGTCGACCTCCATCTGTCCAACGGCCAATTTCACACATCCGTCCACATCAAACCAACCAACAAACAACAGTACCTCCAGTATGACAGCTGCCATCCATTCCACATCAAACGTTCCCTTCCCTACAGCTTAGGTCTTCGTGAAACGAGTCTGCTCCAGTCCCGAATCCCTGAACCAGTACACCAATAACCTAATAACAGCTTTCACATCCCGCGGCTATCCTCCTGATCTGGTACAGAAGCAAATTTCCAGAGCTACTTCCTCATCCCCCCAAATTCAGAACCTTCCACAGAAGAACCCCAGAAGTGCCCCTCTTGTCACCGGATACTTTCCGGGACTGGAGCGGACTCTGAATGTGGCTCTCCAGCAAGGATACGACTTCCTTAATTCCTGCCCCGAAATGAGATCCATCCTTAATGACATCCTTCCCACTCCACCAAGAGTGTCTTTCCGCCGCCCACCTAACCTTCGTAACCTCTTAGTCCATCCCTATGAAATCCCCAAACCACCTTCCCTACCCTCTGGCTCCTACCCATGCAACCGCCCCCATTGTAAAACCTGCCCTATGCACCCTTCCACCACCACTTACTCCAGTCCAGAACCCGGAAGGTGTACACGATCAAGGGCAGAGCCACTTGCGATAGCACCCACTGACATGCCTGCACTGTGAAGCGTTCTATGTGGGAATGACCAGCAACAAACTGTCCATTCACATGAACGGTCACAGGCAGACAGTGTTTGTTGGTAATGAGGATCACCCTGTGGCTAAACATGCCTTGGTGCAAGGCCAGCACATCTTGGCACAGTGTTACACTGTCCGGGTTATCTGGATACTTCCCACCAACACCAATCTTTCAGAACTCCGGAGATGGGAACTTGCCCTGCAACACATTCTCTCTTCCCTTTCTGCTAAATTCTAATTCCCGCCCACCATCTTTGCCTCGGTTCTGTGGACAGAGCCTCTGCCTGAAGTGGTATCTCTGTCCAACTTCTTTGGTTTCTACAAATCTCTGCCTAGGTGTGTTTGCATGTGGATATGTGTGAGTGTGTGTGTATTTGTTTACCTTCCTTTTTGTCCCCTGAGGTAAGTCCTTCCACTCCTGGGATTGGAATGGCTCCTTTCCCACTTCCTTAAAACCCGTATCCTTCCCTTTCTCCTCTACTTCCTTCCTCTTTTTCCCAAAAAAGCCACCAGTGGTGGCGAAAGCTCGAATGTTTGTGTGATTTTGTGTGTGTTTTATGGTACTTTAGGTAAGTCAAATATCTTTATTTTATAAACTTCAATCCCAAGGTGTACTGATGGGATGCATGGCTGTTGAGGTGGAACAGACACTAGGGGGGAAACCTCTGGGGATATTGCCAAACACTAGTTGTCCAAGGCTTACCTATGCATGTGGAGCTCTATCCAGGTGGACATTTAGTTCCCTAGGTGCTTGTGAAAACAGCATGGATCCTTCGACATTTTCGTTTTCACGCGCTAATGGGATGGGTGTACTACTGGGAGTTACCAACACCCAAACTAACAAGAAGGCTAGGTTTGCCAGTTGTCCAGATTCGGTAAGTACTACAAGAGCTTTTGGTAAAGTAACAGAGCTCTAGCTACTAGCCAGAATGTGGTTTTGGAAATTAAAAATAATGAAGGCAGCTTTGAAAAAGTGTCACCTTTTTACATTCAGATAGGTGTAAAGGGTATTGCCGGTGATTTAAAATCAGTCAAAAGACTACATACAGGAACATAGTTGAAACATCCAGTTCACAACAAGTAACGAACTTGCAGAAAGCCAAAAGCCATGGTGAATATTCCATTGAAACAGAATTGCTAAATTACAGTAAAGGCGTAGTAACACGTAGGGATCTAGTTCATATTCCAGATGAAGAACTGTATTGGGTTTAGAAAGGTATCATAGATGTGTAGAATAACATGAAAAGAGTGGAAGAGTAGTTAATAAAATCCAACTCCTTCATCCTCACCTTTAATAGCCTGAAACTTCCTGAACATCTCAAAGCTGATTTTCTTCACTTAAAAGTATGGCCCTATATCCCCAAGCCAATGCACTCTTTTAAGTGCCAATGGTTTGGCCATACTATGCAGAGATGTAATGGCCTTGCTACCTGTGAAAAAAGTGGTAGAGCTGTCTATGATGGAGTCACTTGTTCACCACCTCCCAACTGTGTAAATTGCTCTGTGGAACATGCAGTTTGGAGTAGGGACTGCAGAATTTATCTGCAGGAGAAGAAAATTCAGGAAATCAAACCAACAAAATGAATTTCTTCAAGGCCATGCAACCTCCTGCATTTTCCACCTCTTCCACTGCTGTTACACAGAAACCAGTTGCCAAATTTGATGCTTCAGCTCCAATGGAGATAGTTTGTGTCAGCACAAACACCGGCATTTGTCAATGCACCTGTAAGGGTGCAGTTGTTTCAGAGCCAGAAGCCCCCACGAACATCATAAAAAGCCACTTATGTCAACATTATGGAGCTCTCAGCACCCTCTCCAGCAGAAACTGCCAGAAATCTTATGACACCATCAATGCCAGAACCTACTACAAAGGAGAGTGCTGCCCCTTCTCCTGTTGCTCTTGTAACTACAGTCAAGACCAAGCAAAAAAGGCATATGGGAAGAGTCGTGCACATGAGAAAACAGGAAATAAACCCTCAGATCACATAGGGGGCACTGTACCTGACTTCTCTACTGTCCTTGCTCCAGAGATCATGGAGCTGGATGTCTTTCAGGGGACAATTTCTCATTCCAATACTGAACCTCCACTAAGTTCAGTCTCCCCACCTTGGTGGAAAGAGATAGTAAAGATCCAACTCCCATTGATAAATTGCTCTCATACTGCAGTGGAACTTGCAGGGATACAGGATGCACGTGTAGGAACTATGTTTATTGACTCATGGTAAATCATTGTGTATATTCTTGAAGCAGACTAGTTTCAAGCCTCCATAAAATCCTGAGATACAGGGTCACTATGTATATAAAAAGGACGACTTGAGTGCTGAGAGAGCTGAAGAGGGAGTGACTGCTTTTTTTTTTTTTTTTTTTTTTTTTGATCCCATCCTCGTTGCCACTTTTGTGCCTTGTTTCCACCGATTGTCCTGGGTGTCGGTGGCCGAGTAGAGAGAGACCAACACTGGAAAATAGGATGCACACGTGTGCAGGTATGGAGGTGACCAGCCAGTGGGACAGCAGAAACTAGATACACTAAGCTAGATTAGTATAAGAGATATTTTTCATAGAAATAATACATTACATAACTCGGAGAGCAGCAGACTAGTAGAATGTTGTTACATAGTTAGATAGAGGCCTGACTACTGATGATTCCTACTGCCTATCTGATAGCCAAGTCTTAATTGGCCTATCTCATTCCCAAGTGGCAGATGCAGCAGTCGTGGCCACGAGCGGAGTTGCAGCAGAGGGCGCTAGTGGCTGACGTCGTAAGAACGCCGCGCCGTACGTGCATGGTGGCGTGCGGCGAAAGTACGTGGCACGCACTTCATACTTGTGCGACACCACAGTTTTCATCAACACAGCATACCCTCCTCTTTAATCTCCCTTCAAACCAGCATACTAGAAGTTGCAGTGTGTGTTCACTTCAGTTGTCAACTGACAGTCCGTTCACTTTACCCGCACCCACATAACACACTCCACGAGGAAAATCGTCATGACTTTCCGACACAGATCCCCCACCCTTTCACATTCTGTGGTGATTTTAATACAAATAGTGTGCTTTGGGGCTCCGCAACTACCTGCCCCATGGGTAGAGCAATTGAGAGGCTCCTCTTTTGGTTGGACACACTCGTACTTAACGCCAGTCAGCCCACACACCGTTGTACTACAAAAGGGTCATTCTCTGCCATAGACCTAACACTTTGCTCTCCAGCCCTTGCCCACAGTACTCAATGTGAAGTGGTCAATGACCTTCATGGTAGTGATTATTTCCCAATCTGCATCCACCAACCAGATGGAATGGACCCTGTCAGACAACTGCCATAATGGTTGCTCCGTAGAGCAGACTGGACACAATCCAGTCAGCTCGCTGTGTTTGAATGTCAGGTCACTGTCTAGGAATGGATGGATCATATCAACCAAATTATTCACCATGCTGCTGATGCATCCATACCACAGTCTTAAGGTCGACCGAAAAGGCAGCCTGCCATTTGGTGTAATGACAAATGTTGTTCTGGTATCAGAAACAGGTGGGCAGCTCATTGATGGTTCAAGTGCCAGCTGACTGCAGACAACCTCATGGCCTTTTGGATGGAGAGTGTAAAATATAAAATTATTTACGAGAGAAAAAATAAATCATGGCAACAGTTCCTGGATTCTGTTAACTGTTTCATAAACAGTTCACAGATATGGGAGACCATCAGGAGGATTTCTGCTGTAATGGGTAATGGTACGCTTTAGACAAGCCTGAGAGACACTGCACAGACTGTGTTCAATTATTACTCCACAGTTGCAGCCACCGCCAGTCAGAATCCACCTTTTCAGTGCCACAGAACAGCTGCAGAGAGGGGCAATTTGGAGTTCAGGTCCACCACACAAGAGGATTACAACTGCCCCTTCTCCATGTGGGAGCTGGATTCTGCATTGTCTGTGGGTCATGATATCCCCAGATCACAATAGGATCCACTACAGGATGCTGTAGCACTTAACGAGACAGAACAATATCCTTCTCTACCTTTTTAACTTCATCTGGGAGTTAGGCCAATTCCCTGATTTATGGAGTGATACCATTTTAATTCCTCTTTTAAAACTTGGGACAGAGTGCACATGTGCAAGCAGTTACCCTCACTAGCTGCGTGGGAAAAACATTGGAACGGATGGTCAAGTGCCAGCCTGTCTGCATACTGGAATCCAGGCAGGTCCTTAGTCAGTGTGGGTTCATGAGATATCATTCCACCTTTGATAACCTGGTCTTCCTGAAGGTGGCTATACAACAGGCTTTCCTGTGCCGTCATCACGTGGGTGTATTTTTTGATATTGAGAAGGTCTACATTACTACTTATTGTTAGGCAGTTCCACAGATGGGGATTTTGTGGTTGTCTGCACATTTTTATTTGGTCTTTCCCCATTTTATTTTAGATGGCGAGTCAGTGACACACTTTTGGATTGGTTTGAGCAGGAGAACAGAGTTCTTCATGGTAGTGTTTTAAGTGTGACTTTGCTTGCCATTTCTATAAATAGTGTAATGTCTGTTGTTAAGTGTACTGTCCAGTGTTCGCTATTTGTGGATGACCTTTCTACTTTTCCGCTCTTCTTCCAGCCTTACAATGACCACACATTAGTTGCAATTAACACTTCAGCAATTGGATGACTGGGCAGGGAAAACTGGTTTTCAACTGAGAAATCTGTGTTTTTAACCACTCACATTTTGTTTTTAGCTTATCTGAACTGAGGATGAGGGGCACTGTCCTGCCTTTTAAAGACACAGTGAGGTTTCACATTTGACATGAAACTTTCATGTTTGTCACACCTCAAAGATTTGAAAAGACGGTGCCTCAGAGCACTTAGTATTTTATAATTGCTTAGTCACACTTCACAGAAAGCAGACGAGTCTTTCAGAGCATTTATGTATTCTTGGCTTCAGCACGGGTTCACAGCGTATGGTTCTGCAAGACCTTCTTATTTAAATGTGCTGGAAAAAATGAATCATGAAGGGATTTGGCTTGTGACTGGAGCATTTCACACCAGGCCCATACCAAGTCTCTGTGACGAGGCTGCTGAGCTGCCATTTCACTTACGGCATAAGCTCCTCCTACTGTGCCAGGCATATACCATGTTGTCCACTCTCTATACACCGACATACCATACCTTTGCTCAGCCTCCATGGAAAGGCTTTTTTTGTACCAGGCTACGAGCAACAAGTCCTTTTGGGATTCACTCACAGGAGAGTCTTCTAGATATGGGTTTACCTCATTTTAATGTTTTATGTCGAGATTGGAGTAAATGCCCACCTTGTCTCCTCCAGAGGCCAGATTGATTTTAGACTTGACAGATTTTAAAAAAGAAAGCACTTCTGACATTTGGTTCCAGTTCGAGTTTTGCAATATTCAAAGAGCATTGCAATTTTACCGTGGTTTACATAGATGGTTGAAAGCAGGGGGATTCCCTTGGCTGTTCCATAGTATTTCTCAATCATGTCATCAGGATTCATCTCCCTAGTGCCTACTCTGTTTTCTCAGCAGAGCTACAGGCAATTCTGAAAGTGACAGAGTAAATGCGCCGTGTTCATGGCACATGATTTCTTATATGCTCTGATTCCCTTAGTGTTCTGAATATTTCCAAACCTGTATCTAGCTGAGGAGATAGTGCAGCTTTTACATGATCAATTGTACTCATTCCAGCACCAGAGGAAGCAGGTGTCATTCTGATGGGTATCAGGACATGCAGGAATCCAGGGCAATCAAACGGCTAATTGGGCTGCCAAGGAGGCCTGCAGAGGCTGTGATGTCACACAGTGTGCTATTCCTTTGCAGGACGTCCTCACTGTGGTGTTGCAGAAGTCTCTTCAGTTGTGGGAAGAGACATGGCTAGCAGTAACATGTAATAAACTGCAGCTGGTTAAACCTACTGTCTGACAATGGCAAACCTCCTGCCAGTCATTTAGGTGGCATGAGGTGACCCTAACACACATCCAAATTGGGCACTGCCCTTTGACGCACAGCTATCTACTCTGTAGGGAGAATCCTCTGCTTTGTGATGCCTCTGGTGTGCAACTCACTGTATACCACATTTTAATCAAGCTGCAAAAGGGCAGCAGTACATCTCAGTGGTGCTCCGCCCTATGTCTTAGCTGATGATGAGATGAGTATGAACAGCATTTTAAAACATCGTGAATTGTGTGGACTCTGGCCTAAGATTTTAGGCTGGGGGTTGTAGTTTTTAGCATAGATGCTGGCTCTCCCATTTTATTATGGTGATCAGCCAGTCTTTCTTTTTTTAGTTTCTTTTCCCTTCTGTTGCCCATTTTTTACTTATTTTCCCTGTAATGGATTCACACTCGCCTCTTATTAGATTTCTAAGGGCCTTAAAAACCTAGTTGTTGTGAGCCCACAACATCCTACCCATCCATCCATACAACAGTAACAACAAAGTGTAATTTTTTTCTTTTCTTGTTTGCAGGTTGTGCATTTGTGGAGTAAATCTATGTTGGTATTAAATTCTCACCTATGTTAATCTTAACAGCAAAAGCACCAATAAGTCAGGCCATGAAAGTTCACTACCATCAGCTGTTTGAAATGAACAACGGGAAACAGATCTTTAGCATTTTCCATGCGTTATAGTATTGAGTGAAACATGCTGCTCCTGTATATTTTCTAATACAATATATCCATTTACCATTAGCTATTGTCTTTGGGTTTTCTTGTAGCACAGTATCTAGCAAAGTTCTTTGTTGGTCTGCCAACTAGTCCTTCACCTGGTTTCATGTTCTGCCCACCTCCATTTCATATTCAGTACAATTACAATCATCCCAGCCATGGCTGTGCACAGTATTATGTTCAAAACCACCACATGTGAAAATGAGAATCTTCAGAGGCCCATATCTTCGGTTTTACTAATCACAGAGATAAGGGGTAAAGTGTTTAGGATAGCCCTTGGACCAGCAATCATTTGTTCACCCATTGGAACAGTGGGCTTACTGTAGTCCTATAGTAAAGAGTCAATATTTAAATGCTTGACACTTCGTGCAGGCCAGGGAAGTTGAGCAAATAGGCTAGGTTTTGTACATAAATTAGGGTCTAGGGTGGCTATATACAGCATATAAAAATCAGCATTTATTCATGAAGGATTCATGAGAAATCCATGAAAAACATAAATTTTGGGTACCAAAAGTATAAATTGTAGGGACGGCCTCTTTAATTTTTTCCATATGTTCCTGAGATGACTTTCTCAGGGAGTCTTGAAAATTTTCCAATATCACTATCAGAGTTATCACACTCTTTCCCAAACACTACAGTTGGTGTGATCTCTGCATTCTATACTGAATGCAGTTTGTTGTTGTTGTAATTGCCTGTGCTGATAGGTGTTGTGGCCCTTTTGGACATTGTATAGTATGATATGTTCACTCAATATAGCATTGATTTTATTTTTTATTCAACACAGTGATTGTGCATCACCAACTTTAGCAAACATATGGTGTGAAATTTTAAAGATTTGTAGATGGCTTTCATATGGTTGAGCCGGCCGTGGTGGCCGAGGTGACTAAGGCGCTCCAGTCACGGTCGGCACGGCCACTACGGTCGGGGGTTCGAATCCCCCCTCGGGCATGGATATTTGTGCCATCCTAGTTCGTAAGTAGTTCATAAGTAGTTTGTAAGTTTAGGGACTGATGACCCCGTAGTTAAGTCCCATAAGCTTTACAAACATTTGAACATATGGTTGATTGTAGCTCATTCATAGCAACAAATGAAATGTAGAAGAGGTGGTGAAATTTTATTTAAAACTGAGAGCAGAACAATATCTCATTTTGTTCTTGAGGTATTGCTTTTTATACCCAATGAACTGACCTTCATCATGTGCTGTGTTCTGTATATGTAGACTTAGATGCTGTAATGAAATATGTTTTATTCCATTTAAAGAAAAATATTCAGTGAAAAAATTAATTTTTACACATATACAATGTAATAGATATTAGTTCCATAACAGACTGAATTTCTTTTTGTTATATGTAAAACCATGTATGTGAATGAGTCAAAGTATACATATCAACTGTTAAAACTTTACCTACAAAATTTGGCTTACATAAGGAGCACACCATGCTACATCAGAGCACAAAGAAGGTGAATATTTCCCAGAAAATTTGCAAATCTGATGCCTCAGTGATCATACCATGTTCAACAACAAAACTTTTGTCATGTCAACCTATTAGTGCTGTCTGTACTAAAAGATAGTAGCAGAGAAATTGTGACAGTGGGAGAGAAAGAGGAAACAGACATTCTTGGCAGGAAAGAGACAGCAGCAGTAAAAGAAATGGAGATGATGAAAGTAGCAGTGGAGGACAAATATATCTGGACATGGGCAGTGATAAGGGAATGTTAAATATGAAGGTTTTTCTACTCATAGAGACTGGGTAAAAGGATTTAGCTTGTTGTGTATTAAAAGGGTGTTAATATGTTTGCATGTGGGTCATTCCATGAAATCTGACTGGGGTAATGAGGTGACCCTTTCAGAATTAAATCATATTTTGTGCATGAGTACCTACATGTCTTAATATTAAAACTGCCAAATAACACTGTCCTAAATATAACATTTTTTCAGTCATTCATGTCTGAAGGTTCAAGTGTTTGTACCTGTTCATTAGTCAGGCACCAATTTCCCTATTTCAGCAATCTACTACTTAGTAATGAGTCGATGTACAGACCTCCACTATGTTGATACAATGTCAAAAAGAGAGATTCATCAATTACTTTTTATATTGGAAATTGTTCAAAAACACAGTTTTCATTGTGTGCTTAAAATAAAATATGTGGAGAGGTTATTTTGTAGAACTAGGTTCCATGGCTCATAAATTCCTTAGCTACCTCCTCTCCCTCCATAAGATAATATTATTTTATAACCCAAACTACATACATGCCATCTCTCAGATTGAATCCTTGGCTTTTCAGCAACTGGAGGAGCACTCCAAACACCAGCTCCACAAATTGTCCAGCCTGCTGACATCGTATTGCGCCTTGAAGCACCTATATCCAGTCCTTTGACCCGCAGTGTCCCTCCTCATGAACCCTAATAGCACCCAGACCTTGCTTAGCTGACCTCTTGAACCTACCTCTTCCCTCCAAACTCCCTACCAACACTATACAACATCCAATGCCAAAACAACCCCAGAACACCATGGTTGACCTGTCCACAAAAAACCTCAAACCCTCTGAAGTTTCCGTTAGGTCTTATGTTTAGCCCTACACCGCAATTCAATCATGTTGATCTCATCAAAGACCTACTCTTCTTTTCCAGACCCCTATGATGGAAACAGTACTTTGCCACCAGCTTTTCTGAACATTGAACCTTGCCTAGCCCAGTGCTGAGTTATTAATTGTTTTCAAGTTAACTTTATTTAAAGAACACTCACTTAAACACAGAATACAAACGTTGCTTATTTTGTTGCTATGACAACCACAGATAAGTTTTTTTCCTATATAATCTCTTAGATTCCAGCCTTTAAAAAAGAACATAAAGCAAACATTGGTTTTTACCTGTAAACATTTCCAACATCCCCCCTTAAAATACAATGTTTGTTTTTACACAAAATCTAAAGCACAAATTCCATACTTTTAGTTTACTACACAGTAAGGAGTCACTTAATATGTTTTAGAATAACAAATGTCATATTATCTGTTTCATAATAGCATTTCTAAATTTCTCAAACTTTACTCTTTGCAGAGCTTTAGTCAATATGTCTGCTAATTGTTCTTCTGTATTGCAGTACTGTATCTCAAACAACCCTTCTCTGTATTGTTCACTAACATAATGAAATTTCACATCTATATGCTTGCTTTGTCTCACTAACTGTCCTGATTTGATCATTTGAATAGCACTCTGATTATCTACATGAAGAGTGATCTTCACTTCTCTTCTGGTTAACTCTTGCAGTAGGGTCTTAACATGCTTAATTTCTTTAGTGCATTCTGCTGCTGAAATGTACTCCGCTTCAGTAGATTAAATAGCTACCACACTCTGCTTCTTGAAACACCAAATGATTGGAGCAATGTAACCACTTGTACTCTTCCTGTTTCTTAAATCTTGTGCATAATCAGCATCACAGTAGACATGTATATGAATAGTGTCATCTTCTTCATTATCTTTCTTCTTATAAAAAAGGCCATAGTTCTTAGAATCTTGTATGTATCTCAGAGTTCTTTTTACATTTTTGTAATCTCTTTTCTTAGGGTCTTCTGTGAAGCGGCTCTCATAATTCACTGCAAGTCCAAGATCTGGTCTTGTTTTACATGACAAATACAAAAGACTACCTACAGCTTCACGATATGGGAATTTAATGTGTTCATCTTCTTGATTTTCTTCACTTATCTTCCCTTCTGGAACTAATGGAGTCTTCATAGACTTACAGTTAGTCATATTGAATCTTTCTAGTACTTTCTTCACATACTGTTCTTGATGAAGAAATATTCCATTCTCTGTCTTCATTATCTGTATGCCTATGTATGTATCTGGATTTTCTATCACAGACATTTCAAAATTCTTCTTTAGTTTCATAAGAATATTTTCAATTTTATCCAAGTCTTTTCCTATTAGGATTCCATCATCAACGTGTATAGCCATGTACATTTCTTCAGTTATGTACATCTTTAAATATGCACTGATCTGATTTCAACTGAATTAGTCCTTCTGATTTTAGGAACTCTGTCAGAGTTTTATTCCATTTGGATGGAGCTTGCCTAAGTCCATACAGAGCTTTCTTCAAAACACAGATTTGTCCAGCTTCTTGGTATCCTTCAGGTACCTTCATAAAAATCTCTTCATCTAGCTTCCCATAGAGAAATGCTGTTTTTACATCAAACAGTTTTATATGGAAATTTTTCTCTGCTGCCAGAGCAAACAACAGTCTTAATGAACATATATCTACTACTGGACTGAATAATTCCTTGAAATCGATTCCCTTTTCTTGTTGACAACCCCTGACAACCAGTCTGGCCTTATATCTACCATCATCTTTGACCTTAAAGATCCATTTGCTTGTTAAGATCTGTTTCCCTTTTGCCTCTTCTGGAGTGATCACCTTCCATGTTTCATTTTGTTCAAGTGATTTCTTTTCTTCTTCTATTGCTTTTAACCAATTTTCTTTGTCATTTTTCAAATGAAAGTAATGCTGTTTCATAATCATCATACTTTGAAGGTTTCTTCAAATTAATTCTGTTCCTAAGATTATAGTTTCTTGTGTTTTTGTTGCATACACTTTCTTCTTTTTCTTCTTTTTCACTTTCTTGTTCTTCTTCTTCTCTGTTTTCTTGCTTTTGAATTTCATTTACTTGTTTGTTAATATCAGTTGATGGTTCACCAATAACAAGAATCTTCTGTATAGTTTCTTTTGTCACTTTCTGTTCAAATTCAACATCTCTTGACACAACAATATTTCTTCTATCTGCATCAAAAAGTCTATAGCCATTGGGAGCATAACCAACAAAAATGTATGGTTTACTTCTTTCATCTAGTTTCTTCAAGTATCCTAGATTTTTGGCAAAAACTTTTGATCCAAAAATTTGAAGTCTTGACAGATCAGGTCTTTTCCCAAATCATTTTTCTGCAGGTGTGGCACTTTGATTGACAGTTGGGCTCCTGTTAATTAAGTACGTAGCTGTGAGAACTGCCTCTCCCCATAGCTCTTTCTGCATTTTGCTATCAAATATCAAAGCTCTTGCCTTGTTCATTATTAATCTTTCTGCTTTCCCATTGAGTTGAGGACTATAAGGAATACTATAAACTAGCACAATTCCTTTTCCTTCACACCAATTCTTAAAATCATTACTGGTGTATTCACCACTTTATCAAACCTTATTTTTAACACTTTAAAACCAAACTGATTTTCACATTCTAGCACATATTTCCTTAGGAATCTAGGAGCTTCCGACTTGTATCTTAACAAACAGGTCACACAAAAATGGGTGTAATCATCTAACACTGTCATGTAGTACCTATATCCATCATATGTTGGGGGATTTATCTCTCCACAGATATCAGTATGTACTATTTGAAGTGGTCTTGTTGCTCTTTCTCTCTCAGTAGAAAATGGCTTTCTTGTTAGCTTAGCTCTCACACAAGCATCACATAATTTTTCTGCTGAGCATAAACCCTTAGGAATTCCATCACACATTTTCTTGATCTTTGAAGTACAACTTATGCCTGGATGACCTAACTTCTTATGCCATTCTTGTTTTTCTTCTTGTGTCAGCAGTGATTACACTCCTGATTTAATGGTTACTTCGTACAGTCCATTTCTTGTTTTGTGTCCTTTCAAAACGAGTGTTTCATCTTTGTATATTTGAACATTATGTTTACTAAAGACAACTGTACCATCTTTTTCAGTTATAGCATTCACAGACATCAAATTTCTGCTTAGTTGAGGAACATACATAACACCATTGAGAACACAGTTATCACCTACAAAGTTTCCTGTTGCTTTTATTTCCATTGACTCACCTTCTTTTGCAACTTTCACGACACTGTCATAGTCTTTCACGTTTGTTAACTTGTCAATCTCATTACACATATGTCCTGTACACGCACTATCAACAACCATTACTATATCTTTTTTCTCATTGGATTCTTCCAAAGTCTTGTCTTTGTCACATTCATATGCAATACATGCTTTGTCTTCTATCTTCTTTTCTTCATCAGGCACTAGATCATCTTTATTATCTTCTAAAGTGAAAAATGATATTTTCGTACTATCTTTGTTTTTAAAATAACAGTCATCTTCTTTGTGGTTTGTCTTCTTGCAGTGTGGACAGGGCTTGTAAGTTCTTGTTTTTGCTCCTTGAATTTGATTTTTATTTTTAAAGTAGCAATCTTCTTCTTTGTGGTTATTTTTGTTGCATATAGAACAGTGTTCTTTCTTCTTAGGCTTCTTACATTCTCATGCAAAATGTCCATGTTCACCACAGTTGTTACAAATTAGGTCTTTTCTTTTATTAAAATTGAACACCAAATGCAATACTCTCTTCTTGATTGTTACTTCTCAGTCGTTCCTCTTCTCTTATGAGCCTTGCAATTAAATTCTCCATGGTCTTCTCACCACTGGGTGATGAATCCCATGCTGGAGAAAAGTGTTTGAATTCATCTGGCAAAATAGACAGTATTTTAGGTATTGTTATAGTATCTGACATCTTTTCTGACTGGAGACGATTCAGTTCAAAAGCTATATTCTGCAGTGCACTTATATTACTTGCTATGTCTCTAGTTTTATCATATTTGAAACTGTAAAATTTCTGAAGTAATTCTTGTATTCTTTGAGAAGCATCTCTTTTGTAAATTGCTTTAAGTTTATCATACATAGCCTTGGAAGTTTCACAACACAATACATGTGGCTTTACCTTTTTATCGATTGTTCTCATTATATAATGTTTTGCCTTGCTGTCTCGTTGCTGCCATTTCTTCTTTTTTTCTTCAGTATCACAATTTTGTAGTGTTTCTGTGCCATCTACAATATTACAGAGATCTTGTGTACTGAACAATATTCTAATTTCAACATCCCACATGCTGAATCTACTACTGTCTTTAAGCACTTGTATATGTTGAAATACTTCCCTCTCTTCAAACATCTTGAAGTGGTTTCTTCTGTTTCTTAATTGTCAGTGTATTCTGTTTTTAGTTTTATTTATTCTGTTAAGAGCTCTGGGCCCATAACCTGCTGAGTTATTAATTGTTTTCAAGTTAACTTTATTTAAAGAACACTCACTTAAACACAGAATACAAACATTGCTTATTTTGTTGCTATGACAACCAGAGATAAGTGTTTTTCCTCTATAGTCTCTTAGATTCCAGCCTTTAAAAAAGAACATAAAGCAAACATTGGTTTTTACCTGTAAACATTTCCAACACCCAGTTCATACCACCATCAAACAGAGATTCCCCTGCACCTCCACCTAACCACCCCCTGCTTATACTCCAATAATTTCTCACCATCTTTTCCAAAGTCCCTTCCTAAGAACTCAAACCATCATCAGAAGAAAGGAAAGCCATCTGCAACTTCAAAACAAATCCCGACATAATCATCCTTCCCGCAGATAAAGCTTCCATCACTGTAGTTATGGATTACAGTGACTACCTGGCAGAAAGGTTCTGCCAACTCGCTGACTCTTCCACCTACAAGTTGTGCTGGAATGACCCCATCCCCAAAATCCAACAAGATCTCCAATCCCTGTTAAAATCCTATGACCTCTCCCGGAAGCTCTCCCCTGAATCCATCTCCCTCCTTACCCCAACTGCACCCTGCACACCCACCTTCTACATGCTTCCCAAAATGCACAAACCTAATAATCATGAACACCAAATTGTGGCTGGTTATTGTGCTCCTACCGAAAGAATTTCAGCCGTGGTTGACCAACACATTCAACCAATTGTTGAAAATCTATACTTCCATATCAAGGATACCAACCACTTCCTTCACTGACTCTCCACCATTCCCACCCCTTTGCCTCCTGGTTCCTTACTTATCACAATGGATGCCACCTCCCTAAACAACAAACATCCCACATGCCCATGGCCTTGCGGCTCTTGAACACTACCCCTCCCAATGTCCCTCTTAATTCAAAGCCCGATGCCTCATTCCTCATAACCCTCACCAACTTTATCCTAACTAACAACTACCTTTCCTTTAAGGGGAAAGTTTGCCATCAAATCCGTGGCACAGCCATGAGCACCCACATGGCACCCTTCTATACCAACCTGTTTATGGGCCGTCTGGAGGAACCCTTCCAAGCATCCCAAAACCCCAAACCTTTGGCCTGGTTCAGGTTTATTGATGATATTTTCATTATCTGGACTCAGGGCCAGGACACCCTATCCTCCTTCCTTCAAAACTTTAACTCATTCTCCCCCATCCACTTCACCTAGTCTTCCTCAACCTACTGTGCCACATTCCTGGATGTTACCTTCCACCTCACTCATGGCTCCATCCACAATACAGTCCACATTAAACCTACCAACCACAAACAGTACCTACATTTTGATGGTTGCCATCCCTTTCACATCAAAAAATCCCTCCTTTACTGCCTGACCACCCATGGATGGTGTATCTGCAGGGATAAGAACTCCCTTTCTGAATATGCCAAAGGTCTTGCAAAGGACTTCACAGACAGAAACTACCCCTCAGACCTAGTCCCCAAACAGATCTCCCATGCCATATCCGACCAAATCCCAAATCCTCCCTCTACCACTACTAACCATCCACAAAAGAACACTCCCCTTGTCATTCAATACTACCCTGGACTCGAACAACTAAACTGCATCCTTCACCAAGGTTTTGATTTTCTGTCCTCATGCCAAGAAATGAGACACATCCTGCCCAAGATCCTTCCTTGCCCCTCCTAAAGTGGTGTTTTGTCACCCTCCCAACCTCCGTAACATCCTAGTCCATCCCTATGCTACCCCAAAACCCAGCCCATTGACATAGGGATCGTATCCCTGTGGCAAACTCCACTGTAAGATGTGTCCAATCCACCACCAAGCACTTCTTATTTCAGTCATCTTACAGGCTTATTCTACCCTGCCAGAGGACAGGCCACATGTGAAAACACCCAGGTAATTTACCTACTATGCTGCAATCACTGTGCAGCTTTCTATATTGGCATGACCACTAACCAACTGTCCATTAGGATGAATGGTAACTGCCAAACTGTGGCCAAAAACAAGGTGGACCACCCTGTGGCACAACATGCAGCAGAACACATGCTTGATTTCAATGGCTGCTTCACAACCTGGGCCATCTGGATCCTCCCACCAACCACCAGCTTTTCTGAACTGTACATACGGGAGTTATCCCCACAGTACATTCTCCAATCTCAGAATCATCCAGGCGTCAACCTACAATAACTTTCCTTTTTTCCACACTCTACAGTTCCTACTGCTCTATCCTAAACCTCTCCTATATTGATAGGTGTGTGTGTGTGTGTGTGTGTGTGTGTGTGTGTGTGTGTGCGTGCGTGTGTGCATTTGCTTGCATATTTAATATTTATTTTATTTTATTATTATTATTATTATTTTTTTTTTTTATTTTCCTCCCCTCACCCACATCTCCACTCCATACCTAAGCTGCATCTTGTTCCTTCCCATCTAGGCCGTGCTGTATCCATCCCCACCACTGTGACACAACCTTCCTACCCCCCCCCCCCTTCCCTCCCCTATCTACACACTGCACACCATGATTCGCAGTACGACATTTGGAGGTGATGGTTATATGACTGTGTTGTGTGCCTGTGTGACTGCGTGAATGTTCTATTTTCTGAAGAAGGCCTTGGCCGATAGCTGAAAGTGTTGTATGTGTGTGCCTTTTTTTATGTGTCTGTCACAGTTCGTCACCACATCTTTATGGTACATTGTAAACTGTCCTTATTACTATATTGTTAATTCCAACCTGGACTTTCCATTATTACAGTCAATTTTGATTGACTCCTTTTTAATAAAGAAACCTCTAATGTAATTTTCTTCACATTCTGTAATTTAATTTTTGTATGTACATTTTCAGGAATTTATTACACTGAAGAATCTCATTAGGTACATAATTGGCTTAAAATACTTTATGTCTCTTAAATATGAATTGTATTCAGATAAATTGACTGTAATGAGCCACAATAAATTTTTAAGTTGCATTCCTGGTAGAAAAAATATATGTATGTAAAATAGGGATCGTTTGACTTACCAGGCGAAAAATTGACTGTAATGAGCCACAATAAATTTTTAAGCTGCATTCCTGGTAGAAAAAATATATGTATGTAAAATAGGGATCGTTTGACTTACCAGACGAAAAAGCAAAGGTTCGTTGAGAGAAGAGACATAAAATGTTTGTGTCTTTATTTTTGTGTCTATTCTATCAATGAACCTGTGCTTTTTCTCCTGGTAAGTTAAATCATATTTTATCAACACTACTTTTTACTTACATCACTCTTTGGTCCCATACAATAGCAAAGATGTGAGACAGGGGACAAATTACATTTGACAACATGGTAAAGAGAAGTGGGTGGATATTTAGAAACTTGGAGAATGAGTCATCCAGGTGCCTGCATGGAGAAAACAACAACAATAACAACAACTTGTGTGGAACTGAATGCTGGTGTGCACACCATTCACAATTTGTCATCTGCAAATGTGGTTGTGTCTTCATTGTTGGATAATGAAGGAAACAACACTATTTCAGTTTCCACTGTCATTGCTTATGAAATGTGACAACATGATCAATCTATTTTGAAAACTGATCTCAAGGGGTATAATTAGTACCAATAATTCATTGAGTAACCTACGCCAGATGGACATGTGATGTCATCTGGAATGTATTATATTCGAGACTTTATTATAAAAGAGAGTATTAATAATATTGCAGCACCCCCTTGCAGATATAATTAACTCATCTTTCTTGTCAGGAACCTTTCTTGACAGCCTTAATATTGCCAAAGGCATCCCTATTCATAAAAAAAGGTGATTAGGCATATATAGAAAATTATTGGCCAGTATAACTAGAGTTCCTGGACAAAAATAAAATCCTCTCTCAAGTCCAGCATAGCTTTTGACTAGTGTAATCTATAATTATTTACAAAATACTTTAGAAGCAGTGGACAATAAACAAATTGATGCTGATATTTTCTTAGATTTAAGCAAAGCTTTTGACACCTGGGACCTAAAATCCTATTGGAAAAGCTCTCCCAAAGTATGGCATTACAGGCATCCTATTAAAATAGTTCTTGTCATACTTAACAAATTGGACAGTGAAAAAGAATATAACTCTTGATCTAAATGGCAGCTCTGGTACATGTTTATCAGATGCACATGAAGTAAAAGGTGGAGTCCAGTTCCTTCTTCAGATGGGAGAGAAGGGGAAAAAAAGGATGGGAATGAAAGGGGAAGGTCATGAATTACCTTCCCCTTCCGTTCCCATCCTTTTTTCTTCCCTTCTCTCCCAT
This sequence comes from Locusta migratoria, assembly GCA_026315105.1. NCBI lineage: Eukaryota > Metazoa > Arthropoda > Insecta > Orthoptera > Acrididae > Locusta > Locusta migratoria. The sequence goes on along the minus strand of CM048745.1, from coordinate 128,807,172 downwards.
CTGAAGAAGGAACTGTGTTCCAAAGCTTGTCCGTTTTCTTTTTTCTTCATTTGTGTCACTATTGGCAGTACACCACAAAGGTAAGTACGGGTCAGCCAATCTATCTCTTTTGAAAAATAATTTATCATCTCTCTGAGGTGAATTTCCATCATTAATCAAAAGGTGGAGTCCCTCAAGGATCCATTCAAGGACCTATCTGGATATGTACAAGGACCTATCCTTTTCATTCTATATATAAACAATTTAGATATAACCTTTGAATCACTTGTATCTTGTTTGTAGATGACACAAGTATCCTTCTTACAGGAAAAACACCTAGAGAACTACAAACCAAAATAAATAAAGTTATACGCCAGTTAAATGACTGGTTTAATGGAAGTAAATTAATAGTAAATATGTCTAAAAACTGAACTAAACTCTGTCCTATATCCTCAAAAAGTCCATCGGGTACCAACTGACCATCATGTCATTCTCCACCAGAAGGTGTCATTGGATGCAGTATGGAGGGGATGTGGTCAGCACACTGCATTCCTGGCTGTTGTGTCACTTTTCGTGATCAGAGCCACTATGTCTCAATCAAGTAGCTCCTTAGTTGCTTTCACAAGCACTGAGTACACAGCACTTGGCAGACCCAGGTGGAGACACATATAAGTGCTTAACTTTGGTGATGTAGTGGGAACCAGTGTATCCACTGTGACATGGCCATTGGCTGTAAATGTCTAATATGACATTTCTAAATTTCTTCTTGAAGGAGGAGGCTCCAGCTCCTCTTCAGCAAGAAATTCCAGTGAAATAATACCCTCAAAGAGAGCAAACATTTTAAGCAGTTGGCTTCCAAATTATTTTAAATGGCAGACACACACAACCAGAACAAGTGCAATGCGTAAAAAAGTGTGCTACAGCCTATGTTTACTTGCTCACAAAGCAAGTAGACCTATATAATATTCTATGATAGTGCAGCTGCTAGCTAAGTCATATTCCTGACTAAAAAAAGCACTATCAGAGCAATGTACCATGTACAACAATTAGATTCATGCATGTCACTTTTTCATGAGTATTCAATCTTCCAACTTTCCTGCATTTTTATACTAGAAACATGTAAATATGTAAGAAAAAAAATTAAAAGGCGTAAAAACCTGAATATGCAAGCATATGACACCAGCCATGTGGAATGGCCGCATGTTCTAAGGCAGACTGGGCAGCCATTCCCACCAGAGATTTGAGTTGTCCCTCAGGTGAGGGACAGGGGGGAGAGGTGTGTGTTGTTCTTAGTGTAAGTTAGTAGAACTAGTTTGAAAGTCTAGGAAATGATGAACGTAGCATTTTAGTCCAATACGTTTTTAAACATCTGAACAGGACACCAGACAAAAAGAAAATCTCCATGTTCATTCAGTATGGACATCAGCTTTTAAAACCTCCACTACAAATCACAATACACACATGTACAGTAGTCTGCCAAATAAAATAAAAATAAGCTTCTCGTTTTTACTATGACACTATAGAGGCCAGAGACAGTGGTCATGTGTGCATTAGTTACGGCTGTTTAAAGTTGTGTGTATGTGTTTGTCTATTCTGTGCACCTGTCTGTGGCTCATTGTTCATCTTTATGATGAGTTGTTACATATTATCCTCATAATAACAATAATAATGCTTTATTCAACATTGAATGATTCATTGCACATTTACAAAGTACAGATAACAATTCTTGATACATAACACAATAATACATTATTCTGAATACATCAAAACAACAGTATTACAAATCAATGGTTTGATGAGTACTATTCACATTTTTAACACTTCTCATTCTGCATGTAGGTATGGCATTCATATAATGTATAAAAATGGTTTTGGAATGATAATTTTTTTAGCTTAAATTGAAACTTCATTGTGAGAAGAGTGATAACTGAACTGGATAGTATGTTGGCTAATTTTACAATTGCATACTGTGGACCATTCTCTCAGTTGTTTTTCTTTGGCTATTGGTGTAATATTTTTCTTTATTTGTTGTATTGAATGGGAACAAATTAGAACTAATGTTGGGTGCAGCCTTTTAACAAACAATACAGCCTTTACAATGTACAGGTTTTGCTACAGTTTGTACAACATTTTTGGAAATAAGTCATGGTTTGAGTCCATACATATTGCTCCACAAATCATTCTTATAGCCCTTTTCTGAAATGTCTGTAGCTTATGTGGATTTGCTTTCATTGCCCAGCAAAATCTTTGCCAACAATACTAACACCTACACAATTCATGATAAAATAAAAGATTGTTAATGAAAATATGGCAAAAGTGTTCCTTGACTTAATTTTGAATGAATGTCCCACTACAGTTTCATTATCATTAACACCTCCAGCGACTTCATTCCAAGTATGACAGTTGTGACTATGAAGTGTGTTTGTGTCCTTTTTCTGATGAAGGCTGTGGCCAGAAGCTAAGTTGTGTATGTATGTATGTTTGTGGAGCTTATGGGACTTGACTATTGGGTCATCAGTCCCTATGTGTATGTAAGAGTGTCTTTTTTATGTCAATAATGGAGGATAGATGGCAACTCACAATAAAGATGTTCACTGAGCTTTACAGTGAAATTTTATCTATCCTCTATTATTGTCTTTTTTATGTGCATGTCATGGCTCAACAAATGTCTTTCTGGAGAGTTGCAAATGGACGTTCATTGTTACATTGAATATCAGTTTACACGTATTATGTTACCAAAAACTCTGCCTTCCTGTAACTGAATATATTGACAATTCAACACACAGTGCAGTTTTACACAAAGCGGCACTAAACTAGGGTTTACCTCGCTAGCCTTCCTTAAGAGTGCATGCTGAAATTTTTTTAAACACCACTAGCTTTTCATTGTTTATATTTCTGATTCATAACCAGTGTCGTAGCTATGTCACCAAGGGCCCCGGGGTAAAAATGACATTGGGGCCCTCTTTAAAATAAAACTACATCATCAGCTCCTCATTGCCTACTGGATGACATAATAAGACAAACCTAAATACTACTAAGTAAATTATTATGTGTCACACAACAGATATTTAATCATACTCTTTAACATAACTGTGAAAGTTTGTTTGTTATGCTTTCACGAAAAATTACTGGTTCAATTTGGATGAAATTTTGCAGAGGTATAGAGTTGGACCTGTGTAAGACAAACAGATAAAACGACTGCATGGGATATTAAGTTGCCCATACAGGTCACAGGCAGAAGTTAATAAAAAATAAACAATGAAGTATTACTCATCCAAGAAAGCATGGACCCTGCCGCGAAGCAAACTGGGAACAGTCAGGTCTGAACTCGCGCATCTATAGTGACAGCAGGTGGACTTGCCAGTGCCAACAACTCACTCTCGCTGAACTACTGTGCTGTTAGCTCATTGCTCCATACCCATCAGCCTAATTTAGTTGATAGCCCAGTCAAAGAACGAAAATACAGCAAATATTCATGTAGGATGGTTTCAGCAAAAGGAAATTTTTGGATTTTGTTTGATGAAACACTTTGGATTGAGCTGAGCCTCTAACATGTTTCATGAAATATATGTTAGTGTCTGACCAGGAAGAAGTAATAAGTAAATTAACTAAGTCCACATCTTTGTTTATTATCGTTACAGTGGGATAGACAGCAGCATCTTGAATACACAATTCACTATTAAAAAAGTAATTATTACATGAACCATTAAATGGCAGAATAAACAAACAGAGTGCGGGTAGAAATGTACCTTAAAAGACATTACCTCACATCGCAGGTTTTTTAGGCGATCTGATAGATTAATTATCTTCAACAGTAGGAAGCCAAAATTGCAAAATAATTATTTATTTTATGACAGCCGGTTTCAATGGGCTCGTCTAATATTATTTAAAAAATTGAGGTTAAGTAGCACGTGCAACATAGCACTGAGGCGAAATATCAAATACATCAGTTAAAACATGAACAGCTTGTAAGAGTCTCTATGGATACAGCCATACATATCACCACTTGAGTTGTTTTCTGTTTCATGTATGACGCACCAATCAGTAATACAATCCACAAAACCATCTATGATCCATATTTTTTCTTCATCTTGCATGAATTTTACAGTGAAATTGGTTACAACACTACATTGGGATCTACGATTAAGGAGCACTCCCTTGGGGGAATTCACTACACAAACAGTTGAGTTACCATAATAACACTGTTCTGAAATAATAGTTTGTAGAGTCTTAATACTCAAATGTGGTCAAACCCTGCATTGACAAACAAACTGCTGGTAGAATGAAACTTTCTCTCTGGAACAGAGTGTGCACTGTTATGAAACTTCCTGGCAGATTAAAATTTTGTGCTGGAACTGGAACTCTAACCTGGGACCTTTGCCTTTCGTGGGCAAGCGCTCTGACTGAGCAACCCCGATATGACTCGCGATCCGTCCTAACAACTTTACTTCCATCAGTACCTCGCCTCTTTCTTTCCAAACTTCCCAGGTTCGAGTCCCGGTTCCGGCACACAATTTTAATCTGCCAGGAAGTTTCATACTGCTGGTAATTCAGTGCCAGTCACTGTTATTTCGCAAAGATTGGCTGTCATGGCAACTCCGACTTCAACCAACAACACTGTAAAGGTCGCAGGGTCCACTCTTAGTGGACCAGCAATAGACCTTGTTATATTTATATTCTGAGATGGGAACAATTTTTGGATTTCACTTCATGCGTTTGAGGTTTGTTGGACTGGGTTCAAACAGTTTAAAATCAAAAATCATTCATTCATCTAAAACATTACATACTGTAGAATGTCGATTAACCAAAGTAATTGGCTGACATTAATTTTTGGAAAACTGATTTATTGGGATAATCAAACTCTACACTTCTATTTGGCAATAAGAAGTAGTGTAAAGTGAATGTATTTATACAGTAACAGGAGGCGCGCGATCCTTCACACTGCGGCGAGCGGTACGCCGCAACACTTGTAAGGCTCAGCTGTTGCTGTGAGCAGCTTTGATGCTGCCGCTACGTCTGCTGCTACACCGACTGAATTGTTGTACACTTGTACACAACAACTGGTGGCTTGGCTGGTCAGCAGCACCACCGAGTGGCATCGTGTGGAGTTTTCCGCCAACCGGTGGTCCATTAGGTTACAGTGGGAAACTTGGTTTGCGGAAGGGGAAGATCTTGGGCAGTATAATAATAATAATATAAAAAAATTCAATGCTCTACTGTAACACTTTTTGAATGTCGCTCACAGAGGGCGAAAAGCCCCTTGAGCTCAGCGCCCCAGGGCACTGCCCCACCTAGCCCTATGATAGCTACACCACTGTTCATAGCTACTGGTACTGTCTCTGTACTCTTTACAAGGATTTCTTCTACATACTCATTCATCCATATTTCTATATTTGCTGTCAGAATTTATCCATAATGTTAAAAGCATTTTCAAAATATAATAATAATATTAAAAAATGTGAAATATAAATTCTCTTTAATTATACAAATGTAATGTACCTACTTATAATTGTACCATTTAGGTAGCCAAAAACAATATGAATCTATGCCTGTGACCTTAAATCTGCATTTAAGAATGAGTAGACCAGATTGAAATATCAACAATATTATGAAGGTAGATTGTAGCTCACTAGTATTTAGAACTTAAAAATGGATGGTGGCCTTTATTTCACAATTACATCATTGGTTGTGTCCATATCTAAAGATGTGTGTGTTTTTTGTGATTTTTGTCTTAATGCAGTATTACAGACAAAATTTTCACTCTTTCAGTTTCTCCACCCATAGAATTGTATACTCTTTTTTTATATAAAATGTTCATCAATGCATTTCTATGTTCTACTAACAATTTTATTTTCAAATAAATAATAATTGTTATTACTGCTTAAGTAATTTACTTACAATTTACTCAGTTGTCTGAATTGGGACTGGTGTTTGTGAACTCTGAGAAATAATTAATGGATAATGTTGTAAACTAGGTTGGGTACTAACATAGACTGGTGGTGTAGTAGGATGTTCCTGTGTGTTTAGAATTACTGGCTGAGGAATTATTTTGTAACCTGGTACATATCTAGCAACAAAGAAAGTTTGTGGTGTGTATCCAGCACTCCTGGAATAGTTCTCCTCTTCCTGATTTGTACCAAACGGCTGTGAATGCCTCAACAGAATTTGCTGTTCATTTGTCATTGGATACACATGTGTATCTCTTACAGAATGGGGCTCTGAATTTGTGGTCGGAACCTGGTGTGACTGCAAGTTGTTTTGCTGTACATACGGTATATATTCAAAATTACTGGCAACATTATTTCTTACATACATCTGTGTATTCTGTAATTGTTGCAGTGGAGAATATTGATGGAATTCTTCTTCACTTTTAAATGGTATGATAATATCTGGTTGAGGTGCCTTACGAAATAATAACTGTTCTTTTGTCAGGTTCTTGGGAGGTTTTGTTCTACGTCCGAAATCCCAGTGGTTAAAAGGTCTGGATTTCTTCTTCTTTCTGTTTGCCAATTTTAAAGATGGTTCATGATCATTTTCTTGGTTCCTAGGCAACATTTCTGCTTCACTGAATTTGTCATTTTCTTTTATGTTGAGCTTCTGGGAGCTATTTGTCCCAGGCGATAGATAAGTAGTCTTATTATTATCTCTAAGAAGTAAATTCCCAATGAGGATTCTGCTTTGGAAATCAAAGTCATAAGGAAAATCTTTATCTACAATTTGATCGCTTACTGCTGAAGTTGGTGCATCTTCAGAGGCACTTGCTGTGAAGGGCTCGGGCTCCTTGCCCTCGTGTTCAAATTCTGTTATGTCAGATAATGAGTAGTCCATTACATGATTTTCATTTTTATAGTCATGTTCACCAGAGACTGGCACCATGTCAACCCAAGAGACATCATTACCTGACATGTTCATCAAAAAGTCAACACTACTTGAATCCAGTTCAACTGATTTGATAATTTCAACTCCATTTTCATCCTCCTGGGAATGTGAATTCTTGAAAGCAGGAACAGCAGATACAACTGAATCACTGTTAACACTGTCTGTTTCATTAACTGAAACCTCTTGACGATCCTGGTAAGTAACATTTGCTTCTGTCACCTGACTAGGTAACAGCAGTACACTGAATAACACTGTTACATACAGCCACATCTGCAACAAAACAACATTTTCTTATATTAAATCTAAACAGGGACAAAAATTAAACTATAAACATGAGGCAATCATTTCAGAAATTAAATAACACTAAAATATGTAAACTAATACATATTTTGAACACCATAATAATATGAATTTTAACCCGATACTGTATGATGTTGCCCTTTAGCAACACTATATTTTGTTATGTATTGCAAGAATACTTCTTGTTTCCAGATAAACATCATGCATCTAGTATAAATTGGAATCTGTTCTGGTGATTTAATTCATCTTTCCTCCACATATGGAATAACAGAAATTATTTGAGGGGAGATATAACAAAGGACCTGACAGCGAATTTTTCTCACCATTGGGCTTTAAATTCCATAATGTACCTACTTATTGATATCTAACAATTAAAAATATATGAGGGTCATTCAAAAGGAAATAATGTTTTGTTTTTATATCTGAACACCTATGACCACCAACAGCAGCAAATGACCACTGACTTTCGTATACATCACATTCAGTTTGGTGGCAGCTATAATCCAATATGGTTGATTTCTGCTTAGCTGTGTGACTTTAAATGTGACAAAATTGACAATCATGCCGAGTCAGAGGTGTGCAGTGAAAACATCAAATAAGAAATTTATTGATACAGATCTGGGGTTTACAGTACTGTATTGAACTAAGTATCAGTTCAGAAGTAGAGTATCATGTGTAATGGTGGACAGTAGAATGTTCATGACGAATATCACTAAGGCCACCCCTCAGTAGTGACAGATGGAATCAAAACAATGGTTAAAACTAAAATATAGTCCAGACTTAGTCCCACGTGATTAACATGTATTCCTCACGTTAAAAGAATACTACAGAATCTCCTGGAACCGTATGACAATAGCCTCAATTCAAACAATGACTACATAAAAAAATGACCTTGGGTATTTAATTAATGTAAAATTCATTTCTTTCTGAGTGACCTCGATATTATTACTGTTGTGGTTTCACATGCAATGTTTGACACAGCTCCCTTGAGATTCCACGTGACTGATTGTAGGGGCACTGCTCTCAAAGTAATGCTACGGCTGCGCCAACCAGAACGCAGTGTGGGAAATCGCGCAGCTATGAGGATAGTTCTTGTGTAACCATTTCAATGTATACATGTATTTGCTTATCAAGTGTGTTTTCTTATGTGTGATTCTGGAAGTGGAATTAAAGTTCATTTAAAGTTACTACACTTTTATGGCAATGAGGATGGGATTTTCCATCTCTTTAAGTAATGTGAACATTACTGTTAAGGCAACTCTCGATCAGGTTCTACGTAACTTAATCTAACAGCAACAGCTTTTCACCACTGCTATACACGAGTTCGTTCCTGTCCACACCAATGCCCACCTGTCATTGTTGACAATTCCCACTTTTGCCTCGTATGATGAGGCGGCGGAGGACTGGATAGACTACAAAAAACGACTTCGGCAGCATTTCATGGATTTCAGTGTTGTTGACCAACAAACCTGTAAGTCTTTATTTCTTTCATGGATATCAACAAAGTTATATCAATTAAATTTGCTTTACAGGTTTTGTCCGCCTTGAGCAAACACAAATATCAGTTATATCAATTGCTGTCTCAATTCGCACCGTTGAAATAACCTTCCTTCTTGTCATTTGATGAAATGTGTACTCTTCTTTCAAGATATTTTCAAAGCTAGACACATGTCGTCACATCTTGTGTTGCATTCTACAGGTGTAAAAGAACAGCCTCATCAGACCTATCATGCTTGGACTACTGAGTTACAAGGACTCAGTCGCAAATGTCAATTCGTAACAGAAATTCATAAGGAATCATATGCTGACTCTATGGTTAGGCTTATGATTTTGCATTCTGCACCGGATAAAGAAGTTCTTCAGTTAGATAATCCCATGTTGGACGAAGTACTTTCCATAGCTAAGTCCTTTGAAATCACTCATGTCGCGACACTCAATTAGAAGCATGGGGTGATGTCAGCAAAATACAGTCAGGCTGGGCAGACGATGATGCGCCAGGCGCTAGTGAAAACGAGGATGTTGCCGCAGTAAACACACACCAGCAGTGTCGGCCAGGTGGTCAAAACAAAATGAAGCAGCAGATCAGAGGTTCACGTTCTCTTCCTTCCTGCCCTTGTTGTTTCACTAAACATGCACTTTAAGATTGCTCAGAGCATTGTGCAACTTGCCTCTGATGCAAAACAAAGGGACATGTTTCATCTGTTTGCAATTTGGAAAAAGTGCATGATGATTTTGTACTGTATGTAAATTGCGTGTCCCTCATTCCGACAAACTTTACCTCACAATGCAAATGCTGGGAAAGGACGTGAGGATGCAGGTCGATACTGGCTCAGCAGCCACTATTATTAACTCGCAGACGTATTCAAAGCTGGGTTCTCTGCTGTTGTCAGCCATCATGTATCACCTATGCACTTATAATCAGCAGAAGATCTCACTTCTGGGTCAATTTGATGTAGACATTTCCTACAAATCTTTTGTGTGCACTGTCAGTGTGTCTGTTGTTGACAGCAGTGGCACTGAGAATTTATTTGGGTACAATGCATTTCGCATTTTTGGATTCTCAGTAGATGACTCAGTGCATATCTTTTCTGATGACATTCCTTATGCTCAGTTTCATTCCTTATCAGGGGAATTTTCCACACTCTTTTCTCCTAGTCTAGGTTGTGCCACCAATTTTGCAGTACATATTACTCTTACATACCACTGGCCGCAGTTTTTTCGGGCCCGACCCATTCCTGTTGCCTTGCATGATGCAGTCAGATGGGAGCTTGATCAGCTGGCTGTTTCAGGTGTATTGTGTCCCATCTCTTCGAGCGAGTGGTCCTATCCCCTCATTATTGTTAAAAAACCTAACAGCAGTCTTCGCCTCTGTGGCGATTTTAAAGCATCCATCAATGCTCAGTGCCTTATTGACACATATCCTATGCCTTTCCCTAAAGAATTATTTTCAAAGTTGGCTGGGGGTCACAACTTTTCTAAGACTGACTTATCTGAAGCATATTAACAGCTTCTGTTGGATGCTGAATCTTGCCAGTTTCTTGTTCTCAACACTCCGTTTGGTCTTTACAGTATCAAAGGTTGCCATTTGGGGCCGCTAGCTCCCCCCACCATTTTTCAATGATTTTTGGAACAGTGGCTCACCACTGTTCCTGGCTGTATAAATTATCAAGATGACATTGTTGTGACCAGGGCCACCACTGTCCAACATCGCAGAACCCCAGGACACTCTTCACAGTTTTACAATCTGTGGGGTTAAAACGCTACCTCCAGAAATCTCGTACTTTTATACATTTGGTTGTCTACTTGGGTTTTCAGTTATAAAGTGAAGGTATTCATCCTCTTTGACAGCGTGTTGCTGTTATTGAGGCTATCCCTCATCTGACATTGGTCAAGGAGCTTCAGGCCTTTCTGGGGCAAATAGCCCACTATCACAAGTTTTTGCTGTCTGCTGTAATGGTGGTTCATCCACTACACCAGTTGCTTTGTAAGAATGTGCCTTTACACTGGTTTGCTGAGTGTGACACTGCTTTTCTTCATCTCAGAGAACAACTGCAACAGGCCCTTTGTCTTGCCACATATTGCCCTGGACGACATTTGGTCTAGCCACCGACACCTCCCACTATGGGATTGGTGCTGTTTTGGTGCATCCTTACACTGATGGCTCTGAACGTCCAATTGCTTATGTGTCAAAGACACTCACCGACATGCAACAGAAGTATTCCCAGATAGAAAAGGAGGCTGTGGCCATCATGTCTGCTTTGAAAAAGATTAGTGTCTTTCTTTATTGGGCAAAGTTTCATCTAATCACCGATCACAAGCCATTAGTTTCTCTCTTCCATCCTTCGGCAACGCTCCGTGACTAGGCGGCACACCACCTACAACATTGGGCTCTGTTCCTTTCTCACTTCAACAACGAGATTCATTTCTGAGGTGATGCGTAGTCCCATTTGCCAATGGGGCCAGACCCTGTTTTTGACCATGATGAGCTGTTTTGCTTTCATGTGGACAATGCCGAGAAAAGTGTTTTTGACAGGTTCCCCATCAATGGCAACAGGTTAGCCATGGCTACTGCTTATGATTCTGTTCTGTGTCATGTGCTGCATTTCATTCAAAAGGGTTGGCCTGATTGCCCATCCAGAAAGGCCTCTGATCCATTGCATAACTATTTTGCCTTTCGTTTCTGCCTCACTTCTCGTATAGGTGTTGTTCTCCTCTCCACCGATGTGGCCTCACCACGAGTGGTTGTTCCTGCATCCCTTCAGGCTTCTGTTCTCCGTCTGCTTCATCAGGTATATGGGGGTGTCTCACGCACAAAAGGGTTGGTGCGTCAGCATGTCTACTGGCCCAGCATTGATGCGGACATCACACACGTGGTTGCTACCTGAGAACTATGTGCTAATCAGGCTCCTGCTCCTAAGACATCTCTATCTCCGTGGCCCACACCCTCAATGGGAGCGCATACATGTTGACTATGTGCGTCCTTTTCTGGATTCTTGTGGTGGATGTCTATTCTAACTTTTCCTTTGTTGTACATTGTGCGTCACCTTCCACAGCAGCGACCACCTTGGCACCAGCCAGAATATTTTCCTTGGAAAGCTTCCCTTCGACACTGGTCTCGGACAATGGTCCGCAATTTACTTCCTCTGAATTCACCGATTTTTGTACTTAACATGGTGTTACGCACATCACTGCTCCACCCTACCATTCTCAATCAAATGTCGAGGTTGAACACCTTGTTCATACTTTCAAATCACAAATGAAAAAATTGCTCACTACTTATTCTTCTGATGAAGCCTTGTTCCAGTTCCTGGAGTCCTACTGTTTTCTCCCATGGGTGACCACAGTCCGGCCGAGCTCCTTCATGGGGCTAGCCTCATACTGTGCTCCACCTTCTTAGCCCTCCACCCCATCGGCCAGGGCAGACTCCATTCACAAAGTTTTCAGATGGCGCTACTGTTTGGGTACGGGGGTATGGCAGGAACCCAAAATGAATTCAGGCGCTCTTCACACCATCTACATTAAGTGAGTGCTCAAATCAAAAGGGGGGAAGTGTTGTGGTTTCACACACAATGTTTGACATGGCCGCCATGAGATTCCATGTGACTGACTGTAGGGGTGCTGCTCTCAAAATAATGCTACGGCAGCACCAACCAGAACGCTGCGCAGGGGAAGCACGCAGCTACAAGGACAGTTCTTGTGTATACATGTATTTGCTTTCCAAGTGTGTTTTGTTATGTATGAATTCCGGAAGTGGAATTAAAGTTCATTTTAAGTTACTACAATTACATATGTCTATCAGGAATACAAGACAAGATGGACATTAATATTATTCCAGGTAAACAAGTTTCTGCTTAAATAAAATTATTTGTTGCCATTTGCCAATAAGGTAAAAAGGTAAAGCAGTCAACAATCTGAAGATTGGTTTGAACACCACAGTGCTTTACTAGGCATGGTCCTATTTGGAGGTGGCTTCAAACTGACTTACCCAGCCAGTTATAGGGGGACCTACAGTTTAATGTGGGTTCTGATCCACGGTGCTACTTGGTATTTTTCACATGAGCAGTACTGCCAGAGGTGAAAGAAGTGGAAAGTGACAGTATCATGCATTTAATCATATCATTGTCATGAACTTGTGCATGTTACTCATGTATTTTGTGTGACATTAGTGGTTTTATGCTATTTCAGTTATCAAATAACAAATACTAAAAAAGTTTATTTGGTGGATAATGACTTAACTGTTATAAGATAAAGTGTTCACAATCAGAAACTATTAGATGACAAGTCTGTGGATAAGAATAAAGGCGTACAGTACTTGAGAACAGTGGATATTATGAAGGAACAAAGATGTCTAATGTAGGCCTATCATGGATGGATAACAAGACAGTCATGTTGTTATCCATTTTTATAAAAAATGACTCTCTGAGCAATGTAAAGAAATATGATATAAGTAGGAAGGTACACATTTTTCTTCCTTGTCCAGAGATGGTATACATTTTTAATAAGCTTATGAGAGTGTAACCTTCTGGGCAGTATTATTGGCTCAAACAGAATCAAAGTGGGAGCAACAAGTGGTACTATACCTCAAATTATTTTGCCATCTTGTTGATATAGTTACAATCAACAGCTGTTAGGGTTAACAGCATCCCCATTCTGGTATCTACAGTAAGGATCTTCAGTTAATAAATTTTAAAAATTTGATTCGCTGATGAATTGCTCAAAAATTGTTTCAGTACATTACCATTACATAGGCAGAAGGACAAGAACTAATAGAAATCCTTGGATAACACAGGAGATACTGAACTTAATTGATGAAAGAAAAAGTGCATCAAGTGAAGCAGGCAAAAGGGAGTACAGACGTCTGAAAAATTAGGTTGACAGGAAGTTCAGACTGGCTACGCAGGAGTGGCTTGAGGAGAAATGCAAGACCATAGAAGAATGTATCACTAGGGGAAAGATAGATACCACCTACAGGAAAATAAAAGACATCTGGAGACAAGAAATGCAATGGTATGAATATCAAGAACTCAAATGGAAAACCAGTACTCAGCAATGAAGGAAAAGCTGAAAGCTGGAAGAAATATATAGAAGGCCTGTACAAAGGAAATAAACTTTAAGGTGGTATTCTAGAAGTGGAAGAAGAAGTAGAAGAACATGAGAAAGGAGATACTATAATGCGAGGAGAATTTGACAGAGCATTAAAATATTTGGATAGAAACAAGGCTGCTGGTATAGATGATGTCCTGTCTGAACTGCTATTATCATTAAGAGAGCCAGTAATGAACAAATTGTTCCACCTGGTATGCAAGATGTATGAGACATGAGAAATACTCTCAGACTTTAAGAAGAATATAGTGATTCCAATTCCTAAGAAAGCAAGTGCAGTCAAATGTGAAAATTACTGAACTATCAGTTTAATAAGTCATGGTTGCAAAACACTAACACGAATTATTTACGGACAAATGGAATAACTGGTTGAATTTGACCTTTGGGAAGATCAATTTAGATTTAGGAAAATGTAGGAACACATGTGGCAATACTCACATTGCAACCTAGCTTAGAAGATAGATTAAGGAAAGGAAAAATCTATGTTTTTAGCATTTGTGGAATACGCTATTTCAGATATTGAAGGTAGCAGGGGTGAAATATAGGCAGCGAAGAATTATATTCAACTTGTACAAACACCAGACAGCAATTATTAGAGTCGAAGGTCATTAAAGGATGTCAGTGGTTGGGAAGGGAGTATGACAGGGTTGTAGCCATTCCCCAATGTTGTTCAATCTGTGCATTGAGCAAGGAATGCAAGGAGAAATTTCGAGAGGGAATTAAAATTCAGGGAGAGGAAATAAAAACCTTGCAGTTTACTGACACATAGTAATACTGTCAGAGACAGCAAAAGACCTAGAAGAGAAATTAAATGGGATGGAAGGTATAAGATGAACATAATCAAGAGTTAAACAAAGGGAATGGAATTTAGTATCAGAACAACAGGCGATGCTGATGGAATTAGATTAGGTAATGAGACTAAAAATAATAGATGAGTATTGTTATTTGGGTAGCAAGATAAGTTCTGATGGCTGAAGTAAAGAAGATATAAGATGCAGAATGGCTATGGGAAGAAAAGTGTTTCTGAAGAAGTGAAATTTGTTGATATCCAATATTAGTATAAATGTAAGGAAGTCCTTTCTGAAGGCATTTGTCAGGAGTGTAGCACTGTATTGGCGTGGAATGTGGATGAGAAGGAGCTCAGACAAAAAGCATTTGAAATGCGGTGCTACAGACAAATGATGAAAATTAGATGGTAGATTGCATAACTAATGAGGAGGTGCTTAACAGAATTGGGGAGAAAAGGAGTTTCTGGCACATCCTGACACCTTCTGAAACATCAAGGAATCGTTAGTTTAGCAGTAGAAGGAACTGTGTTGGGTAAAAATCATAGAGGGAAACCGAGGGATGTATACAGTAAGCAGATTCAAATGATGTAGGTTGGCATATGTATTCTCAGATGAAGAGGCTTGCACAGGACAGGTTAGCATGGAGAGCTGCATCAAACCAGACTGTTAACTGAAGACCACAACAACAACATTACCAAACAGAGGTACACTGAGATGCTATGCCAGACACAAAAACATGTGAAGAATTTAAGAATTAAACTATGATAACACATATAACCTAAAATATGTTTCTGGTGATCACTGCTGACAGCTGACACTAAGAAATGTGTGGTAACTCTTAGTGTTCAAAATAATTTGATGAACAAAACACTACACAAATTTATAGATGTTAAAAATACCAACAAATGAAAGTATTCCTCCAAAATACTAAAATTTCCAAGCATTTTAAGAATTAAGTAATGCAAACACAAAACACACATATAATTTAGAAATCAACAGACATAAACTAAATATGCACATTGTTCACTACCAGAAGCTGTCATCTGATGTGGGATGAAGACTTTTTCTCAGGCTACCCATGTACTGTGGTGTTCAGTGATAACACACAGGCTGAATTATATTGTCTCGTTCTCAGAGGCTGTTAATACATATTTATTGAACCTCATCAAAATCTGTGACTCTTAGATGAATGACAATTAATACTCACTGACCCTTACTATATTGTTGCATTGAAATGGAAGCAGGCTTGACTTCAAAGGCAGGGGTGTCAATTGAACACAGCACTTATAATGAAAGCAGGTTTATCGCAAACTGAAACATACACACAGCACTGACTGCCTCTCGGGCAGAGTGCTCTGCTATTTATACACCGACAGAATGTACCAGGAATTAGAAGAATAGTTAACGTAAGAAACATATAGAAATTACAAGTGTACATAAGAAACATTTAGAACATTCTGGAAAAAATAACTACAAAGAAATAAATTTTTGCCCGTGGATGGGATTGAACTGGTGACCACAATCAGTGATGCTATCCATTGCGCCACGCCAGCAGTCAGCCAACTGGTGGTCTTGCGGCATTACTCCCTCTTCTGAAAAAACAGCGACCAGGCGTTAAGTTCCCTTTGGAGCCAGCTGCAATGTTATGGATCTTGATCTTGTCATGGGTCCTCTGTATGGCAGTTCTGGAGAGTCCTTCCCTTCTGCCCAATTACCGATGACAGATGTTCCTGTTGTGGCTTCATCAGCATCAGTAAGTCCTTAGAGACCTTGAACAAGAAGTCATTTTCCCCTGTCTGTTCTTCAGGATCATAGTAAGGCTTCATGCAGAGGACGTGAACAATGTTTTTGTCATTTCGACAACAGCTCATAATCCTTGACTTCGTATGTGACATCTGACAGGTGGAGCATGACACGATACAGGCCAAAGTATCGCTTCAATAACTTTTCTGATAGCTCAACATTCCATACCGGGATAAAAATCCATACCAGATCTCCTGAGCTGTACACAACAGGTTGGTGTTTGTCATTATGCTGTTGATGGTCCTTCTGCTGGACGTCCAGTGTCAATATGTGAGCCACCTGTCTTGTTTCTTTGGCCCTGGTGATGAGCTGTTTCACATAGTCATCCTGAGTGTCATCCGGCAGGAATGGGAACAGCATATCCATTGTCATCTCAGCTTCATGGCCATGAAGCAGGAAAAAACGGTGTGAAGCCTGTGGTATCTTGTCTTGCGGTATTATAAGCAAATGTCATGACTGGGAGTATTGTATTCCAATCCTTCTGCTCAGCATCGATGTACATCAACAGCATATCTGCTAATGTAGTGTTAAAACGTTCTGTAAGACCATTTGTCAGAGGATGGTATGCAGTTGTCATTCTATGGACAACATCACAATGTGACATTACCTCTGATACTAGTTTTGACTGCAATACTTTTCCACGATCAGATATCATCACACATGGTGCTCAATGCTTCAAAATAATGTCTTCTGCAAGGAATTTTGTGATCTATGGAGCTTCTGCAGTTGGCACAGATTTGGTGTCAGAGTAGCATGTGAAGTAGTCAGTGCAGGGTATTATCCATTGGTTACTGGTTGTTGACTTCGGGAACCTCACTAAAAGGTCGATTCCAATTGGGTGGAATGGAGCTGCTGCAGGTGGAATTGGTACGAGATGCCCTGGAGATAATTGAGGCACATGCTTCTGTCGCTGGCACTCTGTACAGTGATTCACATAATGCTTGACAGGTCGTTAGAGACCTTTCCAGTAATACTTGTGTCTGATTCTGTCTAGGGTCTTCACAAATCCAAGATGACCAGATATTGGAGTGTCATGGAAATACTGGCTGGAGATGAGCTGTAAAGACCAGTAGCCATTTGGGACCAAGTGGATCGTAGTTGCTCTTATACAATGTCCCATTTATAAGTTGGAATTCTCCATTGGTCAGTTCTGCTTTCTCCAAGGCCTCTATGGTTTTTAATAGTGCTGGATCTTCCCTCTTTTCAGATGTAACGTCATCTAATTCAGTGAGGGTTGAAATTTCATTCATGCTGTTGTGTTTCACTAATGGATTCCTCAAAAAGCAGTCGGCATCCTTGTGTTTGCGCCCATTCTTGAATACCACTATGACATAGGGTTGCCAGATTGAACTGGAGGCAGACCCGGATACCAGACGTGCCCCCCTCCCCCTTAGACAATGACTCCCCCCTCCCCCCCCCCCCAACCAGGATTACACGTGAATTCTAAAAGAAAAGAAAAAAAAGTAATCATCTCCTCACCCTGTGCTACATAATACATTTTTAAAACTTGCCACATCTTAACAAGACGGTCCACAGCGGACTCCAAAGACAACCATCGCACTACAGTGTATCGCAGTATTTCGCTGTAACCATGCTAAGCAAATTCGCAAAATGTTTTTAGTTCCTCCGAGTTTTTTGATGATGAAGAAAAGTCTGAATGTATTTTAAGAACTAGAGTTTCTACATCATATTTTAGAAGCTTGAATCCAAACTTAGCACAGTTATGTAAAATATGACAACAACAATTGGCTTTGATTAAGTTTTCATTTTCTTCTTTCAATTTAGTGAAGACAGAATTGTGTTTCCCGAAATTAACTGATGCATTGTCAGCTGAATGCGAAACTACCTTATTTAGTGTCAAACTATTTTCCAATAAAATGGATTTTAGTTTGTTTGAGATGGCTTTTACAGATTCGTTAACAGCTTCGTAGAAATCAAGAACTTCATTAAATTTTCCCTTACCTTTGGAGAAGTATGTTACAATTATTGCCTTTGTTTGAAGCGTCTGAACCTAATGAAAACGGAGCATTTGGTTTTAATTGGCTTAGTAGCTCCTCTTTAGCATAAGTCAGAAGCACATTTTTTACTAATGCCTCGCTTTTTGTTCGGCCACATCTTACTTTCGTTGCCACTGAGGAATCTCTAAAAACATAAGGATATAGCTTATTACCACAATCTTGAGAATTGTAAGAATGGTGGTGTTTCACACCATGGTAAGGCAAAGTTAATTCCGTGGCAGTGACTTTGTCGTCTTCTGCAGAAAATTGTTTCGGCAAGAATTTAAGAAGCGACTGATTCTTCTTTTGTGTGGTAATATTCGCTTTGTGTCTTTCTGATTGTAAATGTTTATTCACAGCTTTCACTCCGTCGTACTTAACAGTAAATGAGATATTGCATATTCTGCACTTACACATACACTCATCAGTATCGACTTTTTGTAGCCACTCCTTTATAATTTTCTTCCTGCAATCATTCTTTACGGAACGAACTTAGATATCGTCTCTTCATTTCACTGTTATTACTCACTTATCTGAGTTAATGTAAGCTTGTCTATTCACACACGATCCGAGTACTCCAAAATTGCCGGTAAACTGATAACAAACAGTGAACGAACGAACACAAATAATAGACGTCGCCAGTTGACACGTTGCCGCAACAGTGTTTGCTTAATAATGCGCTAGCCGATTACCACCGACGCAACAATGAAACGTTTTCAGAGGACGAATAGAATAGTAGCGTTTTGTTGCAATAAGAAATTGACATTTATATACAGTTATTCATAATTACTAGAGAGGAGCCGGCCGGGAATGGCCGAGCGCACTAAGGCATCTTGCCACGGTGCGCGAGGCTGCTCCCGCCAGAGGTTCGAATTCCCCCCTAGGGCATGGATGTTGTGTTCGTCCTTAGTTAAGTTACGTTAAGTTCGATGTAGATCGTCGCTACATGAGCATAGTACTTAAAAAGCGTCGTAAAAAAAAGTTAAGATGAAGGTTACGTTCAAGCCCGGAGATGAGAGTCATTGGCCCGTAGACCCGGAGAATTCATTCCAAACCCGGGCACTCCGGGCGGCGCCCGGAGATCTGGCAACCCTACTATGACATCGTACTCTTGGAGTCTTAGTGCCCATCTTGCTAGTCGACCTGATGGATCCTTCAAGCTAATCAGCCAACACAAAGAATGGTGGTCTGTCACAATGGTGAATGGTTTGCAGAATAAATATGGCCAGAACTTGTTGATAGCACAGATAACTAAGAGATATTCTTTCTCAGTTGTAGAGTAGTTTATCTTGCGTTTTGAGAGTACTCTTGATGCATAGGCTATCACCTTTTCAGCACCTTCCTGAATATGTACCAGCACTGCACCAATCCCGTACCCGCTAGCATTAATGTGAAGTTCGGTTTCCGCATTCTTATCGTATAAGGTTAGAACTGGTGCGGAAGTTAGAACCTCCTTAAGTTCCCGGAAAGCTCTTTTTTTCGTCTCATCCCAGTAAAACTTGGCGTCTCCATGCAGAAGTTCTTGTAAAGGACGTGCCTTGGTAACAAAAATCTTTTATGAAACGATGGTAGTATGAACACAGTCCGAGGAAACTTCTCGCATGCTGAGGAGTTGGAAATTCTGTGACTGCCCTTACTTTATGTGGAACAGAACACACGCCATCTCCGTTCACTAGGTGCCCCAGGATTTTTATATCTTTGGCGACGAAGAGTGACTTCCTTGGGTTGAGGCAGAGTCCTGCTGTCTGAACACACTTCAACACAGCTGACAGGCGGCCTAGATATTCCGCCTATGTCGTTGAGAAAAGACAATGTCATCTAAATAACAAAGACATGTTCATATAAAAAGCCGAAGCAAGTTGGAAATACACTTCAACACAGTTAACAGGCAACTCAGATGTTCTTCAAGAAAACGACAATGTCATCTAAATAGCAAAGACATGTCATCCACTTAAGGTGTCAAAGCAAGTTGTCCATCATGCGTTCGAATGTGGCCGGAACATTACATAATCCAAATGGCGTTACATTGAATTCATAGAGGCCGTCAGGTGTAATAAAAGCCTTCTTCTCCCTGTCAGCTTCGTCAATCTCAATTTCCAGTAACCTGTCTGTATGTCCATAGTTGAGAAGTATGTAGCTCCTTTCACGCAGTCTAGAGGTAGGTTGCCCAAGACGCGTCTGTAACGTGCGTTCAGATTCAGATCGCGAACGAAAACATATCATGTCATTAAACAAGTATGATAACATATCTGACTTTTCATTTATTGCAACGACATTTAATTTACAATTGTTAGTGTCTCATCTCTAATGACGTGTATTCTAATATTTGTTGTACGAAAGTATTGGTTTACACCTTGCCTGAATGCCATAAGGAGAAATAGGAGACTTACTTAGTAACTATTGTGCGTAGGTCATAATTGTACTGTACTGATATGACGACGTGTGACACAGCTACGCCATGTTGGTTGCATAGCGTCAGGTGCGGTCTCCACTTAGGAATCTAGGGGTGATCCACTTTTTTTGCTGTCAAGTGTACATTCAGTGGTATACGTACCTAATGTCAGTAAAATGTATAGTGTAAAAGTAGACACAATAAATCTAAACCTCATGCATGATGATGCGGTTTTTCATGAACCAAATTGTTTTATGACTTCATATCTCATGAACCATATGTCGAAGTGTGATATAATATCGAAGGAACATTCAGTGGTATGTATGTGTACTGTCTGTGACTTGTCTGGCGTATAAAATTTACAGTGTAGAAGTAATAACTTGTAACGTCGTGCCAAATGCCGGAAATATACATCACATGAACACCGGAAAAGCAGTAAGGGATAAACTTTTTTCCTTTCATCATTTTGTTGAGGTTGTCAGCGAGAAATAGTTCCGTAAAGATTTGACATTGTCTTTACAATTTATTACAAGCCGCTAAGTGCTCTCATTCTCCAATTGTTGGCGAAGAAAATCACATGCCGAAAGATGGGGCAGATATAATTGTTTATGACGTGATATCTTATGAATTATGTATCGTATGTGGTTTTTGCAACCCCAGCAAACGATTCCTGACCTTAAAGAATATTTGTACCAAATTTGGTTGAAATCGGTCCATTAGTTTAGGAGCAGATGTAGAATATTATCGCATGATGCGGAGGTTTTTCACGACTGTCATTGTTTATGACGTCATATATCCTTATGTATGTGTCGTAGGTGGTTCTTATCCCGACAGCGATTGTTGCCTGATAGTAAGGATAATGTGTATCAAGTTTCGTTGAAATCGGTCCAGTAGTTTAGGAGATGTGGAACATACATACACACAAACACATACAACCTATTTTACAAGATGTAAGATAAGATTATTCCAAAGTTGTATTTATTTAGAGAAACCTATGCCAATTTCGCATGGCTTTCTCTGTATAGGGATTCGCATGTACCCATCTGGCGAAGCTCAGAAACAATCACATATGGAATTAAATTCAGAGCCTGAATGCCCTGTGTTCAGTTGTTGGCAAGTGTTTCATTCTTTATGATTATGAAGGATGAAACACGTGTGCTCACAGCTGAACACAGGGCATTCACGCTCTAAATTCTCTGTGTTTTATTTTATTTATTTATTTTTTATTTTTATTTATTTATTTATTTTTGTGGTAAATTTAGAAAATTTACACTGTTAATGTGATTATATCATTGTAATATTTTTGTGATCATAGGCATTTGTAAATGACGCCATAGTGAGCAGAAAACTAATTTTTTTTTTTTTTTTTTCTTTTTTGTCTAAGAAGCGACTGTGGCTTTGAAACATGTTTTGTGTGTTTCCTATAGAAGTTATATGTGACAGTAACTGTAATAAAATTTACGTGCATGTGTGTATTTTAAAATTAGTCTCACGAAGCTGAGGAGGGTGAAAATGTGGAGGGTGAAAATGTGCCGCCCCCCCCCCCCCCAAGAAAAAAATTCTGTATCGGCCACTGAATACGGAGAATGCATATATTCTGTGATACTATTTATTGTGAGGTGAGTAATTTATATAGACATCCGTGACGAACTTTAAGTGCATATTGCGTAGCTTTACGATTTTAGATGTTGGTTTGTTTGTTTTTAAACACTTTGGATTATACTTCTTGGCCCGTGTTTGCAGGTTAATTCTCAATGATCTGACGTCTGCTTTTAACGCAAATATATATATATTACGTATTTTTTTACCTATAGGCCTAAAGGTTTCAGTTTAATGGTTATTTGTTTTTAATCTGGTCTACTTTAAAAGTTTGTAAAAAATACTCAGAAGTTATCTTCTACACATATTCTTTCATGACGGTATTATCTTAATTATTAATGTCATAATACAGTACAAAAGTCCCACTGCTCGCAAATGTAGTGCTACTATTATGATCGGTCACACTGGCAATCGTCACCAAATTTTCCGAATGATTCTGACATTCCAAGCCTCTTAAGTGCGGGAACAGTACTTAAAATCGAGGTCGCGGGTGGGTCTTGCTAACTTTGATCAATTTGTGTGACAATTGCATTTTAATCACGAGGGAAATGGACTGCGCTGATTCTTTCCTCAGCAGTATAATTGCCTCAAAAAGCAGTCGCGCCAATTTAAATGTTGAAGTAATATTAACTGTTGGAATTTTTTCACGCCTTCAGACAGTGTAGCGGCTGTATTTCTGTGTGGCACTGGTAACGAGGGTAACGAGTAACGGTACGTTTGTAACGAGTACTGTTTCTTTTGGTAACGGATACGTACAGGGATACGAATATTTTCGTTACTCTCACAGCTCTAATATTGAGGTCCCATATCTTAAACAACCATAAATAAAGAGCGCAACGATATTGTAAAAATTGTATCGTACCGGTACTGTATATTATGAGATTTAACACTATCGCGTAATTCGTTTCGTTTTTTCTCAAGCAACACTCTAAATAACTTAAATGAAATTTTATTGTTACTGTATGCTCTGTGTTGCACACATTGTTGATCGCGTGAAATATTAGTCCAAAAACAGGTTAAGGTGTTCAATTTTTTACCATCTGAATGAAAAGCCTTCTCGATTATATTTTATTATTCTCAGATTGTTAGAAACAACTGGTACTAAACTTACAAAAATATCAATAACAGTAATATGCCATTTAGGGAACGTTACAGCAACTGAAGAAACGTGAACTGAATAAAATATACAGTTTTTTCCATTACTTTCATCAACAATGTTATGCGTTCATAAATATTGATATTTATCAGGGGTAAACAACATTTCGAGTCGTAGAATATTCAGTTTAGTGGTTCAAACATTGACTTAACCTTTAACTAACGCGGTGCGGTCTATCTGCCCGCGCGCTTTCGGCAACAATTGCGATTTAGCAATTTCCCTATCCATTATTGCGCCCATCTGCTCGTTAGCTTCGAGTTTAGTTGTTTTCAAGAGGTATGATGTTATGCCAGAGCTTCTATAACACGACTGACGTCCTTTCGAAAATAGCTCGCGGTCATTTTGACCGCACTACGTTGTTTGTGTAATTTTTTCTGTTATTACTTTCCTCACATATTCTCGATATTTTCCATTTCAAAGCTTTTGAAACATGGAGTAACTGAGTAACTTTACAGGTCAAGTAGCAGACAATATGTGAACACTTCAGATCGAAACTTGAAGAAAAGGTGAGAAATGCATATGTTCTTCAGAAGATTGGATCAGATGAAGCTCCTATCGACAGAGGTATTCTTCTGAAAGAGCTGGCCCTAAGTTTTGTGTTGAAACATATGCAAAAGCGAGCTCAGAACC
Organism: Locusta migratoria; assembly: GCA_026315105.1. Classification (NCBI taxonomy): domain Eukaryota; kingdom Metazoa; phylum Arthropoda; class Insecta; order Orthoptera; family Acrididae; genus Locusta; species Locusta migratoria. The sequence goes on along the minus strand of CM048745.1, from coordinate 128,783,046 downwards.
CACGACTTCCGCAGGGGTTACGACTAACGACATATTATCAGGTCTGCTTAGGACGGTTTGAAAAGTTGTGATTTGGACGGCTCAAATTTTTCAAGAGGTATTTCTTCGAGTTGAGAACGTTACATTTTTTGTTTTTTTTTTTTTTTGTTTCATTAGTTCTTCAAGAAAATGTACAAAATCTATCAAAACCTTATTGTAAATGCTAATGGAAAACATATAAATGTATTAGTGTACGAAATGTGCAGTAAACATATATGAGTACCAGTTTAACAATAATTATTTAATGTTTTAGTATTGTATTTTCATTTTTATTTACTTGATATTAAAGACTCTTTCATATGCAAAACAGGGAATTTCAAAGGTATCCAATTTGTTAACATTACACCCTTCTTGCCTCCAAAGTCTAAACCGAACAGTTTCTCGTTTACTTGTTGCGTTATATGTTACTAATGCCTAAAAAACGTTAAGTTTCGCAATGAATGGCTCCAAGATAAAATTCTTAAGGACTGGATTGTTGAAAAAGAAGAAAGAGCTGGTGAATTATTTCCAGAGTGCAAATTCCCTTGCTGTGTCGTGACTAACAAACAAATATTCAGTTTTGAAAGCTCACATCAAGTTAGTAAAGCATATGAACGAAGTTCAAGATATCTAAAAAACAAATGAAATCATCTTAAACAGGCCTATTTTCCGTACGGTACTTATTTTAAAGACAGTATAAAACTTGATGTCGGAGACGGAAAATTCAGTCTACTTTTATAGGAGTCTCCAGACATGAGTGTATCAAAACATCTTGACACTGTGGTAATATATTACTGCAAGCTATTAAAAAAACACGCAATTATTATCGCTTGCATCATTATGGAAGGAAGGAAGGAAGCTTAGGGTTTAACGTCCCATCGACAGCTTGATCATTAGAGACGTAGCTAACGCGCGGAGTTTTGGGTAAGGATGTTGAAGGAAATCGGCCGTGCCCTTTTTTTTTTTTTTTAAAAAAAAGGAGCCAGCCCGGCACTTGCCTGGAGTGATTTAGGGAAATCACGGAAAACCTAAAGCAGGATGGCCGGAGGTGGATTTGAACCACCGTCCTTCCGAATGCGAGTCCAGTGTCTTACCACTACGCCACCTCGCTCGGTACTGCGGAGGAGGTTCGAGTCCTCCCTCGGGCGTGTGTGTGTGGTATCCTTAGGTTAGTTTAAGTAAATTGCAAGCGTAGGGACTGATAACCTAAGTAGTTCACATACATTTGAATATTCTGAAGACTTAGTTTTAGCAGGTCCAAGCTTGTGATTATGTACAGAATACAATCAATTCACAGACAAAAAGTGGATTTGGTGTGCAGTGAGCAATGAGTGCGATATATACTTTGTGTAACAACCTGTAAACTGTTCCACGTGAGTGCCTACAGAAGACACGTGGTCTCAAGTTTATTGAGTAATTTTTTTTTCTCATTGATGTTCTATCTCAATTATATCCCTACATGCAAATTATATACCGCAAGCAAGAAAAGCATGGGTCACCTGAATTTACAGTTGACCATGCTCGTGTCTTTTCCGTAACAATTAAAGTATAGTTATCAACAAGAATTGCTTATTTTTTAGACAATAATGCTACTACGCATTACAGCAGTTACACCATGTTCCTAGTGAAATTGTAATTGTATTCGAATTTTTGATTATATTAATATCAGACCGGGTCTGCGCGCACGCAGTCCCGACTACCAAAAATTATGCACCCGAGTTACCGACATTAGCGGTAATCGCAGGGGTCAGCTCAACCGAAGTGCAATGGAAGAGCCTCGTCCTGGAGGAACCGCCTTCATGATCACGGTGTCCCCTGTGCCAGGTAAGTATGCTTGTCGGGCGAAAAGTCGCGGTTTTATCACTTACAATGCGCATCAGTCGAAGCGAGTGCGTATCAATATTCAACTTATGTCCGATCATTTCTGCTACTATCGTGACCAGAAACAACAGAGCAATGTTTTTGTTAATAGTAACATAAGTATCTTTGTTCAAAAGAAATAAACGGTTCTTCAGGCGCCATTTGACATAAACACTTCGCTACTCGATTTAGCGCCCGAGTAGTTCCATGCAGCGACAAAAGATGGCTCCCCAATCGCGGCTTACGTAGAGCGGCGGGCAGTGCAGTCAAATTGGCCGACTAGTTCCTTGCTGCGACAACAGATGGCTCCCCGATCGTAGCTTACGCGGGCTGTTCTGGTCTAATTGGCCTGACTTGTTTCTTCCAGGTTCCAGCCATATGTCGTTTTCGCCGTGTTGGCCAGCTAACTGCGAATATCACATCCGAATTTTTTTTATCCTTTGCTGTGCGAAAAAAACCATGGAGATTAAAATAAACCTCCTTGAGAAAACCTTGGGAGATTGAAATATAAACTTCCTTACTTAACAATTAAATGTTAAGAAATATAAAGATTTGTGAAGGTTACAGTGTTTGTTGTTGTTTGTTTTTGAGGGGACTAAACAGCTAGATCATCAGTCCCCTTACAGTGTTTTAGTACTTTAATATACATTTCAATGCATAGAAGCATTTCTTACTTGCACCTTTTAGGGTGTTGATTCATCTTTCTGCTGCTACATCTCCTGGTCTTATTAGTTATTAGAAACACTATACAATGAAATAAGGGGCTAAGTCCATGAATTCAAAGCAGCACAATCGTTACTTTTTACTTAAATACTTCAAATAAGAATCACACTACATAAAAAAGCAGTCAAAGGAGAGTCGTGATTGTGAGTGTTAAAATATGATTACAATGCGTTAACGTATCACAGCGCTTAGAGTCTATGTTTGGGGGTGGTCTGGGATCCCTTAGGCTATCCAAGGCTATGACCATACCAGACATTGTTTCCAAATTCTTTATTTCTAATGTTTGAGAACGCTAACAGGCATGAACAACCCAGTGAAGCGGATTAGAAGACTTTCATGTCCTTACTCACCATAGTAAGTCAGTATAACGGAACAAAAAAGTTGTGCTGCTGCTTGAATGTATAAGGCATTCCGTGGTAAATGCCCCTTCCGATTTTTCCTGAAAAATAAACAAATAAAGTGCTTGACTTTTGTTGTATTCAAAATATTCAATTTTTCGTGAGATATTTCAATAACAAGTTTAAGATGGGTATAAAGAAATGTAAGATAATTACAGAACTATCAGTTTAATAAGTCATGGATACTAAATACTAACACGAATAATTTATAGACGAATGGAACAACTGGTGGAATCCGACATTGGGGAAAAGCAGTTCGGATTTAGAAGATACGTCGGAACACAGGAGGCAATACTCACATTACCATTTATCTTAGAAGATAGGTTAAGGAAAGGCAAACCAAAGTTTTTAGCGTTTCTAGATCTGGAGAAGGCTTTTGACAATGTTGACTAGAATGGACTCTTTCAAATTCTGAAGATAGCAGAGATAAAATATAGCTAGCGAAAAGTTATATTCAACTTGTACAAAAACCAGGGAGCATTTATTAGAGTCGAAGGACATGGAAGGGTCGCAGTAGTTGGGAAGGGTGACAGAGTTGTAGCATTACCCAAATGTTGTTCAACCTTTACACTGAGAAAGCTGTGAAGGAATGCAAGAAGAGTTTTTGAGAGGGAATTAAAGTTTAGGGAGAAGAAATAAAAACTTCACGATTTGCCGATGACTCAGTAATTCTGTTAGAGACAGCAAATGACCTGGAAGAGCAACTGAATGGAATGGACAGTGTCTTGAAAGGAGGGTATAAGTTGAACATTAACAAGAATAAAACATGTGTAATGGAATGGAATGTCAGAAAATCTTGCGATGCTGAGGGAATTAGATTAAGTAATGCGACAATAAAAGTAGTAAATGAGTTTTATTATTTGGATAGCAAAACAACTTCTGATGGCTGAAGTAAAGAAGATATAAAATGCAGAATGGCTATGGGAAGAAGAGCGTTTCTGAATGAGCAAAATTTGTTGGCTTTCTATATAAATTCAAATGTTAAGTTCTTTCTGAAAGCATTTGTCTGAAGTATAGCATTGTATGCCAGTGAAATGTGGACGATAAGGAGTTCAATCGAAAAGATGATAGAAGCTTTCGAAATGTTGTACTACAGACGAATGATGAAGATTAGATTGGTAGATTACGTAACTAATGAGGAGGTGCTCAACAGAATTGAGGAGAAAAGGAGTTTCTGGCATATCCTGACTAAGAGAAGAGGGTTGATGGGACACATTCTGAGACGACAAGGAGTCGTCTACTTAGCATTAGAGAGAAGTGTGTGGGGTAAAAATCGTAGAGGGAGACCGAAGGACGAATACAGTAAGCAGATACGAAAGGATGTAGGATGCCATTCTTATTCTCAGATAAAGAGGTTTGCACAGGTCATAGTAGCGTTGAGAGATGCATCAAACCTGTCTGCGGACTGAAGACCACATCAACAACAACAACAACATCAAAGAAATGGTAATGACACTTGTTATGTATAATTTCATTCTTGTTTAAAATTTACAAAATTGATTTTTAGCGTGTTTGGTATCTTAGTAATATCTATACGAAATATTATTGGATGGCTACCATAAGACGCGACCTCAGCTCATCACAAATAGTTTATTTTTATGTTGTTTTTTTCTTTAATACTGACACTAATGATAAACTGAAAAATGCCGTAAAACACACTTTCCAAACACAATGTGTATTTGGGGGATTCAATTATTATACTGAGTTATCATTAATGATATTTTTTCAATATGTTTCGAGCAGTTGGTAGGCTATACTCCCAGGTATTTTGTTTCCCAACAAATTATTGCACTATTGCTGTATAATGTACAGTATGCAATTAAATTCCTAACGATCACCAACAATTCGAAACTTGTGGAAAATAGAAATAGATGGCCGGCCGCGGTGGCCGAGAGGACTGAGGCGCTTCAGTCACGGTCTGCACGGCCACTACGGTCGGGGGTTCGAATCCCCCTTCGGGCATGGATATTTGTGCCGTCCTAGTTCGTAAGTAGTTCATAAGTAGTTTGTAAGTTTAGGGACTGATGACCCCGTAGTTAAGTCCCATAAGCTTTACAAACATTTTGAATTTGAGAAATAGATGTTTGACACATATGTGTTATGACTAAGGAAACGTTTCCTTGTGGACACATCTCGTAGATCGTTATATGCAGGAAGTTGTGTAGTGCGGAAAAGGCCGCGGTGGAGTTGGCCTTGCTGCGGAGCGTGCGGTTGCTCGGCGTCGGAGGTTCCAGTCCTCCCTCGGGCATGTGTGTGTGTGTGTGTGTGTTGTCCTCGGGTTAGTTTAAGTAGTTTGTAAGCCTACGGACCAATAACCACAAAAGTTAAGTTCCTTAGATTTACAAATATTTGAACAGTTTTGTCCGAAAGATGGTAGTTAAACAATTTCAGTCACTGTAACTTTCCAAAGTGAACGAGCAGCTGGAAACAAGTTCGGTAACAATATCTCTGAGAAGATCCTCATTGGTCTATGGTTCGTAAATTATTCACTTCGTCTGTATTACAATACTCCTTAAAGTTGTACCACAAAACTTTCACTTCGCTACCTGACCCGTGGTACTTTCAATAACTTGAAGCCTATCTTTTAAATGTAGGTCTTGAAGCCAAGAATCCCGAAACTTTTGCATATATTGTGGTTTCGGCATAGTTATACACATATGAAGTCGTGAAATAATACCATACACCGAGAATCAGAATAATGTACAGTGCACACCACGAGCGGCGACAGTCGAGTACTTTTTCTGCACCAGTGTTGCCAACTCTGCCACAAAGATTCCTTCTATATTTACTATAAAATCCCCCTAAATCGCAAGAAATCCCCCTAAAAAAGCAAACGATTTAAAAAAAAATCCTTCTTGTTTTTGAGACCTCTCTGTGTGTTTCTCTCTGTTTCCCGCCATCTATTGCACATTTATTAAAAATTAAGAGCCATGTCCACGGGCACGAACGTAGGGGTGCAATACCGAAAGATAGCTCATAATAAAAAATAATTACAATCTTACCTTCCAGCAAGTTGGACTCACATGACAAGTAATTTTCCACACTCCTGAATCCGATCAAGTACAGGTAAGTTAAATGTGTATTTGTGCCGAGCCTAATCACAATGAAACGCCACTGTTTTGATACAATTGATCTATTCCCGCCTTCCGTCACTGGACTGACACAGAAAGTGGCCATTTTACCTACCCAATAGGGCAATGTGACCATTTTCAGGGTAAATAAGAATTTTTTTTTTTCGCAAAATATAACTGAAACAAGGTACAAGTGAAAATTTTCGCATAGTCATAAATAAGTAAGTTAACTTATACCTTATTTTTGTTTGGTTCTAACAATTTTTACTTTAAAAAATCCCTTACCGTTGCTACTATGACCATCCTTCCCCGATGCTTTTATTGGCTCAGAAATACGAGGCGCGTCCAGAAGGTAAGTTCCGTTTGGTAATAAAATCAAATTGTACACAGATACAGAAGAAATTTTTATTGCACAAAATTCTACAACACTTAAACTACTTTTCCACATAACTGCCGAAACTTTGTAGGCACTTGTCATAGCGTGCCACAAGTTTTTGCATGCATACTTCACAGAAGGTTGCCGCCTGTGTATTCATCCATGTGGTAACAGGTCTTTATCATCGTTGAAGTGTTGACCACCAAGGACAAATTTTAGGTGTAAGAAGAAAGTCGCTAGGAGAGAGGTCCGAGCTGTATGGAGGATGAAGAAACAGGTCCCATTGAAATTTCCGTAAGAATTGTTTGGTCGCGTTCGGTGTGTGAGATCGTGAAAAAAAAATCTTTTGACAGTAATCCTCTTCGTACACCTAAAATCTGTTCTTGGTGGACAACACTTCAACGATGATGACGAGCTGAAAGAACATGTTACCACATGGTTGAATACACAGGCGGCAATATTCTATGCAAAAGGCACACAAAACCTTGTGCCATGCTATGGCAATTGCCTACAAAATTTCGGAAGCTAAGCTATGTAGAAAAGTAGTTTAACAGTTGTAGATTTTTGTACAATTAATATTTTTTCTGTAACTGTACCTGCTCGTTTTATATAACCAAACGGAACTTACTTTCTGGACGCGCCTCGTATATACAAGAATTATTTCTTTTACAATCTTAACCAAATAACTGGGTAGTAAAAATAAACTAGGAAGTGTCTCCCCTAGTTCACAGTCATACTAATTACCGAAAAGGACGATAGCTGCGCAAGACATAAGGCTACAGTTTCATTGACAAAAATTATAATTACTATGATTGTGAAATAGGGTATCGAATTGCAGATGTTTATAGGTGCGGCAAAATTGTAATAGCCAGCTGGCGGCAAATGTGATAATCCGCCACCGAAAGCTTTCTGTGATCCAATCTAAGGCGAGGCGCTAGATTTGATCAAAGTAATTTAACGAAAGGCGACATATGACTGCCCTATTACACTACGTCAAATATACTGAACAAATCAACTCTGCCGGCCACGGTGGCTGAGGGGACTGAGGCGCTCCAGTCACGGTCTGCACGGCCACTACGGTCGGGGGTTCGAATCCCCGCTCGGGCGTGGATATTTGTGCCGTCCTTAGTATTAGTTAGTTCGTAAGTAGTTTGTAAGTTTAGGGACTGATGACCCCGTAGTTGAGTCCCATAAGCTATACAAACATATGAATAACAATTCAACTTTGTCTCATAGATTTGTAATATCGGCCCTAGTGTAAGAATTTCAGGAAAATGAAGTTGTGTTACCTGTGGCGGTGTCGGGCGTCGGCTGGAGACGTAGCTGCTGGTGTTCCGACAGCGCCCTGTGACGAGTCGGAGCGAAGTGCGGGCTGCGTGAGGTACGTTTCCACATGCCTCCCCTCGGCACGGAGAAAGCTTGATGCGGACAAACTTCACGCCATCTGCGCGGGCCGCTCCTCGGCCGTCATCTTGTTCCGCTTGCTGCCCATTCTTGCCATGCACTGCGCACGAAAGTGACGTTGCATAATACGTCACAGACCTCTCCTGCACGCTTTTCCCAACAATGGCTTTTTCCTGACTGTGGCTAGAATACCAGACGAGGGAGAATACTGAAGGTCTGACGAAGGGGGGGGGGAGGGGGGAAGGCGCCTCGGGCCACTCTTCCTGAAGGGGGAGGGTGTCCCAAAACCCGAAAGCTTCGAAATGTGGAGGTCCCCCAAGACCAGACAATTTCGAATTACATTCTAAACAATACCAAAATATGTGTTTCTTCAGTTTCTCCCGGCGTATTTGATAATCAAAATATCCACGGGTGTACTGCCGGTCTATAGTGTTGCCCGTTGGACATTTTAATACCAAAATATGTTCATTAAAAAAGAGGAAGTCTATAGTTCGGGGCCCCATGCGTAAAATCTGTCGTCCATTTGCAAAAGGGTCTTTGTGCCATCTTGTCCGTCTTTCCAAGACGAACTGAACGATATATAAAAATGCTGCATAACATAATAAGTCTAGCTTTAAATTTGCTTAGAAATTTACAAAAATTTGCAGAATGGGACATGTCCAATGGCTATTCTGATGCAGAAGGGGACAAGTGCACACGCCAAATACCTAGGCTACAAATAGGGACTGATGACCCCGTAGTTAAGTCCCATAAGCTTAACAAACATTTGAACATTTTTTTAAGACTGTGTCTTAGTACGTGTTGGTGTTTAGCTGGAGTGGTGATCAAAGCAGCCAAGAAAAAAGATATAGCGGACTTACTTGCTGCCAGTGGCGTAGCTATCATAGGGCTAGGCGGGGCAGTGCCCCGGGGCCCCCGACCTCCAGGGGCCCCTCGGCCTTCGTGAGCAACCATCGAAAAAAGTTACAGTAGAGCGTCGAATTTTTTATTTAATTTTTTTACTCTCCCACCCTATCGTCCATCATATCCCCTTCTCCAAAAACCAAGTTTCCCCACAGTAGCCGCACTGGGCCACCGGCTGGCTGGCTGCTTCTAAATGGGGCTTCACAAGACGCGCTGCTGATAGGCGAAGCTGCCAGCCAATGTGTCCAACAATCGGCACACTTCAGTCGGCAGAAGTAGCGGCAGCATCAGAGCTGCTCACAGCAACAGCTGCGTCTTCCAAGTGTTGCGGCGTGCAATGTGAAGGATCGCGCTATTCCAAATACAGTATAAATACATTTACACTACAGTATTTCGTATTAGCAAACAGAAGTGTACAGTTCGAATATCCGAATATCCATGCCCCAAATTATTTCGGATAATAGACGTTGTACTGTATATAATATTTTAGTTGAATGAAGGAAAGAGGACTTTTAATGTTTCCTACCGAAATTGACCTCAACATGGACAGTTCGCCAAATATGTAAGGAAATTATAACAAAATATGTATTACTAGAATGTGAGGTTACGGAAGTGTTCACCGCAGTTTTATTCTTCTGCAGCAGCCGAAAGGGCGAAATAGCGAGAAAGCGAGGCCCCACTGTCTACCCCATTACGTCGCAATAGGAAATTACAAGGTGTTTTACAAAGTTATATTGACCCTTCCACAGTGCACCTCATAAATCACAAATGACGTGCTGAGCAGACGCACCTGGAGAGTGCGCATTTTCCACAAAATGCGTTGCGCCAGGAAACAGGCATGTTTATTTTCCACAAATGCGTTAATACTGTAATTTTTGCGTGAAGGCATAACAAACATACAAACTTTCACAACTGTATTACAGAGTACGATTAAATATTACCTGCTGCGTAACACACAATAATTTACTTAGTAGTATTTGGGTTTGCCTTATTATGTCTTCCAGTGTGCCGTAAGAAGCTGAAGATGACGTAGTTTTGCATCTGTACAGTATTATTGTAAAGAGGGCCCCAATGTCATTTTTGCCCCGGGGCCCTTGGTGACATAGCTATGCCACTGCTTGCTGCGCATTATGGAGAAAACTGGGCCTCACTACCAGAGCTTTATTATTATAAGTTAGTTGTGCAAGAAAAACACGAACCGCAAAACAATTTAGTGGATGATCCACATTCAGACTTTGAGGAAGTATTGAGAATGAGCTTAGTGGTATTCTTTAAATCGCTAGTCACCTTGCTGTGAATAGGAGCTTCACTAGATTGTGTGTGGCAATAAAACAAATATAAGCAATTAAATAATGTTAGAACAGTTAATAGAAAGTAGTACCATACTACATGTTTGATTTTCATTTGTATATTAACATAATAATTTGGATTATTGCATAATTTTTTTGGTATAAAATGTCATAAATATGGTCTGTTTTCTATATTATGGTGTATTGTCTATATTCTAATAAAATTTGGAAAAGAGGAAAGTATAGTTTGCATATTTTTCTTTACTTGATTAGTTCCCTACTGCTGCAGTCAGGGGCAAGTCCATCAAAAGGTTGCATAGGGGGATAAGTCCAAAATTAATTTTCATTTATTGAGAAAAGTACTAACACGAGATTTACGAAAATACATTCCCTGAATGTACGTATCCTACAGAATTATTTAGGATGAAAAGTTTATAATACTTCTAGTTTCATCAGTCACAGGTAGTTTTTTGCGTTTTGCCAACATTTTGTTCTCAATGACTTGTCCCTGTTTGCAAATGGACGACAGAAATATAAACACAGGTACCTTATGTTACTTAAGCATCAATTAACTATCGATTAATCGATAGTGTTTGCACTATCGTCACTATCGGTAGTCTGTTTTAACTATCGATAGTCCTATCGTTTATAATGCAATTCTATTTAAGGCCGTGTTCAGACACGGCGATAATCGCGCGGTTACAGAGTCGTCGTAACTGTTCACACGAAACCGCGCGGCTAGTCCAATGGCGCGGTAGCCGCGTTTCAACTGCCGGAAAATACAATCGCGCGGGCTGTGGAATCGTATAGGAGCGTTCAGTTTGGTTGCGGGCACCGCGCAGTTCGGACGCCTCAGTGCCACGAGCTTCGACACTGAATTTTTTATTGATGAAGAGGAGAAACGACCTGCATTTTGGAATCTTCAGAGCGATGAATATTCTAATAAAACTGTCAAAAACCAAGCTTGGCAAGAGTTCGTGGATATATTTGGAAACGATGAAGATACGTTGGAAAAAAATGTTCAAATGTTTGTTAAGCTTAAGGGACTTAACTACGGGGTCATCATTCCCTAAACTTACAAACTACTTATGAACTACCTACAACTAAGGACGGCACAAATATCCATGCCCGAGGGGGGATTCGAACCCCCGACCGTAGTAGCCGTGCAGACCGTGACTTCGTTGGAAAAGAAGAATATTTGAGTAACTTGATATCAAAGGCGGACATCTGTCGTTTGCAAATAACTGAGATAAACGCCATTTCTTATTACGAAACGTGGAGTTAATACGTATGCATGCTAGTTTGGTCATCATTCAGTTGCAAATGATCACCAGACAAGCATGCATACGTATTAACTCCACGTTTCATAATAAAAATGGCGTTTATCTCAGTTATTTGCAAACGACTGATGTCCGCCTTTGATAACAGGCTACTCATTTTTGTTAAGAGCGCGTAGGTGTTTATTCAACAAAAATTAATTTACATCATATTTTCGTCTCGTGTATTTCAGAACTTGAAATATCTTCCCTGACTAATTGAAGTAGCTCATCAAAAGGATTTACTGACATTCTCAAACAGTCAAAGAATTTTTCTCCTTACATAATGTAGGATACAACGTTACGAATTGGCCATGTTCGAGCCGACCACTTAGTATAGCATGCCACTTAGAATAGGATGCACCCAGTACTGCCTTTTTCTTACTCTCGCTCCTTTCTTTCAAGCAATCAGAGTAAACACAATATTTTTCCTTCGACTTCCATTTCGACGCTTTCGATTCTCGCATGTTTGAACGTGGCCTTAATTGACAGGTGAAAAATTGTCGGATCGTATTAACCTACTTCCGTAGTGTGTGGAGTACAGATGGAAAGTAAATTGTACATAGGTATTTAATCGATATTTAACGTGGCCAGTCTGCTTACATACTATGCTATGAACATATGGGACGCTAGAGGGATGGGGACGTGAGAGAGGGAATTCTTTTGTTTGGCTTGCAATTCTCGGTTGTGCACATCTCGTACCGATCAGGTGCTGATGGTAAAAAATAACATAGATTCATTAATACGCATTATACAGATTGTCATCTTCAGATGTGTGAGCGAACTTACTTGTAGCAAGATAATACAATGCAGTTGGTAGAGGAAACAATGACATTGTATATAGATTTGTTAAGTGTTTGCCGCGCGGGAGTACCGAGCGGTCTGGAGCGCCACGTTACGGATTGCGCGGCCTCCCGCGTCGGGGGTTCGAATCCCCCTTCGGGCATGGATTTGTGTGTTGTCCTTAGGTTAGTTTAACTTAGTTTAAGTAGTTTGTAAGTCTAGGGACTTATGACCAAAGTAGTTTGTCCTTAGGTTAGTTTAACTTAGTTTAAGTAGTTTGTAAGTCTAGGGACTTATGACCAAAGTAGTTTGGTCCCATAAGAATTACAAACATTTTGTTAAGTGTTTTTGAGCGTACTGAATACTGTAAATACTATTATTATCCTTTTAAATTAAGCACGACCACTATTGTTCTCTTCTGTTTCTGGTTCTCATTGTACTTAAAAGTGTTTTCAATCTCACATGTTAATGTATATGTGATTCGAAAATACAAAACAATGACGCAATCCAAACACCTCCGCGTCACGTGTGATTTTATAGAAGCACAAATATCGTTCATATTTTGGATGCCTGCATTCTGTTCGATTAGTGGATCTTGTTCCTTCAAAGATAAAAGACTTTCCTCAAAACTAATTATAGGAAAAGCACAGCCTGTAGAACGTCAAGTTTTTTATATTTATATGATGACTGGACACAATCGTTTAAATATACTACACAAATTTTTTTTTTACGCAATCTGCTTTCACATTTTTGTAATTGCTATTCAGAATTAATTCGGGTGAAATGTGATTCTTTCGATGGATGTGATATAAAATTAATATTTTCTTGCCAACAGTTGAAGGTGAATGTCCTGAAATGTTTTTGCAAAACTGCTATTGCCGCGGCGGAGTTGCCGAGCGCATTGAGGCGCTATGCTACGATGCGAGAGGCCGTTCCCCGTCGGGGGTTCGAATCCCCCCTCCGGCATGGATGTTTGTGTCGACTTTAGTATAAGTTCATAAGTAGTTTGTAAATTTAGGAACTGATGACCCCGCAGTTAAGTCCCATAAGCTCTACAACAACAACAACAAAACACTACTGTGGAGACACTATTGTCGCTGATAGCACACGTTGTTGACTTACCTGCCTTAGAGCAAATGGACTCGCCTCCTCCTGGTGAAGTTATCACATGTTATCAAAATGTTCCTGTCTCTGACTTCATACCTGCCTGTCCCACTTTTCCTTTTCGCCCTTGGCATTTTCCCCTGCTTGTTTTACAAACATTTATTTTGAAAACTGCTATTCCTGTAGGTAATTCTTAAGCTCTTGCTCTTTAATGCTAAAACCTTTCGTTGAAACTAGTGCAGCGAGTGAATTAGCTCATCGTTATTATTATTTTTCCCAGTTTACAGCATTAAGCCCCCTAATTAATAACAAGACACTAAGGGACAAGAGTTTAAATACCTTACTTTTTCTAAGACGGTTTTTTATCTGTATTGTTGTACATCTTGTAATATGTTGGCACGAAGAAACAAAAGGGCAAGAATTTAAATACCATACTTTTTGTAAGATAGTTTTTTCTTGTATTGTTGTACAGTATTCTAAAGAATAAAAAATACTTAGAATGTTATTTTTCATTTAAAATATCAGTCCAAAATAATCGGCATTTAATCGATATATCGATAAATTTTAAAATACTATCGATAATCTCGAACGTGTTTACAATCGATGTGTAAGTAACACTGCAGGTACCTACACTTATATCACATGCTGGGCTGCCCAGCACAAGCGTAGTGCAAGGCCTGATCACGTGTTCAGCGAGGGATGAACAGAAGAAAGGCGAGGCTTGTCAACAGCAAGGCCCTTAGCAAACGTAAAACTTCGAACATGAGGAACAATCATGACGATACAATGGACACAATTACGCGCTCATTCTTTCCTGTTCCCTGTGGAGGGGTTGAAGAAAAAATTAAACAAATAAATGACACTAAACTATTCGTCTGCAGCTTGGGACTTGCTGTGCGCTTTACGGCGCCATCTGCGGAGTGCGCTGCCTGCTTTCAGTCGGAGGTTCGAGTCCTCCCTCGGGAATAGTGATGTGTATTGTCCTTAGCATACATTAGTTCAAGTCATTTGAAAGTCTAGGGTGTGATGACCACTGCAGTTTGGTCCCATAGCTCTACAAACATTTGAATATTTGAAACTACTCAGACTCACCAGTAATGTTATCGGAAAAGTTCTTTATTTTTCTCAAAGAATAACAACCACCTGTCTGAAGAGTCAGATGTGCTGCTGCTGCTACTACTATTGACACTAAAAATTAAACTACAGTATTCGTATTTTTGTTGTGGACTTCAGTCTGCAGACTGGTTTCACGCCGCTCTCCATGCTACCCTGTCCTGTACAAGCCTCTTCGTCTGAGAATACGTACGGCAACCTAAATCCTTTTGAATCTGCTTACTGTATTCGTCCATCGGTCTCCGTCTACGATTTTTACCCCACACACTTCCTTCTAATGCTAAGTTGACGATTCCTTGATGCCTCAATGTGTTCCACCAACCTATCCCTTCTCTTACTCAGGATATGCCAGAAACTCCTTTTCTCCCCAATTCTGTTGAGCATCTCCTCGTTAGTTACGTGATCTACCCATCTAATCCTCATCATTCGTCTGTAGCATCACATTTCTAAAGCTTCTATCGCCTTTTTGTCTGAACTCCTTCTCGTCCACGTTTCACTCCCATACGATGCTACACTCCGGACAAATGCTTTCAGAAAGGACTTCCTAATATTTAAGTTAATATTGTATGTCAAAAAATTTCGCTTCTTCAGAAACGCTTTTCTTCCCATAGCCATTCTGCATTTTATATCTTCTTTGGCTATCAGAAGTTATCTTGATTCCCAAATAAGAAAACTCACCTACTACTTTTATTGCCTCCTTACCTAAGCTAATTCCTTCGGCATCGCCTGATTTTCTGACTTTACATTCCACTACCCTCGTCTTACTCTTGTTAATGTTCATCTTATACCTTCCTTTCAAGACACTGTCCATTCCGTTGAATTGCTCTTCTAGGACCTTTGCTGTCTCTGACATAATTACTATGTCTCCAGCAAACCGCAAGTTTTTTCTTCCTTCGCCCTGGACTTTAATTCCCTCTCCAAATTTCTTCTTGCATTCCTACACAGCTTGCTCAGTGTAATGATTGAACAACATTGGGGAAAGGCTACAACCATGTCTTACTCCCTTCCCAACCACTGCGACTCTTTCATGCCCTTCGACTCTAATAATTGCTGTCTGGGTTTTGTTCAAGTTGAATGTAGCTCTTCGCTCCACTCAACATTGTCAAAAGCTTTCTCCAGATCTGCAAATGCTAAAAACGTAGGTTTTCCTTTCCTTTGGCTTCATTTCTATCTTTGCTACGATAATGCGTTCACTATGCTGTGCATAGTAACTTTCCCACATTCCTACTTTCTTATTCATTATCAGATCTACTCCTGTGTTACCACCAACTGATTTTGTATTTATACCCCAAAACTCACCTGACCAAAAGTCCTATCCATCCTGCCACCGAGCTTCACTAATCTCCACCGTATCTAACTTTAACTTATCCATTTTACTTTTCAAATTTTCTACCTTACCTACCTGATTGAGGGATAGAACATTCCACACTCCGATACGTAGTATGCCTGTTTTGTTTTTCTTGATGACGATATCCTCCTGAGTGGTTCCTGCCCAGACATCCGAATGGGGGACCATTTTACCTCCGGAATATTTTACCCGAGAGGATGCCATCATAACATATTCATTCAGTAGAGCTGCCTGTCCTCGGGAAAAGTAACGGCTGTAGTTCCCCTTGCTTTCAGCCGTTCGCAGTAACTGTATGGCAAAGCCACATTAGCTGATGTTGCAAGGCCAGCTCAGTCAATCATCCAGACTGTTGCCCCTGTAACTACTGAAAAGGCTGCTGCCCCTCTTCAGGAATCACACGTTTGTCTGGCCTCTCCACAGATACCCCTCCGCTGTGGTTCCACCTATGGTACGGCCATCTGTATCGTTAAGGCACGCAAGCCAGCCCACCTCGGCAATGTCTGTGGTTCATGAGGGAAATCTCTTCGTTGTTGTTGTTGTTGTGGTCTTCAGTCCGGAGACTGGTTTGATGCAGCTCTCCACAATACCCTATCCTGAGCAAGCCTTTTCATCTCCACATAAGAACGGCAACCTACATCTGTCTGAATCTGCTTACTGTATCCATCTCTTGGTCTTCCTCTGTGATTTTTACCCCACACACTTCCCTCCAACGCTAAATTCACAATTCCTTGATGTCTAAGAATGTGTCCTACCAATCTATCCCTTCTTTTGGTCAAGGTATGCCAGAAATTTCTTTTCTCCCTAATTCTGTCCAGTACCTCCTCATTAGTTACGCGATCCACCCACCTAATCTTCAGCATTCTTCTGTAGCACCATATTTCAAAAGCCTCAATCCTCTTCCTGTCCGCACTGTTTATCGTCCACGTCTCACTCCCATACAAGGTAACACTCCATACAAATGCCTTCAGAAAGGACTCGTATGCTTCTAAAATTTCATCTATTTTCCACACTGATTTTTCAGTTTCAAAAATGTCAGTAAACCTAATGGACCAAACTGCTTTAGTAATCAGTCCCTAGACTTACAAACTACTTAAACCAACTTACACTAAGGAGAACATATGCATCCATACCCGAGGGAGGACTCGAACCTCCAGCGGGAGATATGACGTCGTCAACAATGAATCACAAAAACTTTCCCATCACGTGATTTATAAGACTTCATTCATCCACTATTTATTCATCACAGACAGTTTCCAATATTACTTTTTACAAATCTGGAAAATTATGTTATTGTAGAACACAGATATATGATGTCATAAGTATTGAGCTGCATTAGCCTATTTCTTTGTTTTACTGTTTCATAATTTCTGAGCTGATTTCATTAATACATGAAGATGAAATCTTTTCCGAATTTTTATTTTCGTTTCTAATATAAGACTGGAGAAATTCATAATTATATTTCCGGGAAAAACCGTGTTTATGAGCTAGTGTTTTCTCACGAAATCACTCATTTTAAAGCTAACGGGTTTATTAAAGTTTTGTTTGCCCTTTTTCTGCATATACATAAAAATCAGATAGTTTACCTACTCTGGGGAATGTGACGTATAATAGCCCTTGAGAAAAACAGTAGCTTTGTCCTTCATTCGATGTACTCAACATCCTTTCTAACCGCCTCCTCTGCGTCTATATATCTTCCTTCCTTCCCCTCCCCCCTCTCTCTGTCCATCTCCTCTTCTGTTTTCCATCTCCTCCTCCTCCTCTCTCTCTGTTCATTTCCTCTTTCCAGTCCACCTCCGTATCTCAGTGGAAGCTTCGCTTACTACCACGCAGGAGGCCCGGGTTCGATTCCCGGCAGGAGACTAGGTGTTGTGTGTTGTCCTCATCATCATCATATCATCTCATCATCATTGGTATGTATGTCGCCCACGCGGCGTCAGTTAGAAAGACGTACACCTCAGGCAGCCGAACAATCCCGTCAGGGATCTCCCGGCCAAGAAAGCCATACGCTCTTTTCCTCTTTCCATCGACGTAGTCATTCAAAATCAAGAAACTGAAATTGATTATGTTAACGGAGGAAAGTGGCCAGAAAGTTATGCTTACAGAAAAATAAACGAAATATCGAAGCTAATAACCATCGTTATGTACAGACTTCATTACTACGATGTTTTGATTCCCACACTGCCAACAACATTGAGGACTTAGTAGTTGCACTGTAGTTGCCCTAAACGCGTGCGTTACTGCAAATGAACCATTTAAACATGAATGTCCCTAGAAGGCGATTTCACGAAAGGTTGTTAGGGGAGACCAGGGCAAAATGATCCCTTTAAGGAGTTCAGCCCCATAATCTGCGTAATATTCAGAATATTTTAGAAATTCAATTGAGACTAGGTTTTGCACACATTTGACGTGTTTTTTAACTTACTGATAAAATTTTGAAAAGTAAATGATGTTTACAAAAATTCATAAATATTGTAATGTAAAGGATCATTTTGTCCCTGGTCTTTAGGGTAAAATGATCCCCTGGCGTATAATTTGTAATTTTGGGTTTGTTAAATTATTCACATAAATGCAACTATTTTGTGCAAGGTAGGTACATAACTTGTTTTACATGAAATTCACTCAATTAATCTGAAATGCAATTTTGTTTATTTATCGTAAACTCAAAAATAAAATCTTTAAACCTATTATTGAAAATGACAAATTGAATAAAAATAATGTAATTATATTTAAATATTCAGCTTCATCCGCCTTGCCAGAACATTTATGTTTCTGCAGAAACCACACGTGATCATTTTGCCCCAAATCCTCGCCTTGCACTAAACACAATGCTATGGGAGAATGTCATCTTGTATTTTAAGAAGAAAGTGTATGCAATTATGCAACCTCCTGATATTAACTCAGATCGACAGTGCGTAACACGAAGTTTAATTCTGTAACTCTTGTCGCAGAAAACACAGCGGAACTAAACTGATGGCCGTTAAAATTGCTACACCACGAAGATGACGTGCTATAGACGCGAAATTTAACCGACAGGAAGAAGATGCTGTGATATGCAAATGATTAGCTTTTCAGAGCATTCCCCCATGTTGGCGCCGGTGGCGACTCTTACAACGTGCTGACATGAGAAAAGTTTCCAACGGATTTCTCATACACAAACATCAGTTGACCGGCGTTGCCTGTGAAATGTTGTTGTGACGCCTCGTGTAAGGAGGAGAAATGCGTACCATCACGTTTCCGACTTTGATGAAGATCGGATTGTAACCTATCGCGATTGCAGTTTATCGTATCACGACATTGCTGCTCGTGTTGGTCGCGATCCAATTATTGCTAGCAGAATATAGAATCGGTGGGTTCAGGAGGGCAATACGGAACGCCGTGCTGGATACCAACAGCCTCGTTTCACTAGCAGTCGAGATGACAGGCATCTTATCCGCATGGCTTTAACGGATCGTGCAGTCACGTCTCGATCCCTGAGTCAACAGATGGGGGCGTTTGCAAGACAACAACCATCTGCACGACCAGTTCCACGACGTATGCAGCAGCATGGACTATCAGCTCGGTGACCATGGCTGCGGTTACCCTTGACGCTGCATCACAAACAGGAGTGCCTGCGATGGTGTACGCAACGACGAATCTGGGTGTACGAATGGCAAAACGTCATTTTTTCGGATGAATCCAGGTTCTGTTTACAGAATGAAGATGGTCGCGTCCGTGTTTGGCGACATCGCGGTGAACTAAAGTTAGAAGCGTGTATTCGTCATCGCCATACTGGCGTATCACCCAGTGTGATGGTATGGGGTGCCATTGGTTACACGCCTCAGTCACATCTTGTTCGCATCGACGGCGCTTTGAACAGTGGCCGTTATATTTCAGATGTATTACGACCTGTGGCTCTACCCTTCGTTCGATCCCTGCGAAACCCTACATTTCAGCAGGATAATGCACGACCGCGTGTTGCAGGTCCTGTACGGGCCTTTCTGGATACGGAAAATGTTCGACAGCTGCCCTGGCCAGCACAGTCTCCAGATCTCTCACCAACTGAAAACGTCTGGTCAATGGTGGCCAAGAAACTGGCTCGTCACAATACGCCAGTCACTACTCTTGATGAAGTGTGGTATCGTGCTGAAGTTGCATGGACATCTGTACAAGCCATCCAAGTTTTGTTTGACTCAATGCCCAGGGGTATCAAGGCCGTCATTAAGGCCTGAGATGGTTGTTCTGGGTACTGATTTATCAGGATCTATGCACCCAAATTGCGTGAAAATGTAATCACATGTCAGTTCTATTATAATATATTTGTCCTATGAATACCCATTTATCATCTGCATTTCTTCTTGATGTAGCAATTTTAATGGCCGGTAGTGTATTTTGGATTATTTAACTCTTCTTCCTCGGGACGGCCGCCTTGGACTTGAACGAAAACGTATTAGAGCAGCTGCCCTCCATGTCATTATGATGGTTGTTGTTGACACGCCACCAGAACAGGCTATCATGAATCCTGGTCACCCAACTACAACTGTCCTCTCTCTAGGTGCCCCCGTTGCAGTAGCGAATCTTTCTACCTCACTCTCACACATCAAGACATTATTCATCCATAAAGAATCGTCCCATACCAGGACTTCAGTGGCACGCGAAGTTTATCGCATAATGATGAGGAGTCGCACCCAAAATATCCTAAAATCGCATGGTCCATGGTCTGGTGTTCTGTTCATCGACACTCGTGGGACCTGGTATCTGATTGTCAATGAAAAATACATGACACGACTTTGCCTTATTTGCTGTTAATATGACGGACTCTCCGATTTCTCACCAGTGTCAAGTGTTAAGACACTGACGAACATGAGCTGATGTGTGGATCTTCTGCAGCGGTGTGGCTGTCAATAGAGAAAATACCTTTCTTTTCCAGGAAAAAGTCGTAGGTTATAGACAAAAGAGTTTTAAGAAAGTCACCATGCCACTATGAACTGAAAGCCGTTGAAATTGTCTGGGCATAGAATAACATTAATGCGCGGCTAGGAACAAAACCTTAGAAGTGAATGAAGTGAAAGTACTTCTGGTTGAAGGAGTCACTAAAGGAACGCCACATGGATGAAACTGAAAGCCGCACGGAATGGCCGCGTGATCTCAGGCGTCTGTCTACAGACAGAAGAAAGAATGTTCTTCAGAAGTTTCTCGTTCTGCTTCAAGTAATAGAAAAACTCAAGGCAGCTATATCTGAAATTTATTTTGGTAAGCAAAAATGCTTTTAATGTTTCAACTTTCAACTTTTTTCTTATGTCAATAATTTGTTCATTGTCACAAAAACTCTCTCTACAGGTGCGTTAGTACCTGGCAGTGGTAATCCAAATTGTACAACTTTGGAAAAGTTACTGAGTGATAACTTTTGAGAGACGAAATACTGAAACATTTCTACCAATCTCAAATGAACTTGTTTCCCCTCATCATTCGTCTGAGTACTTTTGTCTGCAGTAGCAAATTGCTTAACATAAACAAATTCGCTGAAAATGGCATTATCATTGACATTTGTCGATTCACAAGATGCGTTTCTAATCACTGACATACACGTTTCTACATCACTCCATTTTAAGACATTGTTAAGTAAAATCCATGCAAATTTCTCATAAACTTTAAATCTGTCAGTCCAGACTGTTAGGTAGTCAATACATGAATCATAGAAAGCATTAGCTACTGTTTGGAAATCCTCTACTTTCGCCCCACTTTCATCTTCTAATTCATGCAAAGTACATTTTAAGCATGTGGGATAAAGTTGTTGTCCTTTTTCTGTATCATATTTTCTTTCAAATTGAAAAGAGCCATAGCAACTTCAATACCTGTTGTAAGCTCACCTTCTATCTGGATAACTGCTTGGTGGAAAGTTGTGGCTTGGTTGTGGAGAAAAAGAACAACTTTTGCCAACCGGTTTTCAAAAAAGGATTTTATTATCACTGGACATTTTTCCTGACTAAGAAAATAGGACCTCAGTCCTTCAAAAAGTGCAAGAATTCTTTCAACTGCTGGCATTAGTGCTAACCATCAAGTGCTACCATAACCTAATAATTTCCTATACTAAATCTCAGCAAAACTGCAGAAATCTTTCAGTGAAGCTACTCGTACCGTGTACGTATGAAAATGATAGTAAATTTTGTGAACAACCATTTCTACATCAATACGTAAACAATCTGCAGCAGTCTTAATTGTGTTGTGCACTATATGTGCTGCACATCCAACCCCAAGGATATCGCGACCCAATACCATTTTAATTTGGTGAAAAACATTTCTTCTTCCTTTACGTGCAGCTCCACCAAAGTTA
The DNA here is from genome assembly GCA_026315105.1 of Locusta migratoria. Classification (NCBI taxonomy): domain Eukaryota; kingdom Metazoa; phylum Arthropoda; class Insecta; order Orthoptera; family Acrididae; genus Locusta; species Locusta migratoria. Next base: position 128,761,030 of record CM048745.1, on the reverse strand, counting down.
CTATTGGTATTATCACCACAGAACGCAGTTATTTTGCTATGTAGGTAGTATTTTGCAAGCACGTCAGTCAGGTAATTGGTAACAATATCAGCTGTTTCGCTGGGACGTTTATCGAGTTCCAAAATTCGGACACAGACACCCTATAGCGGTAAAAAGTACCTAATCATATCAGGAAAAATCTTTTTCTTCCCGTGATTGGAAGCATCTTTAAACACTGTAGCCGGCCGCGGTGGCCGAGGGGACTGAGGCGCTCCAGTCAGGGTCTGCACGGCCACTACGGTCGGGGGTTCGAATCCCCCCTCGGGCATGGATATTTGTGCCGTCCTTAGTATTTGCTAGTTCATAAGTAGTTTGTAAGTTTAGGGACTGATGACCCCGTAGTTAAGTCCCATAAGCTATACAAACATTTGAACAATTTTTTTTTTTTTTTTTTTTTTTGAAACATTGTAACATAACTGACTTTTGTAACATTTCACAATAATGAGGGGCAATTACATTCACAACAATGGCTTCAGTCTTCGTGCGACCGCGAGAGAATTTCGGCTCAAACCAGTTTTTTAGTAGTTTCGAAGCACAGTCATCTGAGCGAAAACTATGATTTTCTTCAACCACATGATAAGCCCAGGCTCCTTCAAATTACAGCCAATTGCAGTTCACGCTCTGTAGCTGAATTTGGCCGGAAAAATGAAGTCACACTCCTGGATGACGCAGCAGCAATTTCTGCCTTTTTATGTTTACTGGAATTAAGATGTTGTTCAATGTCACTCTTCCCTCCATGAGAGACGCAAAACTCGGAGTTACAAGTGGTGCAACGAACATCAGAATCGGACCGCGTTTTCTTTATGAATGTATACCTATGACAGAATAATATAGTCCTTGCCAATTTATGCATGACTATTCCGAGTTAATTTAAATCTTTCACGGAACTGCTTGAACAATGCACATCACAATCCGACTGTCGTTGAGAGATTGGAATCGAATTCGCCAAGTGAAGGTCGGCATACAAGCATTGTCGACAGTGTCGTCATTTGGACTAGTTGTTTTTCGTAACGAATTTTGTCCATCGATAACATAACTTTCATTCTCAGGCACTTATGGGCATAAAGATTTAATAGGGTTACCATATGTTCATCACCAAAAAAGAGGACAGTTTATATATAAAAGGGAACACTTTATCTTTAACATAATGTAAGTTACAACTTTATTAATGAACCACGTAAAACTACTACAAACAAAAACAGCCGGCCGCGGTGGCCGAGGGGACTGAGGCGCTCCAGTCACGGTCTGCACGGCCAATAAGGTCGGGGGTTCGAATCCCCCCTCGGGCATGGATATTTGTGCCGTCCTAGTTCGTAAGTAGTTCATAAGTAGTTTGTAAGTTTAGGGACTGATGACCCCGTAGTTAAGTCCCATAAGCTGTACAAACATTTGAACATTTTGAACAAAAACAGTAACCCTTTGCGGTTGTTGCAATATGAAATATTATGAAACTTGACAGTTTATTCCTCATCACTACTCTCAACAGTCTCAATCTTGTCTTATTCACTTTTGAACCAACAATATTTGGTGGACGACGAAATCTCTCTCAAGAGCTTTTTGTTTTTTAACAAGTACTGAGAAAAGCTCAGGCATTTCAAATGTTTGAAATTATACTGTACACATACAGTATAATTACAGTATATTTTAAATCTATTCCTGTCTTTTGTCCACTGTGTGTTCACAAGAGAAAACACAGCTTCTTTGTCGGCATTGTGACTAGTTATAGAAAAAAAATAAGTCTACAATTTTCAGCACAGCACACTTCAACTGCTGGTATGTTCTGTTTCCTTTGATAATCTTTTTAAAAAATTATAAAATTATAAAGCTGATCGGAACACAATGTATAATTAATTCTTACGTTCGGTTGCTCATTCTCTTGAATGATTTGTATTTTCTTCAGGAGCACATACTTAACACTGACTTTCTCTTCGGTGTTATGTTATATTTAAGTTCGTAATTTATTTTGAAGCAAAAGGCTACCTACGATCTCGAACACACAATACAGCTTTAACCTAAACCATAAAGTATATCAAAAGCAACGCCATAGAACGTAATGCAGAAGACAGAACGCACTGGTTGAATACAGGATAGACAACCGGGTTCCTTCGCAGATAAGTTCCGAAACATCTGCAACCGTCACACGCATGCAGAGTGCGAAATTGTGAACGGCAGTTTCACTGTGTATGCGCGTAATAGTTGCGAACAGTTTGGAACTGCAGTGCGAATGTTGTCGCCAATGACAAAAATAAATTTTCTTTCTCGGAACCCAAAAAAACAGGACATTTTGTAGAATTTTATAAATTCCGGCCGGACACATTTTCTTGCCTGAAAAAGAGGACATGTCCGGAAGACAGAGGGCTATGGTAATCCTAACATCTAAATATTACGTAGCGTAACACAGAATAAAAAATAATTCTTATTTTCTAACAAAACGGGACAAACAGGCGACCCGACAAAACCTGTCGTCGGGACACCGGGACAACATGCTATATAACGGTATTGTCCCGTTCAAAACGGTACGTCTGGTCTCTTTAACTAAGGACGGCACAAATATCCATCCCCGAGGGGGGATTCGAACCCCCGACCGTAGTGGCCGTGCAGATTGTGACTGGTGCGCCGCAGACCGCTCGGCCACTGCGGCCGGCGATCGTGTACCATCCACAGAAGCACCTTGTTTGACCGTACATGGTTTATCATAGCTGACATAATTAATTGTTTTAATTTAATTTTTAAATCTCATCCAAATCGTTATATGTGAAATCCCTACCGTCAGAACCTTGAACAATAATTGCATTTAAGCATATATAACTTCTCTCGCCTTTCGCTAGTGTTTTATGATTCACGCAATTATTGCGAAGATGAAAGTACGTCAGGATATCAAGCAGGAGAAAACAGGTTACGTATCCGCACAATAATTAGAGAGATAGCCTCTGCACCTCGCAGCACATACAATTATTTTGTGTCGAGTTGCATCAGCTGCCGATCTTAGACGGAAGGAAAAAACAAGGAAGACGGTGTTATCTTTAGAGGCGGACCACAAGCAAGGATTACTTGGGGAAAGGTGGGAAAAGAAATCGCCTAGGCCCTATGAAAGGAACCATTCCTGGTATTTGCCTCGAGAACCGACAACCCGAATGCGAGTCCAGTGTGTTACCGCTATAAACGGCATGGCATCACAGTCTCCAAGCGCTATAGTTGCAGAAAGAGTTCTGCATAGCCAGGCACGAGACATTGTTTTCAGTGTAATTTATGTCTGAAGAAGCAAAAGAGGGGATAAAAATCCCATTAAAAGTGTCCTTGAAACCACTGCGCCACCTCGCGCAGTGATCTTTGTCGAGACGAGAGTCTTCGTATCAGAAATAAGTTAACTTTTAACTAACGTGGTGCGGCCTGTCTGACCGCGCGCTTTCGGCAACAATTGCGATTTAGCAATTTCCCTACCCATTATTGTGCCCAACTGCTTGTTAGCTTCGAGTTTATTTTTGAGTAGACCGGCAAAGCGTATGATGTTATGCCAGAGCAGTGATCTCAGATATTAACACTGGATACACAGCTGTAGTTGTTTGTATCTTGGGGCGGCTAATGGCTTTTCCTGGGTACAGGCACACCAAGAAGTCTATCACTGCTGTTGTCAAGTTTCCACACTGTCAACATAACACGAAGCTCAGTGAAATTGCACAACCCTTTCAAAGCTGAAGACAATATAGTAACTTGTTCTAACTACATATGAATTCGTTGAGTGTTCCTCCTGAAAACAAAAAGGTATTTTAATAGTGATAATCTTTGGAGAGTTATTAAGACATTCTTTGCTACTACAAGACGATGACTTTCCAGTCATACCTCCTAAAAGCATATTATTCAGAACACTAAGCATATCAAGACACCTGCGCAAGCAATAAATATATTAGGCATCCTGCACAGATACGTTGATGTAATTGACCGCTACGTAGTTAACCCCACTATCACGCAAAAATAGCTACTATGCTTTTTAATAGGAGACGCAACCTTCAATCTTCAATTAAAAAACGTTAATAATAAGTCAATAAGTATTTTACATACTTGAAGCGTTTATTCGTAGACCCCAAAACGATTTGGCTGTATTCGAATTAGAAATACATCTAAGAAAAGTATGAAATACGGAATGTGTAAGGGAATGTCACACACCGAAAAATGCTAAAGATAAATTCTATTTTCCATCACCGTCATATAGAACCATTTTTACTCCGAACTTGGCATAAACCAACAGGGAGAAACAAGTTGCAAGACTTCCAGGAAAAATGAAGCGAAATTGACAGCCAATAGTTGGTTATAAATTACATTGCCTGTTAACTGTATAAATTACGGAATACGCGGAACTCCTGTTCAGTACAGTCAAAAAGGTAATAGGCAGTGGTTTACAATCAGATATCCGTATCACTCTCCTCCTCAAGAAGTCTGTGTGAAGATTTATATTCAGAACATTCAAGAAAAAGGTGTACTACAAGAAGCAGCTCATTTACCCAGGAAGGGAAAACGTTATGGTGCCCGTAAATTTGAATGGCTTTATCTCTTGTAGTAACATTCATTTTTTGATAAAATGTTAAAATCCAATATACCAGAATTTTGTTTTTCTAAACTCAGTGCCAACTTTTTTTGTCTAAATTTTTGCAGGAAGTAGTCTTGACGTGATTTCATACTTCTATGCATTAATATTTAAAGGTAAAGCAGTCAACAATCCGAAGTTTGGTTTGAACACCACAGTGCTTTACTAGGCATGGTCCTGTTTGGAGGTGGTATGCCGTTGCCTTCCTCCGACCTTCGAACTGTCTTACCCAGCCAGTTATAGGGGGGCCTACAGTGCTACTCGGTATTTTTCACATGAGCAGTACTGCCAGAGGTGAAAGAAGTGGAAAGTAACAGATAAAAATCCTAGGACCTGGCAGGGATTGAACCCGTGACTTTTGGATTTGTAGTCTGGCACTCTACCACTGTGCAACCGAGGCGCACGCATTAATATTATGAAACATATAATTTGTGTCACAATTGCGCGGCCGGCTCGGTCGGATGTTCGAGTCCTTCCTCGGACATGGGTATGTTTGTTTGTACTTTGCCTACGTTACTTTAAGTAAGATTAAGTAGTGTAAGACAGATGACCTAAGTAGTTTGGCCGCATAAGACTACACATATACACGTAATTTATTTATTTCATCACCACATTTAAGTACTAATAATTAAAGAAACTTAAATGTAGAAATTTGAAATAAACACTGAAAACAAATGATTGGTATTTCTCATAAAATGAATGCACAGAACCGTTGAATTATGTCTTGTGAATGTACCTACAAAATCTGCCATATGAAAATTGTAGTGTGAGTCCCAAATTTGTTAACATTAAAAACACATTAAAAATTGAGAACTCAATTTTTTGTGTTGCTAAATCTTTACATAGTAGACACGATTTTAAAATTTGGTGCCGGCCGCGGTGGCCGAGGAGACTGAGGCGCTTCAGTCACGGTCTGCACGGCCACTACGGTGGGGGGTTCGAATCCTCCCTCGGGCATGGATATTTGTGCCGTCTTTAGTGTAAGGTAGTTCATAAGTAGTTTGTAAGTTTAGGGACTGATGACCCCGTAGTTAAGTCCCATAAGCTTAAAAAACATTTGAACATTTTTAAAATTTGGTTGCTATCGCCAAAGTAGACGAAACGTTAAATTTTTGGTGTAATCTTCGCCGTGTATACTGTAAGTTGTAGAAGTCTACGTCGAACCTAATTAGAATCATACTTCTGAGGAGAGAACGTTGTTTGCACTTCTCCTGCGTTTCCAGTCGCCGTGCTGTGCTACGTAACGACATCGTATCGTTCCACTTTACCGAGAGCTATATATGTGTTGGTGTGATGTTTGTTCTTTCGAAATAAGACATCACATCAATATATGTATCATTTAGACGCAAAGATTCTGGGTTCTGTTTTCATCCCTAACGCGACTAACAACGTTAGACCTCGTGTGTAAACAGTTAAAGATTGTGAGTGCCACTGGAAAAATGCACAAGTAACACCTTGTAACGATACTGCTGACCCCCTCATATCAATGTTATCGTACGATACCGTCTGCCTGGTCCTCTCATCTCAATGTCATCCTACGATACCGTCTGCTTCGGATCCGGAATCGTGTGGTTAAACAGTGATAAAAGTTGTGTGTGAAGTTAGTTAAAAACGATATAGCCAGCTTAGGAATCAGTGTAGGACAGTGTCTCGGTGATACTGTGATTAAAACAATTGATAGATTTCATTAATTAAGAGATTCATATAGTTTCTTTCCAGACAGTTCTATAAACAATACTTTTGTTATTATTCATTATTTCAAATAAATAGACAGACGAAGGGTAAAAACTTTTGTAAAACATAAAGAAATGAAAATTAATAACATTGTATATATGTTAGGCTCATAAACAAGTTGTGTAGATCAGCTAATTGTTTTAATTACTGTAAAGTCGAAATTTGTATATTGTGTTTCTTTGTATATATTGACTCACTTGAGATTTTAAACCTAGTTTCAGAATTGACAAGATAATTGATAGCTCAATATATGTTAGGAACATGTATGATGGACTCATTAACTAATTAATTGACATTTTACATTTGGCTTTGTTGTCAACAGAAAGATCGGAAATTTCGTCTTAAAAATACATGTGGCATCTAAAATTATTGTATGCATAGTTTTCATTTTATTTTGTGATTATTCTTGTGTACATGAAATGTTTTTCTGTTATGTTTGTTAATTGTAAATCAGTATATTCTATTGTTATAAACAATGCTTAATGTAACGTCATTATTGCCGATGTTATATATTTGCCTCACCGCCTTGCGTGGGGGAGGTTCGAGTTTGAGTCGTTTGTCAAGTGCTCTGGAATCCATGTCACTCTGTGTTTTGAGAATGGAAGTACTACCAGCTAAGTTCTGATGTATTGAATTTGTATTGTTTTGGTGGAGAAGTTTGAGTCAGATTAAAGAAGAAGTAAAAAATTGTATATATCGAGTATTTATTTCTACCACGGCGCCCCAGGAGAATAATGTTGCAGCGAGCAGAACCCCCATACATCAGTAATCTTAAAAAGCTGAGTATCGGTAGAAAAAACTGTAATTACTTAAAATCTATTACGGTAATATATTATAACCTGTTGTTTGAGACTCGAAGATGACCTGAAATTAGCCGAAATTGATATCTCATAATAAACATAAGGTGTAACTGTCTATATTTCATAATGCTATTCCTAACATATTTAAAAGCTGCTCAAAACCACCTACAAAAAATCTTTATAATGAGATTGTATATAATTCCACGATCATATTGTGTTTTAGTTATTTGTAGTAATACACCCAAAGATCTGCCCTTGCTTTTAGTGCCTTGATCAGCTGTTTATTTTTAGAGGTATTACTAGGGACAGGAAAAATTCGCATTTGCGATAAATGCGAATATAGATGCGAATTATGAATCAAAATGCAGTAAATCCGAAATTGTAGTTAGCAACGGTTGCGCTCAATTCCGATTTCATCACATTCCTCTTGACATGGTGCTGTATTGTAAATCGAGTGATATTTGTATGACGTGTTATCTCCCTGTTGAATGAGGCTGTGATATCTCCGGGCGGTTACTACAGCTCCACCTCGCTCGGTGGGCCTTTCCCTGAATACGGCACAGGTAGCGGCTGGAGGGCGTGGAGTAGGGGTGGTGTATCCCTACTTCCGGAACACCCTGTTCACTACCTGCACGGTCCGGGTCTCCCCGGAAGTGTCTACAAATTCCCTTTCCGCGCAAGTGTCACTCCCCGCAAGTGTCACAAACTCCCGCAGCTCTGCGTTCCTCTCCCTCCGCTGATCCGCGTGAGCCGAGAAAGCTGGACGGCACGGCACAGTAGCGCCATACATCCAAGACGAAACGTCTGTGAAATATCAACGGGGTTTTAATACGTTATTCACTAGACTGAATTGAACGGCACAGGATTTGTTTCCTACTACGATTATACAATCTTGTAAAAATGCGTAAACGTTTCCTAAGTTACACCTTTTTTTATACAAACAAACATTGAAATGAAGGAATCAAAAAATAGTAATGTTCAAATGCCAAACACATGAAACTTTTTCCAACCTTCAAAATCCCACAATTAAGTTTAAATAAGAAAAGAAAAATTATGGTTCAAACGTCTATGCATCCAGAAATGAATAACTTTTCTAACCAATCAATATAAAGAAAATATTTAAGATTTCTTCCTATGACATATTTAACGCAGTGAACATATATTACTACAATTTTCAACATAAGGAAACACATCTCACAATTTACGTGACGAAATCAGAAAACTGAACTAAAACTTTCCAATGTCCAGATAGGTATTCTGGTAATCAGATTCATTGTCAGTCAGTCAAATAAAAGAGATCCAATTACAGTTTCTTTCAATTGAAATTCAAAAACGTTATATTTGACATCTTCTTACAGAGAATGCGGGTTCGTCTCAATGAAATTATTTGTCCTTGCTTCGAAAAGCTGCCTTCACATGGCACAGATGTAGCAACAATGCATAAACATAGTTTCGCAATTTCGAATAATGTTGGAAACATTTTTCGGTGCTCCTTCCACTAAATAATAGGGTCCTAAGTTCGGGACACAAGCTGCTAGAGAATATATTTGTCGGCTTAAGTGATTCTTGCTGCTCTCCGATTATCCGTCTGATTTCGAACGACAATGTTTTCATACAAAACTTGATGTATCGTTCTTTTCACCTGACTGCTGTGAAAGTCTACGAAATTCCGTTTGCCTTGTCGACTTCCGCAACATGCAACATTTGTTAATTATGCTTGAGAAAACTTGCTTATAACGTTCGTCCTGCTTTGACTCAAATCCATATTCTTTGAAACGGGGGTCTAGTAACGTTGCTTCCCAGACAGGTTTAAAGTTATGATACCTCTTCGACAGTTTCTCCTTTAGTTCCCCACTGAGACATCTAACAAGAGATAGTGTGTTTCCAGCTGGATATTTCTCTCCGGAATGATCCAGATGTTTCAGTAATTCTTTGCTGAAGAAGGGCACTTTAGATAAAGTAACGCAGTTTACACTAAGTTCACGCGAAACTTCCTCAAAACACCGAAGGACTTCACAGCTTTCTCGGTTTTATCCCATTCTTCAAACCTCAGTTGAAGGGTAGCATAATTCAAAGTCGTGCGTGGCGCGACAGGGGAGCACTCTAGCGTTAAAACTTCAAACCCGTTGCACGCCTGGGCGCTGTGTCGAACTCACCCAGGCAGACGGACAACAAAACACATGTTTACGGTGCCTAGCGTCCGATACATGAATCATAAGATTCGTTGTTTCGAAACAGTGCCGATTCAAGTTTCGACTCAGTCGGACAGTTCGCTGAGTCGAGTCACTGAGTCGAAACATCAACTCAGTAGCCAACTCTAGAACCTTGTCCTCTGAAAATAAGTTATCGATTGATTAATAAATACATGATGATGAAGTTAGTGTCGCTTATGGCTTTAGAGAAGTCAAAGGAAATAAAATAGAGTTCAGAACCATATGTGAGTTATATTTTTTTCGTAACTACTCTTTCTATCACATTTCATTAAATGAATAAATTGCACTGCTATAGACGATATTTCTAGTGTTCAGTTTTAAATTTGCCTTTTGTCTATAGACTACTAATTTCCGTTTGAACTTACGGATTGAATATACGTTCTATGTGGAAAATCATGCTTACATCACACGCTTCGAGTCTGCCGTTATTACACTTTATTAAGTTGTCTACAACAGTGTAATTTATTCATTAATTGCAAAGTGGGAGAAACACTAGTTCTGAATCAAAATATAACTCAAGTATACGTTTTCCACGACTCGTGTCTTTTTCTATTGCTTAGATGTAGGAGTTCGGTTAATTATACGTCTCGAATATTTTGTAAATATTATTCATATTTTCAGAACAGATAGTGCCCGTTGTATAAGAGTTAGTTTCTACGTAAGCAACTAGTAGAAATGATTATAAATTTCAGAATGTTAAATTCTTCGTAAGCACATAATACTAACAGCTGGGTGGTGTATGACAGATATACGTTCACTAACATGGCGTCGACCGTCACGACTTCGTAATACACAGTACTAACTCCAGATTATCTTTGAGCAGTGGCGTAGCTTTCACAGGGCTAGGCGGGGCAGTGCCCCGGGGCCCCCGAGCTCAAAGGGCCCCTCGGCATCCGTGAACGACGTTCGAAAAAAGTTACAGTAGAGCGTGGAATTTTTAATTTAATTCTAGTTTTCTACTCTCTCTCCCTACCGTCCATCATCTCCCTCTCCCAACAAACCATGATTCCCTCAACAGCCGCAATAAGATTGTTTCTAATGGGCCCTTCACGACGCCACTCGGTGGCGCTGCTGACCGGCCAAGCCACGAGTTGCTCGTACAACAATCTGCACACTTCAGTCGGCTGTTGTTGTTGTGGTCTTCAGTCCAGAGACTGGTTTGATGCAGCTCTCCACAATACCCTATCCTGAGCAAGCCTCTTCACCTCCACATAAGAACGACAACCTACATCTGTCTGAATCTGCTTACTGTATCCATATCTTGGTCTTCCCCTGCGATTTTTTCCCCACACACTTCCCTCCAACGCTAAATTCACAATTCCTTGATGTCTAAGAATGTGTCCTACCAATCTATCCCTTCTTTTAGTCAAGGTATGCCAGAAATTCCTTTTCTCCCCAATTCTGTTCAGTACCTCATCATTAGTTACGCGATCCACCCATCATTCTTCTGTATCACCATATTTCAAAAGCCTCAATCCTCTTCCTGTCCGCACTGTTTATCGTCCATGTCTCACTCCCATACAAGGCAACACTCCATGCAAATGCCTTCAGAAAGGACTTCCTTAGGTTTAAATCAATATTCGATGTTAACAAATTTCTCTTTTTCAAGATCGCTTTTCTACCCATTGCCATTCTGCATTTTATATCCTCTGTACTGCGACCATCATTTGTTATTTTACTGCCCAAGTAACAGAACTCATCTACCTCCTTTATTGCTTCGTTTCCCAATCTAATTCCTTCAGCATCACCTGATTTTCTTACACTGCACTCCATTACCCTAGTTTTACTCTTGTTAATGTTCATCTTATATGCACCTTTCAGCACACTGTCCATTCCGTTCAATTGCTCTTCCAGGTCCTTTGCTGTATCTGACAGAATTACTATGTCGTCGGCAAAACGCAATGTTTTTAATTCTTCACCCTGAACTTTAATTCCTTCTCCAAATTTTTCCTTGCTTTCCTTTATAGCTTGCTCAATGTAAAAATTGAACAACAATGGAGAAAGACTACAACCCTGTCTTACTCCCTTTCCAACCACTGCATCCCTTTCATTCCCTTCAACTCTGATAACCGCTGTCTGGTTTTTGTACAAGTTGTAAATAACCTTACGTTCCCTACATTTTACTCCTGCTTGCTTCAGAACTTGAAAGAGTTTGTTCCAATCAAAATTGTCAAAAGCCTTCTCCAAATCTACAAAAGCCAGAAATGTAGGTTTGCTTTTTCTTAATCTATCTTCTAGGATAAGCCGTAAAGTGAGTATTGCCTCCCGTGTTCCTACATTTCTCCTGAACCCAAACTGATCTTCCCCGAGGTCGGCTTCTACCAGCTTTTCCATCCTTCGGTATATAATTCGTGTTAATATTTTGCAGCCATGACTTATTAAACTGATGGTTCTGTAGTTTTCACTCCTGTCTGCACCTGCTTTCTTAGGGATGGGGATTATAACATTTTTCTTAAAGTCTGAGGGTACTTCACCTGTCTCATACATCTTACACACCAGGTGAAACAATTTTGTCATGGCTGGTTCTCCCAGAGACTTCAGTAGCTCTGAGGGAATATCATCTACTCCAGGGGCCTTGTTTCGACTTAGGTCTTTCAGGGCTCTGTCAAATTCTTCTCTCAGTACAGTATCTCCTATTTCATCTTCATCTACATCCTCTTCCCTTCCTACAATATTGTCTCGAAGTTCATTTCCTTTGTAGAGCCCCTCTATATACTCTTTCCACGTTTCAGCTTTCCCTTCTTTGCTCAGAACTGTTTTTCCATCAGTGTCCTTGATATTCATAGAGCTGTTTTTCTTATCTCGAAATGTTTCTTTTATTTTCCTGTAGGCTGAATCTATTTTTCCCCTATTTATACATTCTTCTTACATCCTTGCATTTGCCTTCTAGCCACTCTTGTTTAGCCATTTTGCACTTCCTGTCAATCTTATTTCTTAGTCGTCTGTACTCCATTTTGCCTGATTCATTTACTGCATTTCTATATTTTCTTCTTTCATCGATTAAATGTTGTATCTCCTGTGATATCCAAGGATTTTTTGCAGGTCTTGCCTTCCTACCTATTTTGTCCTCTGCTACTTTCCCTATTTCATCTCTCAATTTTACCCATTCCTCCTCTACTGTTTTATTTTCTCCTGTTTCTGTCAATTGTTGCCTAAAGCTCCCTCTGAAATTCTTAAGAACCTCAGGTTCCTTCAATTTATCCAGGTCCCAGCTACTTATTTTCCTACCTTTTTGTAGTTTCTTTAGTTTCAGCCTACAGTTCATAACCAACAAGTTATGGTCAGAGTCTACATCTGCCCCTGGGTATGTCTTACACTGTAGAACCTGATTCCGAAATCTATGTCTTACCATTATAAAATCTATCTGGTATCTTCCGGTGTCTCCTGGTCTCTTCCACGTATACAACCTTCTTTTGTGATTCTTGAACCAGGTGTTTGTTATAACTATATTATGTTCTGTGCAAAATTCTACCAGGCGGCTTCCTCTTTCATTCCTTTTGCCCAGACCATATTCACCTACTATCTTCCCTTCCCTTCCTTGTCCTACTACCGAATTCCAGTCTCCCATAACAATTAAATTTTCCTCTCCCTTAATTGTTTGAATAATTTCCTTTAGCTCCTCATATATTTCTTCGATTTCCTCATCATCGGCAGAGCTAGTTGGCATATAAACCTGTACTACTGTTGTCGGTGTTGGTTTCGTATCTATCTTGACAATGATAATGCGATCACTGTGCTGGTCATAGTAGTTTACACGCATTCCTATTTTCTTATTCATTATCAATCCTACTCCTGTGATACCCCCAATTGATTTTGTATTTATAATCCTGTACTCACCTGACCAGAAATCCTGTTCATCCTGCCACCGAACTTCACTAATCCCCACTATATCTAACTTCAACCTATCTTTACCTCCGGAATATTTTACCCGAGAGGATGCCATCATCATATGTTCATACAGTAGTGCTGCATGTCCTCGGGAAAGGTAACGGCTGTAGTTTCCCCTTGCTTTCAGCCGTTCGCAGAAGTTGTGTGGCAAAGCCACATTAGCTGATGTTACAAGGCCAGCTCAGTCAATCATCCAGACTGTTGCCCCTGTAACTACTGAAGAGGCTGCTGCCCCTCTTCAGGTACCACACATTTGTCTGGCCTCTCCACAGATACCCCTCCGCTGTGGTTGCACCTACGGTACGGCTATCTGTATCGTTGAGGCAGGCAAGCCACCCCACCTCGGCAATGTCTGTGGTTCATGGGGGTGGCTTCAGTCGGCATAGCAGCACACGTAGCGGCAGCATCAAAGTTGCTCGCGGCAACAGCTGCGACTTCCAAGTGTTGCGTCGTGCCGCTTAGCGCATTATGGAGGATCACATGCCTCCAAATACTGTATAAATACATTTAGTGTATAGTACTTCTTATTGGAAAATATAATTGCACAGTTCGATTAGCCGAATAATCGATTTTCCGAACATCCATGTCCCCTAATTACTTCGTATAATGTACGTTCTGCCTCAAACGCATGAAGTGAAAGCCAAAAATTATTCCCACCTCAGAAATAAACATAACAAGGTCTACTGATTGTCCGCTAAGACGTGGACCCTACACCGTTAGTGTATTGTCGGTCGAAGTCGGAGTTGCCATGGCTTACAATCTTTGCGAAATAACAGTGAATGGCGCTGAATTTCTAGCAGTGTGTTTGACAATACACGGTGTGACTACATTTGAATATGAAGTTTCTATATGTATTATTACAAAACGGTATTATTATGATAACTCAACTTTCCGTGTAGTGAATTCCCACAAGGGAGTGCAATTAATCATAGATCCCAAGCCGCGGCGGAGTGGCCGAGCGCATTGAGGCGCTACGCTGCGATGCGCGAGGCCGTTGCCCGTCAGGGGTTCGAATCCCCCCTCGGGCATGGATGTTTGTGCTGTCTTTAGTATAAGTTAGTTCATAAGTAGTTTGTAAGTTTAGGGACTGATGACCACGCAGTTAAGTTCCATAAGCTTTACAAATATTTGAACATTTTAATAGATTTCTATGCACTCTGAAATTAGCGCAAGAAGAAGAGAAAATATGGTTTTTTGTCGCAATAGTGAAGTGAGCATTCTGAACGCTGCTTTCTAGCCCACTGTGACGATAATAAGAGAAGATGTCGACTTAAGTTATTGGGCACGGCTCAATCCAAAGTGTTTCATCAACAATCCGGCAACTTCGTTTGGCTGAAATCATCTTACACCAATATTTCCCCCGTTTTTCTTCTTTGACTGGGCTATCAACGAAATTTCTCTGATCGGTACGGAGCAATGAGCTAACAGCGCAGTAGTTTAGCGAGAGTGAGTTGTCGGCATTGATAACAGTCCGTCTGCTGTCACCACGGACGCCTTAGTCCTGACTTGTCTGTTCCCGGTTTGCTTCGCGGGAGGAGGCCATGTTTTCGTGTTACTCTTTTTTTTTTTTTTTTTTTTTTTTTTTTTTTTTTTTTTTTTTTTACTAATGTGTGCCTGCTACTTCCCCTTGTATCGGACACCTTCGGGAACTATCCTATGGGGGTCGTTTTATCTGTTTCTCCTTCCCAGGTCCAACTCTATCGCTCTACAAAATTTCATCCAAATCCATCCAGTAATTTTTGCGTTAAAGCATAACAAACAAAGAAACTTTCACAGTTATTATATTAGAGAATAAGATGTTATGTGCTGCGTGACACATAACAATTTACTTAGCAGCATTTAGGTTTGCCTTATTATGTCTTCCAGTGGGCGGTAAGGAGCAAATGATGTAGTTTTGTATCTGTATATTTTCAGTTTAAAGAGGGCCCCAAAGTCATTCTTGCCCAGGGGCCCCTGGTGACATTGCTACGCCACTGTCTTTGAGCTCACTGTGCCAGAGCTTCTATAACATGAGTGACGTCCTTTCGAAAATAGCTGGCGGTCATTCTGACCGCACTACGTTGTTTGTGTAATTTTTTCTGCTATTACTTACCTCACATAGTCTCGATATTTTCCATTTCAAAGGTTTTGAAACATGGAGGAACCGAGTAATTTTACAGGTAAAGGATCAGCTGCGAGTAGCAGACAATGTGTAAACACTTCAGATCGAAAATTTGAAGAAAAGGTGAGGAATGCATATGTTCTTCAGAAGATTGGATCAGATGAAGCTCCTGTCGTCAGAGGTATTCTTCTGAAAGAGCAGGCCCGTAGTGTTGTGCTGAAACATATGCAAAACCGAGCTCAGAACCCACGACTTCCGCAGGGGTTACGACTGACGACATATTATCAGGTCTGCTAGGAAGGTTGTGAAAACTTGTGATTTGGACGGCTCTGATTTTCAAGAGATATTTCTTCGATTTGAAAACGCAACATTTTTTGTTTCGTTAGTTCTTCAATAAAATGTACAAAATCTATCAAAACTTTATTGTTGTTATTAGCTAATGGATAACATATAAATGTATTAGTGTAGGAAATGTGCAGTAAACATATCTGAGTGCCAGTTTAACAATCATTATTTAATGTTATTGTATTGTATTTTCATGTTTATTTACTTAGTATTAAAGACTTTTCCATATGCAAAACAGAGAATTTCAAAGGTGTTCAAATTGTTAACTTAACACTCACCTAAAAAGTGAGAGGTCAGATTGACCGCACCACGGTGTTAGTGTCCCATGTTTGCCACCACGTTTGTTAAAGGTTAATACGAAATCTGTTAAGTTTTTACCAAGAAGCGGGAAATTTTTTTAGTATGCATAATTATATGTATGTGTTAGTATGTATTATGAATATATTATAAATGGAAGATGGGAAAGGAGACAAAAAGAGGACCTGTAACAACGTTTTGGAAAAGTAGACGTTGGTAGGTACATCAGAGGCCGACGACTTCAGTGGTTGGGACATGTCATAAGAGCTGGAGAATCTATTCCTAACCGAGCGTTTAACTCTCAGCTGATTGGAAGACGTCCAAGAGGTCGCCCAGGACTAGATGGAAAGATAGGGTGATGAGAACGTTGCAGCAGGTAGAACCAACAGCATCCCTTGAAGATGCGATGGACAGAAGAAAGTGGCTCAACATCTGCAATAGATACCTGCGACTGTGATTGGGACAGTACTCCTTCCTGTGTGACTGATTTTGACAGTGAAATTTATATAGTAATTAATCTTTGTAATATTTCTTTTGCTTTCTGTCATGGGTCTTAATGGCCTGTTATGTACAATAAATGATGATGATGATGTATAATTATTATTGTAACAGTGTTTCTCGAACTGCCTAACATACTGGGTGTTCATTTTAACTGAAGACATACAAATATCACTGAAACTACACGTCAGATAAAAAATTTACAATACTAATTAGTTTGTATTGGAGGGGTATATCCAGTGATACTCTACACTGCCCCTCCCCCCTCATTCAAGCCCGTGCGTGTGTGGCGAGGGGGCAACTTTGAAATCTTCAATGGGAAGTTCCGGTTACTATCGCAGATTACGATTGTGTGGCAAAAACTACATACGTTTTGGCTTATACAGTTTTCCGTTTCGCTGTAATCAGCGGAATCGGCATGATTCCTCAAGTGTAATCGTAACAAACACATGGTTTAAGAATCACAAAAGAAAGTTGTATACGTGAAAGAGACCAGGAGACACCGGAAGGTATCAGATAGATTTTATAATGGTAAGACATAGATTCCGGAACCAGGTTATAAACTGCAGGACATACCCAGGGGCAGATATAGACTCTGGCCATAACTTGTTAGTCATGAACTGTAGGCTGAAGCTGAAAAAACTGCAGAAAGGTAGGAAAATAAGGAGATGGGACTTAGATAAATTGAAGGAAAGTGAAGTTCTGGGCAACAATTGACAGAAACAGGGGGAAATAAAACAGTAGAAGAGGAATGGGTAGCATTGAGAGATGAAGTAGTGAAGGCAGCAGAGGACAAAATAGGTAGAAAGGCAAGACCTACAAAAAATCTTTGGATATCACAGGAAATACTAAATTTAATTGATGAAAGGAGAAAATATAAAAATGCAGTAAATGAAACAGGCAAAATGGAGTACAGACGACTAAAAAATGAGATTGACAGAAAGTGCACAATGGCTAAGCAGGAGTGGCTAGAAGCCAAATGCAAATCTGTAGAAGAATGTATAGCAAGGGGAAAAGTAGATACCGCCTACAGGAAAATAAAAGAGACATTTGGGGACAAGAAAAGCAACTCTACGAATATTAAGAACTCAGATGGGAAACCAGTTCTCAGCAAAGAAGGGAAAGCTGAAAGGTGGAAAGAGTACATAGAGCAGCTCTACAAAGGAAATGAACTTAGAGACGATGTTGTAGGAAGGGAAGAGGAAGTAGATCAAGATGAAATAGGAAATACTATACTGAGAGATGAATTTGACAGAGCCTTGAAAGACCTAGGTCGGAACAAGGCCCCAGGAGTAGATGACATACCCTCAGAGCTACTAAAGTCTCTGGGAGAGCCAGCCATGCCAAGACTATTTGAACTGGTGTGTAGGATGTATGAGAGAGGCGAAATGCCCTCAGACTTTAAGAAAAATGTAATAATCCCCATTCCAAAGAAATAAGGCGCAGACAAGTGTGAAAATTACAGAACCATCAGTTTGATAAGTCATGGTTGCAAAATTTTAACACGAATTATCTACAGGAGAATGGAAAAGCTGGTAGAAGCTGACCTCGGAGAAGATCAGTTTGGATTCAGGAGGAACATAGGAACCCGGGAGGCAATACTCACTTTACGTCTTATCTTAGAAGATAGATTAAGGAAAGACAAACCTACATTTTTAGCCTTTGTAGATTTGGAGAAAGCATTTGACAATGTTGACTGGAATACACTCTTTCAAATTCTGATGTCAGCAGGGGTAAAATACAGGGAAAGGAGAGTTATTTACAGCATGTACAAAAGCCAGACCGCAGTTATTAGACTCGAAGGGCATGAAAGAGAAGCATCAGTTGGGAAGGGAGTAAGACAGGGTTGTGGCTTTTCTCCGATGTTATTCAATTTGTACATCGAGCAGGCGGTGAAGGAAAGCAAGGAAAAATTTGGAATAGGGATTAAAGTTCAGGGGGAAGAAATAAAAACATTGCGTTTTGCTGATGACATTGTAATTCTGTCAGAGACAGCAAAGGACTTGGAAGAGCAGTTGAATGGAATGGACAGTGTGTTGAAGAGAGCGTATAAAATGAACATTAACAAGAGCAAAACAAAAATAATGGAATGCGGTCTTAGAAAGTCGGGCGATGCTGAAGGAATTAGATTAGGTAACGAAACAATGAAGGTGGTAGATGAGTTTTGTTACTTGGATAGTAAAATAACATGCGATGGTCGCAGTACAGAGGATATAAAATGCAGAATGGCAATGGGAAGAAAAACATTTTTGAAAAAGAGGAATTTGCTAACATCGAATATTAATTTAAGTGTAAGGAAGTCTTTTCTGAAGGCATTTGTGTGGAGTGTTGACTTGTACGGGAGTGAAACATGGACGAAAAGCAGTGCGGACAGGAAGAGAATAGAGGCTTTTGAAATGTGGTGCTACAGAAGAATGCTGAAGATTAATTGGGTAGATAGCATAACTAATGAAGAGGTACTGAACAGAATTGGCGAGAAAAGGAATTTTTGCCATACCCTGACCTAAAGAAGGGATCGCTTGGTAGGACACATTCTTAGACATCGAGGAATCGTAAATTTAGCATTGGAGGGAAGTGTGTGGGGTAAAAATCGCAGAGGGAGACCAAGAGACGCGTATACTAAGCAGATTCAAGGGGATGTGGGTTGCTGTTCTTATGAGGAGATGAAAAGGCTTGCTCAGGATAGAGTAGGGTGGAGAGCTGCATCAAACCAGTCTCCGGACTGAAGACCATAACAACAACAATTTACAACATGCGGGTCAATGTCTATTTGATATTCAGTGGTACGGGGAATCCCACTTTCATGCTGCAAAGGTAGCATACGCCAGTAATTCACAACGTTTACTTTAAAAACCCATCCGCAACGATGTATACCTCTGACACAGATTGTAGTAATCGATGGTAAGGCATCGACTAAAACAGAGGTGATATCGGGCGTTCTACAGTGTAGTGTCCTCTGCTGTTCCTTATTTACATAAACGATTTAAGGGAAAGTCTACGTAGCTCTCTTAGGTTGTTTACAGATGACGCCGTCATTTTACCGTCTAGTAAAATCATTTGAAGATCAAAACCAACTGCAGAACGATCTGAATAAGATATCAATATGATGTAAAAATTGGCATTTGACTCTAAATAATGAGAAATGTGAAGTCGTCCACATGAGTACGGAAAGAAATCCGTTAAACTTTGTTTACAAGATAAATCAATCAAAAGTGAAGGCCATAAACTCCACAAAATACCTAGGGATTACAATTACTTCAGACTTAAACTGGAAAGAACACGTAGATAATGGCGTGGGAAAGGCGAACCAGAGACTGCGTTTTACTGGCAGAACCCTTAAAAGATGCAACAGAACTACAAAAGAAACTGAACACACTACGCTTGTCCGTCCATTTTTGGAGTATTGTTGCCCAGTGTGGGATCCTTATCAGGTGCGTTTGACGGAGGACATCGAAAGAGTTCAAAGAAGGGCAGCTCGTTTTGTATTGTCACGATACAGGGGAGACACCGTTACTGAAATGATACAGGATCTGGGATGGGAATCATTACAACAACAGCGCTTATCACTGCGGCGTGGGCTACTTACGAAACTCCAATCGCCAACATTCTCCTCCGAATGCAAAAATATATTGTTGACTCCAACTTACAAAGGTAGAAATGACCATCAGAATAAAATACGCCGGCCCCAGTGGCCGAGGGGACTGAGGTGCTCCAGTCACGGTCTGCACGGCCACTACGGTCAGGGGTTCGATCCCCCCTCGGGCATGGATATTTGTGCCGTCCTTAGTTGTAAGTAGTTCATAAGTAGTTTGTAAGTTTAGGGACTGATGACCCTGTAGTTAAGTCCCATAGACTCTACAAACATTCGAACATTTTATTTTTTATTTTATTTTATTTATTTATTTATTTTGAATGAAATACGAGAAATCAGAGCTCGAACGGAGAGATTTAGGTGTTCTTTCTTTCCTCGCGCTATTCGAGAATGGAATGGGAGATAAATAGTATAATGGTGGTTCGATGAACCCTCTGCCAGGCACTTAAATGTGATTCGCAGAGTATCCCATCTAGATGTAGATGTATCGAACATGGGACTATTTGATGCGCCATTTTGACCCGTGTAGCGAACTACGACGTATCACAACTCGCAATAAACTAGATCGGAGTTTATGTACCTATAGTTGGGCCGAAATACGACGATCAAGGCTGCTTGCGCCAATCGGCTTTGAGCGACGGGTGCGCCCGCAAGCTATTGGAGTAAGTCAAAGGCGAACGTTACATTGCGCATGCGCCAGTCCAGCAGCGCTGTGCATTTCTGCCAGTTCTGTCAAACAACAGCGACCGTTACCTATGTTGTTGTTGTTGTCGTTGTGGTCTTCAGTCCGCAGACTGGTTTAATGCAGCTCTCCACTCTACCCGGCCCTGTGCAAGTCGCTTCATCTGAGAATAAGTTCGACAACCTATATCCTTTTGAATCTGCTTACTGTATTCGTCCCTCGGGCTCCCTCTACAATTTTTACCCCACACACTTCCCTCTAATGCTAAGTTGACGATTGCTTGATGTCTCAGAATGTGTCCCAACAATCTATCCCATCTCTTCGTCAGGATATGCCAGAAACTCCTTTTCTCCCCAAATTTCTTGGACTTACCATCAGTGATACTCTAAATTGGAAACCACACATTTAGGCCTTGTCACAGAAACGAAACAAAACATGCTACTTACTACGATCAATCATAGATACAGTCAGTATAGATACTTTGAAGCTGATATACCATGCCCTGTTTTAGTCCGTTTTGAGCTATGGCTTGATCTTCTGGGTAATTTTCAAAATTCAAAAATAAGTGGTTAGAATAGTAGCTTTGAAAAAAGAGTTGAACACTGCAAACCACTGTTCAAAAAGCTAAAAATACTCCCACTCCCATGTCTCTATATACTGGAAGTGACTTGTTGTACAGTCCAATATCTGGAATCCCTCGACAGAAATGCTGACACAAGAAATAAAACCCACCTGCAGATTATACCTCACAACACTAAACTATATGCTCATGGCGCTAAGTATATGGGCATCAAAAGTCATAAACTCCTCCCTCCAGACTTAAAAACAATAAAAAATGTAAAAATAATGAGCATTAAATTAAAGGAACTATTACTGAATAATTGCTTGTATTCTATTCAAGAATTTCTGGAGACAAAATTCTAAGTTATATCTGTTAACTGATATGTTATAGCTGTAAGTTTTTACACGTAATGATTTATTTGTATGTACTTTACTCTGCAACAAATTTTCCTGTGCTAAATTAAAACATTAATCTATTATGGTAACTTTGCAAATCCTGTAGATTACACTTTTACTAATGTAATATGTTTCAGCTAAAAGAATTTGCATACTAAAAAATCCATGATAATTTAAAGAACTACTATTTTCTCCTTATAAATATTTTGGTTAATTTAAACAAGTACCGTTCTTTTTCTGCTTATAATTATTTTTAAATATATTTTTCCACTTAAAATTATTTTGCATGTATTTCTCTGCCATGTGAAGTCTGTAACTCCATGTACTTAGCCTTAATTTAATTTTTATAGCACCCTTTGCCTTATTGTACAAAGTACAAAAGTGTTTTATTCTTAGTGACTTGTCCTATATCATTCTGTGTTCTACTGTACAAATGTTTGATCTACAGCACAAATAAAACAAACTTACCTCCTCATTAGTTACGTGATCTACCCATCTAATTTTCATCATTCGTCTGTAGCACCACATTTCGAAAGCTTCTATCATCTTTTTATCTGAACTCCTAATCGTCCACGTTTCACTCCCATACAATGCTATTCTCCAGACGCATGCTTTCAGAAAGGACCTCCTAATATTTAAATTAATATTGGATGTCAACAAATTTCGCGTCTTCAGAAACGCTTTTCTTCTCCATAGCCATTCTGCGTTTTATATCTTCTTTACCTAATCTAATTCTTTCAGCATCATCTGACTTTCTGACGCTATATTCCTTTATCCTTGTTTTACTCTTGTTGATGTTCATCTTACACCCTCTTTTCAAGGAACTGTCCATTCCGTTCAATTGCTCTTCCAATATCCTTTGCGGTCTCTGACAGAATGCTATGTCATTGGAAAACCGCAAAGTTTTTATTTCTTCTCTCTGAACTTTAATTCCCTTTCCAAATTTCTCCTTGCATTGCTTCACACTCTGATAACTACTGTCTGGCTCGCTGTATTTTACCCCTGTTACCATCAGAATTTGAAAGAGTTTATTCCAGTCGACATTGTCAAATGCTGAAAACGTAGGTTTACCTTTCCTTAGCCCAGTGGCCTAACTAGGACTTGGCTTTGGAGGGGGGGGGGGGGGATAGATCTGCTTGACGAGCAAAATTTTTGTCAAATTAAAATAAACATTTTAATGCAGTTGTTTTAGAAAATTATGTCACTCGAAAGCATATTGACTGTTTTTAGAATAAAACAAACGTAGTAGATTAGTAGACCCTGTCCTTCTAATAATTGAGGTAAAATAATGAACAATAATAATACTCGAAATTTTGCTTTATAACGTGAATGTATTTTAGAAACTTACAAAACTATTATTCGTTTGTATGAACATGAAGGTGATGTACCATAACAAGTTACAGGACAAACTCAATCATTTTAGGGTTCTGGGGGGGGGGAGGTTCGATCCCCCTCATCTCCCCCATAGTTACGCCACTGCCTTAGCCTATCTTCTAAGATAACTTGTAATGTGAGTATTGCCTCCAGTGTTCCTACATTTCTCCTAAATCCAAACTGATCTTCCCCACTATTTGATTCTACAAGTTTCTCCATTCGTTTATAAGTAATTCGCGTTAGTATTTTGCAACCATGACTTATTAAACTGATAGTTCTGTAATTTTCATATCTTTCTGCACTTGCTTTCTTTGGAATTGGAATTACTATATTTTTGTAGTCGGAGGGTATTACCCCTAACTCATACATCTTCTATACCAGGTGGAACAATTTTTTCATGAGTGGCTCTCCTAAGGATATCAGTGTTCAGACGGATATCTTCTATTCCAGAGGCTTTGTTTCGACTCAGATCTTTTAGCGCTCTGTCAAATTCCTCTCGCAGTATCATATCTCCTATCTCATCTTCCTCCACTTCGTCTTTCATTTCTAGAATACTACTTTGAATTTTATTTCCTTTGTATAGACCTTCTTTATATTCCTTCCACATTTCAGCTTTTCCACGCTCCGATCCGTAGAATGAGTTGAGTATATGAAATTATTTGGCAACCCGCGAAAAACTACCCAACTTTGTCTCTCACTGTACTTCCAAATTAAAAATACCTCAGTCGTTAATAGTCATCTTCACGAATTTTGTTCTGAATCACTAGACTGACTACTTATTATCGTTCCTTAAATGTTTACCAAGGTTCTCGACATTTTTCTTACTGGACCTTAAATATCTGAGCAGATAACGCGCTCGCCGTCTTCACCAGTCAAAGTCGAAATTGCCTGCAGTTCCTTTCGTAAGAATGGACACTCACTTTCACTTGGGCATCATAACACGAATCTTACCTCGTGTTGTCCATTTTAATGAGTATTAACACTCAAGGTATCGAGGTGTCGTCAGTGCCTTTGGATATTCCAGAATGAAACTTTCACTCTGCTGCGGAGTGTACGCTGATATGAAACTTCCTGGCAGATTAAAATCGTGTGCCGGAACCGGGACTCGCACCTGGGACCTTCGCCTTTAGCGAGCAAGCGCTCGACCGACTGAGCTATCCGACACGACTCACGATGCCGCCTCACAACTTTATTTCCGCCGGTACCTCGCCTCCTACTTTCCAAACTTCACAGAAGCTCTCCTGCGAACCTTGCAAGACTAGCAATCCTGGAAGAAAGGATATGGTGGAGACATGCCACAGCCTAATGGATGTTTCCAGAATGAAACTTTCACTCTGCAGCGGAGTTTGCGCTGATATAAAACTTCCTGGCAGATTAAAATTGTGTGCCGAAACCGGTACTCGAACCTGGGACCTTCGCCTTTAGCGGGCAAGCGCTCGACCGACTGAGCTATCCCGACACGACTCACGATGCCACCCCACAGGAGTACCCTTGCAAAATAGCCACAAACTGAAAATTTGCAGGAACGTTAGGGATACCTCTGTAATGAAACTGTGTAAAGTACTCATCGATCCCGTCTGCGATGAAAATTTTACGCACCGTCGAAGTTGACAAATGTTTATGTTTGCAAAAAAGCGTTTTAAAAAAACAGGATAAATTGTAGATTATGTAATTACTTACAAATATTGCTGTGATGTTTTTTCCCTAATCTTTACCGTTTTTAAGAAAAAGCCATTTTAAAGATATGCTCTCGAGCAGTTCCTTAATGATAACATAAATGCTACATATATTGTAGACGGAGGACGTCTTAGTAAATATGTTCAGTACATATGCAGACGTTTTGGTAAGAAAAAAGTAAACGTGGTATTTGATGGCTATATCGATTATACGAAAAATATTAAAGCAGAAGAACAACGTCGTCGTGTCAGAAAAACAGCGGCATTTTCTTATATTCTCTTTGACCAATTTATGACAGTCCCAACCAGACAACAAAAATTTCTACCCAATATTCACAATAAATGTCGCCTCATTGGAATGCAGAAAGAAAACGATACTTACGAACCTATTTTAGTCAAACAAGCTGACAGTGACACTGATGTTCTTATTGCAGAAACAGCAAGTAATTTATTCAACTGATACAAATATTGTTTCGGTGAAGATGTTGGTATTACTTAACGCTCGCACTTCAGTTGAACAAACACATAATTTTATTTATTTTTTAAAAACCAGGCAAGACTCAACAGGCACCGTACATTTTTTTTCCCAGAACAAGCTTATCCTAAATGTAAAGATCGCCTATTTTTACGTGCTGTTACTGGTTGTAACACAACTTCAGCATTGTTCCAGGGGCGGGGGGGGGGGGGGTAAGATAACAATTTCTACGTTATTTGAAAAAACAAGATCTACTTGGATATGCACAAGAAATTCTAATCGCCAAACATAGTCGATATCTTTCTGCTGTGTATGGAACTCCAACAAAAATGAATCGCATTGATAAGGTACTCATATTTATCAAAACATATTCGCACTAAGAAACGTGTGCAATTGACTTGCCTGCCTCCAACGTTGGCCTCTGCTTACCAACATTTTTATCGAGTGTTACAGAAAGCTGGGTAATCACCCGGATCCAGAAGAAAGGTCTGCAAGCCAATTCATAATGTGTTAGAGCTAGTTCAGAATCTACGTCCACCTGCACAAGAAAAGTCCTTAAGCGTGTGCTTTTGTAACTGCAAAAATGGGGGCAACTCCAAATGCGGTTACAAAAAAAGTGGGCTTATTTTGTTCAACAGCATGCTCCAGTTGTCAAGGTCAGTCGTATTCTGATGTAGAAACTCCAACAGAAGAAGTTAGATCCACGATGAAACATCTGATGTTTCCTGTTGTAACAATTTACGTCGACTCGGAAGGATGTAGAAAAAGATGATGTCGATTGTGGAGGAAGAAGATGAAGACCTGAGATTCTATTAAACCAGTAAAGTAGATCGTGGAGTAGACCTACCAGGAAAACGATGTTAAAAAAATCCGCCAACTACACTGCCTCATAGGTGGCGTGGAAAGGTGTTAATCTTATGGAGAGTACAACATTAAAATTCATTCATGTCAACAGTTTCATTTGTGCTGCGAGAGCGCACATTTTTCAGTAAAAACGTAGAGAAATTGGCGTGCAGAGCAGAAGAGAATGCAGTGGAAATTCACCCCAGCAGGGCACGCGCATGCGAGAAAAGGCGACGGTCACGGCTTGAAAAGTACGTCATTTGTAGATGCCGCAACTAATTGTAGTCGCGTTTAAAGCGACGCCACGGCTTCATTATTCTCTTCGTGTGCACCCTGATTACGAGAGAAGAGCGACAATTAACGAGCGATTAAAAAAGCGCCGTTTCCTAATCGTATCTACTAAGCAAATAATACGTTCCACGTTGGGCGTAATTAAATTTTGAAATGGGTTGGAATTCACAAAGAAATGCTATGTTTCACCAGTAACCTAGTTTCTGAATAGCAATCAAAACTATTCTCTCTGCCATGGAGAATTCCCAGACCTCTGATAATTACTGACGTAATACAACGTCTGGCAATAAAGTTCGGTGAATAGTCCCGTAACATTCATGTAGATCAACTATGAACAAGAGTTACCTTAATGTCCTTCTAAATAGTCACCTATCATAATTATGCCCCGCTGTGCTCTACGATACGTACATGTCCTGGAAACTTTGCACGAAGTTTTCCTTTGGGATGGTTGCCAAAGCCTTCTCAAATTTCGTTGGATGTCAGGAATATCGTCACATCTCTTTTCTTTCAAAGCGAGTTTGACTCGAGGGAATAGGAAGAAGTCTGGAAGATTGAGATTAGGGTTACCATATGTCCTCTTTTTCCCGGACATGTCCTCTTTTTGAGGCAAGAAAATGTGTCCGGCCGGAATTTATAAAATTCTTCAAAATGTCCTCTTTCTTTGGGTTCCGAGAAAGAAAATTTATTTTTGTGTCATTGGCGACAACATGTTCATTCGCACTGCAGTTCCAAACTGTTCGCACTATTACGCACGTACACAGAATGAAATTGCCGTTCACAATTTTGCACTCCGGATGGGTGACAGTTGCAAACGATTCCGATCTTCTCTGCGAAGGAACCCGGTTGTCTATCCTGTATTCAGCTAGTGCATTCTGTCTTCTGCATTACATTCTATGGCGTTGCTTTTGATATACTTTGTGGTTTAGGTTAATACTGTATTGTGTGTTCGAGGTCATAGGTAGCCTTTTGCTTCAAAATAAATTACGAACTTAAATATAACATAAAACCAAAGAGAATGTCAGTGTTAAATATGTGCTCCTGGAGAAATACAAATCATTCAAGAGAATGATCAAATGAATGTAAGAATGAATGATACATTGTGCTCCGATCAGCTTTGTAGTTTTATAAAACTTTTTAAAGATTATCAAAGGAAACAGAACATACCAGCAGCTGAAGTGTGGTGTGCATATTTAAATCAGTCATCTAGTGTTGTTAGTTATTCTGAACTGCTGAAAATTGTAGACTTCTTTTTTTTCTATAACTAGTGATAATGCCGACACAGAACCTGTGTTTTTTCTTGTGAACACACAATGTACAAAACACAGGAATAGATTTAAAATATACTGTAATTATACTGTATGTGTACAGTATAATTTCAAACATTTGAAATGCCTTGTTAAAAAACAAAAAGCTCTTGAGAGAGATTTCGTCTCAATATAATATAATATATATATTATCAAATATAATTGGTTCTAAAGTGAATGAGATAAGAATGAAACAATTGAGAGTAGTGATGAGGAATAAACTGTCAAGGTTCATAATATTTCGTTTCCCAACAACCACACAGGGTTACTGTTTTAGTTTGTAGTAGTTTTACGTGGTTCATTAATAAAGTTGTTAATTACATTATGTTAAAGATAAAGTGTCCTCTTTTTTATATGAACTGTCCCCTTTTTTGGTGATGAACATATGGTAACCCTAATTGAGATTCGCCGGGTATGGTGGATGTTGCAACACTCTCTTTTTTGCCAGGAACTGTTTGACGATATTGGCTGTGTGTAGACGAGCGTTGTCGACAACTTGAACACCCACCAGGCCACCATACACTCCGGATATCAATCCACAGATTTCTTCCTGTTCCCTCGACTCAAACTCGCTTTGAAAGTAAAGAGATTTGACGATATTCCTGACATTCAACGAAACGTAACGAGGCTTTTGAACACCATTCCAAATGAAGACTTCGTGCAAAGTTTTCAGGATATGTATCACACAATTCTGCGATTCATAGTTATGGGAGGTGACTGCTTCGAAGGAGAGTAAGGTAACTGTAGTTCATAGTTCAAGTACATTAATGTTACAACACTATCCATCGAACTTTATTGTCGGAGGTTGTGTTATTGTATAAGAAATCAACAAAAGCTGACCAAAAAATTACAGGCGAATGTCGTTATCTTCAGAACTTGGCAGATTGGAAGGGAACGTAATATTAAATTAAGTCGAGGAATATTTTGTAAAGCAGTCTACAACATGATCTTAGAAATGGAGGAGCTATGTATTATAATAGTAGTGGTAACTTTTAAACATGACAGACCATTCTCATGCATAAGAAGATTAATTATCACATTCGTTTCTCCGCCGTTTGAAGGGCCAGATATAATACATCCAATTGTATCTAGAAATAGATCTCCATCTTTGCGACTCCATGCAGCTGATGTCCCATTATTCTTTCCGGTAATAGGAGCAATGGGAAGTTGGCGTGCATGCTTCTTGAAGCGCATCTTGGAGTTGACTAGTGAGTCGAATATAAGACGAGTAACAGTATTCATATGTTCAAAGTTGCATGAAGAAAGTGTCATGGATCAGTTCTTAATAGCGCAATCAATTGCCTACCTGGTGAACTACGAATATGTTGTTATCCTTATTGCAGACCTGACACAAAGTTAGAAAAATGACTGCAAAGAGGTGACGTTGGAATCAATAAACTAGACTCAGCTTGCAAAGATCACGATATTGCGTATGCAAAACACCCAAACAGTTTGTCCGACAGGCAGAGAGCGGACTTAATTCTAGCAGATAAAGCAGTACAAAGAATAAAGGCCTCAGACGCTAAGCTTAGTGAAAAAATAGCCGCCCTTAATAGTACAATTTTTTAAATACCTGACTATTTCTAGAGGAGGCGGTAAATTGCCGAAACTATCAAAATAGTAGACATTATTTCCCCTCTTATTAAAAGAAACCCAGTGGAAGCCAGGCTCACAATCTGTCTGCAGAATGACAATTGCACTCACATATATTTTAGGTTTATTTGGTGAAGTGTCTCTCATTAAGACACCTCGAAAATGGGGTAATTCAAGTTTTCTAGCATAGCGTTCTAAGTCGATATTTGTAAGTACTCTTTTTGGAAGACTGCTTAATGAGAATTCTTTTTCTTCCCCACATATACCCTGAAACCATTCTTCCCATAAGGTCACGCTATCTTCATGCAACTTTGAACATATGAACACTGTTACTCTTCTTATATACAACTCACTAGTTAACTTCAAGAAGCTTGTACACCAACTTCCCATTGCTCCTATTACCGAAACGAATGATGGGACATCAGCTGCACGGAGTCGCAAAGATGGAGATCTATTTCCAGAGACAGATGTATTATATCTGGCCCTTCAAACTTTGGAAAAACGAATGTGATAATTAATCTTCTGGTGCATGAGTATGGTCTGTCATTTAAGAACGTTTATGTATTCTCCAAATCTTTGCAGCAATATAAATACAAATTTCTAGCTCAAGTGATTGATGGCATTGGAGATATTGGATATTTCCCATTCACGAGTAATGATGAAGTAATCCCGCAGGATAAAGCACTTCCTCAGTCCATTTTCATTTTTGTTTGCGATAAACAGGATAATATGAGAGCCTACTTTTCAATGAATCGCCATTATGGTGTAGACTGTTTTTACTTATGTCAGACTTACCGCAAAATTCCGAAACAGTTAATGCTAATATTATTGTTCTCTTCAAACAAGATGAATATAATATGTGACACATTTTCAGTGATCACGTTAATCTTGATATGACATTTAGTGCGTTCATTGATTTGTGTAAAGAGATATGGAGTGCTAATGCACATAATTCCCTAGTTATAAGTAAAGATGATAAATTATATATATTTTGATATATATTTGAATTGATGTATAGGAGTTGCGTTGTGTGGTAAGTGTGTGCATGCGCTACTAGATGCTACTGGAAGCTACTGGGAGCTCGACGAACTATACACAAGAAATTTGCTTTACTTCAAAGACATGAGGCAGAAGCTGAGAGTGTACTGAACAAAGTAATGAAACCAGTAACTCAACCGCTACAGAGATTGATTCAAGAGACCCAACTGCTCAAGCCTGGAGTTGTGGATAAAAAGAATGAACTTGAAGACATTGATGAGAAATGTGCGTTCATAAAACCCCATGACATAACTGTAGTTGCAAAAGAAGAAGAAGAAGATTTGAAGGAAGAAGGAGGATGATGATAGTGCTAACGAGAAAGAAGGAAGACTGGCAAAATTATTTTTTCATAAACCCAAGAAAGCAAAACAGTGGATCTTATATATGGCATTAGGTTTGATGATGAATTAAAGACCTGGGCGAGTGGAAATTCCCCGGTACGAGTTGATGGAGATGATTTCATAATTCATACAGTAAAATATTCTGGAACGAAAGGATTGTATAATCTCTTGTTTAAAAACAGACCCAGTTAAAACAGTTATACAGCTATGGATCTTTGTAATTATGCTAAAATACTATTTACCACCATTGCATATAGACAGAGTTATAATTCCCACAGTGCAATAGATGTCAATGACGATTACAAGTATACTAATATAAATCTACCCTTGTTAGAAAAAAAGGTGTGTTGGCTAAAGAAAGAATGGTGTTTGTAAATATTGCAAAACTAATACTGAACAATGGAGTTATGTGCAATGGAATGATCCGATTGAACTGGTGGAACGAT
Source organism: Locusta migratoria (assembly GCA_026315105.1). NCBI lineage: Eukaryota > Metazoa > Arthropoda > Insecta > Orthoptera > Acrididae > Locusta > Locusta migratoria. The sequence goes on along the minus strand of CM048745.1, from coordinate 128,729,921 downwards.
TACTCCTGTTACTAGCGTCCAAGGGCACTGGGAATACAGCTCACAATAATGAAATAATTGCTTGAAATCAGAGGTTGTACTTGAAAGTACTAGTCTTGACACATGTGCACGACCACTGTCTGTAAATTGCATGTACCCACACACTCTATCTCGAAAATAAATAAATAAATAAAAAACACAACACTGCTATAAACATTATGCAAGCTGAGGAGGCTTCTTTTTTTATCGCAAATCACTTGGTTTCCAAGGGGCCGGGCATATAGCTCACGATAATGAAATAATTGCTATATCTGCCGCAGTCATATTGTTGTTTCTGTCCGCCATCTTGTTTATATTCGATGTCTTGTTGTATGGCCGCCATCTTGTTTGTGGCTGACATATTGTTGTTTGTGTTGTCATATTGTGTATGCCCACCATCTTGTTTTTGTTTATGTCCGCTGTCTTGCAGCACTAGGATGGAAGAAGGCTGACTATTATTAGTGTGATGATCTTGAGGGTCAGTGAGGTGACTAAAATGTTGACCTACTGGCCCCTGCAAGGTAGGCAACCAGATAATTATTAGTGTGATGACCTCAAGGGTCAGCAATGTGACCTCAATGTTGACCTATTGGCCACTGCAAAGTAGGCAAACAGACGGTCAAGAGATCAAAGGTCAAATTTGGCCCAGAAGCCTCATAGTGTACCTACTGACCACATCAATAGATGAGATGGAGGAGACCTGTGGCAGCCACATCGAGAATTGGAGGACAGGAATACCCCTGTCAGGATGTGTTCTAGGATTTCCCCGTCGCGCGCCGCAAACTGCTGTTATGCTGAATTTTGGCACTGCGCGCTCTCACAATGGACGAGCGACACCAGCAGTGTTCACTGTAGGATTGAGTTGAGTGGACGTGTTTTAGCCTCTTCAGTTCCATCTATTTGCCACGGACCACGTTGGTTGAGCTGAACGTGAGCTCCCCTGAACCCATGTGAAACCAGTGCCGTCTGCCTGCAGCAAAATTGTTGCAACATGCGGTATTTATCATGCCACCTGCAAAATGCATGTTGCCCGTGGAGCCACTCGTATGAACCACAGACATTGCCGAGGTGGGGTGGCTTGCGTGCCTCAATTATACAAATAGTTGTACCATAGATGCAACCACAACAGAGGGGTATCTGTGGAGAGGCCAGACAAAGGTGTTGTTCCTGAAGAGGGAAAGCAGCCTTTTCAGTAATCACAGGGGCAACAGTCTGGATGGTTGACTGAGCTGGCCTTGTAACATCAGCTAATGTGGCTTTGCTGCACAGTTACAGCCACAGCTGAAAGAAAGGGGAAACTACAGCCGTTACTTTTCCCGAGGTCAGGCAGCTCTACTTAATGAATATGTTATGATGGCATCCTCTTGGGTAAAATATTCCAGAGGTAAAATAGTACCCCATTCACATCTATGGGTGGGGACTACTCAGGAAGATGTGGTCATCAGGAAAGACAACACTGGCATTCTACAAATCAGATCATGGAATGTTCTAACCCTTAATCAGGTATGTAAGTTAGAAAATTTGAAAAGAGAAATGGATAGGTTAGAGTTAGATATGGCGGAGATTGGTGAAGATAGATGGAAAGAGGAACAGGATTTCTAGTCAAGTGAGTAGAGCATTGTAAATACAAAATCAATTGGAGATGTTAGAGAAGTAGGTCTGATAATAAATAAGAAAATAGGAATGCAGGTAAACTACTGCAAGCAACACAGTGATCACATTATCATAGTCAAGATAGATACGAAGCCAACACTGACCAAAACAGTACAGGTTTATATACCAGCTAGCTCTACTGATGATGAGGAGATTGAAGAAATGTATGAGGAGGTAAAGGAAATTATTCACAAAATTAAGGGAGAGGAAAACTGGATTTCTGTAGTAGGAAAAGGAAGGGAAGTAAAAATAGTAGGTGAATATGGACTGGGCAAAAGGAATGAAAGAGGAAGCCGCCTGGTAGAATTTTGCATGGAACATAATTAAATCATAACAAACACCTGGTTTAAGAATCACGAAAGAAGGTTGTATAGGTGGAAGACACCAGGAGATACCGGAAGGTACCAGATACATTTTATAATGGTAAGACATAGATTTCGGAAACAGTTTTTAAACTGTGAGACTTACCCAGGGATAGATGTAGACTCTGACCGTAACTTATTGGTCATGAACTGTCGGTTGAAACTGAAAAAAACTGCAGAAAGGTAGGAAACTAAGGAGATAGGACTTGGAGAAATTGAGGGAACCTGCAGTTCTTAAGAATTTCAGAGGGAACTTTAGGCAACAATTGAAAGGTGGAATGAGTATATAGAGGGGATCTACCAAGGAAATGTACTTACAGACATTATTGTAGTAATGGAAGAGGAAACAGGTTAAGATTAAATAGGAGATGCTATACTGAGAGAAGAATTTGACAGAGCCCTGAAGGACCTAAGTTGAAACAAGGCCCCTGGAATAGATGAAATTCCATCAGAACGACTGAAGTGTCTTGGAGAACCAGCCATGACAAAACTATTTCACCTGGTGATCAAGATGTATGAGAGAGGCGACATACCCTCGGACTTTAAGAAAAATGTAATAATCCCCATTCCGAAGAAAGCAGGTGCAGACAAGTATGAAAATTAAGGAATCATCAGTTTAATACGTCATGGTTACAAAATTTTAACACGAATTGTTTACAGAAGTATGGAAAAGTTGACCTCAGGAAAGATCAGTTTGGATTCTGGAGAAATGTAGGAATGCGGGAGGCAATAATCACTTTATGGCTTATGTTAGAAGACAGATTAAGGAAAGGGAAATTTACATTTCTAGCTTTTGTAGATTTGGAAACAGCTTTTGGCAATGTTCATTGGAATACACTCTTCCAGATTCTGAAATCAGCAGGGGTAAAATATAGGGAAGGTAAGGTTATTTACAAAAACCAGACAACAGTTATCAGAGTTGAAGGGCATGAAAGGGATGCAGAAGTTCGGAAGGGAGTACGACAGAGTTGTAGCCTTTTCCAATGATATTCAATTTGAACATTGAGCAAGCTATAAAGGAAAGCAAGGAGAAATATGGAGAAGAAATTAACGTTCAGGGTGAAGAAATAATAACTTTGCAGTTTGCTGATGACATTGTAGTTCTGTCAGAGACAGCAAAAGACGTGGAAGAGCAGTTGCACGGAATAGACAGTGTGTTGAAGGTGGGTATAAAATGAACGTTAACAAGAGCAAAACAAGGGTAATGATATGCAGTGTAATAAAGTCGGCCGATGCTGAAGGAATTAAATAGTGGAACGAAACAAAAAAGGTGGTAGATGAGTTTTGTTACTCGGGCAGTAAAATAACATTTGATGGTCACAGTACTGAGGATATAAAATGCAGAATGGCAATGGGAAGAAAAGCGTTATTGAAAAGGATAAATTTGTTAACATCGAATATTAATTTAACTGTAAGGAAGTCCTTTCTGAAGGCATCTGTGTGTAGTGTTGCCTTGTATTGGAGTGAAACGTTGACGATAAACAGTGAGGACAGGATAAGGATAGAGGCTTATGAAACTTGGTGCTACAGAAGAATACTAAAGCTTAGGTGGAGGATTGCGTAATTAATGGTGAGGTACTGAACAGAATTAAGGAGAAAAGGAATTTCTGGCATGTTGTTGTTATGGTCTTCAGTCCGGAGACTGGTTTGATGCAGCTCTCCACCCTACTCTATCCTGAGCAAGCCTTTTCATCTCCTCATAAGGACGACAACCCACATCCACTTGAATCTGCTTATTATACGCGTCTCTTGGTCTCCCTCTGCGATTTTTCCCCCACACACTTCCCTCAAATGCTAAATTTACGATTCCCCGATGTCTAAGAATGTGTCCTACCAAGCGATCCCTTCTTTTAGTCAGGGTATGGCAAAAATTCCTTTTCTCACCAATTCTGTTCAGTACCTCTTCATTAGTTATGTGATCTACCCACCTAATCTTCAGCATTCTTCTGTAGCACCACATTTCAAAAGCCTCTATCCTCTTCCTGTGTACACTGCTTATCGTCCATGTTTCACTCCCATACAAGGCAACACTCCACACAAATGCCTTCAGAAAAGACTTCCTTACACTTAAATTAATATTTGATGTTAGCAAATTTCTCTTTTTCAAAAATGCTTTTCTTCCCATTGCCATTCTGCATTTTGTATCCTCTGTACTACGACCATCACATGTTATTTTACTACCTAAGTAACAAAAATCATCTACCACCTTCATTGTTTCGTTACCTAATCTAATTCCTTCAGTATCATCTGATTTTCTAAGACCGCATTCCATTATTTTTGTTTTGCTCTTGTTAATGTTCATTTTATACGCTCTCTTCAACACACTGTCCATTCCCTTCAACTGCTCTTCCAGGTCCTTTGCTGTATCTGACAGAATTACAATGTCATCATCAAAACGCAATGTTTTTATTTCTTCCCCCTGAACTTTAATCCCTATTCCAAATTTTTCCTTGCTTTCCTTCACCGCCTACGATTCAAATGGATGTAGGTTGCAGGAGATGAAGAGGCTTGCTTAGGATAGTGTAGGCTGGAGAGCTGCATCAAACCAGTCTCCGGACTGACGACCACAACGACTACACCCGTGGACACACGTCTGTCGCCCACTCTCATGTGACCGACCGACAACCTCGATCGCTGAGAAGAGTACATCCTTCGGGACCAGCGATCCGTGAATGATTATGATAACAAATTCTTTGATATACAGTCAATTTTGTACATCCTTCCCGTCACTAATGCCTACAAAGAACAGTAGTTAGAAGCGGCGACAATAAACACACTCGCTTCAGACACAAAGGAAAGCAGCGTGCTTCTATACAGGTTCATTTAGCAGACGTGAATGCTTCGCAAAGATGATCGGCCAACTCCAGTAGCAGATGCTACAAGAGAGGCGTACTGCATCATGATATGGGCCTCTGTCAAAGCTACGAGAGTGTACGTTTCTTAACGATCAACCAACATATTTCTTTCTCATATGTGTATCTCGCGAAAAGACCATGAGGATAAAATTAGAGACATGGAAGCCTACACAGACGCTCGCCTACAATCGTATTTTTTTTTTTCCCCGCAAAATATTTGCGACTGGAACAGGAAAAGGGGGGAGTAACAGTGGTTCACTAAGTTAGTAGAGATTCGTGCGTCTATAAAAAGATCGATGCGGGAAGCATACAATAATTATCACAGCTATACCTTAGCAAAAGATCTTTCTGGTCCTATGTAAAATCGATAAGGGGGTCAAAGCCCACTGTCCAGCCACTCGTTGATCATTCCGGGGCAGTAATAGAAGAAAGCAAATGGAAAGCTGAAGTTCTAAATTTAACCTTTAAGAAATCTCTCACGCAGGAGGACCGCACAAATGCACCATCATTTGATCAACGTACTAATTCCGAAATGGGGGACATAGTAATAGGTATTTCCGGTGTAGAGAAGCAGCTGAGAGAGCTAAATACGAAAAAGTCTGCTGGTCCGGATGGAATACCAGTTCGGTTTTACAAAGACTATTCTGCGGCAATGGCCCCCTACTTAGCTTGCATTTATTGTGAATCTTTAATTCAGCGCAAAGTTCCTAGTGATTGGAAAAAAGCGCAGGTGACTCCCGTTTATAAGAAAGGAAAGAGAACTGACCCACACAATTAAAGGCCAATATCGTTGACATCAGTTTCATGTAGAATTTTGGAGCATATTCACAGTTCAAATATAGTAAATTTCCTTGAAACGGTAAAGCTTCTTTCTATGAATCAGCACGGGTTTAGGAAACATCGTTCATGTGATACTCAGCTTGCCCTTTTCTCACATGACATCTTGCGAGCCATGGATGAAGGGCAATAGACGGATTGTGTTTTTCTCGACTTCAAAAAGGCGTTCGACGCGGTGCCACACTGCAGACTGCTAACGAAGATACGAGATTATGGAATAGGTTCACAGATTTGTGACTAGCTGGAAGGCTTCCTAAGTAATAGAACGCAGTACGTTGTTCTCGACGGCGAGAGTTCATCAGAGACGAGTGTATCGTCAGGCGTGCCCCAGGGAAGTGTGATAGGACCGCTATTATTTTCTATCTATATAAATGATCTAATGGACAGAGTAAGTTGTAATTTGCGGCTGTTTGCTGACGATGCTGTGGTGTATGGGAGGGTGTCGTCTGTAACTGACTGTAATAGCATACAGGATGACTTAGACAAAATTTCTAGTTGGTGCGAAGATTGGCAGCTAGCTCTCAATGTAGAAAAATGTAAGGTGATGCGCATGAGTAGAAAAAACAATCCCATAATGTTCGAATACAGCATTAGTAGTGAGCTTCTTGATGCTGTGCGTCGTTCAAATATCTAGGCGTAACATTGCAGAGCGATATGAAATGGAACGAACATGTAAGGACACTTGTGAGTAAGGCGGACAGCCGACTTCGGTTTATTGGAGGAATTTTGGGAAGGTGTACTTCACCTCTAAGGGAGACCGCGTATAAAACGCTTGTACAACCACGTCTTGAGTATTGCTCAAGTGTTTGGCACCCGCAGCAGATCAGTTTAAAGGAAGACATAGAGGCGATTCAGATGCTGCGAGCAGCTAGATTTGTTACCGGTAGGTTCGACCAATGCGCGAGTGTCACGGAAATGCTCTGGCAACTCAATTGGGGATCGCTGGAAGAAAAACAACGTTCTTTTCGTGAATTTCTGTTGAGTAAATTTAGAGGGCCGGAATTTGAAGCTGAGTGTAGTACGATCTTGCTGCCGCCTACTTAAATTTCGCGTAAAGATCACAAAGTCAAGATAAGAGAAATTAGGGCTCGTACGGAGGCATATAGGCATTCTTTTTTTCGTCGTTCCATTTGGGAGTGGAATAGGAAAGGAAATGCCTAGTAGTGGTACAGTGTACCCTCCGCCACGCACCTTACGGTGAATTGCGGAGTATGTATGTAGATGTAGATGTAGAAAGTGCCCTCCGCAACATACCGCGAGATGGTTTGCGGATTTCAGATGTAGTTGTAGATGTAAAATCAGGTTGATGGAGTCAGTGAGCAAGGATGCAGAAATTGTGGGTACAAAGTACAACAGAGCAACTGTAGAAGATGAAACTGACTGCATTTCTAATATCAAGGGAGAAATTTAGCTGACGATGACAAAACGGAAAAGATGAAATAGAAACAAAACACTTTTACCAGGCTGTGCAGTTGAGAGTTTGCGATTCTGCACTCCAGAAATTTTCCCTTCATCTAGATCTCTAATGTCAATCCTTTCATTTTCCGACTGCAATAGCAAAAAGATTCTTCTCGACAATCAAACTCGTTAAGACTTGGGCGGGAAACTGTTGTGGGCAAAACCGCTTTACTAGTTATCCTTTGTTGTATGTCCAAGGAGACGACATTATTAACTAAGAGAAAATATAGATAAGTATGTTGAAATGACTGGAAAGAAGAGAAACGGTACGGTTGCTTAAGAGAAATTCACATAATTCCAGTTTTTGTTGTGTGACGTAAAAATCAAGCAATTAGCATTCAACAGTTATCAGACTACTATCTACAAAACTGGAAAAACTTCAGATCAAATAGTATTATGCATGAAGCACGACAGAGATCTAAAATTAAAATTATAGAAAAAAAATCATTTTTCATTAAAAAAAAAGTCTCCTATGTCATATTTTAACCCCTCTGTGTATAAAAAAATACAAAACTACTGTTTTATTCACTTTAAGTCACAAGAACGATGTTATGAAATCGTCGCCGTCATTTTTTGGAGGTCTCAAATTACTAATGTAATATAGTAAACTGCCGAAAAAATAGTACACCTGGAAATACGACGTCGATTTTGATCTGATGGTGGCAGATGCCACCTGGGGGAGGTAAATGGTCTCAACGCTGTCCGCCAACAAACAGCTTGGTGATGAACTGTGTGAGGATACAGGGTTTTAGGTTAGTAACCTCTTTGGTACGTTTTGGTCGAACGATAGTTACCGTTGGCGTGCAGCGAGAGCTGCTGGCAACAATGGTTAGGTTGGAATGTTCTTTGTTTGTTGGCCGGTGTGCGGCAGTCTCCCGCTGACCGCAGAGCGAGGCGGTAGCATGTCGGCAGTGAGTTCGTAACCTGCGTTTAGTGGTGGCTAAAGTTTTTGCCACTCCGTCGTATCGCATATGGGTTGCAGTTGCATATTGAAATGTTTCAGTGTGGACTTGTAGACATTCATCGTGGTGGCACGCGGTTATTTAAACGGTGTTCAAATGTTCAAATGTTTGTAAAGCTTACGGGACCCAACTACGGGGTCATCAGTCCCTAAACTTACAAACTACTTATGAACTACTTACGAACTAGGACGGCACAAATATCCATGCCCGAGGGGGGATTCGAACCCCCGACCGTAGTGGCCGTGCTGACCGTGACTGGAGCGCCTCAGTCACCTCGGCCACCGCGGCCGGCTTTAAACGGTGTATTTAAAGGAAGAGTTTTTAACATTTGTCGTTCCATAATAAAGGAAGTTAATAAAGTTTACTGTTACGGATCAACCTAGTAATTGTCCGCATCCCATACCGTCAAATCATTGGAACAATTATTAAATGATTAAGCATAAAATAGAATGTAACGGCAACTTCGCCCATCGAGGATTAGGTGGACGTAGCAGTGACGTTACAGCTGCAAGAGAGCCATCTGTGTGTACCCTTTAATAGGAAAGGTTTACTGCCATAAGGGTCAGTGTGCAATCGATGTGTTAAACAAACAGATGCCATACCACGGAAATGCACTTCGTACAGCCAACTGAGTGAGTCTGAAAGGGCTCAAATTGTCGCCTTCCATGTGACGGATGGCCCTTTCGGAGAATTGCCACACAAGTTGGACGTGCTGCGTCAGTTGTGCAATGATGCTTTTTGCAATGATCACGTGAACAAGCTCACAACACGCAGCACAGATGTCCTCTAAGGTCCTCATATTGTAAGGGCGGCAGTGGCAGATCGTAAAGCTGCCACAGCACTGATAATAGGGTTCGTGAGCCCAGAAGTGTCCACACGAACAGTTGCCAACCGGTTAAAAGCAGTGGGACTACCGGCACTCACACCTCCAGCCCATATTCCACTCCCTCCACAGCACAGACATGCAAGATGAAGTGGGGAGCCGTGGTCTTAAGCGATGAAAGCAGATTCTGTCCGAGTTGAAGTGATGGTCCTTTGCGTGTGCGAAGTAGACCTGGCGCATGCGGTCTCGTAGAGTCCATTCACATTGGCCCACACCGTGATTAATGGTCAAGGATGTAATAAGCTACAACTCTTGTTCATCTTTTGTGTTTGTGGATTCGCCAATCCTTGGAATGTGCAAAATTTTGTAATACCCGTTGTTTCTTGCAAAAGGAAAGTGATGTGCTGTTCCAAAAGGATAAAGGTCGCCCATACACTGAACCAGTGGCGTAACTAGGACTTGGCTTTGGGGGGGGGGGGGGGGGATAGATCTGCTTGACGAGCAACATTTTAGTCAGTGTCCAGACAGACTACCATCTACCACTTCCGTTTAAGAAACTAATTCACTCCCATCCAATGAAAGCTTATGGTAAAACACTCCAAGTTTCCAATCTTTACCTTTACCAGATTGCTGTCATACGATCTTTCTTTTTTTTTTTTTTTTTTTTTTTTTTTGAGGGGGGTCTGGGGGGGGGTTGTATCCCCCTCATCCCCCCCCCCTCTATAGTTACGCCACTGCACTGAACATGAACTTCTGCAACATGTGCAGCACTTTCCCTGGCCAGCATGACCCCCGGACTTTTCTCTAGTCGAGCACATGTGGGATGGCACATACGACTGATCAAGCCACATTATACGTGAACAGGCCGAGCATGTGTGGAATAATGTATCCCAATACAGTATTACCATTTTTATGACTGAATGGAAGCCGAAATCAGCGCATGCATTGCAGGTTTCGACACTTACCAGGAGAGGAGACCACTTGGGTATCGGATTTTAGAATTTCTTTATATTTATGGTACTTGAAGTTCAGAACTTACACAACAATCAGCCAAAGCCATTCGATGCGACTCTCAAAAATTCTCGAGAAAATCGACTTTCAAGTTTTATAAGTTACACGTAAACAGCTGCAGCTTTCTGGCCTCACAACCATAAAGTCGCTGGTTCGTGCCCGCAGTGACGTAGCCAGGATAATGTCAAAGGGGGGGTCCGAATTGTTAAAGAGAAATTTACAAAGGCTCATGTTTTCCATTTATTCTAAAGACAAACTTAGGCTAACATAGTTTGCGTTTGTAAGACCTTATAAATACTGCAATATTTTATATACAAAATTGAGGAAAACATTTCTTAAAATTGTTTCAGTATACGCTAGAAGAGCCTTCAGTTGTTATTCCAAACGAAGTTAGATAATAATAATAATAATTTATTTGTCTGTAGATCATATTTACAATGATATTAGACAAGTAATGTTGTTAATTTTATATAACATAAGAAAGAAAGAAAATTTTACAAATTTGTCATTTATAAATATAACATGTGGTATTTAAGTATTAGAAATTTAGTGAAAAGACACAGTCCACTTCTCTGTTTCCAGCACTACATCAGTTCACCTTTAAATTACAAATTTTCTATTAAATACTCCTTCACCTTATACCAGCATCCAGAGATGAGATGTTCCTTTAATTTTCTTTTGAAGGCACTACGTTCCTTTATGCATCTGATGCTAAGAGGCAGTTTGTTGAAGAATCTGCATCCTGCATTTATAGGATCCCTATCTGTCATGTTTAGCCTTTTGCTGAAAAAATGGTATTGTTCTTTAGTTCTTGTATTGTGGTTATGAATATCACTGTTTAGTGGAGCTGTACAGTTTACCATAAGGAAAACTATTGTCTCATATATATAAAGACTTGGTACAGTTAGTATCTTAAATTCTTTAAATTTGTTTTTGCATGATTCCCTTGGTGATAGTTTGGCTAGGCATCTGATGGCTTTCTTTTGAAGTTTTAAAAGTCTCTGTATGTGTACATCAGCTGCTCCTCCCCATAGTGGTATACCATATGATAAGTGTGGAAAGATAAGTCCATAATACATTTTTAACAGGGTTTCTGTGTCCACTGTATAGCACATTTTTCTCATTAAGAATATATTTGTGCTTATTTTCGAACAAACCTTATCAATGTGATTTTCCCATGACAGATGCTTGTCCACCTCTATTCCCAGAAATCTATTACAGTCCACTTCTGCTATGTCTGCACTGCCAATCTTCAGTGTAAAAACCTCTGAGCTTTTTGTTATCTTTGTTTCAAATTTAGTACATTTTGTTTTCTTTCTGTTGATCAGTAGATTATTTTCTGTAAAATACCTTTCTGCCATTTGAAAGTTTTCAGTGGCTCTCTTTTCCAAATCTTTCACTGTGTCACCACATACTAACAAAGTTGTGTCGTCAGCATACATTATTACTTTTTCATTTATTTCAGTGGGCATATCATTTATGTACAGTATGAAGAGCAGAGGTCCCAATATCGAACCCTGAGCTACCCCATACTTTACCTGCTGGAATTCAGAATAGACTTTTTCTTCTTTGTTCCTACATTTATGTTTGAATTCCACACACTGTTGTCTGTTTTCAGCAAATGTTTTTATAATGTCTGCAGCATTTCCTCTTATGCCATAACAGTTTAGTTTTTTTTAGAAGAGTGTTGTGGCAGACACAATCAAAGGCTTTGGAAAGGTCTAAGTATATACCAGACACTTTCCTTCGTTGTTCCAGGGCCTCTGTTATGTATGTTATGAAATTTGCCACTGCTGTCTTAGTTGATCTCCCCTTTCTGAACCCATGTTGAGCTTCATTTAAGATGTTATGTTTGTCTATGAAATTTACAATTCTATCATTAATCACTCTTTCTACTATTTTAGACAGAACAGTTGTGATCGTGATTGGTCTATAGTTTCCAGGATCTTCTTTATCACCTCCTTTTAAAACTGGCACTACCTTGCTCCTTTTTAAACAGTTCGGAAAAACTCCTTCCTTCATTGTTAGATTTATCAGGAATGTCAAAGGTGTTGCAAGATATTTAGCACAATGTTTTACTATTTTTGCTGATATGCCATCTAGACCCTCTGTATTTTTATTTTTTAGTGCACCAATTATTTTTGAAACCTCCAATTCATTTGTAGGGAGTAGGTATAGACTCTCAGCCACCCATTTAGGACTTTTGATGCTCTTTGTTACTGGGGTTTTCTGATTTAGTAGTTTCTCCACTGTAGCTACATAGTGCTGATTTAAGCTATTTGCCACTTGTAGTGGGTCTGTCACTTTAACCCCCCCCCCCCCCCATTTCCAGTATTATATTTGTATCCTTTGAGGTCTGTGACTCTTTTCTATTATCATTTATTAAGTTCCAGACGGTTTTAGAAATATTTGTAGAAGTTTTTATTTCATGTTTATATTGGCTAGCCTTTGCTTCTCTTATCATCCTCGTGTACAGTTTCTTCTTGCTCCTGTAAGGCTCTTGACTGGCCTGTTCTTTATCTTTCAGGTAATCTTCATAGAATTTAATCAATTCCTCTCTTGCTTTTTTAATTTCCTTGGTGATCCACTTTTTGTTTTGCTTGGCACTTACAGTTTTACATATTACAGGACAAGCCACATTTATGTGGTGTCTTAGTATATCGCAGAAAGATTCCCAGCTCTTTTCTACACAGTGCTCGTTATACACATCATCCCATTTTTCTGCTTTTACTAAAATTTCTAGGCTATTTAAATTTGCAATATCTGTTTGTCTATATTTTATCATTTTCTTGTCTTCAGCTTTTGCATAATCTTTCAGTTCAATTGTTTGTCCGGAATGGTCTGCAATAACAGTATTTATAACCTGAACTTTTTGTCTTTCAGTAGGTATATTTGTAAGGATATGATCTATTAATGTGCTTGATGTTTCTGTACATCTTGTTGGGCTTTTTACATGCAACTGGAGATTGTATGACCCCAGTATGTCTTGAAAACGTCTTGTGCAGTCATTGTCTCTTAGCATATCTATATTTAAGTCACCTGCTAATATTACAAAACTATATTTCTTCATGACTTTCTGAAGTAGTACCTCTAATTCCAGTAAAAAGTTTTCAATGCTAGAGCTAGGTGATCGGTATATTCCTATTATAAGGCATTTTTTCCCCATGAACTTTATTTGTACTGCACTGCTGCTGCTTCAAAGTAGAAATCTGTGCAATTTGGGATATGTCGAGGGGTGTAGTCCCCAGATGAGAAGTGTTTCTTTGTATTTGATCACTGACAACGACACGGTTGCATGTGTTTCGCAAAATCTGAATTAATTTTTGCATCAGTATAAATACCGATACTGATACTGATTTAGGAAGCGTAAGTCTATAATTTTATTTCCAAAATAATTGGTTCTTTTACTCTTGTTGGCATTGAAACGTATCCATCCTCTACTCTTAAACGTAACTTTAAAAAGTATTACACCTACTGAGTGAGGCGCCTTATGATATACTGAAATATTGCTACTCCAAATAACGACTCCACGGCTGTAAATAGATAAATAAGCTGTTATAGTAGTACATATTTTAACTTACCAAAACGCTAATGGACAAATGAAAGTCGGTTTTTCTCGTTTCTTCTTGTTATGAACTTATTCATGATTGGAAACTTAACAACACAAAAGAAATAAACGGTAGTGGCAGCATTCCAATGTAGTGTAGTAATGGAGCAAGGCCAACAATGGACAACGGCTAAAGGACTGGGCAATAAAATGTTCAAATTGTTAAGCTTAAGGGACTTAACTGCGGGGTCATCAGTCCCTAAACTTACAAACTTCTTATGAACAAGTTTATACTAAAGACAGCGCAAACATCCATGTCCGAGGGGGGATTCGAACCCCCGTCGGGGAACGGCCTCGCGCATCGTAGCATAGCGCCTCAATGCGCTCGGCCGCGGCGACTGGACAATAGCCGATGCTGTTATCGATGTATCGATAATTAAAATCTATAGATGGCTTTGTTGACTGTCGATAGTGCGTGTGACTGATAACAATATCATTCAGTTACACTGCACGGTAGCTAGGTCGTGTCTTATTTCATTTAGTCCCTTTGGAGGTTCGAGTCCACCATCGAGCATGTGTGTGTGTGTTGTCCTTAGCATAAGTTTGAGTAGTATTTTATCGTTTAGGTGATGGAGGGGGGTCCGGACCCTTCCAAGACGTTTCGCTACGTCCTTGTGTTTCCTTGTGATAATTATTTTTTTCGTTGATTTCGAATTCATTTTACGATCTGTAATTGTACGTCCTGTGAGAGTTTTCGTTTATGCGTATGTAGCTAATCACTTTAACGTCATCTATAACAATGGTTGAGTAGGTTAGCTGCTTGGAAAGCCATTAGTAGCTATGAAGATGACCTTCCAACTACAGCGTCGTAGCTCTTTGCACCGTCGACAACAAACAGTCAAGCTAATAATGTAAAAATTGTAACTTATGTTTGTTGATTGACACCATCATTATTAAGAAATTTTTATAAAATATAAGGAAGTAAGAATAAACAAAAATACGCGCATTTTTCGTAAAAATTAGATATTACAATTGTGAGAAATTCGAACAAAAAAAAAAAAAAAAAAAAAATCTGTCACTGCAGGATTCGAACCATCGACCTTATGGCTGTAAGGCTAGAACACTACCACCTAAGCGACACCAATAGATGTCGCAACTGTTTTCATTATTAGTACTTACATGTACTTGCAAAACGTCGATTTTTTTTAGAGTTGCGTCGAGTGGATTTGGTTGCTTGTTATTCGTGTTCTGAACTTCACGTACCGTAAATATTTAAAAAATTTATATAATCCGATGCCCATGTGGTCTCCTGGTTAGTGCCTTACTTGAAATGCACTGTGACAACAGCAAATCTAGAGTGACTAGGAATACTCTTAAGAAATCTGCTAATTTTTATATCTAGCAGTGTATTTTTTTAAATTCCTAATATTTGCTCTTAATTTGCTGGGCAGCCCTCTGCAGACAAAAACTATAGAGCTTGTGGTTTCACGTTAAATCTACATAAAAGAAAGCTTCTCATACAATGAATGCTACACCTAACAACAAATTAATTTTTTTTTCTAAAATAAACCAGATTTTACCCTTTTTCATAATTTGAACTATCAAAACAGCTTCGGATAGTTTTGAACAAATTTTTCCTTTATCTTTCGAGGAGAGAACCTCCGAATCTCCTTTCTCTTTAAATGACCTGCCGGCCGCGATGGCCGAGGGGACTGAGGCGCTTCAGTCACGGTCAGCACGGCCACTACGGTCGGAGGTTCGAATCCCCCCTCGGGCATGGATATTTGTGCCGTCCTTAGGATAAGCTAGTTGATAAGTAGTTTGTAAGTTTAGGGACTGATAACCCCGTAGTTAAGTCCCATAAGCTTAACAAACATTTGATTTTTAAATGACCGCTCCCAACCGCAAGAATTCATTAATCCGACGCTGAATGATTCATATACGTAACGTTTACGTCTGTAGGACCTCCGGAACCATCTTTCAGTACTTCACCATAGCAAAAGGCCCGATTTGGATGATCGATTTTACTGATTTTTCAAATTTTCCTTTTCCTATCATCCGCCAAGAACAAATTGCGTGAAGATTGTTTTCCGCGTGCCTCTCTTCTAAGACTAAACAAATTGCGAGGTATTGCAGTTCTCAACAATAAATTGGCGTCTGCCGCGAATCATGCCGTTGCTTAGCATTAGTCTGATGGTGAGACGAGATGACTGGTGAACAATATACGAATGTGTCTTTCAGTAGACAGCAAAACTTCAACAAAAACGGTGAAATAAGTAAGAACAGACCACCAAACAAAGCCAAAAACATCTTAATTTTGCCAATCTGTAGTAAGGAACACACAACCGTTAAATCAACTGAATCTTTTTGCGATCGAAGAAATTCTGTCTGGCGTATATGTGTAATAAATATGGAGATCTTCGACTTAGCTGTTAGATTAAGAGTAACTCGATTATCCAAACCAGTCATCTAAGCAAATAGCTTATAAAGATAATAGCGGAAACTCAGCCGTGAAACGGGTGACAGTAGAGCCCTGTATTGGGAGAGTACCGCCAGGCGAGCGGGAGCCGCCATTGTAGGCCTATTACATCTCGCAGTAGCAGCGCTATGGGCGGCACTGTTAAAGTAGCTTTCATGATTACGGAAACCAGTCGGTATATCGACGTGGTATGACAGTACGTTAAGTAAACAATGAACGAAAGTTTTTAATCGTTTCTTCACATCTACTGTGAATATTAAGGAAAAATTGGTAATCTTGCTTCCAAAGGGTAATCGAAGCTTCAGTGCGTTCTTAATTGTTTCTGCTGACCACTTTGTCCTCATCTGCAATGCAGAGATTTGATCTTCGTTTAGGAAACGCTTCACAGAAGCAGCCAAGGTATCAATGTTCGACATCAGAACTATCAAAGGCCAGCAGAGCTTCTTGAGGAAGCAAGCAGGATTGATCGTCAGTGACAGAGTGAAAGTTTAATTCTGGAAACATCCCTTAGGCTATGGCTAAGCCATGTCTCCACCATATCCTTTCTTCCAGGAGTGCTAGTATTGCATGGTTCGCAGGAGAGCTTCTGTGAAGTTTGGAAAGTAGGAGGCGAGGTACTGGCGGAAGTAAAGTTGTGGGGCGGCATCGTGAGTCGTGTCGGGATAGCACAGTCGATAGTGCGCTTGCCCGCGAAAGGCAAAAGTCCCAGGTTCGAGTCCCGGTTCCGGCACACAATTTTAATCTGCCAGGAAGTTTCATATCAGCACACACTCCGCTGCAGAATGAGTTTCATTCTGGGAACTACAGACACAATCGTTCAGGATCGTCTATATTACAGAGAGGTCTATTGCGTCCTACACGACACACTTTTCCTGTTATACACATACACACGTAATATTTTGTTCACATTTCTGCAAAAACAATGGCAGGTGCATTCAGTGGTATATAAATGTCTGCAAAGTGTTGCAAACATAGGCAACAGTTTAAAAAGTAACAAAATAAATACGTAATGGCAAATGGTGAAATTTGAACGTGTGAACAGCAAAATGTATTAAGCGATAACTACTTTTTACCTTTAATCATTATGTGGAGGATGTCAGCGAGAAAAAGTTTTGTAAATGTTTGAAATTGCAAATGAAGTTTGTTGGAAGTAGCTAAGAGTTATTTTTGGATAGTGCATGTACTTCTTTGAACAATTTGACTACCATCACTTTCAAGTCACAGTGTTTTCAGTTGGAATACCTGCCTTTTCATGTTAAACATTACGTTTACCTCTTCATGACTGGATTGAGACAACTTTTAGAGTTTTATATTGTCATTAATTACACAGCATATTAAAAATGAAACAATTGTTGCCCCTGGAAGCCCTCAGATAGATAATCTACAAAGGTGTGGACACACATATCCAGGATGGGACATGTCCAAGTACCAGCTGTCACCTGGATAATGAAATGAACTTATTTCAATAGCGTAGGTGGCCAGACGTGACCGGGGATGTGCACGGAACGTCAACGGACCGGGAGCGGGCCAGGCGGAATTTGCAGAGTTTAATTTTTCATGTGACAGTGGAACATCTAATAGAAGAAGTCCGCATGTTTCTGGCACTTTTCGACCAGACAGACGTAAAGTACCGGAATATTGATTACAAGGAGGAAGCTGGAAGATAATTGCAGCAGATTTGCAAGCCAAAAGTAAGATAAAAACTATTCAAGTTTCAAGACCAGAAAAATATACAAGTTTGAATATAAGAAAAATATTAACTAAGTAATGTAAAAAATTATACAAGTTGTAATACCAGAAAATTATTAATTTACTTTTTAATTCACTATTACTAAAATTAATGAACATATTTACAACTTTCACAAACAGAAACACAGAGCAGCTCTTCCGAATCACTACAATGAATAACTGAGACATGGACGTGTGGCTGCTACAGTAACGAGCCGGAGCACGGACATCATGCGTCCGAAACTCCGTCTGGTAATTTAATTTAGTTTATTTATTTGTGGTTCTTGCGGCGCAAAACTAGGGTCATTAGCGCCCAAATCAGAACTGAGATATGTAGAAGGATAAGGAGACTATTTGAATATAGTTAAAAACATATGGTAAAATATATCAAAAGGAAGAACTACATGTCCTTTGATAAATTAGTCATGTATATAAAATCCAAACCTCGAGCAGCAGCTAGTGTGTCATCAGCTAAAATTTCTTCTAGGGTGTTGATAGATTTAGTGCAATACAAACAGTATTAAAATTAGGACAAGACAACAAAATACGTCACCTTCAGAGTGTGACCACTGGAACACAACGGTGCGGGGGCACAAGTTAACAAGTGGCAGCGGCTGAACCAGCAATGTCCAATCTGCAGCCGGCCCAGATGGCCTCGCCGCGAGCGGCGTGAGGGGTCCTCCAAGCCAACGGGAGCGGTTTAATGGTTTTAAGCTTATTGTTGTTAAGCGAGGACCACACATTATGCCATGATGATAAAATGTGACGGCTAAGAGCCTCTCGAATATCATTCAATGGGACACAGAAAGTAGCAGTCGGAGGTAGGAGTGTTGCAGCCTTGGCCTCAGCATCAGCAACCTCGTTACCAGGCACAACTGTGTGGCCAGTTACCCCACAGGAGGAAAACGCGAGAGCCGTTGGCAGCTAACAATTGAAGGGAGTGGTGGATTTGGTGCACAACAGGATGGGCCAAATATGGGTCACTAAGATACTGAATGGCGCTGAGGGAGTCACAGCAGATGACATAGGGAGGATAGCGGTGTCGGCAGATATGTAGTGCAGTCTGACAGAGGGCAAAAAACTCAGCTGTAAAATTCGAGCTTTGGTCAAGAAGCCTGTAATGAAAACTGTCATCCCAGACAGGCACATCCGACACCTTCGTTGGTTTAGGAGCCATCTATACAGAATAAGATGGAGTTATCGAGCCGCGCACAAAGTTCGACAAACCTTAAGTGGTAAACCAGATCCGTAGTAATCTCTTTCGGGAGTGAGCTGAGTTCAAGGTGAATGTGAACTTGAGCCTGCAGCCAAGGTGGCGCTAGGCTCTCGCCTATTTGAAAGGTGGAAGGGAGGGTAAAATTGAGTTGCTGAAGCAAGCGACGAAAACAGACTCCAGGAGGGAACAGGGCAGTTGCAGACAGCCTGTACTGGCTATTGAGAGAGTCATTGAAAAATGAGGCTTACGAAGGGTGGTTGGGCATCAACAGCAGATGGTATGCGTACTGACATAGCAATATTTCGCACCGATAGGTCAAAGGTAATTTGGCAGCTTTGGCATAGAGGCTTTCAACAGGGCTGGTGTAAAATGCTCCTGTCGCTAGGTGTAACCCCCAATCACGGATCAAGTTAAGATGGCGTAAAATGGATGGCCGTGCAGAAGAATACATGAAGCTCCCGTAATCCAGCTTCGATCTGACAATGGGTCGATAAAGGTGAGGCAGGACGGTACGATCCGCACCCCATGATGTACCATTAAGAACACTGAAACGTTACGGGAATGAGTACATCAGCCAGCCAGAGAAGACACATTTGGAGACCAGCTAAGTAAGTTTCCTATTGCGAGGTGTCTGCATGACCAATATTTTATAAACTTGTTCTTGTAGGCTCCGTGCATGTCGCACAGCCTCGCAACAGATGGAAATTTAACAACTTTTTCGAAATTCCATATAAATAGGCATACTAATTTTAAATGCCAATTTAAACCTTCAAAACTGTATTTATTATAGTTTATTTTACAATCTATCTATATATTTTATTGGTTCTGTGACCTCCTATCAACTAAAAACAAAATCAAGTTCCTTTTCCCTTATTTATTCTTTTCCTTCAAATCCTCAATGCTCGTATAACTCTGTCCAGTATTGCAGTTTCCGTGCCACTCTGTGTGACGTCACATAACCGCGAAACCGCATGAAGCCCAAAGGAACACCTCGGAGAAGGAAAAATTAAAAGAACAGAAAATATACAATAAAATTCCTTATACTAAAGTTAAAAGGAAACAAAAATATATTAAAATTTCCTCACACCTAACACCTATTTGACTCATACTTGTTTGTTTAGAGGTTTAAATGTAAGGTTTAATTTTTTTGAAAGATAAAAATTTAAAAAATATGTCTTTACCCTTACACTATCCAACGTTAGTCCGAAAAATGCCGTTGTCTCCATAAATGGAAGAGCAACGTGGTCGAGATGTAGAGATAGTGGAAGAAATTCTTTGTATCTCCAGAATTTGATGTAGATTGTTTTCTCATGGGAGTAACGGAAGCCATTTGCGACATTCCAGAAATAAAGACTGTCAAAGACAACGCTGAAAATGACGCTCCAGGAGACACAGTCTCTGAGTGGTACAACAGATTGTAAAGTCATATACAAACAGGGAGCCTGAAACATCAACTAGAAGGCAATCCATAACGGGGTTGATTGGCATGGTGAAAAGTGCTATGCTCAAAACAGAGTCCTGCGGCTCCCAATCTCCTGGCGAATGATGCCAGACAAATCAAGAGCCCACTCGTACCCTGGACATTCGATCTTTTAAAAAAGCAAGAATAAAGAGGGGAGGCGGCCGCAAAGCTTCCAGGTATGCACGGTGCGGAGAATGCCTGACCGCCAACAGTAGTCATAAGCCTTCTCCAACTGTAAGAACACAGCCACCATCTGGCGCTTTTGCAAAAAGTTATACATAATGAAGGTTGACAAATAAGGAGGAAGGAAGCTTAGGGATTAACATCCCCTCGAAAGCGTGATCTTTAGAGACGGAACTCACACTCGGATTTTGGTTAAGGATAGGAAAGGAAATCGGTCGTGCCCTTTCAAAGGAACCATTTGCCTGGAGTGATTTAGGGAAATCATGAAAAACCTGGATGTCTGGAGGTGGATTTGAACCACCATCCTCCCTAATGCAAGTCCAGTGTGTTACCACTGTGCCACCTCGCTTGGTATGTTCGACAAAGTAATGAGGTGATGAATAGCAGAGCGACGCCTTCGAAACCCACATTGGGCATTGGTGAGGAGGCGTCGAGATTCGAGCAGCCAAACCAAGCAAGCATTAACCATGCGCTCCATTACCTTACAGAGACAGCTGGTCTGGGAAATAACTGGAAGGAAGATGTTTGTCCTTCGCTGGTTTAGGTATGGGGATGACAATTGCTTCATGCCAGTGCATGGAAACTCCCAGTCCAGATACGATTACAGGTGTGAAGAAGAAAGCATTTACCTGCAGGGGAGAGGCTCTTCAGCATCTGAATATGAATGGCATTGCACCCAGAGCAGACATCTGGGACAGGGCGAGGGCACATTCTAGCTCCTGCATGGTGAAGATGGCATTATAACTTTCACGATTTGGAGATTTAAAAGAAGGCGGACGTGCCTCCTCTGCCTGTTTTCGGGGGAAGAAGGCAGGGTCGTAATAAGCGGAGTTAGAGACCTCAGCAAAAGATCGGCCTAAGG
The DNA here is from genome assembly GCA_026315105.1 of Locusta migratoria. Classification (NCBI taxonomy): domain Eukaryota; kingdom Metazoa; phylum Arthropoda; class Insecta; order Orthoptera; family Acrididae; genus Locusta; species Locusta migratoria. Next base: position 128,708,465 of record CM048745.1, on the reverse strand, counting down.
CATTGGATATGTCAATAGGGTCCACGAAGACTTTGTTGGCGACATTCAGGTCGGGGATGGACCTTAATACTAGATGTAGGGTCTCTTGGAAGAACTGCTTAAATTTCTTAAAAAAGAAAAATCACTGACAAAATTTTTGGAATAATTTCATATGAGTATTATATTTGTGTATCTCACTGTTTAATCACAATGTATACTACCACATTTAGAAAAAAGCGTAGAAATAACCACTGTTCACTAAAATAATAATTTCTTAGTATCTGTGGATTTCTTTCCACCTTTCAATTGTTTTACCAGAAAATATGTACAACAGTCATATCTGTCTTGCTCTATCTGATGCTAGCCGAAGATTAAAAAGGATTGTATTGTAAGACTTGTATATTGTTATCATGAAAATAATAACAAAATGTTTAAGTACAAGTAATCAGAGTCTTTCAACTGTACTATCAGAGTAGTTGCCTAAATACTGATGTCAGAAGAAATCCATTTAGTTGCTTTAAGACAGTCCGCTGCTGCGTCCTATCGTTATTGTTCCCCGCAGTATTTGTCGTTCTTTTATTCAAGTAATGCTCATGGTTGGAAGAAATAAAAGGCATTCCTGTAAGAATTTTCTAGCCGAATTGCTGCTGATGATTACAGTCTGGCCTAGTAGTTACTTTTCGGGGATTGCATTTAAGTAAAACAAGACAAAATATATTTAACTACAGCAATTCATTAACATACATGCTACTATTTCTGACGATATTAAGGCTCCACGTAAAGATCTCCTTTCTTCCATTAGCAATTTTCAGCTTTAAAGTAATTGGTTCAATAAGCAATCTCATTCATTTATGCATATGTTTGCTTTTAAAAATTAAATAGAAAAAGAAAGGAGATGTTATACACATAAGCAGCTTAGGTTGTCCCAGACGACTGACGAAGGAGTAAATCTGTTGAATGAACTCGTGAAAGCAGTCCAGCAGGCTTTTTTTGCTTTCTTTTAATGACATGAAGGCATTGAGCTCGCAGTCATTTGTAATTGATACAATTCTCCAAAGTAGGCCAATGTTAAAACATACATGCATAGAGCATGTTACCGGACTTGAATAGCATCGCTACATGCTGCATTCCACCAAGGGACTGGGGCCCTCCGTGTAGAGGAGAAAGTTTAGCGGTGATGAGAGTAATATCTGTAATGTAGTTGACCTGTCACATGTGGGGAAATTCTGATAATGGAATACCGCCATGGAAGAATAGAGGTCCCCCCCCCCCCCTCCTTCGTTGGTTTTGGAGATGTTCCAGCTGGTGGAACATGGAGATGTGGTATGATGTAGTAGAGAAATTATACAGGGAAAATGGTCGCTGAAATACCTATCAGACAGAACATACCATTTGAAACAACGTGCAAGTTGAGATGATAATATATGTCTTCGTGGATAAGCAGTGTAGCACCTCCATGGGCAGGAATACCAACCACAGGAGATAAAATGCACGGATGTATATTGTGGGAAATCAATATGATCGTTTGGGCGAAGCTTCGTTTCTTGGAGACCAACTATAAGGAGTAATTTTAATTCATCTCAGTTGGAATGTATGCCTCTGATGTTCCATTGAAGAGTACCATGAAGAAAGTGAGAGAAGAAGAAAATGGGAAAAGGCAAGAAGGGTCACCTTTATGGCCACTAAGGGCCTGGCTTTGAGGGGGCACTGCTGCTGCGATTGACAGATGGAAAGTCGTGTTCCATAGGTTTACACATAATTTCTGACCACTTCCTGAATTGATTGGAAGGGGCAGCTTCCTCCGCTGGTGAAAGGCCGGGAGATCGGCAAGCAGTATCACGTCCGGGCAAGACAGAGGATGGCCAGGGCCAGCTACTACTGGATGGCATGACTGATGAGTCACTAAGTGGTGGGGAATGAGAGGAACTTTTCTGTTTGTGTGCCTTTTAGGAGGGAGTTCAGTTTGAAGAATGAGCGGCTGATGGCTGGTAAGACTGAGTTCAAAGGAAATCTTCACAAACTGGATCTTTTTCAGAAGTCTGGGCTTCCTACTTACTGGCCTGCGATTTCTGTGAAACTGATGTGGACTGGGGTTTGGAGTGAGCAGAAGGCATTGGGATGTTGAATGGGCAATCATTGGGCTGGCTGATCTGACAACTGTGTCACTGAAGATAAAATCACAGGTCTGCGTACCCATCTCCTTAGTTGGTCGAGGATAGGAGAGGACATTGCTGTAGATCCCCACTGGGAGCAGAGGAGGCTTTCTACTTGCTAATAATTTCCTGGAAGCAGAGGTGAAAACTTTTCCTTTGGCTCTGATTTCCTGTATGACCCACTCATCTTTGTACATAAGGCATTCTCTTGAATTACCAGCCTGGTCACCCACGCAGTTGATGCAGCAAGGGGATTTTCTTTTCTTTTGTTTCATAAATGAAGTTTGCATACCTTTCAGTTTTATTGAGATGTCACAAATATAGAGGATCCATGAGAGAGTCACTTATTTTCATAAAATGCATCCCTATTTTCTATGAATTTTCCAAAATTTTCAAGTATATGGCTAGACTGGAATAGCATGGCCACAATGCAGATTTGTTTATGAAGTGAAATACTGAATTTGTTGCATTGTACTTGACTCATGGGTGGCTGCATTCACTTGTCATGCAACACACCTATACTAACATCTATACATAATGGAAAAACTATCAATGCCATAACAGCACATTTATCCATATTTTTGGTTACTAGACATACTCGGTGCTTTTTTAAAAAACCTAATGGTTTCTGGTGGTTTTGAATAAACGTTTTACTGGGAAAACCCATTCACTGTGACCAATCATATGATTATACTTACATATTAATAAAAGAAAATCATCAACATATTTTTTAAATTCCAGGTCTCAAAATGCTTAATTGTCAATACATTTTTCTAGTGAGTTAAAAAGTTTCCATTGCTGAAAATAGGAAGATGTGAGTGTGAAGGTTTTTGTAAAATTTGACATATATTTCCAAAACAAATTTTACTAACATTGGTGAGCGTTTAAACACACAAAGACAAAAAATAATTCAAAGATGCATGACAGTTCTACATATGTAGTAGTATATTTTGCTGGATCATGCTCTGACGAGTCCCAATGGCATACCATACATTACATTATCATATGTCTTAATTCATTACACTGCACTTGTGGTCTAAACTGTGAATTGCTTTCTGTGTCAGATAAATGACTTGTAATTGAACTGCCATAGTAACTGGTGTGCTAAGTCCCATCAATTGCCAAACTAAAAGGGGAAATATCAAATTTAGAATCGTTTCTACCGATGCTAATAATCACAAAAGTACTACATAATTTCCAATCATTATCCAGTATTTTGATCACCAAAATAACTAAATTCGTCCAAAACTACTCCAAATACAGTCTAAAGAAAATGAGACATCTTATACAATTACTGAGCTTGTAAGACAACAATGTCAACATGATCTCTTTCAAAACTGCATCACTTTTCTTGTGAATAGATGTAACAAAAACTTTGGTGGAAGAGAACATCAAGGAATCAATGTTTTCCATAAGCTCCAAGGGAGTTTTGAACCACAAAATATTTGGTGTTCATGTTCAGAGCATGCCATTAAAAATGGAATGCACTATGCATGTGATTCACTGACAATGGATGCAGAGTCTATAATCCTAAATTTTTTTCTTTTGCTACCTACTCTGTCTAAACTGAATCTGTTAATGTTCCTCAGCTAATTCTGGAATACAAACAACTCCTCTACCATTAAACAACACATTGGCTAAGTCTGTTTCCAACTGTTGTGCGACTTATGGAGCTCTCTGAGCCAATAAAAAATTACTTTCAGAGCTTACAAAGGCCACTTGTTTTGATAAAATTGCTTCCTTTCCAAAGTGCATTTGTTTCTCATCCACTCCATTATGAACACACCCACTCCAGGACAAAGAAGTTCAATAAAATTTCTTCATTGAGACAAAATAAGTGAATTGACAAAATATTTTTGCACAATGTAAACAAGAATGGTGAATGGAATGAAATTGAAAACACTGTTTCATGTTTAACTGACAGGAATATTTTTATTGTAACTATTATAATATCAACAAGTATTATTTACGACACAATACAGAGTGACTGAATTAGTCAAGGTTCTGTAATACAATGACAGAGATAAAAGTGAAATTTACCTTTTGTTAACTCTGCACTTTTTGTGGAAACTAATCAATTGCTAAATGATAAATGCAATTAGGATTTTTAAGAAATTGAAATTGTAATAATAATAAACTATGATTTACTTCTTAACAAATTGACTATACAGCAGAACCTTGTTTAATGAACATAAGTCACTTCTAAGCCTTACATGAAATTCTATACCAGGGTGGCTACTCAAGCTAAAAGTTCACCTGACAATTTCAGGTAAGTATTATAAATTTCCAGTTGAATATACTGTATTCGGGTTTTACCCCAGATGTTAAGAGGCATACAGTCAACAGTATTGTAATTATTAAGCAATCAAGTTACAAATAGAACTACACAAATTATTAATGTATGTTACACTCCTATTTCTGGAGAAAATCATGGTGGCATTGACAAATATCACATTTCTACAACCTAGTTTTAGTCTTAAATAATTCCCAAGATTGTAGGCCTTTTTATAAAATAAAAAAAATAATTAAAGACTGTGATAAAAAAAAGTCTAATTTCAAGCAGATACATTCCAGGCCTGCACCCAATGCTTCAGATTTTCATAAAAATTGACTTGCTACTTTTGTCATTACAAATGAAATTACTCCCACTTATTTCACATATCTTTTTAAGATGGGAGCTTTTTTTCCTTAAAAAAGAAAAGAAAAACAATATGGCTGAGTTGCCATTTCAATTGCATTATACTTTAGGGAAAAAGTAGTTTATTTTCAACATCACTGTCATACATTTTCAGATACTAGAAAAAGGATGTGTCTTTATGGGAAAAAATGTAATAACTGTTCATTTTATGGAAATAGAAAATCTGCACAGTGATTCCTTAAATATTCAAAATACTTCCAGTTATTATCTGGCCTTTTTTTCTTTACTGAGATTGAAACATGATATGGAACCAAAGTTTGGTGAAAATCTGTGATGGGGGAAGGGTCACAAATAATACAACATAACGAAATGGTCCAAAGGAGTTTATTAAAGCTGATCAAAATAAAAACAAAATTATCAATCTGACTGAAATTTATTTAAAATTAGACTTATACAACATATGTAATACAATTTTCTGCCACACTATCTCAATGCAGCTGTTTTAGAGCCTTTATTTGTTGTTCAAGTGCCAAATATTCTTTGGTGGCAGTTTCTAAAATTTTTCAAGCGTTTTGCTTCCTGCTCTTTCAGTTCCATGTCTTTTTCCATTTTTGTGAGAGACCTTGTTTCTCTGCACGGTTTTGTTCTTTCAGGTGATTACAATATTCTACAAACAGTGCATGTGCATTCCTTGTGCTGTGAATTGGAGACTGAAATTTCCAAACTTTCAATGCCTCCAATATGAGATACAGCATCATATATTTGCCTATGTGCAACGGATTTCTCTGCCATACTCTCAAAGAGGCATTCACCATTAACAGAAAAACCCCTTTTTTAAAGTTGGCACTCCCATGTGAAAGACTACAAACTAATTTCATAATGGCCATCAAATTTTGGTATTTATCACCAAGAATATCCCACCAAAAATGATTAGTTCTTTTTTCAGAATGATTATCAAAAGTATTTATGACATGTGGCAGAGACATCATGTCCTTGCATTATCTGCAGCACTTTCACTTACATGATTACTTTCTGTAAGACTGCAAAGGAGTTTATCGAGGCGTGACTTTGCCAAACTGATGTTTGACACAACCTAGGTTAAGACGTGTAATGGCTTGTGTCAGCAGGTAATTTAAGGTTGACCTATTGTGAAGTTTCATAAAAAATGTTTGCAGACTTGTCTTACACTCTTGTCGAAGCTTAAGACTAACATACGTTTTTATATCTGATTTTCTGTAATTCCTTATGGGTAAAAAGACCCAAAATTGTGTCTTTTGCTGGTAACAGATTCTTTTCTTCCTTTACGTCAGCAAACTTGATTGATGAACTTTTCTCCAGTATCTCTGGCTTCATAAAATGATCCAATACAGTCTTTATTGTTGATACCAGAGCTGTGTGGAGAAAGGGTGTTAATGGGGCATCTGGCTAGAATGGTTGGGAAAGGTTCAACATCACAGGCTTATGGCTTGAAAAAAGCAAGTTTGGGACACAGCAATGGATTTTCATAGATTTGAACACCGACATGAAACTTCCACACTTTGGTTTGATCTTATCTTTCTGTATGCCATGAATGAATTCCTGGATGTTAGGTGCTATATCATTTGCTCTTTGAGCAACTGCAGAGTTCTCCAGCCATCTGATACAGCACATATTTTATTTTATTATTTATTTATTTGGAAGCATGGTAGAGCCTTAATACTGAGTATATAAGGCTCTCCAGGCTGGGTCATTCTTGAACAAACTATACAAGGCTCTCAAAAATAATGCAATATCCCAATGTGTTGCCTTGATTGCATCTTTGAAAGCATTGTGCATGCAATGAAACCCACAACTACCAAGTTCTACAGTTTCAACTCTGCAGAATGAGGTTTATATTCTTTACAAAAAAACAAATTCACATTAGACCCATCGATTTAAATCTGCAGACTCTTACTCTTTGGTATGCCTTTAGTGACCTCAATGAATGAAGACAGAAGGTCGGTAGGTCTGAAGCGACCAAGAAAAGAGGAAGTATGGTATCTTGTTATTACCACTTTTTTGCCTTCATCCCAAAATCTTAGTTTAACATTCATTTGTGTGCATCCTTCAACTTTAATCAACAACAATTCCAAACAAAAGAACATATGCTATCTTATCTCAATTAAGTTGCATTTTTTTAGCCACAGCACTATCTTGAAACAACATTGATATTACAGCAACATCCCTTTCAGCCTCCCGAAGTGATTTGTGTGTCATTACTGTTTCAACACACCATAGAATTTCTACACTTGTTCCATCATTTTTCAATACAGATTCTTCAAGTCCATATGGATAATTTGTTGAAAGTACCACAGGTGCTGAAGCAGACTCTGAAGAAGATGAAACTGAAGCATGTTGCTCTGGAAGAGATGACATGATACCCGATATTTTTTTGGCTTAAGAACGCTTCAAGCTGAGATGACAATCTCTTCCCATGTTCTGTATGCTTTTCCCCATTCATGTGGCTAAAAAGTGCCTGCTGTCCCATGTTGCTTAAAAATATTTTGCCAAAGCAGTAAGCTACTTTAGGATTGCCAGGCACAAGTCTGATCCAGTCCTTTAAATCTCGATGATTCTCCCAGATATCTTGATGAAACGTCTTGTGGGTAGACAATGTAGGATTATTAATCTGTAAATGAAGAACAAAATGCTTACGTCACTTTTAAACACACACAAAAAATTATTATACATAATTTATTATAACTGATGTGTCTGGGTGTGAGCTTCGATCTATTTTTGTGTTTATAAATCATGATTAGAGCCAGGATTCCAATGTAAATGCAAGTTTCATTGCATGTTTTGCCCAAATGGGGAGTAAATCTATAATTCTAATACTTTTTTCCATATAATAGCAATAATTTAGACAATTTTAAGGGTTAGGCCATGATGATTTTTGTTACGGAAGGACAGTTTTCTATAAGTCAGGCCAAACCACGTGTACGACCATGACAAATAATTATGTTCCTGTTATATGGTTGAGAGGTTCTTGTATTTACCATTTGTTTGGTCAGTAATTTCATTATCATCCGAGCAAAACCACGTTGTCAACAATAAGGCACTATACTCATGCTGCCGTTAAGTAAAATGTTATACATATATAGAAAAGCACAAGTTTAAAGGAAGAAGACTGAAAACTTTGTTGTTTTTAAAAGAAAATAGAAAGAACTGAATTAAGCTATGGCCTATTGATATTGTTTTACTGCCTCATTGCATATCTTCAGTAATAGGCCTATTATACTGACTGGTATTGGATGATTTCAAGCTGCTTCTTCTTCTTCTTCTTCTTCACAATTTTATAATGCTTGAAATTTTGGACCCCATTCATGACCTTGAACCTTATATCATTTCATTAATGCAGTCAGTGATCTTTTAATATTTCAATATTTCCGAGAACATAAGAATGGATAACTAACTGCAGTTTTAGGGGAAAAACTGAAATCAGCATGAAGTTTAAAAATGTCTTAATATCACGTGAACACAGATATTGTATACAGCACCATGCTATGTATCAGTTTCACTTTACATGAACTACATAATGCATTTTCAAGCTGATTTCAGATATGGTGTTAAGACCACATTTACATTAAGTTGCCCATTACAACACCTTGTAAGAATGTAGTACATGTAATGCTAACAATTTATATTTCAACTTACCTTTTTAAGAATCCAAATGAGTAACAAACATTGAATCACTGGAGCTCATAGTCACAAGACAGGTAAAAATTCTTCACAATCATTCTTGATGTTGTTGGAGGCAATGGAATGAACAAGCGGAGCAATGAGGTTGAAAGATGTTCATTTGTCTGAGAGCAGCAAACATTGCTTCTCACCCCCTGATACATTTACTGCACACACCAATGAGATCAGCACACACACTGTTAAAGTGCCAGCACTGCAGGAAACAGAGGAGAATGCATTCTACTTGCCCCACCACTGATATAATCCAGTGGCAAGGCCATTCCCAATAGGAACCACGTGAATCAAATTATTGTGCACAAATGTAACATATTTATGAATACACACAAAAAATATTGCAGTGCAAATATCTGTTACACATATTGTTAACTTCAGAATATTAATATATACAAATTTCCCTGACATTCTAGGAAATTTGGGAAATTCCACGATTTTTAGGTAAAAAATAATTCCCTGACAATTCCAGGTTTTTGAGGCGAATCACCACCCTGTACACACTCATTATGCAAAATATATATTTTTGTGTCAATAATCAGTAAAAAAATAGGATGTGTTCCACTCATTCTACAATGTATAATACTTTTTTTCTCAAGAAAATTGTATCAACATATGATAAATTTGTTACCTTTCAGACAACACACAGTTATGTTACATTTCAAGATGTTGGGGAGGGGGATTTGATGGCATACTTTTCCTTGGAAGGGGGACCACATATTCAGAAGAGTTAAGATACACTGGTGTAGAGTGTGATTTCTCCTGCTCCAAACACTGGATAGTAAAAAATATAAACAATAAGTAAGAATATCTGCAATGAAAAATTGAAATGCTGTCACGAACTTCTGCAAGTTTTATTAGTCACTATTCAGTTACCATCTTATTAGACCACTGTGTGACATCTGATGATCAATCACAGATATTTGTGCACAATAAAATGTAGCAAATATAAAAACTGAACTATCCATGTGAAAGGTAGGGAATGTCGAGCACATTGTGAGTCTAGGAGAGCTGTGGTCTGGTGGTTAGTGCGAGAAGCTGCAGAGCGAGAGGTCCTTGGATCAAGCCTTCTCTCAAATGAATTTTTTTTTTTATTTTCCCAAAATTATGATCTGTCCATCCATTCACTGACATCTCTGTTCCCTGTAATCTGTTTACTATCTGTGTTTTGCGACCGCATCACATAACTGTGCGATTATCAGACGAAGGGAAGTGCTTCTTCAATGGGAACCTAAAACATTTAATCACAAGGTGATAGGTCAACAGATTCCTCCACAGGAAAACATGTCTCATGTATTCTGAAAGTAATGAACAGTCAAATGCCAGCCAAGAAGCCTCATCAGCAGGAATACTTTCTCCGACGTGCATTGTAGTCGAATGATGTTGAGTGTTAAGATGTTTGTTTAGGTGTAGTTTCCCCATGCTAGGTAACTGCGACGTAATATCGGACAGAGAGACAGATAATAATTTTCTGTAAATGAAAAAATTAAAATTTTCATCTGTGGGAAGGCTCGAGCAAAGGACCTCTCATTCCACACCACCTCACGCTAGCCCCACAGTGTTCTTGTGCTGATAACCTGATCAACGTTGCTTATCTTTTGCATGGGCTGTTCATATTTTATATTTTGCCTATTATTATCATAGTTCACACAACTTCTTCCTGTTTTCTTGATTGATGTATGTTCAGTTTTTCAAGGCCTATCCACTGTGCCAACTTAAAACTAAATCTGAGGGGGGGGTGCGATGGGGAGGTTCCCTTGTAATTAGATGGATTGCATGTGCTTGTATGATGTGTCAAATATATATGATCATGGGCCCTTTTCTCATGAAGAGAGGGAGATGCAGCAAGAGGGGGAATTTGATGCCTCCTAGAATATGGATTACAACTGTTTTGTTGTTATACCGAGTATAAATGTATGTAATTCTCTGTGATAACTTTTTGCATCACTTCTTACTGTGGCATGACAAAGTCCCAAAAAGCCCAACTTTTTATTTATAAAATGGCAATTCAAGTGTCTCCTGTAAGTTTATGTGGACATTCATGAAACTCTGGGGAATGATGGTTCAACAAACTGTTCATCAGTATACAATTTAAAAGTAGTAACTGATAGTCATCTAACAATTAAAAATCCATACTGGAACGTCAGTAATGGAGGATAGATATCAACTCCTCATAAAGCTGATCACCACGCTCCTTACAGGCATGTAAAATGGACAATCACACTCACACAACTTAAGTTTCCAGCCTTGGCCTTCATTAGAAAAAGATTTACACAATCATTCATAAATACATAACTATTCATACACAACCATCTCTGGATGCTCCAGCACAACCTATTTATGTAATATTTATGCAGTTTACATGCTAAGAAAGTTGAAAAAGACAATTTAAAAATGTTATTGCTACTAGAGTTGTTTTTCTGAGTGGAATTATATTGAAATTTGTCACTCCCTGAATAGCTCAGGATTTTGGCAGGAATCTAAAGATTGGACCGCAAGTGTTACTCAACAAATAAAAACTATTGTACAAGAAATATCATGTGAAGTTTTGATGCTAGGTTTACCAGCAGTTGAATACATAACATTTTTCAGAAGTAAATAATTTTGTTGATACTGGATGGAACCTCGTGTTAATGTCTTAATATAAATGAACAAGCTACATGGACAAAAAAATTGCATTTATGTTCTTAGGAAAAAGAGCTATAATAAAACTTATGTTTTTTGTTTATCATATTATTTATATAAATCCTGCTTTGTAATTTTTATTACTAGTATTACCTGAGGCCTAAATTCCATTTCCATTTAAGGGAAAGTAGGAAATTGTAGCTATTCAAAGCTGAAGTACTTCAAAATTAGGAACTTACTTGAATTATCTGGTAGCAGCAGCAGTGGACCACAGTTATTCTTTTGGGATAGTACATGACATAGCAATACCAAGCCTGTCAGATCATGATATGCAGCTCCTTGTTTTAGGTATAGATTCTAAACAGATTATGAAGACTGCAAAATGTACATACAGGAGAGTAGTCAACCCACCAAAAATTGAAAATTTTAGAAAACTCCTCAAAGACATGAACTGGAAAGATGTATATAGTGCTAATGGCATGAATGAAAAATATAATGTATTCATTAATAATGTTAGTATCATGTTTGAAAACTGTTTTCCTCTAAAAGTAATGCGAATTAAACAGAAGTCTATAATAAAACCTTGGATTACACAAGGAATAAAGATTTCATGTAAGACAAAAAGGAAAATGTATCTATCAGCCAAGAGTAGTTGCAATGATGATGATTTAACTAAATATAAGGAATACTGTAAAATATTAAAAAAAGTTATTCAGGTATCTAAACAAATGCACTATGAAAAGAAGATAGCAACATCAGGAAACCAAATAAAAACAATATGGGATATAGTGAAAGAAGAGACTGGTAGAACCAGAAAGGAACAAGAGCAGGTACGATTAAGAGTAGCTGAGACATTAGTAACTGATGGGCATAGAGTGGCAAATCTATTTAACAAGAACTTTATATCCGTTACTGATAGTATGGGATTGTCTGGGTCAGTAAATAATGCGCTTGAATATTTGAAACTAGCATTTACATAACTTCACACACATGAATATGTCAGTCACTTCACCACAAGAAATATCTTCCATAATAAAATCTTTAAAAACAAAGAATTCCAGTGGTTACGATGAAATATCAACAAAGTTAATTAAAGCTTGTTCTTGTGAACTTAGCACAATCTTAAGTTATTTGTGTAACCAGTCTGTTATAACGGGAACATTTCCTGATTGGCTAAAATATGCAGATATTAAACCTCTCTTCAAGAAGGGGGATAAAGAGATACCATCAAACTACAGACCCATTTCACTTTTGCCAGCATTCTCAAAAATTATAGAAAATGTAATGTACAAGCAGCTTCTCAACCACTTAACCGCAAATGGCATATTGTCTAGAACACAGTTTGGATTTCTGAAAGGTTCCGATATTGAGAAGGCTATTTACACTTTCAGTGAGAATGTACTTAATTCATTAGATAATAAATTGCAAGCAGCAGGTATTTTCTGTGATTTGTCAAAGGCATTTGACTGTGTGAACCATAACATCCTTTTAAGTAAATTAGAATTCTATGGGGTCACGGGAAATGCTGCAAAATGGTTCAAGTCGTACCTCACTAACAGGAAACAAAGGGTGTCAGTGCAAGTGACTAGTGAATTAGGCCAACAGTCATCATCGGATTGGGAAGAAATTACATGTGGTGTCCCACAAGGATCCATCTTAGGGCCATTGCTTTTTCTTGTGTACATTAATGATCTCTCATCAGTTACACTACCAGAAGCAGAGTTCATTTTGTTTGCAGATGATACAAGTATTGCAATAAAGAGTACGTCAAGTATAGTGATAGAAAAGTCTGCTAATGATATTTTCATGAACATTAATAAATGGTTTAAAGCCAACTCATTGTCATTAAACTTTGAAAAGACGCACTACTTGCAGTTCAGAACATGTAAGAGATTTCCTGACAGCATATGCATTAAGTATGAAGAAGAGCAGATAGAAGAGGTTGACAGTATTAAATTCCTGGGATTACAGCTTGATAATAAATTTAGTTGGGAGGAGCACACCACAGAACTGCAGAAACAACTCAACAAATCTGTATTTTCAATACGAGTGTTATCAGACATAGGAGACATAAAAATAACAAAGCTTGCATACTTTGCTTACTTTCATTCCTTAATGTCATATGGTATAATATTTTGGGGTAACTCTTCAAGTCAGTCAAAAGTCTTCAGAGTCCAAAAACGTATAATACGTATTATTTGTGGAGTAAATTCACGGACGTCTTGTAGAAGCCTCTTCAAAGAACTGGGTATATTAACTACTGCCTCTCAGTATATTTATTCCTTAATGAAATTTGTCATAAATAATATATCCCTTTTCCCAACAAACAGCTCAGTTCATGCATACAATACTAGAAATAAAAATGATCTACACAAGGATTTAAAAGCACTTACTTTAGTTCAAAAAGGGGTCCACTACTCAGGAACACACATTTTCAATAATTTACCATCAAGTATAAAAAATTTAGCTACAAATAAAGATCAGTTTAAGAGGAACCTAAAAAACTTTCTAGTGGCCAACTCCTTCTACTCCATTAGTGAATTTATAAATTGTACCAAATGATGCATGCACTCATACTATATTAGTATTATTATATTAACAGCACCAAAAAAAAAAAAAAAAAAAAAAAAAAAAAAAAAAAAAAAAAAAAAAAAAAAAAAAACCCCTTAAAAATTATGTATCTGTATTTATAAGTGTATGTATTTGTATTTAATTAATGATGAAAATTCTCCTCAGAGATAATAAATATTGTTGAAATGAGATAGAATGGCTGGCCAGTACTTACCATTGTGCTGTACCGCCGATAGTAACACAAAATGAAAAAACAGAAAAAAAGGGACAAGCTTTCGGAACAGAGTTCCTTCGTCAGGTGGGAGAGAAGGGAAGAATAAAGGATGGGAATAGAAGGGAAAGGTGGTTCACGATCTAGGTCATGAAGGTGGTGTTTCGGAAGTGTGGGCGTCAGAGATACTGCATGTATGTACTGAGCCAAGCCAGAGAGGATAAATATAACTAAAAAGGAAAGATCAAGTAGTAAAGAGAAGAGAAGAGAAGAGAGTGAAATTAATGATGCTGAGGGGTGTAGGAGGGGCGGGGGGGGGGGTGTCTAAAACGTTTCTCATAAACAGGGAAATATGGATGGATACACACACACACACACACACACACACACACACACACACACACACACGGAGAGAGATAGAGAGAATGACAGAGAGAGCGAGAGGGCGGTAGAGAGAGAGTATCATTATCCGTTCCTTACAACCCCCCCCCCTCTCTCTACCGCCCTCTCGCTCTCTCTGTCATTCTCTCTATCTCTCTCCGTGTGTGTGTGTGTGTGTGTCCATCCATATTTCCCTGTTTATGAAAAACGTTTTAGACACCCCCCCCCGCCCCTCCTACACCCCTCAGCATCATTAATTTCACTCTCTTCTCTTCTCTTTACTACTTGATCTTTCCTTTTTAGTTATATTTATCCTCTCTGGCTTGGCTCAGTACATACATGCAGTATCTCTGACGCCCACACTTCCGAAACACCACCTTCATGACCTAGGTCGTGAACCACCTTTCCCTTCTATTCCCATCCTTTATTCTTCCCTTCTCTCCCACCTGTCGAAGGAACTCTGTTCCGAAAGCTTGTCCCTTTGTCCCTTTTTTTCTGTTTTTTCATTTTGTGTTACTATCGGCGGTACAGCACAATGGTAAGTACTGGCCAGCCATTCTATCTCATTTCAACAATATTTGTATTTGTATTTATATTATCAGTATTATCTGTTATTCAACTTGTAAATTTTGTTTCTTGACATGTTCCACATCCACGAGGATCCCCTCAATATGGATCTACGGAACAAATAAATAATCTAATCTAATCTAAGAAATAACATTATTCCATTTACGCAAAATTTTTATGTCCACTGCTGGCAATAAGGTCGGTCGCGTAGTTCAACACGTTCTACTGCTAGATGGCTTTTGGACTACACCAGTATCACTTGCGACAGGTTGGCGTCTCATACCCCTTTACAAATGGAAACTACTACCTTTAACCACTTTTAACAGCTCCCATACACACATAATTTTTGTTTTGTGCATACCTATGGCACAGTTCTTTTTGAATTATATGCTTCATTGGCCTCCTTGTATGAGGCGTGTTCAATAAAAAAATATTCTCATTTTTAATGGTCAATTTCCATACTAAAATATAATTTAATGATATTCTGTTAGCTTTAAAATAAAACAATCATGCTGTTGTAGTTTCATTGTTGGGACTCCTGGTTCTCGCCTATGAGAGGCACACAAGTTCAGTCATGTTCAGTTATCACCTACCACTGCAATCGAGGTAATGTGCAAGGAACAATATGTGGCTTTGAAATTCTGCTTTCTTCTCAAAAAATCTTACGCTAAGGCCTATACAATGTTACAGGAGCTGTATGGAGTGTGTTCTTTCCTACAGCACAACTCAATGGTGGTTTAAAAGAGGGAAGACAATCATTTCAAAGGAAGGTGGGTCCAGTGGTCGAGTTACAGAAAGAAAACACCAATGCAGCTGCTGTGATTGTGCAAGAGGATCGAAAAATTATGCCAAGAACAATTTCTGAAATACTAAACATTTCATTGGGCGCCACCCACACGTTGGCGACAAACATTACAAACATTACACATGTTTGTGCCCAATGGTTTCCAAGATTGTTGATTTCTGAACAAAAGGACATTCACATGTAGGTCTGCATGCAGTTAAAGTTATGTTAGAAGCAGATCTGGAGTTTCTTTCAATTATGATAAATGCTGATGAAACTTTGCTACACCATTTTTATTCTCACAGCAAAGCTCAGTGTGGGAACCATACCAACCCCTATAAAAGCAAAAGTGGTTGGTTCTGCTGGGGAAGTTATTTGACTCTTTGATACTCATGGAATGGTTTTACACACACACACACACACACACACACACACACACACACACACACACCAGAAACTGGTCAGTATTATGGGGATGTCCAGAAAACAATGCAGGCACAAAAGATCACATTTCTGTGAAGCAGGCTGGGTGCTACACTACAATAACGCACAGCTGCATATTGCCAATGTTGTGCTGAAATTTATTTATTTTGGTTTTCTGTTCCATAGGACCCAATTGAGCAGTGAGACTCCATGGTCATGGAACAAGTCAATACGTTAATTTTTGCACAAGAATGGTAATAGAAAATTTTTAAGTAGCCCTATGCACACGAAAATCTTAAGGCAAAGTGAGGAAATAAATAAGTAAAATGAAGAAAATGAATTAGCCTAAATGTTTAACTTTTCTAGGAGTTCCTCGACAGAATAAAAGGAGTGAGCCATAAGGTAACTGGCACATGAGCTCCAGAGAATTCAAACATCTAACATGGGCTTTTATGTGTTGTAACATCATCCAAAAGTTGCTCAAATTTTGACTAACAGACGGAACGGACTGTCATCGAGTAAATTGAAAACTTATTTTACATGTAAATATTAAAATAAATTACCTTATTTCTATACGTAGTTCATTTTTCATCATTACACAAATCTAACTTTTTATATGAGTGCACTGACAGTGCTGCAACATCGGTGCTTTGGCACGGCACTCATTTGGCACTGGCTCTGCACACAACACTGCCAATAGAGGCACTGGAATTTGGACCACTAATGGAGAGTGCACAAGTGTACTAACAGATCTAAGCTAAATTCCTGTATAATAATACAGCTGCTACTTAATTCCAGTTCTTGTTTAAAGGCCATCACACAGCATACCTATGTTCTTGTGTGTTATGTTTTATTCTGTACTATACTACCAAAAAATTTTTTTAAGCACAAATGATAGCAAGTGTCCTTACACAATGAATAAACTATCAGATACATGAATGAAGTACACAGGATGCATATGGACTAGTGCAATGTGGTACTTCAGTACATTTTTTGGGCACTTAAATTCTCAACATAATGTAATTTAATTCAGCATCAAGCTACGAATCAATTTTATAAATTTGTCCGACCTGAATGTAGATATTAGTACATTAAATCCCTCACCTGAAGTTTTTATGATCTAAAAGATAATTTAACTGACTATTGTAAGTATAAGAGCTCTTCTTTCATTTTGCTGTTAATGGCTGACATGGCTGTATCAGTACCTCTGGCAATATCAACCATCAACAATATCACCATTTTGACAACTGACATCCACTTCAAACCATGAGACCCCCCCCCCCCCCCCCATACAGATCAGATACCAGTTAAGTTGTGACAAGCAGCCCCTCTCCAAATATTCCACAGGTCTTACTGCACCTTCACAAACCATAAATACCCTACCAATCTTATCAAGAGAAACATCTCTCTCTCTCTCTCTCTCTCTCTCCAGTCACCAACCATCTAGAAACCCATAATAGAGCATTTATCTTGGGAGGTCAGTGCCAGTCAGGACTGAATCACATTCTCCACCAGGGTTTCAACCACCCGTTATCTTAACCTTAAACGAGAAATATCCCCCACAACCCTTGCGCAATAGTATTAAACTGGCAATTCAACTTTCACAATATATTTGTCCAATCATAATCTTTACTTCTGCTCCCAAACCCTAGGCCTTTGTCACAAATCCTGGCACTAGACCGAGATACAAGATCTATCCCCACAGCCTCCTATTACCACTTACTCCAGTACTCTGTCGTCTCCTACATCATCAAAGGCAGGGCCATCTGTGAAAGCAACAGTCTCACTCCCAAAATTTAGATGCAGACACTGACAAATTCTACAGGGACAGTACAACTAAAAATCTGTCTGTCTACTTTAAGGGCCACCACAAGGCCGACATCCCCCTCCCCCTTGCCAAATGTGCCCTTAAGAAATCTGGACCACCAAGTTGTTCATATGTCGCCCAACAAAGTGACAGCATGTGCTAACTGAATTTTTCCAACACCAGTGTTCCTAAATCGCACTGATCAGAAGCATTCTTACAAAACATACAAAGCTGGAACCAGTGTCATTCTGTGCATCTACATAACACATTATGTAATAGCCACTGAGCATTTTAGGTGTGGATGTTGTAGCCACTGTGAGCATTATTTGGTGAATTATTACCGTATATTTCCGTAGATAAGACGAGGTACAAATTTTCATCAAAATTTTATAGTCTAAGCATATATCTGGCGTATAAGACGACCCCCAAGTTCCTGTATTTACCCGAACGCATGCCGCACCTCTCTCTCTCTCTCTCTCTCTCTCTCTCTCTAGTTTTCGGGATCTAAAAATATGCCTGAGACTTAGATACGGAAGCAAAGCTTCAGGAAGTTCCAAAAAGTGCTGTTAAGAGTGGCCATAAATAGTTTTCATTATGGGTACACCTGGATTTCACCCTTTCTTGCTGTTTGCGTTTTGATTTTGAACTTTCGAGCGTGTAGTTCTACGTTGGATCCGATCATGAAGATGCGCCCCCCCCACACACACACACATTCAGCAATGTGTGTTCAAGTAGTTTCTTTCGCCGAGATGACATTTAATGGTGCCAATGCACAAATTATGCGGGTGAAAAACCACGAAATTGCCCGAGAACATAAGATAAAGGATTTCTAAGGAGGTCGCAATTGTTGCGTATAGCTCAAAAATATTTTAACCCTTTCACTATCCGTACATAAATATACTCTCATCATTTAAGTGGGACTTTGGAAATATTGAGAAATTATTTTTCACAAGCGACATAGTAAAATCAAACTGCAACGTAAATAATTAATTCTATTCCTGCTTTATGGCATATGGGTTATCGTATGTACCCTTGTCCACTCAGTAACTTAAAAAAGCTGGAAAAGCCAATTTTTTTTAATTGCGCAAAACTTCATTTCCGTAAATCTTTTCACCATGATGTAAATTTCATCATGGTAATCTCACAGATGTGCTGTATGGTGTGGCTATAGCTAGGCTTTGACCTCCAAATGATATATATCGAATCGATATGTTTCAAAACAATGTGGAATGAGCGAATGTTTCTGAACCGGAGATTCATGCGCTAGGCGCCCTCACGTACTAAACAAAATTTCTTGTTTGTCCTACACCTAACCTACCTGACTTTATGTAATTTCAGGACGAGCTATGTCGAGTGCAGGCTTTCTTGTAAATTACCCAGAAAGCTGTACTCAGTTTCCTGCCTAACCAGCACATTTAACATCATGACATTCATCAAAATCATAACATTCGCCTGTTTGATACGTATCGTTTCGATATATATTGTCTGGAGGTCAAATCTGCACTATGCAGCACATCTGCAAAATTACCAGTTTCAGGCTAACTTTCAACCTAATGGTGCCCAGTGATTAAAAGATTTAAGACATTTGGTAATCTATGCTGCACCAAACTGAAGTACACACAATACAGGGGGACAATAGTATCTTTTGTACCAGATCATTTGTAGCTTTCTGAAATTGCAAGCCAAAATTTGGAAAAAACGGGCCTATATTTGCACAACTACAGTAAATTCTCACTGTAATCCACTATTATATAGACAATTCTGTTTTAACTGATAACACTACATATGCGACAAGCAATCCCTGAGAATCATATATTATTGTACAGATATTATAGTACAAAACAGTAAATGTAATTTTATATACACTTTATAGAAAAAGGGTCAATGCCTTAAATGCATATGAAAACGACAAGAGTATTTATACCTTCTCATGTAACATATTGCCTAATTGATTTAATCTGGATCTGTTTCTAAACATTAGAAAAGCAGAGCAAGAAGAGTGAAAAATCTTAAGGGTTGAAGGTGAATCTTAACCTGCCAAAGGAATGAATCAGTATATATATTTTCCATGCTTGAGTTATTGCACATTATGCAAGTTGACTTCACCAGCCAGAATCCCCTCTAAAGAAATTCATTTGGATATTAAGTGACAATGTGATTACTGAATTTTCATAAATACAGGAAGCATGCTTCATGGTTAATATTGACAAATTAAAAGATACTCCATGACAAATGTAGGTAGTCAACTGCGTAATTGGATGCAACGTGAATGTCAGGGTAGCAAAACAAAAGTGTCTATCAGAATAATAAAATGGATCTTTTATTATGCTCTTAAGTCTGGCTTGTACACAGCTGGAGTGGGGGACAAAAATCAATAATGAATTGTTAAACACAGGTAAAGTATTATATAATACAGTTAAAAACTGATTCATGACCTTGTATTTGAAGCCCAATAAAAACACAAAGTTTCATTTTAAATAAAATTCTCTCCCCAAATTATTTGCAAACCTACTTCTGAATAAAAAGTAGTTATGAGAAAGTGCAAACTATAATTTTTTTTCCAAATAGGTATCAAAACACATGCACAACAAAGCACAGAATAATACAAAAAAATTTACGCTATCTGCAATGGAAAATCCGACAAATTTCAATAACGGAATGTTTACAACTCACTGTAAATATATTTATCGAGCTGCTGATAGGCACAAAAAATAGACAATCACATTCACATTTTCGGTCATGGATGAAAATTTAAGTCGTGTGAATGTGATGGTCTACTTTTCGTGCCTGTCAGCAGCTCAACGAACATCTTTACAGCGAGTTGTTATCTACCCTTCTCCATTATTGGCACTATCCCCAATGTTTTTTATGCTGCCACAATACCCTGATACAACATACATTTTACTCCAAAAAAATGCAATCATAATTATTTGACATTAATATCTAAAGTAATATCCATTCACACAATTACTGTAAAAAGTGGCAGCTAATGACTGCTACACAAAAACCAAACTTTGGAAGTAGCTTCAGGGATGAAACTTATATGGTACAAATACTAGTTACTGTTAAATTTACATAAAATGCTTTGTAAATTGCATTATTTCTTGGTTTCAATTATATCTTCAACTACTGTGAGACTGATTAGTTGTTATAGGATAGATTGTAAGCAAAATTTGTCAACACTTTACGTATAGCTGCTCGTAATCTTATTTAATAAAGCTTCTGCATATTACATACATATTTACAACCAAATAACATGTCCATGTTACATATTTTTAAATACAGTCATGAATGTTATTTCAATAACATGTAATATAACTGCATGGGTAAGACCAGTGCCTTCCAACATTTACATGAAATCAACAACACAATTAATTTTTCAGTCTTTCGTCAACAGCCAGGAAGATAAAAGCTCATTTTACTGACACACAATAGTTAGTTTGTACCATCAGTACAATTAAAGTACATTTGTTTTAAATAGAGCCTGAAAAATATATGACCATAAAGTTACAATCTAAATTCTGATATTAATTTAAAGTGATTATTAATTAGGAACAAATACATTTGGCTATTATTAACACAGAATTAATAGAGAACAACATATGAGAAAGATGATGGCTGTTTCAATCCCATGACATCAATCCAGCTATTTATAATACAGTATTTTTTGTCCTTCACGTTACTCAAAATGACCATTACAGAATTAATAAATGTGCCACAATATATCAAGAACAAGACACAGCAAACTATCAAAATGCTGATATTGTTCTCCATTAAACTACTGCTGATTCAAACAAAATCACATTAAATGACAAATAAGACCTCTGCTATATAGCATAAATATATCAGTTAATTTTAACGAACATGATGATATTTTATCAGTTAAATTGGCATCTTCACAACAAAAAATGTGCAAAGACTAACAGATAAATAAAGTCTGGAATAAAGACTCTAAATACTTCAGCTTACTGATAAGCTAAAAATATACATAATTATATTGATAACAGACCACAACAAAAGTATCTACACAATATAAATCCAATTCAAAATAAAATATATCTTGTTACATGGCAATGTGTGGAAATAAACAATTTGAAAAAGTAATAGGAAATTACATTCCATAACTATAATTAGATTGGTTTTGTTGTGTCTGTTGAGGAGGGTACTGAGAAGTTGTTTCTGATGCTGATGGTGGGGGTGGTGGAGGCAATAGCCAAGGGGATAGGACTGGAGTAGTTTGGTACATAGGCCTTGGAGGACAAGACTGTGCATTCGAGAATGCAACTGGATTTCCAAATGTTGTGCTGCCAAACTGGTATGATAAGGGACTGTTTACAGGAGGTGGTGGTCTTGATGTGTCTGGTCTTACAATGGCATTTGGTGGCTGCAATGTAGGAAAAACTGTAGGCATTGATTCACTCCTGTAAAGAGGTGGTGGTGTATGACGTGGCCGAGAGTTACCATGATGGACACCACTTACAGCTGATAAGTGCAAGCCTTGTGGAACAGACCCACAACGACTGAGATTAGACTGCTGAGCCACGTGTCTATGTTCAGGAAGTAGGCGAATACCGGTATCGACATTGCAAGGAGACTGTGGAACTGGTGGTGGCGGTGGCATGCTACTATCAAAAATGGGCTGTTGGTTTTGGGAATTCTGGAGAAGGGTCGTTGGGAATGGAACAAAAGGTGGTGGAGGACTCTGCATGTACTTAGGCATACTAAATGCTGGTGGCCTAACAAAACTAGATGGATGTGGTTGCATATTTGGAGACTGCATAGAAGCATGTTGTTGAGGCGGATTGTTCCAGGGCCTGCACTGGGCCCTCACCTGGCCAGGACCGGGACCCCATGGCCTGAAGTTACCCTGAAATCCCGGGCGAACCCCATCCATTGATCCTTGGAACTTTCCAGGCCTCTGCATTTGGTGCTGTGTTGCTGAAGCTTGTGAAAATGAAGCTTTTGTTGGTTGTTCTGTCTTGCAGGGGCGATTCCAATGCTTCTCAGACATTCTTAGATTACGAGCATTCATTCTTTGTTCATATGTTTGATGTTTCCTATTAACTTTTTCATCTGGTTCACCTTTTTCCTGTATTGAAAAATGTATTATTAACACAGTTTGTAATATAAGTGTACCTGAATTAAAACTGTAATTAAGAACACCTGAATAAATGTAGATTTTTTTCCAATCAAGATGTTGATTTATAAACATTATAACATGTTCTTCGTTAATAATAGAAAAAATTATTTATTGCTAAACTAACATCACACACAAAAAATCACTGACATCTTTACTTCTTAAACATCCCAATTCTTTTCCTTCCTAATAATATTTATGAAACAGTGACTTCCTTTCCGATTCTTAATTTATACAACAGCTTACTTACTATACTGTGACGGTGGTAAGGATAGGGGTGGCAGTGGTTTCCCAGTGCGATTTAAGTGTAATAGTGCCTGGTTGATTTGGAAGATTGATCTGCAGTGTAGTTACTATTTGACAGTAATCTGTTATGACAAGGAATGTGAATTACAAGTAACTTAATGGGGAGATTTACCTGTTGTGTAGGTCAAAGTTTATGTTTGTTCCATACTTATGACAATTTTGTTATAAGCAAGCATTTTGATGAACAGGGGTAGGCAAAATAATATGACAACCATCCCGTGTACTACATCTTCTAAGTTGGCAACACTGTATGGGTGTTAAGACTGATGTGGTAACTGATGTACAACAAAACACCAGTGAAATGTGTTATCTCTCAGACTTCCAAAGAAGGCAACTCAAAACGATGCACAGTTCGTGGGATCAGCAGCGACTAACAGCTGCACTGTTCAATATTTCACTAGCTACAGTATCCTCAGTAATGACAGCTTGACCTGCATGACTGCAGGAACACAAGCTTCTGTCAGAACAAATCTGTATAGACTGCAGTAAATGATCACATACCAAAATTTTTGTCAAAACTATCAAAGCTGGAATGAAAACCAAAGCCCCACAGTTCTATGCAATGAAGTTATATTTTGAAGTATCTAATAAAGTTAATGATTATTTTACTTTCCCTTTAAATGTGCATAAACTACATGTGGGACATTCACCTGCAATTTTACAAATGGACCTCAGTTGACAATTTCTGAAGCAAATGAAATCTGTTGAGTAGGTTCAGCTCAATATCTCATCAGGATCCATTCTTACAACCTTTCATAGATAGGAATCCTAAGTTAGCACCACCTACATGTTTACTAAAATGGCAACTTCTGACAGATTTATTAAGGAACCCTTAAGTTACAAGCTTTTGCTTTGGCATACTTGATTGTTAGGTACAACAGGTATTTAGAAATGTCATGCGACACTACTTACCTAGAATTCTGGCTTATGCCATCTTGCTTTCTGCATTTTATGATTTTCTTGTAACACACACACACACACACACACACACACACACACACACACACACAGTCATTTCAAAGCAAGGGCACACTGAAGAATCGAAGTGCGACAGTCGGAGGTGATGGTTGTATGACTGTATTGTGTGATTGCGTGAGTTCTATTTTCTGAAGAAGGCCACGGCCGATAGCTGAATGTGTTGTATCTGTGTGTCTTTTGTATGTGCCTGTTGCAGCTCGTCGCCACGTCTTTGCGGTGAGTTGTAAACTGTCCTCACTATATTATCAATCACACAATTTGTCTGATAGACCATATGCTCTTACTTGTGGGGGAACTATATCAAACCCCTTGCAGAAGGCAAGAAAAACGGCATCTACCTGAGAACCCCTATCTATGGTCTTCCTAGTCTCGTGGACGAATAGCGCTAGCTGGGTTTCACACAATTGCCTTTTTCAAAACCCATGCCGATTCCTACAGAGTAGATTTCTAGTCTCCAGAAATGTCATTATACTCTAATATAATAGATGTTCCAAAATTCTACAACTAACTGATGTTAAGAGAGATAGGCCTATAAAACTGCACATCTGTTTGATGTCCCTTCTTCAAAATGGGGATGACTTGCGCCATTTCCCAAGCTCTTGAAATGCTACACTCTTCTAGAGACCTATGGTACACCACTGCAGGAATGGGCGGCAAGTTCCTTCACGTACTCCATGTAAAATTGAACTGGTATCCCATCAGGTCCTGTGGTGTTTCCTCTTTTGAGCAATTTTAATTGTTTTTCCATCCCTCTGTCAATTATTTCGATATCTGCAATTTTGTAATATGTGCAGCTATCTAGAGAAGGAACTACAGTGCAATATTCCTCTATGAAACAGCTTTGGAAAAAGACATTAAGGAATTCAGCCTTTAGTGTGTCATCACAGAGTGTCTGGACATTTTGTGATCCACCAATTGCTTTGACATAAATCCAGAATTTCTTAGTATTTTCAACCAAGTCAGTACCTAGAACTTTACTTTTGAATTTGCTGAACGCCTCTCTGATAGCTTCCTCATGCTACATTTCGCTTTGTGTAGATTTTGTCTGCGTGATTTTGGCTATGTTTACATTTACAGTGAAGTTCCCTTTACTTCCATAGCAGTTTTATAATTCGGTTGTTGTACCATTGTGTCTCCTTTCCATTTCTTATGATCTTGCTTGGTACATACTCATCTAATGCATGTCGTACGATGGCTTTGAACTTTTACCACTACTCCTCAACACTATCTGTACCTGAGATAAAACTTCTGTGATGAGCCATCGTACTCTGAAATCCACTTTTTGTCACTTTTTCCAAACAGAAAAATCTTCCTACATTTTATTTCTATTTATGGCTGAAATTATTGATACTGTAATCGCTTTATGATCGCTGATTCGCTGTTCTGCGTTAACTGTTTCAAATAGTTTGGGTCTGTTTGTCACCAGAAGGTCTAATATGTTGTCGCCACGAGTTGATTCTCTGTTTAACTGCTCAAGGTAGTTATAACATGATCAGGAAGTCTACTCGAAAATTTTCCAAATTTTCCTTCAGATGTTCTGCCACAACAGCTGCTGAGCCAGGAGGTCTATAGAAACATCCAATTACCATGTTCGAGCCTGCTTTAACTGCGACCTTCACCCAAATTATTTCACATTTCAAATCTCTGTCAATTTCCTTCAATACTAGTGCAATTTTTTATCACTATAAACACACCTCCCCTTCACTCTCCAAACTATCTTGGCGGTATACATGCCAGTCTGAGTTTAGATTCTCATTGCGGTTTACATCTGGTTTCAGACAACTTTCCGTCGCTAGTACTATGTGGGTATTGTGACCATTTATTGATAGAGAGCAGTTCTGGGACCTTTCTATAGACACTCCTGCAGTTAACTAATATTACATTGATCTTATTGTTCCCTATTGTGTTCTGCTTACTGCTACCTTTTTGCGGCACAGGAGGCATCTTGTCGGGCCTAGGGAGGGAATTCTTGAAAAAGAAAAAAACCATTGTGTTAAAGAGATATTGTTGCCTCCTATGTAGATTGCAGCCTTATTCAGTTCTGTGAAGGATGATTTGTTGTTTCACAAAGTAGGAGTGTATCACATTCCTCATATAATTGTGAAAATTCATGTCAGACAACAAGCACTGTTTATGAAAAACTTATTAAACACATGCGCTCTCTCTCTCTCTCTCTCTCTCTCTCTCTCTCTCTCTCCCCCCCTCCCCCCACCCCCAACTACAACCAAATAAGTTAGCTGTGACAGAACATTTTAAACGTGGTACGAATTATTCAATTAATGACATTGATGTGGAAATTTTAATGTCCACCTTTTCTTTCTAGCATTACATTTTCAAACGAAGCAGTAGAAATTATATTAGCAGACAACTTAATAAATCGAACTGTTGATTTGGTCAAGCCCTGGAATCCGGCACTTGTAGCTGCACCACGAAACACAGGTCTACATCAACAAACTAATCAAATACCTGAATGCTTTCGTTACAAGGTCATGCAGATGTAAGTGTACCTCTTTGTTGCCAAAGCGCACCTGTGACCTGCATGTGCATTGCCACCACAGTGGGGCATATAAGGCCTTGTCTGGCACATTGTTGGCATTCTTGCAACTCACTCTGACGATCGCCGATCAACACGTGGCTGATATCTCAGAAGAAATTGAATTTGTGTGGCTGCATGCCCAAAATTTAATGGAAGATTAAGAGATGTCGATATTTGGTTATCTATGGACCTCTCCAAACTAACATGAGCTGCCAACCTTTTAACTGTTACTACAATTTCATCACAATGAGATACAACTCAGCACATGATAAACTGTTCTTCACGCAGAGCCAAATAAATAAAATTTTAATTTTCAACATAATCACTGAAGTAGTTAATACTCTTTATCTATTCTATACCACAAAGGCGTGTAATGTTGCTTGAATTTTCTCCTTATGAAACCCTTAACACATTGAATGATAAATGAGTAGTTCTCAACAAAAGGTACCAAAAAGGCTCTATTCACTATCTACAATATTTTATTTTTGGTGCCTCAAATATGAGCACCTCACTCTTGCAGCAAGTAGAGAAATAACTAATGGTATTATCATTTTCATATTCAGTACTTTGTATTTATTAAGCACATGGCAGTTGCTTTGAATCCTCCTCCAAGTTGTTACCAATCAATGTCCACATTTAACAATAGACGTAATGTTTAGACATCATCTATTTTCTACTTGTGTAACTACCAACTTGGTAATCTTTTGTGACAATTTTTCAGGTTGTTACTAGCTTCTCTCTGATATAATCAATTGACATGTTATTTTGTGCAATGCATTCATTTTCATAATCCAATAGTTTGCATGTAGTTAAGTTAATGAAAGTACTCACACAATGCATTAATCAGTAATTATTGAATTACAGTACCTACTGTTGTTTAAATAACATAACATATAGTAAAAATCTAAGCACTTCTTAAACCAATCATCATACTTAAGAGCTAACATTATCATAATTACAGTGAGCAGCAACAACCTGAACAATCATCAGTATTTTCTGACAATTTATACCACATTTCCCACGTGCTTCATTGTAAAGCCAGATTACTTTTTCCTTAATCAAATTTCGTTTTCAGTAATTTCTTGTGAGTGTGTAAAATTCAACTAAATAAAATGTTTATACTTTTTTTAAGGATATTTAAGCTTTCTGAAGGAAAAAAGATTTTTCAAGCACTGAAATGTCTTTTTGGAATTGATGTATTTCACAATGTTTGTGAGAAAGTGCACAGTGACAGTGTAGAGTTTACTATTTAAAATGGGAAGAGCTCATTAGACTACAAGATTCAGATATATGATGTAGCCTTTTTAAGGCAATGCCCTTTGAACACTTAACAAAACTATAGAAAGCAATGTCGATGGCACTGTCCTGAATAAGAGATTTGTGTACCATCACTATTCCACCAGAAAATACTAAATGTAATGAATACAGAATTCCTGAGTAGGTAATGCACATTTCTCTATCATTCATCTTCATATAGTAAATAATAAAAATCTAATAACTTACCCAAAGCAACACAAACTTTGCTAGATGATACAAACAGTTGAACAAACTAAGACAGTCAGCACTTAAATATAGACAAATGCTGATTAAAAAAGTACTCTTACATTTACTGAGTGGAGTCTTTAAATCATAATTTGAAACTGTGTTTATTACAGTTTTTCACTATCTCATTTCTCAGACAACTGACTATATTCTTCTTTGCAGAAAATGGAGTAATGAATGCTTTTCATCATCAGAGCAAAGTTTAACACACAAATATTCCCAACTTTGTAGTAATCAATCTCATTACAAACCTGGTTTCTTTGCTCTTTTGCCACTCTTCTAGCTCTCCTTTCCTCTTCATCATCAGAATACTCCATAACATTTGGAGGTGGTTCATTATTATGTTCCCAGGAAGCATCACAACCCTTCTGCCTGTAATTTAAGTTCCTATGTTACTTCAATACATAAACTATAAAAAAAGTAAAAAAAATGAAAATTTGAACACTTGAATAATTAAAGATGTGTGCCCACACACCAGTCACTTGTCTACAAGTGATTGTCTAAATTTTGCAAATTGTGTAACTTAAATACAAAAATGCAAAATTTACTGAGCCACAGTCAGGCATGTAAAATAGACAAACATATTTGCACAATTTAAATTTTCAGCTATAGTGTTTATAGAATTTGTATATGTATGCATTTCTTTTTCTCATTGTGGCCACAGCAAAAATGTAAGTTGTCTGAATGTAATTGTCTGTTTTACATGCCTGTCCGCAGCTTGGCGGTTGTGTTTATACAGAAGTTCCTATCTATCCCCTATAATTGATACTTTAACCCCAATTTTCCATTATCATAAAATGTTTTCATGGCATCAAACACTAACCAATAGAAACAAAAGTTATATAATAGATAGAAGTCTAATTTCATTTTAATCCAATTACCTTTTTGAGAACATCTAGATATGGTGATTTATCTTTACCACAGGGAAAAATCCAGGTTAAATTGAGTTATCGAGCTGTGCAATTTTGACAGCCCACAAGAGGGTTTCAGAAGTACTACTACTTTATTATTTTTATAGATGGCCATTAACTACATTTTTACCATGTGCTCTTAAGATGACGATTTTAGGGAACTTTAAAACTTATCTTTAAAGAGAAAAATGATCAAAGTTACCATATTTACGGTATCTGTATAATGAGCGCTTCACACCTATATAGGCTGCCTTGACTTAGAATTGATTTGATGGGTCCACCTGGCAGTGTAAGCAACTTAAACAATTAATCTGCCATTCAAAATTATTTTTACTTGCACATCAAACAACAACTGGGAATGAACACCATAGATGAACCAGTTAGAGCAAACAGACTAAGATGGTGGAGTCATGTTACATGCATGGGAGAAGCAATGTTACCTAAGAGACTCATGAGCTCGGCAGCGGAGGATAAGAGAAGTCGAGGTAGACTTAGAAGAAAGTACTTAGTTTCGGTGCAGAATGATTTTGAAGTAAAAGGCATAACACCAGCAGAGGCATCAATATTAGCATTAAATAGGGGGATCATGGAGGAAGTTTATTAGAGGTACTATGCTCCAGACAACACAGAAAGGCATAATCAGTCTCTAATGATGATGATGATGAAATAACATTTTTTGTATACTACAGGTGGAGACTAAAAATGTTGGACTTTTTTTGGAAAACAGTGTAAACTGAACTTGCATTAGATGGTAGACCATTTTGTGTTAGCCTTATATGTACTTATTTGTTCTTTATCTCTAAGTATATAAATGTGTCACAATATATAAGCAAACTTAAAATATACTGACTCACGAATAGTCTTTTTCTACAACACACACTGCTGTAGCAGGGGAAAGAACTGAATAAGCTACAAATTAATATGGGTATAGCAGATTGGGGGATGTGGGCAATTCTTTGGTGTTATATTTTCACTATCCCTGGAGGTGAGGATGTTCATAAAAGCTATCTCTATATCCCCTGTGTATGGTCTCGTCTCTTATTCCCACTGTCTCCTTTGTTCTTTTACTCTCACTACTAGTATCTTCATTCATCTCTCTTTAGTACTATCATCTAATGTCACTGCCTCCTTGCTACTCTTGTGTGGAGTGAATTTGCCATAATGTGCTTTTGAAGTCCATTTTCAGCTGTTATGATTATATTCCATTATGCACTTTTTATTGAAGAGAGATGTGTGAAATAACTATATGAAACTTTGTAGCATAATAACATAAACATAAATTTAATGAGAATGAAACTTTCACTCTGCAGCGGAGTGTGCGCTGATATGAAAGTTGGCAGATTAAAATTGTGCGCCGCAACCGGGACTCGAACCTGGGACCCGGCACACAATTTTAATCTGCCAGGAAGTTTCATAAATTTAATGAGTTTCTTTGAACAGAGTAGGAAGAATTGCCCAACAGGAAGTTCTGTATATAAGACAAATCATTTTACCCACAAGACAATTTCCTTTAGCAGAATTCTGATGCATACATGAACCAATGCATTTAACTAATTTCTGCATTGACATTAAACATGTGAAATACTAGCGGATTTTTTTAGCTCTAATAATATATGTATGTTTGAATTATTACTTTAAGAAAACTAACTATTGTTATTGACAAAGAATTATATGAATACAGGTATTCTGCAGCCATTATCAAAGATGAATTTCATTATAGAAGGAATGCAAAGAATAATCCCTAAAACATTATATACTCTCAAAATATGGTATGGTTATGCTTTAAGTGCAATTATTTACAAGAGTCCAGCGAGGGTTATTATTGTATGGCAGCAAAACGGGGTAGATATTCTAGTGCTTTAATGCAGATTGCCTATACAATGGATTAGGAACAGAACAAGAGCAGAATGAGTCAAGTGAGAAAGGCCTAATATTGATTTTATTATTAACCTTTAACTGGGGATGTGGGGTGTTCACAGCACCCCAGTTGTAAAAGTTTACTGGTATTTAGTGAAGCATGTTGGTTACACTGATGAGCGGCTTGTTACCTTCGTTCAAAGGGTTGTACATTGTTGCGAAACCATTGTTGGTGTTTTTAAAAGTTCGCAACACTGTGCACAATGAGTTTTAAACACAGGGGTGCTGATAACACCCCACCTACCTAGTAGTGCATCGTCCTGTGTAGATTGGTGCAAATCATGATATCATATGTGGAGGACTAAAAAATTTTTAGAACAATGTTGGAGGAAGTTTTTAATGATAATTAAGTCTGTGAGATTCCGATGACAATGAAGAAGAGCAGTGCGAACTGAAAGTGATCAGTCTCATGACAATGCTGCTGAAGATATGGCATCCTCCTTTTCAGCAACACCGTAGAGGTTTATTCTTAGTGAGAATAAAGTAACAAAATTGATGACTATACCTAAGTCTAATAATATCAGAACAAATAAGCGAAATATAATAACTCTGCTTCCTGGTACCAAACTAATTGCTAAAAACTGCAAGACTGCAGTGGAATGTTTGCTGTGCTCACAAAACAATTCGCTTAGTAACAGAGTGCACCAACCTTTATATGCATCCTCAGGTCTTAAAAAGAGCCACAAATTTGGCTGTACCAAGATCCATCCAACTGAAGGCAGCTAAGTTCTCAAACACTTAAGAGTTTATTCTAGTAGTTCAAAGAAATACATTTACATTAGGAGGATGCAAAGTTTGCCCAATAAATGACAAAAAACCAAGCTCTTCTGTTGCAAACTTAACTAATTTGTGTGTTTAAGTCATATGACAATCATCTGCAGTCAATATATTAATTCAGAATCTTCTTCCAGTGATGATGAAAATCTTCAATGTGGAAATGTCATTTTTCCTCTAGTCTTTTGACATAAACGATTGTTTTGAGTTTATATAAATATGTCTGTTGCTTTGTCTGTTAAGATCTCTCTATAATTTTAAAATGTTTAAAGCTTTTCTTATTTGATTAATTTGAAAAATAGCATGTATACGAACATTTGAAGGCATTTCACACAAGTTATTGACCTATTAGTTATGGATAATTATTCGAGTACCTTAGTGATTAAAATTGTTCTTAAATGATTTATGAAGACTGAATGCTTTGTTTATTGTGTAATAAACAATTTAAGAATAAAATAGAAACCTTAGTATCATATTAATGTACGGTCCTGTGAACACCCTACGCCTCTAGTTATGTTATGAATGCTGACCTCCCCAGTTAAAGGTTAATCACCACTTACACAATTTGTTCAATACGAGCACCATAAATATTAGATACTGCATTCGTAAAAGTATATCAACCATTTTTTCACAAAAGTTCCAGTGAAATCTGAGCACCATATCCCTGTATACTGTACATCAGATTGAGATCGAACATATTCCTGATAAATGAATGCTTTGCGATCTCCACAGCCAACCAAAATCACATGGAATCAGATCACATATCTTGTAGGCTATGCAACTCTAACACATTCATGGATGGACACATTAAATATCTCTTTCACTGTGAAGGTCAGTTCAATAACCCAGGTGTCATGGTACACCTCTAAGGCCCCTCTGGCATACTTCCACAGAAGAAAGAAGCTTGTCACAACCCACACTATACAATAAACCACAGTGAGTACAGTGGCTCTTTGCATTTTAACAGTACCCCAATTTGGCAGTTTAATATACATTTAATGCACCCTGTACTGTAAAGTGTGCCTAGTAACTCCATGAAAGGTTGGTCACACATCAAAGTGCATGCCAGAAATCAAAGAACAAATGAACTCTAAATGTTGTTGCAGAGGTTTTAGTTCCATACCCTCTGCATCTTTTATACCAGGATCTGCCATGAAATGCCAAATGGCACGTAGGCCAGGTGGCCTAGCCAAGTGACGCTCAGTCTCTTTGGCCTTGTATGGCACTTCTCAGTACTCGCTATGGCATGACATTCTGTGTTGCAGTGTAATGCAGCTCTGTCTCCTCCAGCTTATAGGAGTTGATTTTCAATGGCCAGCACCCGTTTCCCTAAGCTTTCTGCTATTAAAGAAAATGCAGATTTTAGAAAATTCATTTCAGTTTTGGACAAAATATAGGAAAAGTTTTCAAATCATTTTCAGGACACCGTCAATTCACGTCTCTTTTAGAGACTTTTCAAGACCATTGCCATTCGGTTTAAGTGTCCCTGCCGATTTGCAAATGGAACTAATAAATTCACAATGTAATTCCCAGATTCAAAAACAAATTGTTTTACATTAAAACTATTCAGGTGTTCTATGAATGATTTCCTCGATAAATGTTTCCACGTCTTCATAATGAGACTAAAAATGTTATATCAAAGTTTGACTCAAATTTTGTGAGAAAGGTTTATCAATATTGAAATTAAATAAGATGTTATGTGGCAGCTTAAGTGATAACACACTGAAACTGCCTGCTTGTCAGTGTGCCAACAGTTTGTACCAGATATAAATTTGATCACTCTTCAGTGAATCAAAAGTAATTATTGTTTTTGTTTTACATGTAGTTGTGATTATTCTGTCTGTAATATCATTCTATACAGACACTGTTTTTATACTGCTCGCAAAATATTACTAGTGAAATGCAATTACAAACAAATTAATTCATTTGTGTGTGTGTGTGTGTGTGTGTGTGTGTGTGTGTGTGTGTGTGTGTGTGCGCGCGCGCGCGCGCGGCCTCAGGTTATTATTATTATTATTATTATTATTATTATTATTATTATTTTAACAGCATAGTACGAAACCCAGCTGCATGCAAGCTGGTCTTTTGTTTCATGTGCAAAAGTTCTTCCTTCTAGCAGCGTAGTGGGGCTAGTGGGGCAAGTGTGCTGTTCGATGAGGCCAATTCTTTGGCTGCCCGTTTTATGGGTACCAGTGAAAAATAGATTGCAAAACATTCAATACTACTTCCCATGGGATGGAAAATTCTGCACAAACTGTAACATTACCCGAGGCATGTGGTGGACGGTCAGTTACACTACCAACAGACTCATCTAAAATTTTCATCGAATTTGAACACCTTCCTCTTCTGTCACACCAAACTCACCTATATTTTCAAATTTTATCATCTTTAAACCATTTAATGACATCTGGCTTATCCTCAGATCTTTCATTTACCTATACTTTTTCAATGCAGCACTGTAGTGATTGCTGTCATTTACAGAACAGTTTCACTAACAGTGCACGGCCACAGAAATTTCACCTACCATCCCGGCAGCATTGTGTGATAATGTTGGCACTCTCAATGTTGGTGTTAGCCAATCGCATGACAATGCAAATGTGTTTTGTCATGAAATCTTCGTTTTAAGAGGACAATTACATTCAGTGAGCGAACAAGAGTACATTCAAGAACTTGTCAACCACAAAGCAGGAACAACACTATTTATTTACTTTATGGTCTGTACAAAACACTAATCAAGACTTCCTATGTGGATTTCTAGGAACATTAACTTATTGGCAAAGATTTTCTACCATGTTGTTGATGTTGCAAACATAATAATGGGAGGCCACTGTGATGTTAAGCAAAATTGTACCCATGGTCACTCTTCTAGATAGTTATACGGGAAAGCCATGTTACGGCTTGGCAAATGACAGTATGGATTCATACTATCAGATAAACAGTATATAATCTATTACTGATAGAAATTCTCCAGAGAGATGATAAAAGTATTCTTCGAAAGAAATAAGACTGGCCGTCCAGTACTTACATTAGTTCTGTACTGCTGATAGTAAAAAGACGAGAAGTAGTACTAGCTTTTGGAACAGGGTTCCTTCAGTAGGTAGGAGAGAAAGGAAGACAAAGGGAACAGAAAGGGAAGGTTATTCATAACATAGGTATTAGGTTATTACAGCCAACATAGGACTTCTAATGTGGCTGCATTTTACTTATTAGGCACTCTTATTATCCCTGTAAACCCCAATTCCATCATTATTTTTAACTTCTCACTTGATAATGATAACTGAATTTCATTTTCACATCACCTACAAAACTTAAGAATGCATATTGGTAATGTAACTGAATGAAGGTACTTCCTTAACCTCAATATAGTATTTGTTAAATTAAGGGCGTGATTTATCTTTAGTCCCATAATTTGAACACTTCTTACATCCAGTATTTCATTGAATTAATTATTTGTAAAGCATTTGGATTCTGTATGACATGAAGAATGAAAATGATTTACAATTCATGGCATGGTATAGCAATCACTGAAATCGTATTCTGAAATAAAAACTGTCTTGGTTACACAATAGTTTAATCTTATGACACATTTTGCCCTTACAGAAGGGCATCATCAGATTATAAGGCAATCTCAGTGCTGACACCGTTCATTGGCTTTATGGCATCTGAACGTTAATAAGTTGTTTGAATTTCTGCTTTTATCGTAAAATCCTTAAAACAAGTGGTGGCACCAGTACACACAAAATAAGCCCATGTTTACAATAATCACAGGCAGTACACCACACCCTCCCACTGACTGTGATTGTGAAGTGTGTCTACAAGTGCCATCACTGTTTTTAATAATTTTAAAATTAATAAAGATAAGCAAACAACTTGTTAACTTTCAGATGCCATAAAGCCAATGAATGGTGTCACACCATGGAGAGTGCCTTATAATCTGATGTTGCCTTCTATAAGGGATTAATAAACTACTGTGCAACAATGGAACTTTATTTCAAAATACGTAGAATTTACTGATTTTTGTCATAATTTAATAATGCATTTGCCATTAATCTATTGAAGTTTTCATGTTTTACATTAAAAGCCTTTTCAGGGAAAAAGAGGCTGTTCTGTATCCATATATTCTTCTCTGCAAAAACAGTGGAATTCATATTCTGAGAATGGAAGAGGAAGATTATTTATGCACATCAGAATGAAAACACCAAAACAGGACATAGCAGAATTGCAAATTTAATTGTTTCAAATTATAAGGACATCTTTTGTGATGAACATGGAACCAGTATGATGCATTTTTCAAGTAAATAAAGTCAATGGTGAACAATGATACACTCTTAACTCTATTTGGCGGTGATGACGTTTTAATTCCAGTATCATGTCTGCTACTGACAAAGTATTTAGCCGCTCTGAATACTTGTAAAGTTGCACTAACAATAACTTTATTTCATATCACTTTATATCCTTTTTAAGATACCATTTAACTTAAATGTTAGAAAAATGGAATTTTGAGGTTTTCATTGTCCATTATTAATGAAATGTCATAGTAAATACAGAAAGTTCATAGTTTAACCTATTTCTCACTTACTCTGAACTTATTTGACCACAACGTACTAAAATCTGCCAGAGACTATCACACTGAAAGGATTCATTATTTAACTGTCATGTTTATTTAATTACTACACAGTTCAAACTGCCACTCTAAACAACAAACATCCAAAATGCAATTCATCAATAGAACAAAGATTTACTATTACCCTTAAGACAATAACACAATTTCCTTAAATATCTGTACCACCTATTGTGAAACAGGTTCTGTGAATTTGAAATTGTACACAACTATTTACTAGCAGTCTCTCTACATACACTATTTCTATGAAAACTTTATTGCACTACACATGCCAGCAGCACAACTTAGTTGCTAATTTAGTCTAACTCTGCGGTAATGTCATCCATTTCTTACTATGATATACAAGCAAGTAT
The DNA here is from genome assembly GCA_026315105.1 of Locusta migratoria. Lineage (NCBI taxonomy): Eukaryota > Metazoa > Arthropoda > Insecta > Orthoptera > Acrididae > Locusta > Locusta migratoria. Next base: position 128,671,543 of record CM048745.1, on the reverse strand, counting down.
TATCTAAATGATTTCCTCCCTAATTTTTCCTTTTCGTATGTTAAAGTTGCTACTCTGTTTTCTCTGATAAAGACAGTCAAAACAGTGATTGACCACAATTTTTTTTAATTTCTATTACTACTTTTAGTGTGTTCATAACAAATACAGCAATAATTTATCATGTCTAACAAGAATTTATTCTTGTATAAATATATTATTTTTATAAATATATTTAATTTCAATTTGGATCTTTAAACATGTTTGGTGCCTTTATTCATGGAAATGGTCACATTCTGGTGTCCACCATGCACGTTTCCTTCATGGGTTCAAGGGAGCTAGATTTTTCGCTTGCTTCTTGAGATGAGGTACTAGTTGTTCTCTATCATCTGTTAGCTTAATGGTTTGTGTCACTTGTTGATATTTGTTATTTTTAATGAACTTTTTGATTCACTGGTTTTTCAAGTCTTTTTCTTTAACAGAGTAAATCTGATTTTAACTTTAACTGCGTAATGATCTGACCCTGTGCCTACTACACTCAGCACTTGAACATTGTAGATCTCGTTATGAAAATAATTATCCATACAGACATGGTCTAGCTGCCATTCCTTCCTCCAGTCTGGGTGCTTCTAGGTTTTATAGTTTATTTGGCTTCCTTTTTAAGTATGTTGATTTGGATATAAGGTTATGTTCTCTGCAGAGTTCTACTAGTCTTCGACCATTATTGTTTGTAAATTTATGTGGAGTCCATTTTCCAGTTACATCTTTTATATTTCCTTTCTTTCCCAACTGGGCATTGAAGTCTGCCAATAAGGTTTTTACATTAATTTTATTTATTCTGTTCACAGTTTGCTTGAGGAGGTCCCAAAAGTTATCTAACTCTTCCTTTGTTACATTTCACCCCCCCCCCCCCCCATTTGTAGCGGCCCGGTCATTTATTATTGTGTACATTTTATTCATTGTTTTAAATGTTAGAGTTGCAATTCTTGGAGATATTGCTTGGAAATCAGTTACTGAATCTATTATTTTCATATTCACTATAAATCCTGTTCCAAATTGTGGGCACTGCTTCATATCTCTCGGTCCTGGTTTCCCATTATAAATTCTATATCCCTGTGATTCAAACAGGTCCTCTGTGGTGTTTCATTTCTTGGGCTCTGCTACTAAGATTTCTTGTTTATTTAAATTGTCTGTGAAATTCTTCAGTTTTCCTGTCTTAAGTAGAGAGTATGTTGTGTGTTCCTATATAATTTATTTGCTAATGTTGAATCTTCTGTTTGTACTGTGGTGTTCATCTGGGTGGTTGCAAACCCTCAAATTCATTGCTGTCTTCTAGTTGAGTGCCCACCAAATCTGATTTAGACTTCACCTGTCTTTTTGCGCAGGACGATGGAAATGTTTTTCCTAAAAGACCTTGCCATATTTGATTATCAAAGGTAATTAATCTTTGTTGGAGCTATCTCCAATTTACAACTACCGTTGTTAACCGTAGAGGGTGTGTGTGGTCCACGAGAGCTATTTTAATTTCACTCAAGTCTGCCAGTAAGGACCCCTCTATTTGCTACTGGGACGTGTCACACAGGAATATCACCTCTCCTGCTAACACAACATAGTAAGTTCGTCAGGTGTTACACTGTATTTAGATAATAAAGAATTCCCATTCATCAAATGAATACAAATTTTAATGATTTACATTATTATGAACATCCCCTCTCACATATTGCAAAAGCCACTGATCTCAATACTACCTGGATGTTTAACTATAGATGTCTGACTGTCAGCCAAAGACGTATGTAGTTTCTTGCCAAATTTGAACATGGCTGCTATAGAATATTGCAAGAAAACAAAGAAAATACATTGATTCCACACAAACCATCCTGATACATTTCACATTGACAAATTTCAAAGTAAGTGGTAAGCAAGCCATTCTTTATTAAGTGCTAATTAATAGATATTTGTTTGCCTAGTTGGAACATGGCGGAAAATTCAAAATAATGTGCAAAACCTGTGGACGTGCAATCATGCTACAGTTCTATGCTCTGACACCAGAGTTATACATCCAGGTTATATTAAGATCACCGACACGCATGCAAGTCACGCACAATGAAGTGAAAGCTGGATTACCAATCAGACTTAATTAACTAAACTACCCAGCTGTTGTTAATGTAATTTTACAAATGTAAAATATTCTGGTCTAAAAACCAATAAATGTAAGCTCAGTCCAAAGCATGAAAACATCAAAACCAATAATACACCCATACATTAATAATGAACATTATACATACCGTAAAAGTTCAGTGAGGAATACAAATCTAGAGTGTTCTTGCCTACTTGGGGCACAATATACTTTCATCCCAACTTTCACACCATGATCTTTCACATGCTGTGGAGAATTGAATCTCACACAGTAACATGGTTCCTTCACTGGTCCAAAGACATCAAAAATGTGGCCCAACATTTGTTCTCCTTCCTTCAGAAATAGCACACTGTCCAGATCTAAGGCAGGCGTGTCCTTATATGCCTGTATAACAACTATTAAGAAACAAAATCAATATACAGAACTATTTTTATTTAAAGTTAGTAGTTACCATTACTTTCTTATATTGGAATCTATGTAAATGTTAAGGGAATTAATGAACACATGCTCAACTGAAATATGGCAAAAAAAATTTGTTGTTAACTGGAAACTACTTGGCAACCACAAAACATAAAAATATTAGGGGCATCATTTGTGTGAAACTTTATTTCTTTCTATAAATGTGTGGTGGAAGAAGTAAGTCAACCCTCCCCTTTCTCATCAAGAAGTAACAGAAAAAGCACAATAAACAAAACCTAGTTATACAACATAAAAATGCTGTTACAGTACAATAATAATATTAAAATATCACAGAAGAATTAGAAGACACAGTATTTCTCCATGGACTGCTCATCACTGGCAATACAATACTAGAAAATAAAAGCTTATAATATATGAGGTAATGGCAGGAAAATTTACAGCATACAATCATTAATATTGATGAATTAATATGTATTTGCAAATATGACTACCATATTGCTATATAGTTAAAGGTCTGCACAGATAAAAGTGTTATCCTCACCACATTCACAAGCCCCATATACACAACTGCATCCGCAATCGCTAGTTCATTATCCGCAGATATAATTTGGCCATCATCTTAAATTTGAGTGGTTAAAACTGATCAGAATAGGAGACTTTCAGTTCATTTCAAGTTCTACAAACGGGACACTATTTTCTCCATATTAATGCACAAGAGATTATGTGACACAAAGCAAAGCATGCAATTTCAAGTGTCAAACTGCCATCTACTTCCAATTGGTAACTGTCAGCATAAAGAGACAATGTCAGCTGCAGCTAATGCCAGCCTATACAGTCTAACATTGCGTACCTTCCCAAATATGTTACTTTCACTGTACATCATATCTTATTATGAAAATTGCTATAAAATGCTATTGTCAATCTTTATTACTTCTGTCACCACTTATCTAATACACAAACAAGTTTTTTGTATATTTGTATTTTACATGCAGCTGTACCGTTCATTCAATTGCGATGAAACTTTGTCAACATATTGTTTGCACTTTCGCGACAGTTATTGACATAATTAAATGACTAAGACACGTAGTTCAGGAGATATGCCTCCACATCAATAAGATACTTTTCCATCTCAAGAAACCCAGATCGACGCGCAACTTCGAATGGTAAAATGTCTTTGCTGACAAAATTCATATGTTTTACAGTCGCAGTTGTCTTCAAATTTCACAGAACTTTTGCGTCTGTCTTGGTATTTAAATAAGTAATTTTGCTACTTAGTCCTGTCTCACACGAATGTTTCAGCAAATTTGAAGTTCCACTTTTGTGTCCAGTGTAAGAATATACTTTTTTACATGCGGAACAGGCCACTATATCTTTGATCTTTCCCTTGCCATCAAATACGTATCCAATTTTTTCCCAAATTGATTATCCAATTTTTTTCTTCACTAATGTCAAATCGCCTCTTTTTCACTTTAGTAACCATTTTAAGAAATGAACTGTCACTGTATTCAGTACGATTTACATTGTCACTCAGTCATTAAAAAGCGATAACTGAAGGCAGCGGAAATTTGACATGGCACCTTTCTTGGGCAGTGGGCTGGTTTGCACCCAGAAAGCACTTGACAGACCGCAGATAAGACAAGACAAGACACAGTCACGTAAACGGATTAGACACATTATGTCTGCTGTGGCCAGAGGATGAGGACAACAGACTTCCATTCTACCTGGGCCCTGCAAGGATTCCAAGAATGTTCACAGGCTTTAAGTTTTCTTCTAACATTTTGATGTACTGGGAAGATACCTCTCTCTTTATCCGCATACAACACGGGATATCCACATCACTCACAATTTTATCCATAAAGTAAGAAATACTGCAGATATCCACACAGACCTCTATAAGTAGTAATACCAGACTCAAAAAAATAAACCACCATAGCGAAAAAGTTTTTTTTTTATATAGGTTGATTATATTCTGCAGTACTAAAATTACTTAGAGAGAAAATCACGCAGCATGCCTGTTTCAGGGCCGCAAAAAAAAAAAAAAAAAAAAAAAAAAAAAAAAAAAAAAAAAAAAAAAAAAAAAAAAAAAAAAAAAAAAAAAATAAAAATCACAGAAATCAATATGAACCTGCTTACCATAATCATCACAATGTGATTTGTAGCCCCACCACCTCCTATCTCAGAATGTCCCCAATACCACATTGACTATTCCTTGATAAATCAGAATCTGTCATCAATGATCTCTTCTTTTAACAATTGTTTTTGACATCCTTTTTTAGTCATATTAGTATATAATTTATCCCCCCCCCCCCCCGTTCACCTACACAGACAGGAACCGGAATACAAAGGGTATACTTATTACCTCTATCCAATGGTCCATGTAGTCAAAAGAACCATGGATACCAAAACAATGGTAAGCCAGCAGCATATCAGCCAGCCATCGGTGTTCTCGGGAGACACTGGACAGGACCCAAATAAATGGCTGAAAGGATTCGACTGAGTCGTCAAGTATAATAGGTGCTATCACATTATGTGCTTGGTAAACACACATTTCTACCTGGATGGGACGGCCAGGCAGTGATCTGAAAATAATGAGAACAAGCTCGATAGCTGGGGAAAATTCCAGACAGAACTAAGGAAGACTTTGGGAGAGCACCAGCAACACGTCCGTTTATCAGAAGAGCAATTGAAGAACAGGGCCCAATGACATGCTGAGTCAACACAGTCGTATATACAGAGTCTTTTGGCCATATGTCACGTTGTTAACCCAGATATGACAGAGGTCGATAAAGTTTCACACCTGACGAAGGGCATTGCGAAGGTGTGTATCAAGCTCCTCTGTTAAAACATTTCGATGACAAGAGTTTATCCAATGCGAATTGAAGAGATGCAACAGAGGGGGGTTACATGAAAGAAGTACAACAGACACCCGAATGTAGTCCCTGTGGCCATTTTGGAAGAACAAGACTTTGTTTCTATCATACAACAAATTGTGAGAGAAGAATTACAACAGTTTATGGGAGCCGGGACTGTTGGACCAAGCGAGCACCAGATGATGGCCATGGATGTCAGTCCTGTATGTTATGAGGGAGCCAACACTGCTGAAGAAGAGGTATTTGAAACATTAATGCCTGTCGGCCCTGCCAGTTGCACCTGTGCCAACTGCAGTAGCTCCAGAGATGGCAGAATTCCTACTAGAAGACATCATTTTGAAGCATGGTGCACGACGTGTGATGGTATCTGACCGAGGAAAAGTATACATGTCGAAACTAGTATCAGAGGTAATGTCATGTTCCAACAATGTCTACAGAATAACAATTGCCTGCCATCCTCAGACAAATGGTCTTACAAGAATGTTTTAACAAGACATTAATAGACATGCTGTCTATGTACATCAATGTTGAGCAGAAGGATTGGGATCCAATACTACCAGTTGTAATACTTCCTTATAATACAGCAAGGCAAGACACCACAGGTTTCACGCTGTTTTTCCTGTTCCATGGTCATGCGGCTGCGACAACAATGGAATGTGTATGCTGTTTCCATTCCAAATGGATGATACTCAGGATGACTATGTGAAACAGTTCATCACCAGGGTCGAAGACGCAGGACAGCTGGCTCGCATACAGACACTGGAGAAGGACCGCCAGCGGTTTAACTACGAGCACCACCTGTTGGGTACAGCCCAGCAGATCTGGTACAGATTTTTACCCCTGTATGGAAAGTTGGGCAATTGGAAAAGTTACTGAAGTGATACTTTGGTCCGTATTGTGTTATATGCCACCTGTCATACGTCACATACAAAGTCGAGGATTATGAGCCATCCTCAAAACGACGAAAATGAAGAGACATTGCGCACGTCCTTCGGATGAAACCTTACAATGATCCCAGACTACAAATAGAAATGACTTGTTCAAAGACTCTGAAGAGTGTAATGACGAAAACATGTCAGGAGTAACTAGGCCACCGGTCATCGTCACCGCAAGCAAGGCGTGCAGGCACAAGGGGAGGATTCTCCAGAACTGCCATGTAGAGAACCCATGACTAGATCCAGGACACTGCAGCTGGTTGCAAAGGGAACCTAACAGCAATGCCGCAAGTCTTCCAACAGCACACGCGGTCCAGTGGTTACCATCGCAGATCGCTGTGCTTGCGGTCCCCAGTTCAAATCCCGTCACGGGCAGAAGAAAATTTATTTTTGTATTTACTATTTCTAGAATGTTTTACATGTTTTCTTATGTTTGTTGAACTTTTAAGTTCCAGAAAATTCTTTCAATGTATAAATAGTGGAGCACTCCAAGCAGAAGTCAGTCCGTACTGAGTGTTCACTTCTGTTAGCAATAAACGCGTTGTGCTCTGTTACGGACCAGCCTTGAAATTCCGGACCACCTGCAGTTTTCAACGTGACAATATATTACTGGGACACTACATCTTGGCAGCCAGCTGCGAGCATAAACAAATGACAAACAAACCTTCCTTTTAGACAAGAAGACACATCATTTCAAAGAACAAAATACTGTTTGTTTTATAAAAGATCGCTCCCAAACATGACAAACCTTTAAGAAAATACTTTGTGCCCAAAGCAAATGACTAGTGAAGGCTATTTTACACTATAGTATGGAATTAGACATCATTTGTTTACGCTCACTGACGACTGCCATGATAGAGTGGCTGAGTAAAACTATTTTTATTTATACTCCAACCCCTATCCAAAACAATTTCTTAAATATCAGGTAAGGTAATACTTTTTTTAAACTGCTGATTTCAATAATATAACAACATAAATATATAAATTCGGAGACTGAAGGCAGTTTTTCATGGTTGCACAATACTGTTGACTTAACGATTAACTTTAACTTCCATTAAAATGTCTGCAGAGTAACGCTTTAACATTTAGCAAAGTTAACTTTTTTAGTAACAGATTAATGATTTATGAATCTAACTTTTTGAATAACGGTGCCCAGCTCCGAGCACTGCGCACTCAGTACACAAATGTAGGGAGACAATGCATGCTAAATCGTCACAGTGAAAGGATGACTTAAGCGAGTAGGCTAAACAGTCTATGTTGCTAAAACATCACGGAGGAAGACTGGCTGACTGATCATGAGGATAATAAAGGATTATTCAGCCACCACGCTCAAAATAAAATCCCAGTGATTGAACATGATATAAAGTATAAAAATTAAAACTGATTAAAAATTCTGTGGGAGCCTGAAAGAGCAGGCGATGGTACCCACCACCAAATAGAACAATAAAATTCAGCTGTGTGAATAAATCCTAAAACACTATGTGCCAATGAGGTAACGACAGTTAAATTAGACGGAGGCACACAGGGTAGCTAGCAGAGTCATAAATTAAAATTCAAGGATTTTTCCAGGTTTCCAAGGAAGTTTCCCAGCTTTTAAGGATCAATTTTAGCTTTTCCCAATTCTAATACCGGGAGACCTCAGGAACTTTTTTCGGAAACATATTTCAAATACTTTAATATGCTTATCAGATATGAATATTTTGCATCTTACCTATACTACGATCATCAAAGAGAAGTAAAAAATGCATTTAGTTCAATGTGAGAGTAATTTTTTTTTTCTTTTCTCAAAGGTTGGGAAATGCACAGGCAGCTACAAACAAACAAACGATATCATGTTCTTGGTGTAACAGAAGAAAACCATATCTAACATTGATTTGAGCCCTAAATTGCTAATGTAGAAGATTTTGATTTATATATTAAGCACATCCTCCTCACATTTAAGTATTTGGAATTCAACATTACTATTTTTACTGTGCAGTTTACGTTTCAATAGTTCCAAATCTGACTGTTTCGAAACAATTTAAACCGTACAGTGTGAGGTTTATAAACACTGTTTCGAAACTATTAAACGGTGTGTTTCTTTTAATATTATGGGTCTGTTTATTGTATTGTATTGTATTGCATTGCATTGCATTGCATTGCCTCTTCACTTTACAATTGCCAATTTGAAGTCAGGGCGCTGCAAACTGTTGACATGCTCTGCTATTTGTTGTTCAAACGGAGCATGAGCAGTATAGCTGTGTTCAATTACAATGTACTGGTAACGTGGTTCCTCAGCTGAAGCAGATAAAACAAATGTACATTCTGTTTACACATTCTTGTTGAAATAAACAATCCAAATGAAAAATAAGAATATCAAACTTTTTACGTTCAGACAAAAAAGCAGTGCATTTACAAAACGACATTACATTTGTTTTTAATATGTTGTTCTGCAGGAAAGCGTATGAAATGAAAAATACAGTAACTGCATTGTTACTACTGAACCACTGAAGTGATGTTTAATACAGTCTTCTAAAAAAAAAAAAAAAAAAAAAAAGAGCATAAGTTAAAATCAAATATAAATAATATTCTTAAAAATTCTCCAGAAAGTGGTTTTCCCGTGAGATTAATATCTGGTTCCTCCTCCACCCAATTATAAAGCTTTCAAACAGTTGGTATCTCCCTTTTAATGTCATAATACACTAAAAACTTTCTTTTGAGTAAGAACTTATCAAAATCGCCAAGATAATTGGTTTTCATTGGCAGTCTCTTCTTCCTCAGTGTTACAGTTTTTCCGACCTTCTTAACATTGTTCGTAATATTACGCACTGTTCTTAGACTTTTTGCTACCGCTGCTGCTGCTCTCTCTCTATAGCTCTCTATAGTGAGCAAGCCTATTCGTTTTTCTTCTTTACAGAACTGAACAAAATTATTTATCATCACTTTTCCATCTGAATGTGCTGTTTGATGGCGGGTATTTTCGTGGTGCCTGTCCATTTCACTAGTCGCTAAGTATACTGTCGCACTACGACAACAATGTGACTGTACAATGCGCTTGACACGTGCAATGATTATGCACTGTCGAGAATTGTCTGCCACCTTCGGCCCCATCTGAGTGTACACAAAGCTTAGTTCCGCATTCTGCTGCCTGCAATTGTAAAGTGAATGAGTAATACCATCGTCAATGTGTACTGCATAAGTATTGCTATAGAACCACAAAAATTGTGTGGGGACAGCAACTAAAGGAGAAAAAATAAAACTTTTATTTAGATGCTACGACAGTTTTATATTTCCTACACTGGTTAGCGTCGCGGCAGCCTAGCACGACAATGCAAATGTTTTGTCATAGAAACTTCAATATGATTACCGTAAATGGACAGATAAACCTAGAAGCAGAGATTAATGTCATTTCAGAATACAGCAGTCACTTTAGAAACAAATGTTGATTTCAGCAATCTTAAGCTGCAGACTCACATCTGCCCATTAGTTTTTGACACTGTTAAAACTGTTAACATAGTAGTAAGTTAAATGTGTATCCGTGCAGAGGTTCAACAAAAGGTTCCACCTTCCTGCATTATTGGTTTGAAACACCGCTATTCCAAAACAGTGAAACCAACAGGATGAAACATTTTCAGTATTGACCACAAATGTCATCCAAAACTGAGCAGAATGAAACAACAGTTTTGAAAAGGTGAAACATGGTGGTTTTGAAACACAAACATTTCTGCATTTTGAATCATTGTTTCAATACAATGGAACAGTGGCCACCTCTAGTTTGTACTTTGTGCCATTGCCGCTGCTGTTTCACAGTGTGTGTGGCTCTGCGGGGGGGGGGGGGGGGGGGGGAATCTTGAATTACAGGGGTGGTAATGACCCCATGGCAACATTCATGAATTCCGAAGTCCGGGTTGGCGCTTGAGTCACGTCCACATAATGCGCACCATGTGTATGAACTGTCACAGGCATTCTTTCAGAAATATGAAAATTCCAGGACTTCGTTTGAATTTCCCAGCTTTTTCCCAGTTCTTCAAGGTTGCACAAGATTCCCGGCTTATTCCCGGTTTTCAGGGATTCAAGGAACGCTAGCCACCTTGGTACAGTTGGCAGATGAAAAAGAGTACCACAAGGTGGCTGAAACTGGGCAGTCCAAGAGAATATGGACCAACAATGCACCACAATGGCTTATTATCACGTCCTCATGGCACAGGAGGTGCCATGGCGTTAGCCATGTATGGCCAATTTGCAATTGACAAACAACAACAGACTCCCAATGAGAGACCCTAAGGGACAACTTCCACGCACTAGTGGAGTGTTTGATGGCACAAAACTTGTTTGGGACGCTCAAGTCGCCCCATTCAGAATCCCAAATTCCTAGTGTCTTGCAGCTGAACTTCATTCAGCGATCCCCTTCCCAGAGACCAATTCCCAAAGGACTTTAAGTGGTGACTTGCTTGACCAACTGATCGACATGTTCATTGCCTGATAAACCAATGTGGCCGGTGTCCAAAGAAAAGTGACAGAATGGCCTGACTTGCAAAGGGTGAACACTGTGTCCTGAATTTACCACACTACAGGCTGTTTAGGGAAATACTGGTCTAGTGCCTGTAAGCCTCTCAGGGAGTCACTACAGATGACAAACGACCCCCTGGGGCAGACTTGGAGATGCAAGAGGGCTCATAAAATTGCGATCAGCTCTGCGGCGAAGATGCTACTAGCACAAGGCAAGGATTGGTGTTCACTATGGTCCCCACAGACAATGTCATACCCAGCACAGCCATTGACCAGAGAACCGTCTTGTGGAAAGCACTTCTGCATTGTGAAATGATGCGAGCAGTGCTCTGAACTGGCGACGGAGATTCAGAGGCAGTACTAAGGCTTTAGAGTCCCATTACAGGTCCAGGCGAATCTGCAGGCGAGGAATGCACCAAGGAGGGGTAAGGTAAGAGTAGTGGAAAGTATGAGTGAAGGGAAGGGATTCAAGGGACAAGAGAAGGGAAAGGAGATGTACCACATTCGGAAGACCCAACCTAGGCCATCATTGTGAGGATGGGTGTGCAGCAGTCGAAAATATATATTTGGGAAGGGGGGAGGGACGTGAATGCAGACAGGGTGCGAAGCCAGTAACTGTTGCTGGCGGAACCGAAGGGGGGGGGGGGGGGTTTGGGAACCCCGGCCTCAGCACAAGGAGGCTTCTCACTGGGATTATGCGAAAAGCCCCCATTGCTAGACAGAAACCAGTATGAAGGATAGGGTCTAAGACCTGAAATGCAGAAGGCTCTGCCGAACCATACACGAGGCTCTCGTAGTCCAGGCATGATTGTATGAGAGCCTTGTAGAGCTGCAGGAGTGTTGGACGTGGGGCTCCCCAAACAGTGTGGCTAAGGCAGGGTAAAATGTTAAGGTAGCGCCAGCACTTTTGCTTAGCTTTCGACTTTCGCGATGCGCCTTCTCGACACTAAGCAGTTCATCAGCCAGGAAGAACTCCTAGTAAAAGTGAATAGTCCGACATTGACAAAAGTGCATGATTCTGGTATTAGATGCAGAGAATGTGCCTTTGTAATTGCTCGCTGCAGATGCCTTTTAGCAATACTGATGCTTGTGGAGCTGTAATAATAGGTAGCAAGAGATCGATGAGCCTACTGCAGCTACGACACCGTTAATCGCTGCCAAAAAGAGAGCGAACTTGGAATGGAGCCCTGTGGGACCTTTCTCCTGAGTGTGAGTGGAACTCAAACAAATGTCGACCCTAACACAAAAGGTGCGAAGGGAAAGAATTCTATTCGTGTAGCAATGCCAGTATGTGGTGATGCCGGGTGGTGTCTTACACCTTCTGAAGGTTGAAGAAGACGGCGATAAAGTGCTCACCTGGAGTGAAAGCTTGATGGGCGGCTGATTCAAGAGACACAAGGTTGTCAACAGTATAGCGACCCTAATGGAAGGCCCCCCTGTTGCTGTGCCAAGAGTCCGCATTGTTCTAATATCCACATGTACCGCCCACTCGTCATACGTTCAAGGAGCTTACAGAGAACATTGGTGAGGCTAATCGGGTGGTAACTATTTGCCACCTGTGCATCGATACTGGGTTTTAACACCGGAATGACAATACTGTCCCACCATTGCGAGGGGAAAACACCTTCAGTCAACACACAATTTCACAGGGCAAGCAGTTGGTGTTGAGAATCTGCTGACAGGTGCCAAAGGAACTGGTTATGGACAAGGTCTGGTCCTGGTGAAGTATCAGGGCACCCGGCTAGGGCACTTTCGAACTATCGCATACTGAATGGAGCGTTGTACATCTCCTGGAGGTGCTTGAGGAACGATAATGTCTGTCTCTCAGCTCTCTCTTTTTGGGCGCTGTAGGCTGCCGTCGCAGAACAAAGTTTTTAATGCTGTGTCATATGCTCTACAATAGCAGTGGGGTCTGTGCATAGGGTACCCTGGGATTGGAGATGGGGGATTCCCGACGGTGTGCTGTGTCCAAAACTACATTGGACTTGCGACCAAACCCAAGATGGGGAAGCGCGATTGAGATGGTGGCAACACACTACTTCCAAGACTTCTGCTTACTCTGCTGGATTAGTCACTGAGCTAGGGCCCGTAGGTGCTTAAAGGCGATCAGATGTTAAATCGATGGTTGGTGCTGCAGTGCTCGCCAACGTTCCGGGATGGCCTCTGCAATTTCTGGAGTCCACCAAGGTACCAACTTACGCCCGAGCAAGCTGCGAAAACTGGGGACTGTGGCTTCAGTGGCAGAACGATGGATGCAGTTACCTGGTGAACCGCCATATCAATACCTGCAGAAAGTGGAACAGCTAGCATAGCAGCTGAGGTGTAGGCGAGCCAATCTGCTCTGTGGAGTGACCATTGGGATAGGCAGTAAGCAGGTTGGAACTGAGGCAGACAAAAGAATGGGGAAGTGGTCGCTACCACATTGATCCTTGTGTACCTTCCAGCTGAGACGGCAGAGAAGGCTTTGGCTGCTAATGGAAAGGTCAACAGATGAGAACATGGTGCCATGTACCACGCTGAAGTGCATGGGTGCACCTGTGTTTAGGAGGCAGATGTCCTGCTGTGCCAGTAGAGTTTCAACGTCCCTATCATGGCGGGAGATCTTGGCTCCACCCCACAAAGTGTGGTGGGGGAAGTTGAGTAACCAAGGCAGCAAAGTCAGTGGGGGAGACGACCTCATCCGGTGAGAGGTAGAGAGGACAGATGGTAAGTTCCCGCAATACTCATGTGGACAGCCACTGCCTCGAGGATTGTGCGGAGAGGCACAAGGGCACTACAAACAGTGGCAAGGACGTAGACACTACTAGAGAATCTGTCTTAAATGGAACAGTTACTATAGTAGCCCTGATCCCTGAAGGGCAGGGGTTCGCTGGACAGGAATCGGCATAACTGCTGCAGCTGAGTTAGACGACTGAGAAAATCATCTCCATTCCACTGAAGGATTTCATTAACTCCTTGCTGGAAAGGCCATGATGTAGGGCAAAAGATTGTCAGTCCAAAGACATTCCTTCTGCCAGGTGGTGTGTATCTACATCATCTAGAACCATTGGCTGAAGGGTCTCAGTGATGGCCAGATCCTCTGAGGATGCGAGGATCTCCATATCATCTGAGGCGGATGATGTAGGGAGCTGTGACTTTGAAGCGACTAATGAGTCGTCGTCCTTTTGCTTTTTCTTCTTAGCCTCTCACTGCCCTTTCGGTTTTGAGGACTTGGAGGACTTCTCACAAGTGGTTTCAGGGCCTGACGTCAATTGGAAAGCCTGTCAACTGGGAGTGGGTGGATCCTGCAGCCTCTGGCTGGGATCCTCCAATCCATTCGTGGAAGCCTAAGAAGGGAGTGCTCCATAGCACCTCTTCTGAGCGATAGGGGCCATGGAAGACTTTTGTTTTGCCAGATGGGGTGTGGGGGACTGGAGTCACTGATGGTAGAGAGTATATTGCTCCCACAGGTGTTGGGGGAGCAATGGATGAAGATGTGCCCCCACCCATCAAGGGCCAGTCGAAGGTTGATAACCCATAGGTCCCGCAGATGAACAGTGGTGGTGCCGATATCAAAGAAACTGGTGCCACTGTGCATGTGGCAAAAGATGTTGACATTTGTATGGGGGTGAAGCTGCTCTTAATTCTTCCGTGCCTCAGAAATTCAGCCAGTCCAGCGTCTTTATTTCCATTATTTTCCTTTCACAATGGAGAACAGTGCAGCATGGTGAATGACGTTGCCCACAGTTCACACAAAGGGGAGGTAGGGTACATGGGGTGTCCGGATGAGATGGCCACCCACATTCCCTGCAGGTCGAGCTGGAAGTTCATCGGAACAACATGTGCCCAAACTTTCAACACTGGAAACACCGCATAGGGGAAGGGACATATGGCTTTACATCACACCAGTATATCATTATCTTGACCCTCTCAGGCAGTACATCACCTTCGAAGGCCAAGGTAAAGCACTGGTGCAACCCTGTTTTATCTTTAGGTCCCCTGTACACCCGCTGGATGAAGTAAACCCCTCGTCCCTGCAGGTTCACTCGCAACTCTTAATAGATCTTTGACAACAGATCTGTGATAGATTAGACCCTGGACAATGTATAAGGATTTGTGAGGCGTGACACTCACCAGGATATCACACAGCTTATCGCAAGCAAGTAATGCCCGCGACTGGGTTGGGGACACCATCTGTATCAGAACTGCCCCACTTCTTATCTTTGAAAATGACGCCCTTTCACCAAACATAGCTTCGAGGTGGTCGACAAAGAACTGAGTCTTAGTGGACGTAAATGACTCGTCATCAGTACACACACACATTAGATATTGGGGTGAATATGGCTGATTGATTTAGGCCCCTGTGTTACTCCCATGGGGTGGCACGGGAAGGGAATGTCCTAGGATAGTATGTCGTCATGTTAAATTCCATTTTGCCATGCTTACAGACGCCAGGTTTGCATCCAGCAATTATTTGCTCGTACCCATGAGCAGTTAGGGAACTATATGTCCGCCCAGGCAGAGCCCTGCTTGTTAGGATAAAACATATACAACTGAGATGCAGCATGTTCCCCAAAGATTGCCCGCTAGCGACTGTTCAACGTCAACAGCCATGCATCTCCTCTGCATGTAGCACACCTTGAGATTTGATTTCTTCTCTCTCTCTCTCTCTCTCTCTCTCTCTCTCTCTCTCTCTCTCCCCCCCCCCCCCTCTGTTCTATAGAGGTTTATACCATCATCGTGACCCAGGCAATTAAGCCAAGATCCCCGGGCTCTGAAACATAATTTTCCACTGTCGGGCCGAACGATGCTCATTGAAGCATGCACAGAGCGTAGGCCGGTATTACACTATAAAATTATTGAACAAAGAATTGGACGAAAAAATTGAATGAAATATTGGTCATATTTTTTGACAAAGAAATTGGATGAAACATAAAAGGGGGTATTACACTATCATCCAATATTTTGTCAAATTTGCTTCAAAATGGCGGTGTAATGGTCAGCTGTTGTTTATACTACAATTGTGTTGTGTCTGCATTTAGAAGAGGAGGAGGGAAAAAATAAAAGGAAACTCACTTGGATGAAACCGTGGGTGTCAGAGCGAAATAAATAAAATTTGTTACGGGACCAGGAGGATTTACTTTTTTATGCCATCGGCAGAACAACCAGGCTGTTCACTGCTAATTATTTTGTCGCTCTTCATCCTTCACAGTTAGCAATATAGTAACGAAAAGGCTGACTCAAACAGTGTTTACAAATAATATTGTTAAGTTGATAAAAAAAGTTTCATTAAATCACATTTTAAATGGAAAATGTGAGCACTGACAAAGAGTATAATCTAAATAGTTTGTGACGTTATTAACAATGTAAGGGGGGAAACTTAACTGAATAAAGTAAATAGGCTCTATTTATTTCCTTACAAAAATTGGCTGACATATTTATATGTACATAAATTTGCTTGCAAACAGATGTCTATGTTTTGAAAGTTGTTTCACTTACCAGCACTTAAACATCACACTACTAGCCATGTTTACGAATACAAACGTTATGTCCAAGTAGTGCCAGATATTTAACCTCCAAATAAAATAAAGGAAGCTGTATTCTACTAGCGCTCCAAGCGGTCAGATTTCTCACTGCAGGAAACAGAAAACGAGCGATTTCTTTGATCAAATCTACGCCGAGGCCTTAGATTTGATGAAATATTGGACGACGTTCCCATTACACTACGTCCAATTTTTCTTTGTCCAATTCTTTGACAAATAATTTGATAGTGTAATACCGGCCTTACGGTGTGGCAGACTGTAGGCGTGACAGTCTGCAGCTCGGGACCCCGGGTTCATCGAGCCCATATTCAGCAAATTAATGTTGATCCTCTGAGGGGAAGTAAGGAAGTGTTGTAGAAAATAGTTAAACATTTTGCTGAGACAACTATCAAGTTTTCTTTAGAATTTCTGTCTTACTTCGAAATGAACTAAAAAAATTTACATATGAATACCGATATTTTGAATGGACAAATGTAACAATATTAAGATGTGTATTTTAAAATAGCTTAGTACATGTTAACAACAGTGATGTACTTTATCCATTTCAGCAACTTTTCACGTTATAATTAATAAAATTCAGCAACCAATTGCTTGTGATTATTTATTTTAGATGACCGGTTTCGGGCGCTTGAGTGCCCTTCTTCTGGTCTCTATACAGACAAACAAGTGGATTGGTATACAGTACTTTTGTACGTTTTATAGCGTTTACTGTATACCAACCCACTTGTTTGTCTGTATAGAGACCAGAAGAAGGGCACTCAAGCGCCCGAAACCGGTCATCTAAAATAAATAATCACAAGCAATTGGTTGCTGAATTTTATTAATTATAACAACAGTGATGTAACAATGACATGTAAAAATACATTAATGACCAACATTGTAGCGTATTTCCTACTGGCAGCAGTATTAATTGCCTTCCTCTGATTTTCAAACTCACTCACAGCCAAGTAAATGAAAACCTGAACTCTTAAACTACTGTTTAACTCTCCCTTTCTCACAATAACAAACACTCTAGAAATCAAAGTGGTGAGTGACAAATTTCCATGACTGACAAGGGTCTTAACCAAAGGCCATTAGATTTGTAATCTGGCACTGTACAGCTATGAACACCACAAACTCATGCAATCAGAAGTGCACATAAAAATAGTCATTGCTTACCAAGCTGTTCAACAATACTTGTTATTGTTCCAATTTCCAGGCATTCATTCTTTGGCACAGTAATATGTAAATTTTCTATTGGCGGGAGATCATCTAATGACAATTCTCCTTTAGTTCTTGGTGGCCCATTAGTGGCTGTTTCTTTGTTATTGAAGCTGATAACAAGACAAGGTTTTTAGTTAAAGATATGTTACTGTTTAACATTAACAGAAAACATTTAAAAATTTATACTACAAGTAAAAATGCACTTACATGTCAAAATCTGAATCTTCTCCAGAGGCCAAAGATGAACTTGAAACTGAACTGGTACTGCTACTACTATCACTGTCATCACTATTGCTTGTGCTACTGTCTGAATCTTCATCTTCCCAGCTACTTGAATCTTCCTCAGAATCTTCTGAAAAACTGCATCTGCTTCTGTAATCTGCCTTAGAATCAGTAACCGGGAGTACATCAGCTTCTATATTACATATGACATTCGATGAACAAGAGCTTTCACTCTTAACAGGTTTTCCATTAAAGTCATTCTCATTCTGGTCACCATTCAAATTATTTGTGCTTGAGTCCGTGTTACTCTCATTTGAAGTCTTTGCATTTTCCACACATACTTCAGTTTCACTTTTGTCAGTTGCCTGGTCAACATTTTCATTTACATTATTTGTGTTGTCAACTGTTTCAGTTTCTTTCATTGATGTGCTAGGCTCATTACTCAGAGATATTTCATCATCATTCTTGTGGACCACTGATGTACTGTCACTACTAGATGACTGTTCAAGTTTACTTTCGCAATCCATATTCATTAAATGCTTCCAATGAACATGTAACCTGCAACAGAGTTTTAAATTTATTTTCTTTGAAAGATTTACAAAATTAAAACGTATTGGTAGCTTAAAACCTTAATAAAAACCATCTTAAAAAGAAGAGTATGGTTCGGGAAAGGCAATGTGTGAGGTAATAACTCTCAAAAGAATAGACAGTTACTCTGATTCAAGGTTCCCATGATAATAACATTATAAACCACAGTTAACACTATCATCTAAAGCTTTTATTAAATAGAGCAAATAATTAGTAGATTTACTAAAAACTTTCAAAACTAACCAATTTGTGAAGAGTTTTTTTTTTTTTAATTATTAACGTCCTTGTAAATAATGGGTTCTCAGATTCTAAAACATTCACAAAACACATTTGCAAATGTTGACAATATTTTCTTTTCTAAAAGAGTAGTCCGCCTCCTTAGTCCAGTGGACAGCATGCGACAGACACGCAGGGGGCCCGGGTTCGATTCGAGATTTTCTCCATTCGGGGACTGTGTGTTGTGTTATCATTTCATGATTATCGACACGTAAGTAGCCCATGTGGCGTTACCTAAAGACTTGCACCAGGCAAGCCAAACAATCCCAGCTGTGGTCTAACGGTCAAAATGCCACACGAAATCATCATTTAAAACAGTAATTACTTAGCACAGTTGATTTCTGTAAGCCCCTATTCAGAAAAGATATTTTTTGAAAATTTTACGAGTTTGTATGCTCTACTAGTAGCTGTACACCCAAAAGGCCACTGATTACATAAATTAAGGGAAAAAGAGCAGTTCAAACTGGGTGTCATGTAGTGTTATGAATAGTCTCTCAAATCAATACATTCAGAAGTTAAAACACATTAAAACTTGCAAAATAAACACAGGGTTATAAACACAAAATCAATCAGTGGTAATGCAGGAGTACATCCGATACTGAAGAAGAAAATAGGACTGCAAGTAAGTTACTATGAACAGCAAATAACACATTATCTTATAAAAAGATAGACACAAAGCCAACACTCACCACAGTAATAAAATAGACATGCCAATCTGGACAGCCTATCAGTTACTAGCCAGAACTGAGGCAGTTTCTAGGGCAGAACTCATCTACGAAGCAAGCAGTAACTAGGTCTCAGCGTAGCTAGTATCATACAGACGCCGCCAAGAGAAGAGAGAAGAAACAGACATATATTCTAAAGTTGAGTATTATAAATTTTCAGTCAATAAAACATTTAACACTAATCTCTATAGAAGTGTTTCAGCTGACCGTCGATTCCTGTACTCGTACCTTTCCTGACAACTAGACTGGGACGAGTACTTAACTAATGGCAGAAAGAATGAAACAACAAAAGGCAATTAGGCCCCAACAAATGGCGACGAGGAAAACAATGACCCACATTGCGCCGAGATACTAAAATTACCGTGACATTACACTGAGCTATTAATTTTGCTTTATTACAGGTCTCGGCGGATCCAGTAGATAATCTTTTGATTCTATTGCAGGGTTACGAATAAATTTCTATATTTTTGCACAATGTCTAACGCTACTAACCCTGCCACTGCCACTGTGCCACAGCTTCCCGCGCTCGATGCACAGCAGCTAATGCAAATGTTTCAGTTTCAGAGCCAACAAATTGCATTTCTACTGCAAACCATGCAACAACTTCTAGCCGCACCTGTGCCTCAAAATATGCAAGTTCTACACAGTAGCCACCACCAGCACCAGTAATACCACCATTCCGACAGTATGATGAAAAAGAAGAGTATTGGTCGTACTAGCTACAACAGTTTGAAGCCTACACCACAGTGCACCAGATACAAGGTACTCTCAAACATCATTTTCTGTTGCGTATGTAGGCCCCCCAGTGTTCCGTCTTGTGAAAAAACTGTTTCCCACGGCAGAGCCTTCTGAACTTTCTTACGATTCACATGTAATGTTACATGACGCAAATGTCTATAATATTCCTGACGGTAGGCTTATGTTGTTGTTGTTGTTGGGTTTTGGAAGGGACTAAACAGCGACAGTTATCAGTCCCTTGTTCCAGTCAAAGAGATAAGACATTTTGTTAAGCGATCCGAAATAAATGTGTTAACAAGTCAAAGTTTAAAACTTACAGACTAATATGAAGAAAGGATACGATTAAAAACGAAGAAGGGATAAAACAGCTGAAACAGTACAAGAGTGTTTTTGCTGGGTGGTCACAGGGATATAAGGAACACACCCAGTCAGTCTGAAACACGTTAAACCCACCTACCTAACAGACTTAAGCAGGTGGAGGACAGAGCAATGACAGACAAACACAAACTTTAAGTTGACTTGTAAAGTCCACACTCACGCATAAAATTTAAAACAGAGTCAACAGTGGAGGTGTTGTCAGCTAATGCAAGCTGCAAAGCGTCAGGGAGATTAAAATATCGTCGCGCTGCGGCTAAATTGTGGCATTCAATTAAGATGTGGGCGACTGTCAAAGGCGCACCACATTGACAATGAGGAGGATCCTCGCGACGCAAAAGGTGACCATGCGTGAGCCAAGTATGGCCTATACAGAGACGGCAAAGGACAACCGACTCCCTGCGAGAATCCCTCAGGGAGGTCTTCCACACAGTGGTAGAGGGCTTGACAACACGGAGCTTATTGGGTTCGGTCGAGTCTGCCCATTCAGAATTCCAAACCCGAAAGACCTTGTGGATCAACTGGGTTTGCAGGTCCGGGTCTGGAAGACCAATATCCATGGACCGTGAAGTACTGGCCTGCTTGGCCAGCTGATCAACGCGTTCATTGCCCAGTGGCCCTATGTGGCCCGGAGTCCAGACAAAGGTGACAGAACGGACTGACTCGCCAAGGGCGAAGACAGCATCTTGAATGGCTCGCACCACTGTGTGTTTTGGTAGAAACTGGTCGAGGGCCAGGGAGTCGCTGCAGATGACGAACGACCCCCTGGGGCGAGCTCTGAGGTGTTCAAGAGCTCTCAAAATACCGACCAGTTCTGCGGTGGAGATGCTACTTCCACAAGGCAATGACCGCTGTTCGATGTGGTCACCATAGATAAAGGCATATCCAGCATGGCCATCGACCAAAGAACCGTCCGTGTATAAAGAATGTGTGCTCCGTGAAATGTGTCAAGCAGTGCATAGAACTGGCGACAGAGAACCAGTGGCGGGGAAGGGAGTGCAGAAAGCGGGAAGAGAAGCCTGTGATTTGGATGACGGGGTGAAGCATGAACCCGAGCACTGTAACTCACCAACAACCGTTGCCGGCGATACCGCAGAGGGGGAACACCAGCTTTAGCTAGAAGCTCGTTACGGAACTGGTGCGAAAAGCCCCTGTTGCGAGACGCACACCTGTGTGATGAATGGGGTCTAGGACCCGCAAGGCAGAAGGGGCTGCTGAGTCGTAAACCAAGCTCTTGTAATCAAGCCGCGACAGAACAAGCGACTTGTAGAGCTGAAGAAGTGTGGAACGTGCTGCTCCCCAACTAGTATGGCTGAGGCATCGAAGAACATTTAAATGCCGCCAACACTTCTGTCTCAGCTGACGTAGGTGTTGCACCCAAGTCAGCCGGGCATCGAAGACCATGCCCAGGAAGCGATGTGTTTCCTCAACCTGAAGTAGTTCACCACCCAGGTAGAGCTCTGGGTCAGGGTGAACCGACGGCGACAGAAGTGCATCACGCGGGTTTTCCGGGCGGAGAACTGAAATCCGTGAGTAGAGGCCCAATGAGTGGGCCTTTTGGATGGCACCCTGCGGCCGCCGTTCAGCTACGCCGATGGAAACAAGCTGAAATACAGGCAGAAGTCATCGGCAAACAGGGAGCAACTGACTGATGACCCCACAGCCGCAGCAAGACTGTTAATTGCCACTAAAAACAATGGAACGCTGAGGACGGAGCCCTGTGGGACACCGTTCTCTTGAATACGGGGGGAGATAAATGATGCCCCAACCCTCAATCGAAACGATCGGTGGGAGAGGAAATTGCGAATAAAAATAGGAAGGGCACCACGTAAGCCCCAGTCATGCAGAGTCGTCAAAATATGGTGGCGCCAGGTGGTGTCATACGCCTTTCGAAGGTCGAAAAATACAGCAACCAAATGCTCACGCCTAGCAAACACCATGCGAATGGCCGACTCCAGTGACACGAGGTTGTCAATGGTAGAATGGCCCTGGCGAAAGCCCCCCTGTTGTGGAGCAAGGAGTCCACGCTCTTCAAGGATCCACATAAGCCGCCGACTCACAATACGTTCGAAGAGCTTGCAGAGAACGTTGGTGAGGCTGATCGGACGGTAATTGTCAGCCACCAGGGGATCTGCACCAGGTTTCAGCACCGGGATGATAGTGCTTTCCCGCCACTGCGATGGGAATCCTATCTGGTCCTGGAGTTGTGTCAGGACATGCAGCAAGGGCAGTTCGGAACTCCCACTCGCTAAACGGGTCGTCGTATATTTCCCGACGACGAGTGCGGAAGGATAACTGTTTCCACTCGGCCCGCTCTTAGAGAGAGCGGAAGTCGGCACTGTACGTGGCAGTCGCAGAGCATTGTGTGTAGTGGTCTGCCATATGCTCGGCGATAGCTGTCGGGAGCGTGCAGAGCACACCCTGGATGGTGAGGGATGGGATTCCTGTCGGCGGGCGGTATCCAAAGACGCGTTGGACTTGCGTCCATACCTGAGTCATGGAGATGCGGGAGCCGATACTGGCTACATACCGCTCCCAGGAATCCTGCTTGCTCTGCTGTATGAGTCGTCGAGCACGCGCATGGAGCTGTTTAAAGGCCACCAAATTCTCCACGGATGGGTGGCGTCGATGGCGCTGGAGCGCTCGCCAACGTTCCCGGATAGCCTCAGCAATTTCCGGTGTCCACCAAGGCACGGACCTACGCCTAGTGGAACCGGTGGTTTGTGGAACTGCTACCTCAGCGGCCATGACAATACTATCAGTCACCTGCATTGTCAATGTCATCTGGAAGTGGTGCAGCGATGACAGCGGTTGAAGCATAGACTGGCCAGGCAGCCCTACGGAGACACCAACGGGGTAAGCTGTCTGCAGCTTGGTACTGCGGGAGCGACACAAAGATTGGGAAGTGGTCGCTGCCACACAGGTCCTCATGCACACGCCAACCGAGGTGTGGTCAAAGGCTGGGGCTGCAGACAGAGAGGTCGATCGGTGAATATGTGCCCTGTGCCACGCTAAAATGTGTGGAGGCACCTGTATTCAGGAGGCAAAGGTCTTGTTGCGCCAATAATGTCTCAACGTCCCTACCGCAGCCTGTGGTCTGGAATCCACCCCACAAAGGGTTGTGTTAATTGAAGTCCCCCAAAAGGAGGAATGGTGGGGGAAGTTGGGAGACCAGAGCAGTAGGGTTGTTGAGAGACACGGCCTCATCTGGAGGAAGGTACAAGCTGCAGACAGTGAATTCCTGCATTGCCCAGATTCTGACAGCCACTGCCTCAAGAGTGGTGTTGAGTGGCACTGGAGCACTGGGTACAGTGTCCAGGACATACAAGCGCACACCGCCTGACACCCTGTCGTAAAGGGTCCTGTTGCGGTAGTAGCCCCGATACCCACGAAGGGCAGGGGTCCGCTGTGTTGGAAACCATGTTTCCTGTAGGGAGATACAAAGTGCAGGGTATCGCCACGGTAATTGGCGCAGCTTGGCCAGGTGATTAAAGAAGCCACCGCAATTCCACTGGAGAATAAATCTTTCTCCTCGCTGTAAAGCCATAAAAGAAAAGAAGATCATTCCATAGGAACATCTGCCTTATGGTCAGGATCTACAGAATCTAAGACCATAGGTGATTCTGGATGTGCAGAGCTCCTATGCTCAGGCGAATCAAGAAGTGCGAGATCCTCAGCGGAGGCGAGGATCTCGACTTCATCCTCCGAAGCAGAGGGTGTGGGTGGCTTGGAAGCCACCAAAGAATCCTTTTTCTTCTTTTCTTTCTTTTTACCCTCTCGCTGGCCCTTGGGTGTTAAGGGCTGTGGGGGCTTCTCAACAGGGGCCGCAGGTGCCGACGAAGAGGTGGAGGCCCCTCGATCAGCAGCTGTGGGATCCTTCAGCCATTTGCTGGGATCCACTTTCCCACGAAGAGAAGCCTCGGAAGGGAGTGTCCCGTGGGACCCCTTCCGGGGGAGAGGAGCCGGAGAAGGATGTCATTTCTCTGGCGCTGGGGTGGGGACCGACGTCCCCCGCAATGGTTTGTCTGTTGCTCCCAACGTGAAAAGTGTGGGAGCAACAGAAGGAGTAGCACCCCCAACTGTCAAGGGGGCAGGTGCAGTAGTTCGGGCCTGGGGGCCCGCTGGCATTCGTGGTACAGATGGTCTGGTGACTGACGAAGCTACTGTGGCATAAAACGTCATGGTGACAGCTCCAAGGTAGCTCTCAATTCATCGTCTGATTGCAGCAGCAGATCCCTGTGAAAAATGATGCCCTGGACCATGTTTAAGGTCTTATGTGGTGTAATGGAAACGGAAACATCACCCAGCTTGTCACAGGCTAGCAAAGCCCGTGACTGGGCTGGGGATGACGTCGTTATTAAAACGGATCCAGACCTCATCTTTGACAATCCATCGACCTCTCCATATTTGTCTTCTAAATGTTCCACAAAGAACACTGGCTTTGTGGACACGAAAGATTCCCCATCTGTACGGCTGCACACTAAATACTTCGGGGCGTAAGCCTCACCTTGAGTTTTGGCCCTACGTTCCTCCCACGGTGTAGACAGGGAAGGAAACGTTTGGGGGTCATACTGTTCAGCGTTGTAATCGCTTCGACCGCGCTTAGAGACGGCGGTTGTATGTCCGCCAATGTTTCGTGGTCTTTTCATGGTGTTCCCACGAGCAGCTAGGGAAATAAGGGTCCACTCAGACAGCCGCGCTTGCCTGGGTAAGCCTTATACAACTGAGGTGCGGCAGGTTCCTCAGAGGTTGCTCGCTGGCGACTGTTCAACCTCAACAGCCATGCATCTCCTCGGCACGTAGCACACCTTGAGATTGAGGTTTTTTTTATAGAGGTTTGTACCATCCTCGCGACCCGGGCGATTAAGCCAAGATCCCCGGGCTCTGAAACGTACAATGTTCCACCGTCGCGCCGAACGATGGTCGCTGAGGCACGCACAGAGCATACGGTGTAGCGGACTGGTGGCGCGACACAGCCCACGGCTCAGGACCCCGGGTTCGCCAAGCCCGTACTCAGCAAATTAGTGCTGAGCCCCTGAGGGGGGTAGGCTTAGGAAACAGATTCTAAAAATGTCAGATATGCCGTTCCATCAAGTAGAACAGATTTTGGAACAGTACGATACAGGTGTCAAAGCAGGGGACAACTAATTCAATTCCACTGTCTAGTATAGCTATGTCATGCGCCAGCGAGCGCGAGGTAGAACGCCGTGTACTTCCGCCTGCCATCTCAACGTGTAAACAAGTTGCTAGACTCGGAAACTTGCCAAATAAGGAAGTGAAATCTTGTCCGCAATGTTTCTCGCTGCACAAAAGGCAAAACTGTCCATCCCAGTCAGCAAAATGCTATGCAAGTGGCAAGAAAGGTCACATACAAACAGTTTGCTTACAGCAACAGAAACAGAATTTTCCCTCCCGGCCCAAACAGCGAAAAAACAATACTTATTCAATAAATGCAGTATTTTCCAAACCAGTGGCTGCCTCTCGTAACATCAAGGACACAGAAGTTGCACAAGTTGTACGTCAGGCCAGAAAAATGTATGTTAATTTGCATATGAATGACATTTCTGTAAAGTTTCAACTAGATACAGATGCATCAGTCACATTGCTCAATCACAAGACTTATGAACAATTAGGATTGCCACGCCTTTCTTGTGCTAAAACAAAGTTAACAGCATACAATGGCAATGAAATTCCTGTCCTATGACAGTGAGCACTACTTGCAGTATACTGTTCGGAAATGCACACAGTGACATTTCAAGTGCTTCAGTCTTACGAAGCAGAGAATATTTTTGGTTTAGATTCTTTTGATCTTTTTGGTTTTACTGGTCAAGACAATGTTTTAGTTTTTAACAGTTTTGATGCTAAAGACAGCGTAGACAAGTTTCTGAAACACTTTCCAGATTTATTTTCTGCAGGACTAGGAAAAGCTAAAGATTTTGCTGCACACATTACTCTGAAGGAAAATGTTAAACTAAAATTTTGCAAAGCCCGTGATGTACCACGCACTTTACGTAACAAAGTAGCACGAGAACTTCACACATTACAAGAAGATGGTGCAATTGAACCAATAGAAGTTAGCCAGTGGGCAAGTCCGCTCATAATTTTGTCGAAGCTGTCAGGTAGCATCTGCATGTGTTGATTTCAAGGCTACAGTAAATCCACAAACAGTTGTGGACAGTTATCCTTTGCCGAGACCAGAAGATTTAATGGACAGAATAGGTGCAGGAAAATATTTCTCAAAAATAGATTTAAGCAATGCCTACCTTCAGCTGCCACTTGAAGAATCACAGAAAATTTGTCTGGGCTTGTTTAAATATTTGTGTTTATTGTTGACAGTGCATCCACGCCCGCAATTTTTCAAAGACATTTGCAACAGCTTACAGCTCGGGTGCCTTGTTGTTGAAACTATTTAGACAACATAGTTGTGCCAGGCCGTACCCCAGAAGAACACATTGTAAATTTGAGGAAATTGTTTCAAGTTTTGTCAGATGCATGTCTCAAGTGTCACTTAGATAAGTGTGACTTATTCAAACCGGAACTGCAGTATCTAGGACACGTGAGAAACAGTCAAAGTGTGCACCCAATGCAACTACATTTGCTTGCCTTTTGCAATCTGCCAGCATCAAAAGATGTGAAAGAATTACAGTAGGTCTTGCGAAAGTTAACGTACTATATTAGGTTTATTCCAAATGCAGCACAAATTGCAGCCCCTTTGCATCAGCTATGCCATAAAAATGTTTCTTTTGTTTGGATAGAAGAATGCCAAAGCGCATTTCAACAGTTAAAAGATGCATTGCTCAGCAATTTATGTTTAGTGCACTTCGACCCAGAAAAACCAGTTCTTTTGCAAGTGGACGCGTCATTGTTTGGTCTAGGATCAGCACTTTCACAGACATGGGGATATGGACCGTCTGATAGTGTCTGCATCAAAACTTTTGACAGACACACAGTGCCATTATTCTCAGATTGAGAAGGAAGCTTTAGTGATAGTGTATGGTGTCACAAAATTCCATCACTATTTGTATGGGAGAAAATTCTATTTAGTAACTGACCACAAGCCTTTGCAGTCATTGTTTCATCCAGCCAAGCCGATTACTATGTGCATGGCACACAAATTTCAACATTGGGCATTGCTATTATCATAGTATCAGAGATTGTGTACAGACCCACAACCTGCCATGGAAATGCCAACGCACTTTCCCGTCATCCGGTTGGCTATGACAAAGACTTTGATGATTCTGAGATGTCTTGTTGTGGATAAATGAACAGGAAGATAATTTGTTGCAATCTTTCCCTTTGGACTATAGGAAAATTGCTCGGGCCACAGAAACAAAACCCCGATTTACAAATTTTACTGCACTACATTTGCACAGAATGGCCTCGGTCACAATGTGACATTCAAAATTCACTTGTGTGTCGGTATTTTGCTAAATGAAAGGAACTTTTAGTGCAGAGAGGTGTCATTCTAGTTTCTAATGACATTGGACAAATACATCTGTTGATTCCATGCCGTTTGCAGCAAGAACTATTGAGCTTACTTCACCAAGAACATTGGGGAATGGTTCGCACTAAGCAATTGGCACAACAACATTGTACTTGGCACGGTATGGACGCCCAAATAGAAAAGATGCCGACTATGCTGGTCCATTCTGGAACACGAAGTGGCTTATTGTGGTCGATGCTTTTAGTGGCTACCCATTTACAGTGCCAACGTCTTCTACGACTTCTTGTAGCACGATCAGGGCGTTGTCTTCAATTTTTTGTCTGCAAGGTCTCCCTGAACTGACAGTTATGACAGCAGCCCTCAGTTCACATCATAAGAATTTCGCTCCTTTTGTGATTGCAATGGAATTAAGCATCTCACCAGTGCACCATTTCATCCGCAGTCAAACGGCGCTGCGGAACACTTAGTTCGGACATTTAAGCAGCAAATGTCCACACCTTGTTCGGAGCACTCACGGGAGGCAGCTCTGCAACTGTTCCTCGCCTCCTACCGCTCGCATCCAATCCATGAGAAGGGTCATCGCTGGCCGAGCTTCTACATGGCCGCCGCCTCCACGCCCTGGTCCATCTGCTCCACCCCCCACACCGCCCAGAGCAACAGCAGTCACCAGTATGCAAATATTGCTTTGCTCCGCATAACCCGTCTTTTGCAGAGTGTTTGGCGGCCGCAGAAGTGGGAGCGGGACGAGATAATCCAGTATTGTGGTGCTCACATTTGAAATTTCAGGTACTGATGGCATCATTTGCAGGAACCGCAACCAAATTCACCCTTGTCATGTACCCTGTGATCCATCTGCATTTCTCTCAGCAGATTCACGCAACACACAGACCGCAAGTCCTTTGGCGCCCGTGCGACCTCAGCGAACACCCCACCGCAAATCTTCACGGCACCGCAGCCCAACGTCATGGAGACGGAGCCCTCGCCATCTCCACCTCACCTGGACATCCCCATGGATGTCGAGCAAGACGCCATGCAGCAACCGAGGCCGATGTCGCCACCGAAGTCCCCGTCTACGTCTTCACTTGGGCCACAGGTCATGGATGAGGGCCCTTTGAGGTTACCCCAGAGGACATTCCCTCACAAGTTCAGGCCAGATGGGGGGGCCCTGCTGGTGGTCTGGCATCCTCTGCAGCTACAGACTCCGGTCCATCAGTACGTCCATGAGCCTGCCTCCTCCCCCGTTGTCTAGCTCCATACATGACACGTAAGAGAACGATCGTGGAGAAGGCAGTGATCACCCAATAGCCAATCGCAAGCAGGCGCCGCGCATCCTGGAGGGAGTAATCAAAGATGCGTGCCCTCTACAAGTGGTTATATCTAGGTCAGAACTCCCTCAGGCAGTTGCTAGGTCAGAACTCAGCTACAAAGCAAGCAGTAACTAGGTCTCAGCACAGCTAGTATCATAAGACAATGACGCGAGAAGAGAGAAGAAACAGACATGTTCTGAAGTTGAGCATTAGAATTTTCAGTCAATAAAACTTTTAACACTAATCTCTATAGAAATGTTTCAGCTGTCCATTGATTCCTGCAACCATACCTTTCCTGACAACTAGACCAGGACGAGTATTCAACTAATGGCAGAAAGAATGAAACAACAAAAGGTGATGAGGTCACAACAGAGATAAAAAAATTATTCAGACTGTTAAGGGAGATGAAAACTTTATTGTGATGGGGGACTGTAGCTCAGCAGTAGGAAAGGGAAAAAATAGGTGAATATGGACTGGGGGAAAGGAATGAAAGAGGAAATCACCTGGTAGAAAATTTGTGCAGAGCACAATTTAATGATCACCAACACATTGTTTAAACATCATGAAAGAAGGCTATATATGTGGAAGAGACCAGGAGACACTGGAAGATACCAGACTGACTTTATAATGGCAAGGCAAAGATTTAGAAACCAGGTTTTAAACTGTAAGACATATCTAGGGCAGATGTAGACTGATCATAACTTATTGGATATGAACTAGATTAAAACTTAAGAGGCTACAAAAAGGTAGACAATTAAGGAGATGGAACATGGACAAATTGAAGGAACCAGAAGTAGTTGGAGAGTTTCAGAGGGAGAATTAAGTAAGGATTAGCTGAAATGGGGGGACAGTAATACAGTAGAAGAATGGGTAACTCAGAGTAGTGGAGGCTGCAGAGAATCATGTAGACAAAAGGGCTAGGCCTAACATAATTTCCTAGACAACACAGGAGATACTGAACGTAACGGTTGAAAGGAAAATATATAAAAAGTGCAGCAGGCAAAAGAAAGTACAGATGTCTGAAAAATGAGATTGAAAGGAAGTGCAGACTGGCTAAGCAGGAGAGAAATGCAAGAACGTAGAAGAATGTTTAACTAGGGGAAAGATAAATACCGCCTACAGAAAAATAAGACAATTTGAGAAAAACAGTCTTAATATCATGAACTCAAATGGAAAACCAGTACTAAGCAAAGAAGGGAAAGCTGAAAGTTAGAAGTAATATAATGAGGGCTTATACAAAGGAAATAAACCTGAAGGCAGTATTCTGGAGATGGAAGAAGTAGAGGAAGATGAGAGAGAAAATACAATTTTGTTATAAGAATTTGACAAACACTGAAAGATTTGAGTCGAAACAATGTCCCTGGAGTAAATGATACTCAGCCTGAACTGTTGATATCACTAGGTGAGTCAGTCAGGGATAAATTGTTCCACCTGTATGAGACAGAGCAAATACCCAAGGACTTCAGATATAGTTAATCCAATTGCTAAAAAAGAAAAACCACAAGTGCAGACAAATGTGAAAATTGTACAACTATCAGTTTCGTAAGTCATGGTTGCAAATTCTATAACAAATTATTTACACACAAGTGGAAAAAACTGTTGGAATCCAACCTTGGGGAATAACAGTTTTGATTTAGGAGAAATGTAGGAACACAGGAGGCAATACATTATGATTTATGGAATTCTCTACACAATCACCACAAGAAATAAAGATTGAAAATTAAAATTGTTTTCTATGATGTCTTAGGTGGAGGTGTGTAAAGAATAAAATTGCAAAAGCTGTCAAGATGTGTTTATTCCGACACTACCGGTTTCTCATCAGTAAAGTTGCATCTTCAGGTAGATGACATAAGAAAATGATTACATATTAATTGGAACAGCATCCAGCTTTCAGGGACCTTGTTAAAACATTCCCACAACAAGGTGTGGTCGTCTTTAGGTAAATAATATTCCCGCTTTATCCTTTATAAAGAAACCACTAATGGGAGTCAGGACTTATCTTAGAAGATTGATTAACACATAGTGGATGGCACCCGAACTAGATTCATTCAGCGGCAGTTAGACGGATGGTGACCTAATCTAACTCGTGCAATGCTAAAAAATTTGCAACTGCCATTCACAACCTGCCCTCTGTTGGTAACTACATAAAATGAAGACTGAAGGATCTCTGCATTGTGCTGCCATATAGTGAGTTGAGTTTTGTACGCAACAAAAGGGCTTTGTATTTCTCGCTCTCTGTTGAGCCCAATACTGCTCATCTGATATCAATATTGCTGTCTGCTGAGTGTTCACGCTCTGCGTATTTTCGACATGGTGAATTTAGATGAGAGCTATGTTTTCAATGTCCTAATACAAACATGATTTACTAAAAAAACTGTGTGTGTGTGCATATTAGGATATTTAAAAATAATTTTATTTATTTTTTTTTTTTTTTTTTTTTGGAATACATAAGAAGTTTCATTGTTTCAAATGAGACAGCAAACTCAATTATTAAATTTGTGGTTAGAATGCTGTGATTTTCGAAAAACTTGTTAAAAACAGTAGTCCGGATGCCCCGTCCAGGGTGACTTACACAAATCGTGAATGTTTTAAGGAAAGGGTAACCTACATTCTTATCATTTGTAGATCTGCAGAACACTTGACAATGTTCACTGGAATACATTCTTTCAAATTTTGAATGTAGCAGACGTAAAATAGAGGGAATGAAGAGTTATATACAACTTGTACAAATACCAGGCAGCAATTATTAGAGTCAAAGGACAGAGATTGGAAAGGGAGTAAGACAGGCTTGTAGCCTTTTCCTAATGTTATTCAATCTGTAGAATCAGCAAGCTGTGAAGGAATGCAAGGAGAAATTTGGAGAGGGAAATAAAGTTCAGGGTGAAGAAATAAAAACATTGCAGTTTGCTGATGACATAGTAATTCTGCGAGATACAGCAAAGGGCCTAAGAAAGCAACTGAACATATTGGACGGTGTCTTGAAAGGAATATAGATTAGGTAATAAACTAAAAGTTGTAAACGAGTTTTGTTATTTAGGTAGCAAAATAACTTATGATGGCTGAAGTAAAGAAGATATTAATTGCAGAATGGCTGTGGAAAGAACAACGTTTCTGAAGAGGCAAAAATTATTGGCATTTTATAATAAGTCAAATGTTAGGAAGTTCTTTCTAAAAACATTTGTCTGGAGTGTAGCATTGTGTGGGAGTGAAACGTGGCTGATAAGGAGTTCAAACAAGGATGATGGATGCTTTTGAAATGTGGTGCTACAGACGAATGAAGAAGATTAGATGATGAGATCATGTAACTAATGAGGAGGTAGTCAACAGAAGTGGGGACAAAAGGAGCTTCTGGCATATCCTGACTAAGAGATGGAATAGGTTATGTTCTGAGGTTTCAAGGTGTCCTCAACTTAGCATTAGAAGGAAGTGTATGGAATAAAAATTATAGAGGGAGACAGCGGGACGAATACAGTCAGCAGATTCAAAAGGGTGTCAGTTGCCATTCTTATTCTCAGATGAAGAGGCTTGCATGATAGTGTGGGGAGCTGCATCAAACCAGTCTGTGGACAGAAGACAACAACAACAACAACAACAACAACAACAACAACAACCACTGACTGATCGGAACTTCTACTGGTATGAGTTACGAGAAGAAATAATTATGATAGAGTGAAATTTTTATGGTTACTGTATTTCAACAAGTAGGCCTAGTATCCTGTGAACATAGATCTAGCTGGTTTCCTATTGTAAAAAACACCACTACATAATTTCAGTTAAAAATATATATTTCATTCTTTTTAATTTTTACTTCATATCAAATGTTGAAAATACATTTGCAGCAGTTGTATATATTAAATGGTAATTAAAATTCACAAACCCATCTAATTTTCATCATTCGTCTGTAGCACCACATTTCGAAAGCTTCTATCATCTTTATATCTGAACTCGTCATTGTCCACATTTCACTCCCATAAAATGCTACACTCCAGACAAATGCTTTCAGAAAGGACTTCCTAACATTCAAATTAATATTGGATGTTAACAAGTTTTGCTTATTTAGAAATGCATTACTTCCCATAGCCATTCTGCATTTTATATCTTCTCTACTTCTGCCATCAGAAGTTATTTTCCTACCCAAATAACGAAACCCATCTAACACTTTTATTGTCTCATTACCTAATCTAATTCCTTCAGCATCGCCTGACTTTCTGACACTACATTCCATTATCCTTGTTTTACTCTTGTTAATTGTTCGTCTTATATCTTCCTTTCAAGACACTATCCATACCATTCAATTGCTCTTCCAGATCTTTTGCGGTCTCTGATAGAATTACTATGTTATCAGCAAACCGCAATGTTTTTATTTCTTCTCCCTGAACTTTAATTACCTTTCCAAATTTCTCTTTGCATTCCTTCACAGCTTGGTCATTGTACAGATTGAACAACATTGGGGAAAGGCTACAACCCTGTCTTACTCCCTTCCCAATCTCGGCGTCCATTTCATGCCATTCGACTCTAATAACTGCTGTCTGGTTTTTGTATAAGTTGAATATAACTCTTCGCTCATAGTATTTTAC
Organism: Locusta migratoria; assembly: GCA_026315105.1. Classification (NCBI taxonomy): domain Eukaryota; kingdom Metazoa; phylum Arthropoda; class Insecta; order Orthoptera; family Acrididae; genus Locusta; species Locusta migratoria. The sequence goes on along the minus strand of CM048745.1, from coordinate 128,637,740 downwards.
CCCTGTTATGTTCAGAATTTGGAAGAGTTTATTCCAGTCAACTTTGTCAAAAGCTTTCTCCAAATCCACAAATGCTAAAAATGTAGGTTTGTCTTTCCTTAGCCTATCTTCTAAGATAAGTTGTAATGTGAGTATTGCCTCCCATATTCCTACATGTTTCCTAAATCCAAACTGATCTTCCCAGAGGTTGGATTCCACACGTTTTTCCATTTTTCTGTAAATAATTCATTTTAGTATTTTGCAATCATGATTTATTAAACTGATAGTTCTGTAATTTTCACATTTGTCTGCACTTGCTTTCTTTGGAATTGGAATGACAATATTCATCTTTAAGTCAGAGGGAATTCATCCTGCCTCTTACATCTTGCATACCAGGTGGAACAATTTCTTAATGACTGGCTCTCTTAACGATATCAGCAGTTCAGACGGAATATCATCTACTCCTGGGACCTCGTTTCAACTAAAATCTTTCAGCACTCTGTCAAATTCTTCTCACAGAATCATATCTCATATCTTAACTTCCTCCACTTCTAGAATACTGCCTTCAAGTTTATGTTCTTGATATAGGTCCTCTATATATTCCTTCCACAGATAAATTTTCCCTTCTTTGCTTAGTACTGGTTTTCCATCCGAGTTCTTGATATTCATAGAGCTTCTGTTTTCGCCACCAAATATCTCATTTTCCTGTAGGTGGTATCTATCTGTAGATACATTCCTCTACAGTTCTGAATTTGTTCTCTAGTCACTCCTGCTTAGCCAGTTTGCATTTTCTGTCAATCTCATTTTTCAGATGTTTGTACTACCTTTTGTCCGCTTCACTTGCTGAATTTTTATATTTTCTCCTTTCATCAATTAAGTTCAGTGTATCCTGTTCTATTAGGCCTTGTTGTTCTGCCTATGTGATCCTCTGCAGCCTTAATTACCCCATCTCTCAGAGCTACCCATTCTTCTTCTACTGTATTACTTTCCCCCGTTTCAGCCAATTCTTGCCTAATGCTCCCTCTGAAACTCTCAACCACCTGTGGTTCCTTCAATTTGTCCAGGTTCCCTTTCCTAACTTTTCAACCTTTCTGCAGTCTCTTAAGTTTTAATCTGCAGTTCAAAACCAATAAGTTATGGTTAGTGTCTATATCTGCCCCTGGTTATGTTTTACAGGTTAAAACCTGGTTTCTAAATCTATTACTTGCCATTATAAAGTCAATCTGGTACCTTCCAGTGTCTCCTGTTCTCTACCATGTATATAGCCTTATTTCATGATGTTTAAACCAAGAGTTGGTGATCATTAAATAGTGCTCTACACAATATTATACCAAGCAATCTCATCTTTCATTCTTTTTACCAGTCCATATTCACCCACTATATTTCCTTCTCTTCCCTTTTCTACTACCAAGTCCCAGTCCCCCATTACAATCAAGTTTTCGTCTCCCTTTCTGAATGATTCCTTTTATCTCCTCTCATACATTGTTTCGATATCCTCATCATCGGCCAAACTAGCTGGCATATCAACTTGCACTACTGTGATTGGTGTTGGTTTTGTGTATTTTTACTACAATAATGTGTTTACTATGCTGTTCATAGTAGCTTACCCACAGTATTCCTATTTTCTTATTCATTATCAGAGCTACTCCTGTGTTACCACCAACTGATTTTGTATTTATAACCCTGTACTCACCTGACCAGAAATCCTGTTCATCCTACCACCGAACTTCACTAATCCCTACCGTATCTAACTTTAACCTATCCTTTCCTGTTTTCAAATTTTTTAACTAACCTACGCGATTACGAGTTAGAACATTCCAAGCTCCGATCCATAGGATGCCCGTTTTGTTTTTCTTGATGACGGCATCCTCCTGAGTAGTCCCTGTCTGGGGATCCAAATTGGGGACTTTTTTTACCTCCAGAATATTTTACCCAAGAAGACGCCATCTTCATTTATTCATGCAGAAGAGCTGCAAGTCTTCTGGAAAAGTAACGACAGTAGTTTCCCCTTGCTTTCAGCCATTCGGAGTAACTGCATGGCAAAGCCATGTTAGCTGATGACCTACAGTACAGCTATCTGCTTTGCTGAGACACGCAAGCCATCCCACCTCGGCAATGTCTGTGGTCGATGGGGGTGAGCAGTCCCAATTCACACCTCCAAAACATCACAGACCTACCTCCAGCTTGAACCTGACCTAGCTCACATTCAGGATGAAATGATTCATTTGACTCTAGCTGCATCATTTTAATAAAGGCAAAAATATAATTTAACAATATGATGATAGTATGCAACTCAAAGATATAAGATGAGCTATGACAGGCACATAAGGACGTTCCTGCACAAACAATTTAGCTTAACACTGAGTGAGAATCTCCAGTCTTTCGAAACTATCAACACAGTGTAGATCAGATGTATCTTGCAAACAAAGAAACAATATCAACAGCTATTGAGGGATTGATACCAAAGAAATTAAGCTAACAAAAGATGGGGGCTGAGCAGTCTTGGTACACAAAACAAATTAGACCACCCTTGCGAAAGCTAAGAAAAAGGATGCAAAATAGAAAGACACAAAATCCCTAAGAAAGGCATTTTTTAGAGAGACTAAATTTAACTCTAACCTCAATGCAAAAAATTTATTTTGTATAGGTTATGGGACTGGTTTGCAACTGTAAATTAGTCCATTTTAGACCAGACTGTTTCGCTTTATTTTAAAGCATCTTCAGTGGTCAGCTGTACAATAAATGGTTTGTATTACATTATTTGTTTTAGTTATTACAAAATTCGATCTGTAACAGTTCTCATGCAATTGGGTTGTTTTGATTCTGAATAAATTGGACTATTAATATTACTCACAAATTTTTTATGTTTTTGTCTTCATGTGTGGTTTGTAGCACATTGCCACTTGCTGTCACTGCTTATATTTACACTATTTTTTTTTTTTTTTTTTTTTTTTTTTTTTTTTTTACAGTAACATTTCTTACGAAAGTTTTTGAAACATAACCATTTCTGTGGCCTGGCAGGCTCTGTATGTCGTTTGTTTTGTTTGTCTATTTTCTGTGTGTGTGTTCTTTGCTTTCGAGTTCTTTGATTCGTGCTGTGAGGTGTGTTTCGATTCTGTCAAAATTGGCATCTGCTACCAACTTTGTGTGTGATGTTCTGACTGTATTGTGTGTTTATAAATATGATTTTGGTTCAACTAGCGACTTTCTGTGTGTGTGTGTGTGTGTGTGTGTGTGTGTGTGTGTGTGTGTGTGTGAGTGAGAGAGAGAGAGAGAGAGAGATTCCGATTTTTCTGCATGTGTTAATGTGCGGGTAGGGATTTTTTGTTGTCTTATGTGGTCGTATTATGTGGTTGTTTTGAGGGTGGGGTAGGTTTGTCTTTGTCTACTATGTGTTTTATTAGTTTAAATAATGTTTGGTTGCTGATGTTTACTTGGTCATTTAATATGTGTTTCTTTTCTATTAATGCTTTTTGAATTTGGAAATTCTTTTGGAGGGTCAGGAGGTGTTTCTTATTGCTAAATCTGACTATTTGCATGTCGGAGTCTATGATCAATGTTTCGAGTTACAACACAACACAATTTCAGGGGATAAAAGCGACAAATGGTCTAGTGTCTTTCAGTTCACCTCTCAGACACAGCAACAAAAATAAAGGAATATTATCAGCAATGACAGTAACAATTTCACTATTAGGAAAAATAAAAAAGTATTAACCAAATAAAAGTGCATTCTACTCTGAACAGAGTTGTCCCCCAATCCCCCCCCCCCTCACACACACACACACACACAAATTGAATTTAAGTAACCATCAATTAAATCTGAAACATTACTAAAACCCTCAGTATCACACAGCCACATTAAAATCAAAAATGGCAATAACCACCTTGAAGCAAGAACACAGTACCCAACTATGTCACAAAGACATCTAACGCTACAATCAAACATGACCACAAACTTTTCAACTTCACCACAAGAGCGCACCACTACATACCGACACACACCACCTCTAGACAGACAACTCTAAATCATTGATAATTGAAGATGTCATGCAAAACAACACGCTGACGTCACGGCTCAAAGAAGTTAGGTAGAATTGTGTGGTTCAACCGACCCCTCACACCTTATGAATTACCTCTAAGAGAACAGCCTACTGTCCCATAGTTAACATGGATTCAGAAAGTATTATTCTTTTGAAACACTGCTAGCTCTTTACTCACATGAAGTGATGAATGCTATTGACGAGGGATCTCAAACTGATTCCATGGATTTCTAGAAGGCTTTTGGGTTCTAATCAAATTGCATGCTTAAGGATTATCACCACAGTTGTGAATATGGATTAGAGATTTCCTGTCAAAAGATCCAGTATGTAAAAACTGAGGGAAAAGTCATCGACTGAAACAGAAGTGATATCTGGCATTCCCCAAGGTTTTGTAATAGGGCCCCATACCGTTTATCTTTATAACGGATTTAGGAGATGCTATGAGAGCTCCCTCTCAGACAGTTCACGATTGATGCTGTCATATCAGTAAAGTCACCAAAAGATCAAAATCAACTGCAAAATTATTTGGATATCTACAGGGTGCAAAATATTGGCAATTGACCCTAAATAATGATAAGTATGAAGTCATTCATATGAGCACCAAAAATCTTAACTTCATCTAGGCCTATGTTATAAATCAGTCAAATCTACAGGGCATACGGTAAATTCAACTAGCCTAAATACCTACAAATAACAATTACAACCAAATTTAATTGGAGAGAAAACACACGAAATATCATAGGCAAGTTGAAACACAGGCTATGTTTCATTAGCAGAAAAGTTAGGAGATGCAACAATTCTACTATAGAAACAGCCTACATTAGAATATCTTATTTTGGAGTATTGCTGTGCATTATGGGATCCCCATTATATGGCACTGACAGAGGATATAGAGAAAGTTTGGAGAAGAGCGGCTCGTTTTGTATTATTGTGATAAGGAAAGAGTGTCATGAGAGTGATGGATGTGTTGGGGTGGTAATCATTAAAAGAAAGGCATTGTATGTTCAGTGAGATTTGTGAAATTTCTTTCACCACTTTTCTCTTCCAAATGAACTTTTTATTACCACCCATCTATGTAGGGAGACATGATCATCAGAGAAATCAGATTGAAAATGGAAAGATTTGGTTGTTCCTATTTCCCCATGTGCTATTAGAGAATGAAATCTTAGAGAAGTATCATAAAAGAGGTTTGATGGACACTCTGCCATGGACTTCAATGTGAGTTGCAGAGTATGTATGTAGATATAGAACACTCATCTCTGGCTGCTGCATTCCAAGTAACGCTCGGCAGTAACGGGATGGAGGGGATTGGGGAGGAGGGGGAGGGGGATGACGGAAACTTAGGGTTTAACATCCAGTTGACAGTGTGGTCATTAGAGAAGCAGATTTCACACAGATTTTTAGGTAGGCCTAATAAGACTGGTTATGCTGGAGGAATTAGATTAGGTAATGAAACAATAAAGAAGATAGATGAGTTATGTTATTTGGGCAGTAAAATAAATGATGCTTGCAGTACAGAGGATATAAAATGTAGTATGTAGGTTGCCGTTCTTATGTGGAGTTGAAGAGGCTTGCTCACAATGGGGTATTGTGGAGAGCTGCATCAAACTAGTCTCCAGACTGAAGACCACAATAACAAGGCTGGTTGTGCCCTTCCCAAGAAACCATCAGAGCCTGGCGTGAATTAGAGAAATCATTGGAAACCTAAATGTGAATGTACCAATGTCCTCCCCAATGCAAGAGGATAATAGGTGTGTCCGGTGTGTGTGTGTCCGGTGTGTGTGTGTGTGTGTGTGTGTGTGTGTGTGTGTGTGTGTGTGTGTAGGTACCAGATGGGTGGAAATATATGCAACATAAAAATGCAAAGGAGCAGAGGAGGGCAGACTGTGGGCACATGCTTGCGCATGCGCGCACACACACACACACACACACACACACACACACACACACACAAACTTTGAAACCTGGATAACTTCAGGACTGAAGAATGTACTGTAAGAATAACTTCCATCTGTACATTTCAGAGGTGGCGGTGGGGGGGGGGAGGAGTGGGGAGGATCTCGGTTGTGAACTGGCTGTTGAAATAAAGCATATGCTCAGCTGCATCCAGTGGCACAGGGTGGTCTACCCTGCTTATAGCCACAGTTTGGTGGTGGCCATTCATTGTAGTGGACAGCTGGTTTGTGGTCTTGCCACTTTACAAAAGCCTCAGCCTAAATATTATTTTATTCCCGTATTCAGCTCTATTCTACGCCTCTCCGATTTCTTCACTGAGCTGCAACTCATTCTACCCATCTAGTGACTACATGGTCTGTAAGATTGTGCCATATCCATTCCTACCACCAGTTTCCAGCATTTTGTTCCTCTTCCCTTTCCCATACAATGTTAATCAGAACACAGTAGCCAGAGACAACAATTGTGCCTGAAGAGTGTGTGTGTGTGTGTGTGTGTGTGTGTGTGTGTGTGTGTGTGTGTGTGTAGCTGCTGCCCATGTTTGACGATTTCTAACCCATAGATGTGCAGCTTTATTACCACTTTAAAGAATGGTCTCTTGTGCTCTTACTAGGCAGCTGACTGCAGTTTGAGTTACAATATTCTCTAGATAACAGGACGAGCCATCATGTATAACCTGTGGAAATTTCTGTTGGTTGGGAAGCAATTTTAATTCACAAGTTGTGAAGAGCATCCAGTCTTTCTCAGAATCATACCAGGGCAGGAAATTTACAGTCACCAGCTCACCATTGTTGACTAAAAACTGGCATCTGCCTACCTGCACTTATATATAAATTTTATTTTCTAAAACCACTAGAGCAAGGTTCAGAATTTTACATTCACAAGTTTGACGAAGTAATTACACTGATGAATGAGTCAGGCCAATGGGGACTTTTATCAATATTTATCATCATCATCTTAGTTCAAATAAATCTCACTGAACCACACTTTTGTTTCAACATCACAGCTACCGTACGTACTCCATATACCTTAGGTTTGTGTAGGCCTAGACAGGCTCATGTGCATTCGCAGAGCTGGAGGTGTGAATAAGCAGCACTTTTCCTGCTTCTGGCAACTTAAGAACACAACTTCTTGCTGTATAAGTAATGACGGCAAGCAATCAGAATTTAAGCACAAAAAGATAAAAATAATGATTCTGGCACTTCCAAGTTATCAAATTCGCAGATCTGCCAGAGTTGGAGTGGGGTTACACTCACATGATTCGGCATTTTATTTGTGGCGGATCTTCAAAGTTTTGGAGTCTGTTGCAATTTCTGCGATCTACTATTTCACTCAGTCCAGTAAAAACAGGTTTGATGTGGAAGCATATTTTCTGTTAGCAGAGTGGGAAGAATACAAACTGTTGTTTCCCTCATTGACATTTAGTCAGGCCTTTCAAAAGGTATACAGTGAAAACTTTTATACATGTTTCCTCTAACTACTTCAGGGTCTCATATTTTGTGCCATTCTACTAGTGATCACAGCACCATGTGTGAAAGGTTTCAGGTCTCACAACAGACTAAATACTGCATACAGGACTTGGATAATGACAAACTGGCGGATTTGCTGATAATGCGTGAGAATATACCTTCTCCGTCTGAGTTTGATTCTAGAACTGCCACTGGTAATTGGTATTTCTCTAGACAAAACTGAAAAGGTAGATCAAAATATAATAATGGAAAGTCCAGGTTGGAATAAATAATATAGTGAGGACAGTTTACAACTCACCGCAAAGACGTGCCGACGAGCTGCGACAGGCACATACAAAAGACACACATATACAACACATTCAGCTATCGGCCATGGCCTTCTTCAGAAAATAGAGCACTCACGCAATCACAATCGCAAGACTATGTTACTGGTGTGCCTGGTTAAATTGTACGACGCTTATCACCGGGCTGCAGTGGTTATGTTGGCGCCAATGCTAATAACAGCAACTCAGATGACCAATAATTTTTTTTTCGCGTGACAACTTCAATTAAAACGAAAAATATTTTTTTCTGAATGGACAAGAGTACATACAAGAACCTGTCAACCATAGTGCAGGTACAGTATTAATGTTGCTGCAAGTGAAACAAACAGCAATAACATTTACTCTGGAGCTTGTGAAAAATATTAACACAATCCTACACTTCATTGTTCATCCGTTGCTAACATAAGCAATGGAGCCCAGCGAGAAGTGTCGTAAAATTTTACCGGTGTGCCCTTATGTTGAATGTTAGTATTCTATTAAACAATTTGATACAGTGTTAGGTATAAATATATTGCTCCTACAGTTTGTCTAACACCCCCCCCCCCCCCATACACACACACACACACACACACACACACACACACACAGAGACAGAGAGAGAGAGAGAGAGAGAGAGAGAGAGAGAGAGAGAGAGAGAGAGAGAGAGAGTTGTGGCGATCAAAGTTGTTGGACTGTGTGTGATTTCTGAACTGAAATTTCGCACCCTGCTGTTACGTCTTGTGACCACGTGTTATACCAACGCTTGGACATAATCAAGCCAACAATTCCATAAAGGTTTTTTTTATTTAATATAAAAAAATAAAAAATCACAGATTCACAGCCAACTTTCAACACTGTAAATTAAATGGTACACACCAGCAGTAAAATACTTTTATTTAAATTGAGTTTTGTGTTAGACACACATTTAGTTGATCAGTACAAAATTAACAAGGAAAAGCCCCAAACAAGAAATACCTTGATAATTAAGTGAAGAATGAATTTTTAACAGTGTAAGTAGGTCTACACTCAAAAGAGCTATCTAAAATTCATAACAGAATGGGATGTGGCTTTGAGGCAGCTTCTTATAATGAATTCAACTGTAACGGACATTTCCAGGCACTGTGTATATTTAGCCTGATGGAGTCCCAGGGTTCACTTCAAATAGATCATCATCTATACTTTGCTGGATAACCAAAAGGAGATGAACCACATGGATGAAGAAATGTCACTCTCTGTTTGCCTCTTTTTCCTCAAAATGTACACAGGCCACCATTTGTTGTCATACACAGCAGATCTAAGTCCACTTATAATTGGCAATGATAATGTTTCTTGGGGTTTGTGGGTCAACAGATGTATGAGAATATCTTAAAGATTTTTTTTGTTCTATCTGAAACTGTGGGAGTCAATACACGAGACTGTAACTTATGCTCTGGAAATCAAGACCATACTTCAGAAAGCATTCAAAGAAAAGCTGGTAGATAGTGTCACCTTAATAAAAATAAATGTCCTTTAGGTTGTTGAGCCAAGATCACTAATAAAATATTTATTTTGCTTTACTGGTTTGCATGTTTTAAATCATCTTCAAAAAGGTTTACAAGGTCTTCACTTAGAATAACATACTTTTCCTAAACAAAAAACTTGTAAACCCCTTTGAAGATGACAATTTAAATCATCGAAACCAAAAACGGAAAATATTTTATTACTGACCTTGACTCATCAACCTAAAGGGGATGTATTTCTATTAGCACTTAAACAGATCACTCTCCACTGGCACAACATGTGAGGTAACTATTACAAAAATCAACAGTAGAGTATCATCAATGTATTTTGCAATAAGCTGTCAATTTTGGTCTGTCATGTTTTTCTTGCAAAACAACAAAATTCTTAAGTATGAAACATGTTAGATGAAGCCTAGAAGATTTACAATTTGCTGTATACTGTGATTTTTCTGAGAACTACTCATTTTTTATGTAGGATGAAGTCCAGAACTGTCATTGGACTTTTGAGCAAGCCACTATCCACCCATTTATTATGTACTGCAAAGGGTAAAACAAACACTGCATCTCTGTTATGCATTATTTCATACTGCCTTGAATTTAACACTGAGGCTTTTTACTGCTTCCAGAAAAAGCTCATCGATTTCTCGATTAAGCACTTTGAACCTAAAAAAATTATACTGCTCTTCTGATGGTGCTCAGTAGAAAAGTAAGGAAAACTTTTTAAAACTGTTTCCATCAAGCAGATTTTGGAATGAGCAACAGCTCATGGAAAAGGGCCTTGCACTGGACTTTGTAGCACAGTGAAGAGGTTGGCAACCCGAAGGCGTTTTAACATCCCTATGACAATTTCTTTGCAACTTTTCAACTGAGCAGTGGAACTGAGGACAAGATATATAAACAGCAAAGCATTGACAATTCCAGGCATTCTTAACATTTCATGCATTCACTTCTACAGTTTCGAATACAACAAAAATCTTTGTCAATCCAAATTCATTACAACAGTTGACAGGCAAACCCCACTAAACATTGTAATCGCAAAGTACAAGTGGATACGTAACTACAGCCCTCCCGCCTGGGGACTCAGTTCTTTTGCGAGTACATGCATGGCAATCACGAGCCCCAAGCTAATGCAGTCTTTCTTCCTTTTTCTTCTCCATGGACTGCATTTCCTTTCCCTTCCCCTCCCACATCAGGAAACCGATAACCTTAGCAGTTTCGTCCCCCTATCCAAAACAACCAACCATAACTACACTGTATGATAACAAGTGAAGGCTTGCATACATTTTTGGGAAAGGTGAAGAAGCAGAAGAAACAAGATTTCTTCATCTATGTGATCTATTTCCTCCTTTTGGGTATTTAGAGAAGGCAGATGTTATGTGGATTCATGTAGTGGCCGTTACATGTAAGGTGAGGCCTATTACTATGAACAAGCCGTGTATGCACACTCCCTGAAATGACATTGATTACAGTTGATTCCATTATAGGACTTTGTGATATAACTTTTCATAAACGTCATGTTATAAGTACGAAAATAATTTTTAAAAAAATTGGCGGTTTCCTAATGCAGAAATTCTAATCAAGTCATTCTTGACGCGCACACACACACACACACCTGGAACTAGAAAATCTTGTAAAATGAGATCCCAAAATGAAAGTTGGAGAGGTGTAAGCATGTAGGCCCAGTGAAATGAAGTTTTCTCAAAATATTAAAAATGCCTTTTTTTCCTTCTTCTTTTAGAAATGTGGAATTTAAAATTTATTTAAATTTTAAACAATTGTGTTGCATACAAAATGAAAGCCCATCTGAATAGCTTTAAAACGATATTTTCCAGGTCTGTATGTCGATTGGTTCCACAGAAAATGTCATTTTACTATTCCTTGGTGTAGCAGATTTTACAAAAATTTAAAGCTTAATAAATGTTTAACGAACTGGCAAAGAAAGTGTTTTGTTTTCATTCTCAACTATGTAGGGACACTCGGTATACCAAGTTTCATCAAAATCTGCGATTCTCAGTCCTAATCAGAGTGTTTAACATGGAATGACACCTCTCTTATGATTTTCAAGACATCAGTCATATATTCCAGTAAGCGTTACACGTTATCAAAATATATACTAGAGCGAGAGTTTTTACAGCCTAAGAACTGCCTTTTCTATTATTTTTTTTTTCCTCAAGTTGCAGGGAAATTCGACTTTGTCTGTATTTTTACACCACAGAATCACGAAATGACAGGTTACGCTTATGTAATAACGAGTCTGTTATGCTCCTATAAACGGAAAAGTTACCATAACAATGCAAAACATACAGTCTTTTTAAATCGCTTGTAAGGTACCAAACCTAATACATATTCACCGGTAAAGATGAGATATGCAAAACGACGTTAAGACATGAACACTAAATTGTAATAAAACACCGTGAAAATTATGACATTACGTGGATCATATTTCAAGATCAATATCACTTCACCAAAACAGATAACATAAGGAATTTATCAATTCTATTACAGTCTCATTATGATGCAGATCAACGTGTATTTATATAAACAAAACCATAAACAAATACTACTTACCTTCCACGCAAATTGTTATAATACTCCTGTCCGCTCTACACCTTAGAAAGAAAAGCAGAACAATGCTATTCCACTATTATACATAAATCACGCATAACCAAATCACATCATAAAATACGCATCCGCTAGCGCCTACTTCCCCAATATCTAGCAAAGATGAAAACCGTCACTGCAACACCAAAGATTTTTCAACACTTAAATAAACATAATCCCACGGGCACAAATATCGACCACACGCTTAAATTCGGGGCCCAGAGTAGCTACAATTTCTAATAACGCTTTCATCAAGATTTTTGTTGTTCAAATGGTAGCTAAAGTGTATTATGAAACAACAGTATTGATACAACAAATCCCACTGCCGTCCCTACAGGCACGATACTAAAATATCAGAAACAATGGGGATTAAATTCTATAGTAAGAGCAATCAGGAACGAGGGAGCAAAAAGACGTTTAAAAATCACTTTCGAATGATAAAACCAGTTTTTGATCCCTATTGAGCTGTATATCTTCCTCTACACAAAAATCAAATATCTTTATAGGAACTATCAAGTCAGCTTGTGATTAGTTTTCATTATAACTGAGTATATGATAACTGAAAACATTATTGGAACCACTGTTGTATAACACTGTACCAAGTCAGTAAGACTTAATATAAGATTGATTATTCTGCAACGGAGCTTTGTTTTTGTATTTAGTTAGGCCCTGAGACGCTATTGGTGAAGTACCCTAAATATATCTATTCCTCTACTCAACGTCGTTACAAAACTTTGTATCTACCGTTATGCTGAATCAGACTGCACCATTAACAACAGTATTTTGTTAGCATGGAATAGTATTTCGGCACAAGATTAGTTTTATATATCAGAGTTTGAAATCTCAGTGATTCCGATAAAAGCAACAATAGATTATTCTGAAATAGATATACTTAAAAATATTCATACCCATGCAAGACTGTCTGAATAAATTACGTTACTGTAAATGTTACTGTGTTAGTTTAATACCATTCAATGGATAAAGAGTATTAGGAAAGCCTAAAATGAGTTTCCCATTACACATTTTAAAAATGCTTTTCCATTTTACAAAAGAATTATTTACCTACTCCAAGAAAAACTTCATTTTGTGACTACAATAAACTATTCAGGTCCACAAACAGACTATTTAAATCTGAGAACTGACTGGTACAAGCAAACGAAAGTAGAATAAGTGCAGATCCACCTAGCAGAATCTTCTGAAACCCTTACACTGGAAACGTGCATGACACCAGGATGTGCGTATATCTCTGAGTCGAGTTTAAAACAAAATTCAAATTTTAACAACAGTAAAAAGCATTAGAGCATGTAATTATTTATCATATAAAACATCCAGACAATAATGACCATTCAGATATGTTACAACTCGTCACTCTCCTTGGAGGAGGTGGCTCTATTAGGTCCAATATGCTTGAGACGTGTCCCACCAAATCAAGGGACAGTAGCTTAAAGACGGATGACCATAGCTAACATTATCTGAAGTTTTTTGCGAACAATGGCTGATGCTACCTGTGTCCACAGGCAACATGTACACACCATATACATCCTATCAGTACCGACTGTGATAATTAACTGTGACAAATAGAAGAAAAAAACTGGCTATTGACCTCACTGCTACATAGGTGCTCCACTAAAAGCTGCTCTCAGGCGCAGTCAAAGCTAACTCACATTGTACATAAAGCGCTGGAGAAATATGTGTTGACAACGTCAATTAAGCGAAACACCCATCGTTCATTAATACTAATATTCGAATAATGCTGAGAATACAAAGGCAGCTGCAGTCTCTGTTCAAAAAAGTTCAAACAAATCAAATCAGACAAATGTTAGTACAGATTCGCGTGTCTATAAAAAGAGCAATGCACGAATCATACATTAACTACCACCGTCATACCTTAGCAAAAGATATTGCCAAGAACTTTCAAAATTCTGGCCCTATGTAAAATAGGTAAGCGGATCAAAGGTATATCCAGCCACTTGTTGAGCATTCTCGGGTGGTGATAGAAGACAGAAAAATGAAGGCACAAGTTTTAAATTTAATATTCATGCAGGAGGACGATGCAAACATCCCTTCATTTGATGGTCACACTAACTCCTAAACGAAGGACATAGTAATAGGTTTAGCTGGTGCAGAGAAGCAGCTGAGAGAATTGAAAGCAAACAAGTCACCAGGTCCAGATGGGGTACCAGTCTAGTTTTACAAAGAGTACTCAGCGACATTGGCCCCTTACTTAGCATTTGTCGCAAATTCTTGAACCAATGCAAAGTTGGAAGCGACTGGAAAAAGGCTCTGATAACTCTGTTGTATAAGAAAGTCAAAAGAACAGACCTATAAAAATCATAAACATCAGTTTGCTGTAGAATTCTTCAACATATTCTTTCTTGAGACAGAAAAGTAAGTAAGTAAGTTTGTTTTATTTGCCCTGTAGATCAAACATTTGTACAGTAGAGCACACAACGATATAGGACAATTCACTAAGAATAAAAACACTTTTGTACTTTGTACAATAAGGCAAATGGTGCTATAAAAATTAAATTAGGGCTAAGGACATGGAGTTGCAGACTTCACATGGCAGAAAAATATATGCAAAACAAATTATAAGCAGAAGAAGTACAGTACTTGTTTAAATTAATTAAGATATTTATAAGAAGAAACTAGTAGTTCTTTAAATTATCATGGATAATTTAGTATGCAAATTCTTTTATCCGAAACATATTACATCAGTAAAAGTGTAATCCACAGGATTTGCAAAGTTACCATAATAGATTAATGTTTCAATTTAGGACAGGAAATTTGTTGCAGAGTAGAGTACATACAAAAAAGACATTACATGTAAATCTTATAGCTATAACATATCAGTTCACAGATATAACTTAGAATTTTGTCTCCAGAAATTCCTTAATAGAAGAGAAGCAGTGATTTAGTAATAGTTCCTTTAATTTAATTCTCATTATTTTTGGATTTTTGATTGTTTTTAAGTCTGGAGGAAGGTGGTTACGAATTTTGATGACCATATACTTAGATTCATTAGCATATAGTTTAGTGTTGTGAGGTATAATCTGCAGATGGGTTTTATTTCTTGTCTCATGTGTGTGGCAGTCAGCATTTCTGTTGAGGGATTCCAGATATTGGACTGTACAACAAGCCACGTCCAGTATTTAGAGACATGGGAGTGGGAGTATTTTTAGCTTTTTGAACAGTGGTTTTCAGTGTTCAAATCTTTTTTTCCAAGCTATCATTCTAACCACTTGTTTTTGAATTTTGAAAATTACAAGGGATTCAGAACTACTTCCCCAGAAGATCAAGCCATAGCTCAAAACGGACTCAAACAGGGCATGGTATATCAGCTTGAAAGTATCTACACTAACTGTATATCTGATTGATCGTAGCAAGTAGCATGTTTAGTTGAGTTTCTGTGACAAGGCCTCAATGTGTGGTTTCCAATTTAGAGTATTACTTATGGTAAGTCGAAGAAATTTGGTATTCTGTCTGTTAGCAATGGAATCTTTGCCAATGGCTACTGCTGCATTACATGGGGTAAGATTTTGTCTTGTGTGAAAATTCATGCTTACAGTTTTCTGTGTATTTATGAGTAATCTATTTGCGTCAAACAAAGAGTGTAATTGACCAGTGGTTTCATTGGTTGCATCTTGTAGTATGTCAACATTACCAGTAATCAAGATATTTGTATCATAAGCATACAGAAACGAGCTGGCATCCGGTACGTGTTCTGGTTCATTGATGAACAAAAGGAAGAGGATAGGGCCAAGAATAGACCCCTGAGGCACACCATTCCTTGTATGTAGTATATCTGACCTGCAAGCCCTGGATGTCTTTGGATCTTTTATTTCGACTTATTACTTCCTTTCACTGAGGTAGCTACCAAACCAACTGTGGTCTACGACCCTGATCCCGTACTTTTGGTGGTTCACAAGGAGCAGCTACTGGTCAACCATTTCAAATGCTATGGATTGATCTAGGAATATGCCATTAGCAGGCTGTTTATGGTCAACAAGTTCTGAACACTTTTCCAGAAATGCATACAAAGCATTTGTGGTAGACATTTTTTTCCTAAACCCATATTGGAAACAAGAGATTATATTGCTGGACATTAAAAATGTTTCTAATCTTGTAGACATGCAATATTCAAAGATTTTGAAAAATCAGACAGTATGGCAATTGGTCTATAATTTGATACGTCAGATTTTTCTCCTTTCTTATATACAAGTATAATTTTAGCAAGTTTTAGCTGGCACGGAAATGTTCCCTCCAGAAAGGAGGTATTTACGAAGTTTGAAAGGGGCTTACTGATGTAGTTTGCACACTTGTGAAGTAGGTCACAAGGTATCATGTCCTGTCTTGCAGAATGGGTCTTTTTAATTTTTTTCTTAATAGTATCTTCAACTTCACATTGTGTTGTAAGAGTTAGGAAAAAGGACTTCAGAGGAGTAAGGTTATTTGGAGGGGAGTATACAGTATTAGGAGAGTTGGCCAGGAGATTTGAGGAAATTTCTGAAAAATAACTGTTAAATTTGTTTCCAATTTTCTGTATGTTTTCAGTCTTATGCCCTTCTATATTGATTGTAACCTTAGGCTCTACCCTCATCTTTCTACCAGACTATTCATTTACTATGCCCCAAACGGTCTTGCATTTATTAGAACCTCTAATTATTTTATCATTATGGGACTTTTTAGCATATTTGATAACTCTCCTATATATGGTTTCGTAGCGACTATAGTACGCTTTGAACTCCTCAGAACTACCAGTATCTAATTTGCTTATTTTGTGTGGCAGTTTCATCGGTTCTGGTAAAGTTTTAATACCTTTAGAGATCCAAGCATAATTTTTATTTTTGGTGATTGTTTTTGTTTTTTCTAGAAAATGGCAGATGAAATAATATTGAAATCTCAGTAGAAAATTGTCAAACTTTTCATTAGTAGTTGATGAAGTAAACACTGTAGTGTTACTGGGGGAGTTTTTTAGTGTTGTTGAATGTTCTTAGGGTGAATGGCCGTGAAATCAGTATTTCGACAATACTCAGGATTATGATTGAGTCTTTTTCTTGTCGTCTTTCTTTCCTATATGAAGAAATGCCATAAGAGGTCCAGCTAGTCTGTACTCCAAGCATTTAGTTTTAGTCTTCTTTACCTAAATAAAACATCAGGCTTTCTTCTCCAAAAATTGTTTCAGCACGAGAAAATAGAGATGGCTACTTTTGGAAGAATTGTTTTGAACTCGAAGTTTTACTGTTTAACAAATATTTATTCTCTCCGGTAACTACACAGAGGCACTTCCATAGTTTTCACAGAAGCTGATACAATATGAAAGTCCGTCAATCTTCCAGCACAGTTTCAGATAATCTCTCTTTAACAATATCAAAGAGAGAACATATATTAACTTCAACAAGGAATAAATAAAGTCTCTGTTTAGTAGTCCAGGGAAACTTCAGCTCGCTACAGCAAGTGAGACCCATCCATTATTTATCTGAAAAGTAAAGAAAAAATCGGAAAGAAATAGCTGAACACTAATATTTCCTAAAAAAATATATTTGTCATTCTTATGTCGGGTCATAGGTTTGCAGTGCAACTCGTTACACTACATACCCCTTTCCTTAAGATGGTAAATAGCTACTTATATCTTTACTTAATATTCAGTATACATTATTAATGTTCGTATACACATTTCTTGTTATTTTTATTTTCATTTTTTTACAATTTTATTTGATATGAGCAATATATATATATTTATACATATACATGTATGAACACTTCTTAAACATCAGACATTTCTTCTCAAGTTAACAAATTACGTTTTTGAACCAATTAGGCACTCATGTGGGGTAGGAATGGAAGGAGTATTATTTTTTTTTTAAACAAAATTAATCTTAGCTATAAAACTGGATTTGATTGTGATAATTTAAGTGGTAGTAGAATATGATGTTGACAGTATTCATATCTATTGTTAGAGGGATTAGCACCTATTTTTTTCTTTACAATTTTCTTTTATTATAGAAATTGAGGATTCTTCCTCCCTTGCGCACTTAAAACCACCCAACTGGGAAACTGAGAGTAACCTTACAGGAGTAGCCTCTCCTGTGGGCCTACTTACTCACTCTCCACAATACACTATCTACATCTTTACTAGGTGCTCCTTAGGTTTCACTCTTCTCATTCTTATTCAGGATTACTCTAACCCCCATAAACTCTTTTTCTTAACTATCACTTTTCTCCATTGGTGTCCATATATTTCCATCCTAATTGGTCATGCTTCTATCGCTCATACCAAGTAAATGTGCTGTCAGCTACAGCCTTTTTTCATGCTAAACAAATACCCACCTTCTTTCTCCAAATCCACTTTTTAAACTACCTATCTACTAAGTAAAATAACTATACTCTAATTCCATTTCCCACTATACCTAATATCCAACTGTATGTGTGAGTATTAATTGTACTGTTGTTATTAAGTGTAAATTTGTAAGGTGTAAATAAGAAATGTTTGTGTATGTGTAAGTGTGTGTATATGTAGCGATCACAATCTGAATTTCAGGTAAATCCTCTCACCAGTATACACTGAGGGTTGTAATCAAGAAAAAAACTTGACATGGAAAAGAAGGGTCTTAGCGATAAAGACATATGAAAAATGATCTGTACATCACTATGACACCGGAGGGCAAAATATGGCAGGCTAGATGTGAGCCACCCCACTAAAGAATGGACGCCATAGCTTGACGTCCAGAAACCCCAGGAAGAGAAACTCCAATCCCTACTATTGTAATGCATGATAATTCTTCAGTATTGCATGTTTGTGCAGTGTACATGTGTGTAAAACATGTATGTGTAAGTGTGTGTATGTATAAGTGTACCTAAAGACCAAAATGTACAAAATTCCCAAGACTATATAAATACCATACGAACTTAATGGTATAACATACCGTCATTACTACTCGTGGGCTATAATGGAAGTAAATCATAGCCTAGCATTTTATTAGACACATTTTGTATGTTATTCACCATTCATTTCAGTAAGAATTATTGTCACTGCCCGGTAAGAATGTAATCTCATTGATCACATAATGTCAAAATCAGTATTTGTCACTATCAGTGTAAATGTCATGACAAACAATCTGTGAACTTTCGTCTAAGTTAAAGTCATATTTCTACACATAGTAACATTGACTTATTATGGTTTCGTATTATTCATTTGCATTATAAAATTTGTAGCATTCTTTTTATTTACCTTTGGTTACTGTTTATATACTCACAGCCAGAACTATATCACTTATGTTGACTTAGTAAAATTTTACTTGCATGTCTATTGTAACAGTTGGTATCACAAATGACTTTCTACACTCAAATATTGTATTTTTACATTACTGTGGTAATCAAATAATCCGATAAAAGTTATTAGTACATCTAAGGTGTTATAGACATATTATTACTTACGTATTTTCCAAGCGTCAAATTTTACTTAGTGTTCGGCATGTTACAGTTGGTAACACTACCGTTCTATGGTGCTCGATATACTGAACCGTATTTTGTGTTTTTCTTTTTAACTGCTTAGTTGAAGGTGTTTTATATAGTTAAATAGGATAGTATGAGAATATAGACCTGTTCCTCGAAAAACGAAAATGGAAATGAAAGAACAGATGACTGGCTTACCTAGAGATCATCGATCTCTTAATTAACACAGAATGTTAATCAGACTGAGGGGGAGGGATTCTTTTTTTTCTCTTTTTAAAGTTAAATAATAACTGTTCATTAAAATCTTCCCACTCGCACTGTAATGTTCTACATAATATCTTAAGAAAATGATTCGGGTATATTGCCCTGTCAGACTTAAATCTGGGAAACTGTTTAGTGATATTTATCCCAGGTGACATAATTAATTCGTCTCCACCAGTTATTATTCTGACATTATTACTTTGATCTTGAATTTTCTTTCTTAGTTCTGACTTTGTCTTTTCTACTCCTGCCACAATTTATCGAATTGACTATCTGACACTTCTATATCGGAATTTCTATCCTCAATGTGTGGAAATTTCTGTCCTATCCCTTAGCTTTTTATCTAAATATTCTTCCACATTATTTTCCCAATTACTTGGTTCATCAGTAAGCAAGGTAAAATTTTGATTACTCTGATTATGTTCAAGACTATCAACTCTACATATTGTTTTAGCTATGTTTTCGTTTACTGGCTTTAATTGATTTTCTGAATTAGTAGCTAACGCCTCTAACTTTAGATTTGAGGTGGCTAATCCATCTTCCACAGATCTGACTTTGTCTAACACAATTTTTTCCTTTCCTCTAACGTATTTGACACAGCTTTTGTATAGATTGTCTGTTTACAATATTGTTCTGTTAAAATACCTGTTCTGCAAATTCTTTAGTTACAAAATTTTGGGACCATGCATTAAATCTATCATCAAATAAATCAGATTCCTCCCTATACTCCTTCACATGAGTTTCTAGTTGAGAACTAAAATTTTCTAATTTTGTCTCTATTTGTTTTGATAAATGTTTTAGTTCTTTATTTGTTTCAGCTTCACTAGTTTCGAATTTTTTCTATACTGTCTAATCGAGTTTCAATTTTCCAGTCCATTTCCTGTTGGAATTCAGTTAACATGGCTTCTAATTTTCTCATAAATAAATCTAAATTAACATTTTTCTGATTTATCTTTACTCCTTGTTTCTGGCATACTTCTGTTCCTACTTTCTACTCACAAAACACAAAAACACCAAAATAATTTTAACTGGGTACGCTCACCCCGGGACTGTGTGGTGAGCTACGGCGAGATGTTAGCAGTGGAGTAGCCGAGCGGTCTAAGGCACCTTGCTGCAGAGCGTGTGGTTGCTCACCATTGGAGGTTCGAGTACTCCCTGGGGCATGGGTGTGTGTGTTTGTCCTTAGGTTAGTTTACCTTAGGTTAAGTAATTTGTAAGCTACGGACTGATGACCACACAGTTTGGTCCGATAGATTTACAAACATTTGAACATTTGAGATGTTGGCATTGCGACGATCTTCAGTTCTGCGGGGCACTGGAACTGCAGATCTGGATCAGGAACACTGTTCAAACAAGCCGGCCGGAACCCCGCAACACTCGAACAGCTCTTCTCAACTTGTGGCGGAAATTTTTTTTTAATGCAGCAACAACAAGATTTGGTTATGTTATGCTATATTCATTTCCCTTTTAGTATTTGTAGGTCAATATTGACTGGTTGCTATAACTACCATCCAAATCCGTAATGTCGTAAATCTTGAATTTTTTCTCCGGTTTTCATTCACTCTTTTCGTTTCACTCTCTCTTTTCAATGTGTGTCCTGTTTTTTCGGTCGCCATCTCCTCTTGTAGTGTTACTGGGAAAGTTTTTTAGTGTTGTTGAATGTTCTTAGGGTGAATTGCCATGAAATCACTATTTCGACACTACTGTAGTCAAGATTATGATTCAGTCTTCTTCTTGTCTTCTTTCTTTCCTATATGAAGAAATGTCATAAGAGTTCCAGCTAGTCTGTACCCCAAGCATTTTGTTTTAGTCTTCTTTACCTAAATAAAACATCAGGCTTTCTTCTCCAAAAATTGTTTCGGCATGAGAAAATAGAGAGAGACGGCTACTTTTGAAATAATTGTCTCAAACTCGAGGTTTAATGTTTAACAAATATTTATTTTCTCCGATAACTACACAGAGGCACTTCCATAGTTTTCACAGAAGCTGATACAATATGAATGTCCGTCAATCTTCTAGCACAAGGTTCGTTCAAAGAGCTGCAGGACTGCAGCTTCCTGCAACTTCCTGCAGCAGCAAAGCAGGCAACACCGCGCATGCGCGATACCGATGACGTCAGTCAGGCTGCAGGAGGAAATTTTCCCTGCACCTCATGCAGCCAGCAAGCTGCAGGATGCTGCAGACGGGAACATCCTTGAACAGCCGGTATGCTGCAGCAAGCTGCAGGATTGCTCTTTGAACACGAATTTCCGTACTGTGCATGTCCAGTTGCAGCCCTGCAGCTCTTTGAACGAACCCGCATTTTCAGATATTCTCTCTTTAACAATATCAAACAAAGAACATATATTAACTTCAACAAGGAATAAATAAAGTCTCTGTTTAGTAGACCAGGCCAACTTCAACTCGCTATAGCCAGTGAAACCCATCCATTCTTTATCTGAAAAGTAAACAAAAAAATCGGAAAGAAATATCTGATCACCAATATTTCTTAAATAAATATGTTTGACATTCTTATGTTGGGTCATAGGTTTACAGTGCAACTCGTTACACTATAACACTTTCCCATTCGTCTTTCTTCAATCTCAATAGAAAATTATTTATGTTATTGGCATTATAGCTTCTGGACTTAATAGTAATTTTTTCTGATGGGAGTGCATTACATGGGGATTTAACATGAATTGTAAGTGCACTGTGATCTGAAAAAGCAACCCCTGTAGTCCTTACAGTGCAGTCAGTGTTAGTGGCTACATGGTCTAGACAGCTGTTTAGTCTTGTTGAAGAATTGACTTTTACAATTAAATTAAAGGACATCATTAAATTTAGTAATTGAGACCTACAAGCAGAATCTTCAAGGAAATCAATATTGAAGTCACTACATATGACAATTTTTGAGTTCTTGTAGCACTTTTTTTCTAACAATAAAGCAGAGTTTTTAAGGAAGACAGAAAAGTTACTATTATGTGATCTATATACACAAATTATGTTCTTATTTAAGTGTGGAAGAACTACCCCAGCTAATTCAATGTTTTTATCTACAGACTACCTTCACAGGTATGGAAACAATCACAATTGATGTTGGTTCATACATGTATACCAGCACCACCACTTTTGAAATTTTTCCTGGAGTAGTGGTGAACAAATCTAAAGTTTTGAAAACATATATAAAGTAGCTCTAACTCTTTTACTGAGGTTCACTAATACACAATAGATGCATGTTAGACAGAACATTAGAATGAGACAAGATAATTTCAAGTTCACTTCCTTTGTTTTGCAGTCCTTGAATGTTGTGACAATATATGTTGAGGTTCTCACATTTTTCAGTTTGGGTGCTATTGGTGACTGCTATGATGTCTTGTGAGAGAGGAGTGTTGGCCACAAAAAATTGTCATCATTACCTGAAACTACTTTTTTTTGCCTAGTGGATCTTCTCAGGGGCACTGTTTGTGGAGCTGCAATTTGAGGCACTGCAACTTCACTGTCATCTCTTGAAGCTGTTCCTGCGTTTTGAGGTAGTGTTTGTGGAGTTGCAACTTGAGGCATTCCAACGTGAGGCACTGCAACTGCACTGTTGTCTCTTGATGCTGTAGTTTCTTTTAATTTCCTGTGCTCTGGTTTTCCCTTTCCTGTATCTTAAATTGACGGTAGTGAGAGTTTTGATAACACTACTTGTTTTTCTGTTGTAGTTAATGTGGATTTTTTAGGAGTTAAGGCCAATTCACACTGTTGGTCACGTCAATGTCACGTCACGGCACCATCATGTCAAGTTGTATTCACAATGTCCGTCAGTGTCCGTCACGTCAATTCACCCATCTCAGTTCGCGATATTGAAAGTGAGGTTATGAGTGGCGATCTGTTATGTAGAAAGTCATAGTTTAACAATAGTACTGAGGGAACAACAATGCTAAATGTTATTGACAGCCAAAGAAAACTTTACAGTGTATGTTTTTGGCCAACTTACTGCCAACTGAAACAACATTTCAAAACATCTATATCTATTTTTAAGCGAAAAAATAAACATATGAAAACATCAAACGATACTTATAAGAGCATAAATATCGCCTGTTTACTTTATCCATTACGATTTACCCGCTGTCATTGTTAATTCCATTGTAAACAACTGAATTTTTGTCTTTCATTAGAACTGACTTTTTCATTTAATGAAAAATGCGTAATCGAATTACAATCTTATTCAAATAAACAGTTTGCTTCAGTCTTTTCTGTTACAATGTTACGTAACATAAAACATTTTTTGCTTTCAGATATCCGACCTTGATTTTAGAGGGACATTCAATTAACAAAAATATTTAAGTTGAGATTTACCTCTAAAACGAAGTATGACAACAAAATAAAGATGAATAAGACACATTTGCAAATAAACAGTGCAATCATCGACTGCTATATGTAATTTGCGTGTCGAAAGTAGGAAACTTCCGATATTAGCAAACGGCCGTTCCGTCAAAACATTCCTCTCGAGAATTCTTAACGTGACGTTGACGTAACGTGACGGTCCGGGGACGGAAAGTATGAATGCCGCCATTATAAATACATTGCGGAATGTTCTGATGGACGGTGACATGACGTGACGTGATGGACAGTGTGAATTGGCCTTTAGGCTTCTCTCAGCAGTGCAAGAGTCTTGAGATTGAATTGAACGTAAGTTTTCTCTTGGAGTTGTAGTTTCATAACTTGTATTGGTCATTTGAGAGGACTGTGTAGCCATGATATAGGGTGCTGGAAGGAGGATAAATAGAGGAATTTGATCTTTGATTCCAGCATTAATTGCTTGGCAGATTTTTCACTGATATATGATTTACCCCTTTCATTAAGGTGTTGTCCATGACTAGTAAATAGTTCCCTAGGTATATTTTCAGTGGACACAAAGTTTACATTGGGAAATTCAGTACCGATTTTTTTGTAAAGCCTGTTTGTTTTGGCTATTTCTGTATTTACACTTGACTCATCCATTAGGTCATGCCTATGTGGAATTTCCATGACAATAATTTTAGAATTTTCTGAAGCTTTTAGGTATTTTATTAGCCCAAGAGTGGCCTCTTTTGCTTCATTTTTAAAAACGTCATTTGCTCCAGCTACTAACAAAGTGTATTCCGGCTTATGTGGTTATTTGTGCAACTTTTCGTGATTTCAGGCAAACTTGCAGATGGTTTCACAAAACTTGTTGCATTTGCTAGTTTCTCAGACTGTAAATTTTGCGATAGTCTTCTTTCATGGCTATCAGAATAAACTGAGATGTTGCGATTTTTAACAGAGATTTTCCGTTTTGTATCACATAACTGTTTGCACTGTTTAGGCCTTCTATTTTGTTTATCTGAACGGAATTGGAAAGCTGCATTGCTGCTAAAGTCTTCCACTCACAGTTCTTTGAATTTATGTCGATGTTAATAGCAGTAGGCCTACACAAAGCTTCGAAATTATTTCTCACTGGTATGTTGTAAGAGGTACTGCAAATCGGTTCTTGTTGCACTTGTTCTTCTGTTGATTTCGCGGCACTTTTTAAAATGTCTTCTAGAAATGTAACGGTTTTTTTTTTTTTTTTTTTTTTTTGCTTCCCTTAGATACAAACGCAATGTGTCCATCAATGAATCACATACACCTTTCTTGTTCATTTCAATCGCCGATTATTGACCGTTACAATTTAAGTCACTTACACACGGAATGTTTAGTATAGTATCTTGGGAGACACACTTGGGACGATATCATATTTGATATATAGAACACGTTCTTATGCCTTTTACTACAATTTTACCACACAATTGACAATTTATCTAAGCATAATCTATATCTATAAATGTGGATGTCTGTTCGGTGTACGTTTATCACATCTGCACGACAAGACATAAAGAGCTAAAAATTTGTACAGTTACTAATGTCTACCTGGGGAAGGCTTTAGGCTTGGTTTTATGGCGATCAGATAGCTATTTATGTATATATATTAATGTGAATGTCTGTTCGGTGTACGAGTATCATGTCCGAACTACAAGACGCAGAGACTTAAATATTTGCACAGTTATTAATTTATACCTGAGGAATGTTTTAGGCACGGTTTTATAGCGATCTGATAGATATTTAGTAAGTTGGAGAAATAATGCGAAATGCGGATCAATAGTAACTCTTTGAAAATTATATTAGCTCTTTGAAAATGGTTTTATTGGTTGCATTGTTGCTTGAGGATTGATAATGATAAAAGGATGGAGTATATTTGGATGGAAAGTTATCGGTGTATATAAAATTCTACGTGTGTTTGTTAATATTTCACTCTGCAGCGAAAACGCAAATGAATGGTCTGTGTGTAATTGTTGTCCACAGTCTTCCGTTGTACACCATAGCAGTTCCATGTCAATAGCTATAAAGGGGTGGAAAATATGGTGATTGAAAGTCGTCAAATTATTTAAAAAAATTCGGACTAAAGGCCAGTGATGACGTGTGCGACTCTATAGCAAGGAAGTTACATACAGCAAAACGTGATGCCACAGACCATATCTTTGGTTTATGCATGCTACAATATCTTCAGCTCTTTCTCTGTAAGGAAATATAAGAGTAAATAAATAAAGCAGTAAAAAAGAAATTTCTTTTGATACATCTTTTTAAAAAAAATCCATTTACAGCCCTCATGTTTTTCACATGGTCAAATTATACGTCGCTTGCTCAAGGGTGGACAACCCAAAAAGTCTCTACATTTACGCTCCAAACAATACTACAAATAACGTAGTTTACCAGAATGCCTTAAAATGAAATTAAAATGGATTTCGACATTACTCTCACCACAAGTGTTCAGATATTGCAACATAGGCTATAAGGATTAATGTATGTATCATTTATTGTAATTTACTAACTACTTCACATAATTTTATTTTTTATTTGAATGTTGATTAAATTGTTTGTTTCTAAAGAAGTTATTGTATTTCATTTCATCCTTCAAATGATAGATAGCTTATCTATCATAATCAACCAACACGTGACCAGAGCCGCAGGTTTAAGCTAGTAGTCTATATTTACGGAGTGATTTGTTCCTACCACAACATGTGGCTCCATTTTCTCGACCTGCTTCTGTACATGCTGTTATTTAAAAAAAGAAAAATGTTTTATGTATAATATTAGCTTAATGTGTTGTTCTGTGGTAGTTTTATGAAACTTCTGTGCCTATTATAAAAACTCTTTAGTAGTTAGTTATGTGTCAAGAAATGTATTAGTTAAAAAATATATATCTTACATAATTGAAACTGTGTTGGTCGAACTTTATTATAATTTTAACAGGTTATGGGCCCAGGCCACGTCAAAGTACTATTAATCACAGTTTCAGAAGAAAGTTGAGTCAATTCATTAAGTATTCATAGAAAAATATTTGTGCAAGTCGTAAAGCACAGGAACTCTCCAAAAGAACATGGCTACAAATGCCGATTATAAAGTCAGTATTGATAAACTTGAAGGGACTGATGATTGGACAAAGTGGAAATGGCATATTTGTATGGTGCTCCATTCGTATGAACTTGAAGACATTATTAGCGGTAAGTGCTAGCGTGTTGTATTGCCACAGGATCCGACAATTGCACAAAAATTAGCGTATGCAGAATGGAAAAAAGATTATGCAAAAGCAGCAAGTCTCATCACAAGTGCGCTAAGCAAATCTGTTTCTGAACTTGTGCTGTCGTGTTCCAATGCTAAAGATATATGGGAAAAACTTTGTGCGTGATTTGAACGTAGCAGCACACAACGTTTAAACATGTTAATTGAAACTTTTTTTCAAGTGAAGCGGGACGAAACGGAAGATATTAGCACACACATATCTAAATTACAAAAGTTATTTTTAGATCTAAATGATGAATTAACGAAACATGAAGAGAATACTTTGTCTGAAACAATATTAAATGGGAGAATTTTATCTACGCTGGGAAAAGAGTATGATAATTTTCAAGATCTCTGGGACACAATACCATCGAAAAACCAGAGTTTGAATTTACTTATCGAAAAACTTTGCGCTATCGAATTGCGTGAACAAAGTACTACAGAAACAACTGCACTTATCGGCATGCGCAAGAGACAACAAAACAGTCGTATGAAGGCGTCAAAAGAACAAGCAAAACAAAAATTTCCATGTAACATTTGTAAACAGCTTGCTCACTGGGCAGCTGAGTGTCCACAGAAGATTCGTGACTGTAATCACATGTGTGAAAAGGAGAAGGTGAGTGGAAATTCTGTATTTAATTCATGTGTCTTGGGTGCGTCTATTGCTAACTACATTGCTACAAATAAATGGGACTGTGATAGTGGCACTACGAAGCATATCACTCCGAATAAACTGCATTTTGTTTCATATCGTGAATTTAATGCTCCTGAAATGATTTCACTGGGTAAGCAAGCTACTAATATGTTCGCATTTGGTGAAGGAACAGTTTATATCGAAATTAGGCGAAACAATAAATGGTACAGTTCTAGAATGGAAAATGTTTTGTATGTGCCTGATGCAAGTGCTAATTAGTTCCCAGCCAGGGCAGCTGCATATAATATTTGATTATAATAGTGTTGTGATTCAGGAAAAAGCCAGTGGCGATGTTTTCATGACTGGTCATCTTGAAAATGGGCTCTATGTATTGAATATGCGTGTTGTCAGGCCAGAGAGCAGCAATCAAATGATTTTAATGACACCCTTTCAAACACTGCAAGTGTACCACAAGAGATTCGGTCACCAAAATAAGCAACACGTCAAGAATATCTTGAAGAAGCTTGACATCAATGTAGCAGACAGCAAGGATGAATTTTGTGATGGTTGTGCATTAGGAAAGATGCATAGACTACCATTTAAACAACGAGTACAACGCTCTACAGTTACAGGCAGTTTAATTCATGCCGATGTGAATGGACCAATGAGTATACAGTCCTTTGGAGGTGCATTGTATTATGTACGTTTTACAGATGATTTCAGCAAATTTCGCCGAATTTTCTTTATGAAACACAAAAATGAAGTGTGTGAGACGCTCAAACAATTTTTAAGTTAAGCTCAAACCAATGGACATGTAGTTAAACAATTTAGATGTGACGGAGGCACAGAATTTAATAACAGGAAGGTTAAGGAACTGCTCATAGAGAAGGGAATAGAATTACTGATTCCTCCACCCTATACCCCTGAACAAAATGGTGTAGCCGAACGTGGAAACAGAACAATCGCTGAAGCTGCACGTTCAGTGCTGAATGTAAGTAACCTACCAAGACGATTATGGGCAGAAGCTTGCAATACGACAGTTTATATCTTAAATCGTACAGGAAAATCTTCAGTGCCAGACAAAGCCCCACATGAAGTGTGGTACAAGCGGTCAACAGGAAACCTTGACCACCTCAAAATCTTTGACACAGGTTGCTATGTTCATATAAATAAATGTTTTCGCTCAAAGTTTGATGACAAGGCTGTTTTTGGACAGCTTGTTGGTTACGTCAATGACAAAAATGGATTTAGAATTTGGATTCCCTCAAAACGAAAAGTGATCATGAGTCATGATGTAAAATTTAAGACAGAAGTAGTTTGTAATTTCCGTGGTGATTATGTTGAATTTGATATTTCTGGTAGAGAATTTCCAGGTCTTAAACAGTTAGACTTGGTGCCTGAAGCACAAGAAGGCAAATGTTACAGGCAATCAGCTTCTAGAGGAAGTCAAAGTGATGAAAAGCTTGGCATTATTGAATCTGGAAGAAGTCAAATATCATGTGATGATCACAAGGAATCAACAGAATTCCTGAAAGCAAAAAATACTGAATTTTCTCCTGAAGAAAAATTGCAGAACAGAAGACAATGAAGAAAACCGGGCTGGATGGAAAGTGGTGAGCTCTTGATGTTAACTAAAGTTGGTACTGAAGAACATCAAGATCCAAACTGTTTCTCTGAAGTATTGCAGTCCAATGAGAAGGATAAATGGCTGCAAGCTATTAACGAAGAAATTGAGTCACTCAAGAAAAATGACACGTGGGTGTTAGTTGGACGCCCCACAAATGTCAAAGTATTACAGAATCGCTGGGTTCTGCGTCAAAAAGTTGCAGCTGATGGAAGTACTCACTTCAAAGCTAGATTAGTTGCTAAAGGGTATATTCAGCAAGCAGGAATTGATTATGAAGATACATTTAGTCCGGTTGCACGTTATGACTCTATTCGGACTTTGATAGCACTAGCTTCTTCAAAGAAGATGCTGATAAAACAATTTGATGTTAAAACTGCCTTTTTGAATGGTATACTTGAAGATGAAGTATATATGGAACAACCAGAAGGTTTTGAAGACAACACAGATCGGGTATGTGTTTTGAAACGAAGCCTTTATGGACTCAGCAAGCACCACAATGCTGGTACAAACGCTTTGTGGAAGTCATGAAGAAAGCAAATTTCCAAAACAGTGCCACAGATCCTTGTCTGTTTTATCACAAATACAATGGGAATAGCCTTTATGTGGCAATTTATGTTGACGATGGCCTTATTGTTGGCAGTGACAAGGAAGAAATTACAGTTTTCCTGAATACTTTACAACATGAGTTTGATATAACAATAGGTACCCTTGGCAGTTTCCTTGGTATAAAAATAAAACAAAATGAAGATGGGGCAATTATTATAAGTCAAGAAAAATACACAAAACAAATATTAGAAAGATTTAGAATGGTAGAATCCAATACGATTGCAACTCCCATTGGACGTGAAGAAAATAATGACCAAAATGAAGCAATTTCATCGTCTGTCCCATATCGTGATGCAGTCGGGTGTCTCATGTATCTTTCAACAGCAACTCGACCTGACATAACTTTTGCAGTGAATAAAGTTGCTCGAGCTATGGAAAAGCCAACAACAGATGACTGGAATAGAGTAAAATTTATATTCCGTTACTTGAAAAGCACATTAGATTATGGTATTATTTATGACAGAGAAGATTATTTGAAAATTTATAGTGATGCTGATTTTGCAGGTGACAAGATAACAAGGCGTTCAACAGCTGGAATTGTAGCAAAATATGCTGGTGGGGCAATATCATGGACAAGTCGTTTACAAAAAGTAGTGGCCACATCTTCAACTGAAGCAGAAATAATTTCTGCAAGTGAAGGTGCCAAAGAATTAATTTGGTTGCATCGCTTATTAAGTGAATTAGTTGAAATGCCAGAACAACCTCCAACACTTTATATTGACAATGCCAGTGCTTTAAAATTAGCAAAAAATCCTGAGTATCATAGACTGTCAAAACATATAGAGGTCCGATATTTCTATGTTTGTGAAAGATTTCTGAATGGTGAAATTCTTTCGGAACATATAGATGGGAAGAGCCAATTGGCTGATCTTTTGACAAAGCCACTTGAACGCACAAGATTTAATTTGCTACGTGCAGAATTTGGGATGATAGAAGTCAAACAGTAACTGCTTATTTTCTTGATTTTTCTTTTTTGGAGGAAGTGTTATTTAAAAAAAGAAAAATGTTTTATGTATAATATTAACTTAATGTGTTGTTCTGTGGTAGTTTTATGAAACTTCTGTGCCTATTATAAAAACTCTTTAGTAGTTAGTTATGTGTCAAGAAAAGTATTAGTTAAAAATATATATATCTTACGTAATTGAAACTGTGTTGGTCGAACTTTATTATAATTTTAACACATGCATCAGCATGGCTTTAGGAAGCATCTATTGTGCAAAAACCAGCTTGCTCTTTACTCTCATGACATCTTGCATTCTATAGATGAAGCGAAACAGGCGGAATGCATATGTCTCGATATTCGAAATGCGTTTGACGCAGTACCGCACTACAGCACACTAACAAAGGTAGTATGGAAGATGGCGTCTAGTGCGGTTATACATTTGGTACAAGCGGAAAAAGTTACAGTTCTGATGTAAAAAAAAGGAATTCATGCGAATGTTGACAGTGAAATCGTGAAATTAAACGAATGCATAACAAGTTTACAAAAGATTATGGAAGTCCTAACACGTAATATTACACAACTAAGAATTGAAAGTAGTGAGCTGCAGAAGTTGTGGCGTTTTCATAATGAACAAACAAGTAAATTGCAAACTGTAGCAGTGGCGAAAAATGAGAAGATGGATGAATGTGCCAAATAGGTACTGGTATCAAACTCTGTAAATGACATTCTGATCGCCGATATAAACAGATATAATGTAGGCCTATGCCAAGAAATAGTGATGACTGCACTAAAGGTGACGTACTCCAAAATCAGGGTGAGAGAAGAAAAACAAACCCGGTGACAGAAAAAAATTGCTACGTTAATCGATGTCTTGTGACTAAAGGTAGTGAATTGGTCCAGTCAGGTGAAGAAAAAGGCAGATAACAAGAAAATCACACTCCATAAACAGAGCGAAACTGCTGGAAATTTCACACATAATTCCACGCCAAAATGCAACGTTCTTTTGCTTTCTGATAGCCATGGTAGAAAGATAGCAGAAATTCTAAGTAGTATAAATCCCAAATTGAAGTTAGCAGTCAGGAGCAAGAACAAAAACATTGTAGTAGACGTAGATTTAGAGCGCAAAATGTTAATGGACAATGATTTTATTGTAATTATAGCAGGCTCAAGTGATGTATTTAATAAAGCTGATACTTATGTTGAAGGTCTGTCAATGTTTCTAGAACGAAACAAATCAAAAAATTTTATTGTTTATTTGAATATTGATTAAAAATGTTTGTTTCTAAAGAAGGTATTGTATTTCATTTCATCCTTCAAATGAAAGATAACTGTTGTTGCTACCATTCCACATCGACATGACTTAACATACAACTCGTGTGCCAACAAAGAGATAAGAAAGACAAATGCAAGAATAAAACTGCTGTGTTCAAGATATGCAAAAGTTCGATTTTGAATTTAGGTACATCAGGTAAATGAATGCATACTAAACATGGGCTACACCTTAACCATGAGGGCAAGCAATATCCATTTGAAAGACTGAATAAATTGATCACTGAAAAAGTCGAACTAAATAACAAAATATACGAAAACAGTTTGTCCACAACTGGCTTGCCAGTTATCTAAACCTGCAGGGTGCTTGACACACCACCCAGTCAGAAACTTTGGAACCTCCAGCAGCGACCACAGGAGTAGTGCATAATACAAGAAGAAAGGTAACTCCCAGACTCCAGGAGGGTTTTTGGTATCCTTCAATGCAGAAGAAGGTGATATAGCTCAAAAACCAACGCTCAAAGCACCAAGTGTCCACAATGCACATACCCTGATATCTAATAGACCTAATTAAAAAAATTTTACAAAATTAAAAACTCTAAAACCCTCAAAATTTTCTATCAGTACATAGGCCTAAGAGGTCTTAAAAATTCGCTGGATCAACTGTTAGTAAACATAAATGATATTGAAAGTGAAAATCAACCAGATATATTCTGCTTTACCATGTCACTTGTGTTCAGATGTTGTGCATAGATAGATTCAGTTTAGCATCTTATTATTGTAGATCAAACAAGGAGAAGGGTGGAACAGTGATTTATGTTAGAAATAATGTCGTATTTAGAGAACAAGACTTGAGCAATTTTTGTATTGAACAGCACTTTAAAGTGTGTGGTATAGAACTGACAGCAAATAGTAGTATATCATTTATCATATTATCAATTTACAGAGCTCCTGTAGGAAATCTCGGAATTTTTTTCAAATAGATTGAAGCAATACTGCCAAAATTATGCATAAAAACCTTTCAGTCATATTATTAGGTGATTTTAATGTAAATTTCTTCAGTGACAGTAATGACAGAATAGAACTTGACCAATTGATGAGCTCTTACAACTTAATGCAAATAGTTGGTTTTTCCACTAGGGTAACGGACCATTCTAGTAGTTAATTGATAATGTTTTTGTAATAAGTCTAGGCACAGCAGCTTGACAGCCAGCCAAGTCTTAAATGGGCTGTCAGACCATGATGCTGTACTTCTTACAGTTCCACAGTTAAATCTTAACACAAAACCATAATCTATGTGGAAAACTGTGAGACCAATAATAAGGAAACAATGGAGACAACAGGCAGAAGCTTCAGTTAGTAGACTGGTATGAAGTATACAGTACAGTTGAAGTCAACTCAAAATTTAATGTATTTATTAACCAAATAACAAGCCTTTTTCAGGAGGTGTTTCCAAATAAAAGAATCAGAGAAAGGCAAGGTAATTCTACTTTCAAACCAAGTATTACTCATGGCATTAAAAATTTATGTAGAACAAAAAGAGAATTGTATGCTTCAGCCAGACTGTCTAATAACACTGCAGCTTTGGGGCATTATAATGTATACTCCAAGTTATTAAGGAAGGTAATACAGAAATCAAAAATTATGCACTCAAAAAAGGAAATTGAAAACTCTGATAACAAAATGAAAATTATATGGTCATTTGTGAAAAGCGAGATGGGGAAAAGCTCAGCTACGAAAGAAGTGATTAGCTTGAGTAATATGTGCAATGCAGTGGATGATCCTGAAGTAGCTAATATTTTTAACAATCATCTCCTAACAGTCACTAACCAAATGGGATGCATTCATTCTGTAAAGAAAGCCACAGAATTCTTGCATAACACTTTAACTAACAAAATAGATAAGATGCATCTTCAGAAAGCTACGGTAAAGAAAGTAGAAAACATAATTACGAGGGTAAGTCAATTATTATCCGCAAAGTAGTTATAAAATTTTATTGTAATAAAATACGAAACTTACAAGAACATCATTTTTCGACATAGTCTCCTTGCTTTTCAATGCACTTCGTCCATCGCTCTACAAGCTTCCTTTTGCCCTCATAAATGGAGGTTTTTGGTTGAGCTGCGAGCCAGGAATGCACTGTTTCCTTCACTGCTTTGTCCGAGTCATATCGACGGCCCCTTAATGCCTGTTTGAGTGGACCAAACAAGCAGTAGTCAGAAGGGGCAAGATCGGGACTAAATGGAGGATGATCCAGTACTTCGAATTTGAGTTTCTGGGGCGTTTCAGCAGTGTGGTCACCAGTATGTGGATGGGCATTGTCGTGCAACACACAACACCGTATGACAGCAATCCTCGGCGTTTGCTACGAATTGCAGGCTTTAGCCTGTCAGTAAGCATCTCACTGTAACGTACACTGTTTATTGTTGTGTACCTTTCACCATAATTTTCCAGTACAGGATCTCGTGCATCCCAAAAAACCATAAGCATCAGTTTTCCTGCGGACGGTTGTGTCTTGAACTTTTTCTTGCATGGCGAATTTGGATGTTTCCATTCCATACTCTGCCATTTACTCTCCGGCTCGTAATGATGGATCCATGTTTCGTCACCAGTAATGATTCTGCCTAAGAAGTTGTCCCCTTCGTTACCATAGCGATCCAAATGTTTTTTGCACATGTCGAGGTGCATTTGCTTAAGCAACTGTGTGAGTTGTTTTGGGACCCATCTTGCATAAACTTTATGAAACCCAAGCCTGGTGTGAATAATTTCGTAGGCAGAAGCACGACTAATTTGAAGACGATGAGCCACTTCATCAATAGTTAATCGTCTGTCTAAGAGAATCATTTCACGTGATCACTCAATAGTTTCTTGATTTGTTGCGGTAAACGGTCGTCCGGCTCCTTCATCGTGCTTAACACTCGTGCGACCATTTCGGAATTTTTCAATCCACACTTACACACTTTGTTGTGGTAAAACACTGCTCCTGTACTGTACTGAAAGTCTTCTATGAATTTCGGCCCCTGATACACCTTCCACCCACAAAAAACGTATCACTGAACGTTGCTCTTCTTTGGTACAAATAGACAGCGGAGCAGCCATGATTAAAAGCACAGAGGCAACAACGAAACTAACATAGCAGCTTGAAAATTGCAAAGATATAACAACAAATAAACACAGCATGTGTCACCAACGTAAAACAACAGTACTACCAACATAAACAAAAATCTAACTAAATTGCGGATAATATTTGACTTACCCTCGTATGTCTTTAAAATGTAAAAATTCTGCTGGAGTTGATAACATTTACAGCAAATTATTAAAATATTGCTGTAGAGAAATAAGTCCTCTGTCACCTTTATAATACATCTCTGGAAGAAGGCGTTTTTCCTGACAGGCTAAAATATGGGCTCATATGGCTAATCTATAAGAAGGTAGAAAAACTGATGCTACAAATTACTTGCTGATTTCCCACTCTCAGTTTTTCCAAGGTACTAGAAAAGTTGATGCACAGCAGAATGGTTGAGCATCTTAGCAAATACAACATCCTCAACAGTAGCCAGTTTGGCTTTAGGAAGGATATATCCACCGAGGATGCCATTCATGCATTCGTTGACAATGTTATGTATAAAAATATGATGACAGCTGTAATCTTATGTGACCTGTCAAAACCTTTTGACAGTGTAAGTCATCATATTCTCATGAGTAAATCCAATACCCTAGGGACGAGTAGAACGGTAGGAAAATGGCTCGATTCTTATCTTTGTGGTAGAAAGCAAAAATTAATCCTGAAAGGACTGCATGGTGACCACATATTTTCAGACTGAGGCGCCATTGCTGCTGGAGATCCTCAAGGCTCAGTATTGGGCCCCTCGAATATTCATAAATGATTTGCCACTGTATACAGAACATGGCAAAACAATCATGTTTGCAGACGACACTACCTTATCAGTTAGTAATCACTCAAAGGCATTGTCGAATAAGCTTGCAAAAAAGCCTTTGCAGACCTGTAAAGTTGATTTGAAACTAATGGTCTTACAGTCAATCTAAAAAAGACAAATTACATTCCTTTCTCCTCAAATACAACATACGCCAATGAAATTTTTTTAAAAATGGGTGATCAAGAGATTTTAAAAGTTGAGTCCTCAAAATTCTTGGGTCTTCATATAGATAGCAAATTGAAGTGGCGCTACCATATTCAAGATTTGTGCAGAAGATTAAGCTCAGCATAATTTGCTTTAAGAATAATATCTGACACTAGGAAGATAAGCACAATAAAAACTGCATATTTTGGCTATTTTCATCAACTTATCGCCTGTGGAATAATATTGTGGGGTAATCAGCCAATAGCAAAAAAATAGTATTTCATGCACAGAAGCGAGCAATAAGAATAATGTGTGGAGTACACGCTAGGCACTCATGTTGAGATCTGTTTAAAGATTTACAAATCCTTACAACAACTGCTCAGTCCATGATGTATTTTGTCTCAAAAATAGTAGCTTACTCAAAATCAATAGCTCATATCATAACACCAGAAGGAAACACGATTTTCATTATGAGCTAAAGACGAAGAGCTTAGAGCAGAAGGATATTTCATACAGTGACAACAAGATTTTTAATGCCTTCTCAATACAAATTAAAGAACTGCTTGGAAACATACAAAAGCTTAGAGAAAATCCAAGGCAGTTCCTAAAAAGTGAATCTTACTATAGTATTGATGAATATCTTAGCAAAAATGAATAGTATCTCTTGTTAATGCTTAAGTGATGTATAGTACCTCCTGTTAGTTCTTATATCTACCTTTGTGGCCTCTGCAATGTACTAACTATATTTTGTATATACACAGTGTAGTATAATTCCTGTATTTAAATCCATGTATATCTGTTTAACCCTATATGTTAACAAATGTCTAAGATATATGTGATAATTAACTGTTTTTGTAATTTGCATTACTCTGTAAATAAAAAAAAGGAAAGAAAGAAAAAGAAAACACTTCAATCGTTCTGCATCCAGGGATATGTTCTCAATGGATCTATGGAACACGAAATAAATAAAAATAATAGAACCCAGAATGTTCTCTGCGATGGCGAGTGTTCATCAGAGACTAGGGGATCCTCAGGGGTGCCACAAGGAAGGTGATAGGATAGCTATTGTTTACTATCATTATATAAATACGCTAACACGAAAATTGAGGTACAGATTACTAATTTATTCGTACAAGGAGGCCAATGAAAGTTGCATAATTCGAAAGATTGTTTGTCGTAGATTTCACGAATATAAATATTATGTGTGCATTTAGCCATTAAAAGTGGTAAAAGTTAGTAGAAATTTTCCTATTTACAGTTTGGATCAAGTTCTACATTCTCCAACAATCAGCTCACTAATTGGCTATTCGCCTCGATCAAAGACGCTGTAATGCAGTGCATCTGCAGTATTAAAATAACGTATTAAAATAAGTGAATATCGAAACATGGAGAGTTCCCAACTCACTTTCTTGTGCCATTCAAATGCTTCATTTTCGCAGTGATTAAGAGTGGTTAAAGGAAATGGATGTTTTCATATGAATGCCGAGATAAAGGATGACATGACGTTAGCGGCGGAAAAATACCAACTGGAAGTGCCTGTAATTTTGCAATCAGAAGTATAGTATCTGTGTCTTTAAGATCTTTGGGTTGGCTTCGCAACGCAAAGTGACAGCTCAGAATGAAAACAAAGCAGACGCTCTTGCTATTTTGTGTTGACATTTGGGTAGTGTTTACCTCAGTCTGTTCATCACTCGCGAAATAGCTTGGTGTTTCTTTAGGTATTACGTAATTTTCATTTCTGTCCGAGTGAAAAATAACTGTTTCATAGGCAGTACGTATCTTTCAGAGATTATTCAATTATATTGATTAAACATCAAATGCAATTTTCTTGAAGAAAATAAACATTTATTAAAAATCCCACTAAAGAACGATAATTAAGATACTTCTAGCAATCACCAAGACAACTGAACAACTGCACATCTAATTAAAAAATAGTTCATGGAATCTACAATTGTCACCTTCAAAGAGTAAGAACACACACACACACACAAAATAGTACATATATATAAAACATTGAATAAATAAATCATATACTTTAACTCTCCCGCAATGTTTTCATATATATTGTGAAGTAGACACCATACCAGCAAATTCCTTCATCAATTTTAACTTTGTAAATGGTAGTCCTTTTGTCAAAATATCAGCTGCCTGTCTATTAGTTGGTATGTAACTCACATTGACCTTATTCTCTTTAACCAGTTGACGAATATAATGGTACCTTGTTTCTATATGTTTTGAACGTTCATAAAACCCTGAACCGTTAATATAATTGATAGCACTTTGGTTATCTATTTGTAAAACAGGAACTGAAGTTCCATTAACGGCTCCAATTTCTTTCAGAAGTTGATCCAACCACACAAGTGATTGACAGGCTTCACTTGCAGCCACATATTCTGCCTCCATTGAAGAAAGAGCAACACACTTTTGTAATTTACTCTTCCACACAACTGGCTCTCCATGGAACTTGAGTAGAATGCCACTTGTTGACCGCCTAGTCCCTCTGTCCCCACCATGATCTACATCACTGTAAGCTTCAATATTACAGTTGTCATCTTTTATGAACTGAATACCATCTGTTATTGTTGACTTTAGATACCTAAGTATCCGTTTGAGCAATGCAAAATGTGCCTGTGTTGGTGAGTCTTGAACTCTTGATGCAACATTAACAGCATATGATAAATCCGGCCTTGTAGCTTGTGTTAAATACATTAAACATCCAACCATTTCTCGATATAGCTTAGTATTATAAAAGGCAGTGATTCACCTGGTATCAATCCTGGTTCAATGGGTAAAGATAATGGTTTTGCATCCACCATACCATATTTCTCTAAAATTCTTTTCACATATGCTGACTGGTTTATTTGAATGCAGTTGTCAAACTTCTTAATCTGTAAACCTAAGAAGTAATCAACCTTTTCCACAGTAATCTGAAAACGTTTACCCAACAGTTCTATAAACTTGGATGTTGCATCAGTGGAACCCATAGCCAGTCCATCATCAACATAAAACAATAGTACTAGGTTTTCACCATAGAACATACATGGATCTGAATGACTCTCCCGTAAATTACATTCAATAAGAAACTTTACAAGACATTCATACCAACATTTTGAAGCTTGCTTTAAACCATTTAGACTCTTCAGTAATTTGCATACACGTCCTGTACCATCGTCATAACCCTCTGGTTGATACATGTATATTTCTTCCTTCAAAATACCATTAAGAAATGCTGCCCTCACATCAAATTGCCTTATACACCAATCATGTTGAACTGCAACACTCAACAGGCATCTCATTGTCTCAAATCTTGCAACAGGGCTAAAAGTGTCAACATAATCTATTCCAAAGCGCTGAGTGTATCCTTTTGCCACCAGGCGAGCCTTGTACCTAACCACTTCATTATTGTCATTTAATTTTGTAGCAAAGACCCACTTATTTTCAATTAGCTTGTTTGGTTTCTCTTTGTACACTAGTTCCCATGTTTCATTTTCCTGCAGAGCATTTATTTCTTCCTCCATTGCTTTCTTCCATGCTTCAGAATTTTCTGACTGCATTGCTTCTTTATAGTTCCTTGGTGTTTCACAAAGCAACATCATTCTAGGTTTATGGTATGAATCTTCACAGTAGCAAGAACGTTTCTTCAAATTCCGTCGTTCACGTAAATTGTGGCTTCCTTTCTCTTCATGTCTTGCCTCCAAGTTACTTTCAGCTTGTTCCTCAGTGCCACTGAAATCATTGCTAACCCTTTCATCACTTACAGTTACATCTTGGTTAACAGTATCAGTTTGACTGTCCTCTTCAAAATCAAAATTTTTATATTCATGTTCTACAGCATCTTCATCTATATCTGACACAACAACATTTTTAGTATTATGAACATATGATTTCTGTAATTGTTTGACTGCAAACTTTACATCTCAACAAACACACACACATCCTTTTTCAGGAAAATAAATACGGTACCCACAATCATCATAACCAGCCACATATCCTTTAGAAGATTTAGCATCAAACTTCTTCCGTTTTTTGTGTAGGAATCCATGCATAACATACTGTGCCAAAAATCACTAAATTATCAAAACGACCTTTCTTCTTCATAAATATTTCAATTGGAGTTTTACCTTTCATTTTTGTGGGACCAGTTCGGTTCAGAGTGTATGTAGCAGCGAGAATAGCCTCACCCCACAATGCTTTTGGCAAATATTCAAAGCCAAGAAAGTGCCATCTCACAAAGAATCCTGTTTTCCCGCTCGGCAACTCCATTCTGCTGAGGAGAATATGGTGCAGTTATTGAATGTTTCAGCCCAACTGAGTCAGCAATCTTTGTTGTGGAATTTCTTGCCACCATCTGTACGTAATTCTCTTACAGTAACATCTGCCTGAGTCTTCATCATCTTAATGAATACTGGTAATTTTTCTTTAATTTCATCTTTGTGATGCAGAAGGTATGTTACTCTAAAACTGGAAAAATCGTCCTTAAAAACAGCAAAGTACCTATTACCCTGCAAATCAGTTTCCTCCATTGGTCCACATACATCTGCATAAAATAATTCTCCAGGTTTTGTTGGTTTCTCCACTCTTTCACCAAATGCCAGGCGATTATGTTTACCATAGACACACCCTTCACAAAGGCTATTATCAAACATTGTCTCTATACCATGATCCTTCAAGAACTGGTGCACATGGCGCTTATTTTGATGACCCATTCTTTCGTACCAACTCTGTAAGGTGTCATCAGTTTCAGCAACAACACAGGACTTTACTTTACGAACAACTTTCACAGCTAAACGATAAAGTTCATTTTCAGCAATGGATGTAGCAACAGCAATCGGAATATCATTTTTGAAAAATACCCATTATTTTCCATCATTTTCGATTACTTGATTTATTCCCTTTTGTGCAGCCTTCTTAAAAGAAAATAAGTTGCAGGATCCATCAGGACAAAACCAAACATCTTCAAAATATCGTTCTGTCCACTTCTGCCCATTAAAAACTTTTACATCAATACGACCTGTACCAAGTGCTTCAATTTGCACACCATTCTTGGCACTATCCATCTTCCTTGGAGTCTTAAAAGGTTCATAGGTAGTGTACCAGTCATGCTGATTTGTTACGTGATGCGTCGCACCACTGTCAATGTACCACTCATCACAATCAAGCGTATTTACATCTACTGAAAAACTACTGTTGCGTTTCAGCATTAAAACTTTACTTAACATAGCACAGTCTTCATTTTTATTCACGCAAATACTCGCACATTCATTTGAGCGATGGCCTTTTTTCTTACATTTGAAACACACTAGGCCTGTTTTGTACTGTTTTGATAAGTGATCTACTTTACCACAAGAAAAACATTTTCTATTTTCAGTTCTTTTGTGATTAGACGTTTTTAATGCGTCTGTTTCGGTAGTTTGTTTGCGCCTTTGTCACTCTTTATTAATCTTCATTTTCGACATCATTGCTGAAGCAACACTTTCTTCATTACGATCTGTAATTCTCAATTCATAATTTAAACACAGTTTTTGCAGTTTATTCCACGTCTTCTCTTCAGCAGGTAAATCGTGCCATGTTATATATATGTAGTCAAATTCTTTCGGCAAAGTTTGTAAAAACCGCGCACAAAGATCACCATCGTCGATCGGCTTGTCTAGCAAAGAAAGTTGAGTTTTTGTTTAATCAAATTTCGCTAAATGGGCTTGTATACCACCAATTGCTTCCCACACAATGTTGTGAAATTTATGTTGAAGCAGATCAATATTTTCGGCTGAGTGAACATCGTAAATCTTGTGTAGCTTATCCCAAATCTCTTTAGCAGTCTTACATTCACCAACACGAAGTAAAGGCTTAGTATCAAGCGACAAAATTAGCCGTTTCCTTGCTTTAGCATTTGCCTTTGTCCATTTCTTAATATCAGATTCATAATTTTTTCCGCCTTCTTCTGGTTTAAGCAGCGCGCCATTTACGACGTCAAAGATTTCGTCACATTCCAAAATAGTTCTCATTACGATTCTCCAAGTCGCCCAATTTTCTTCGCCTGTGAGTTTCTCAATTTGTTGTCTTTCTTCGGCCATGGTTTCGTCTTTCTCCACTTTTAGTATCTTAAACTCGACCAAAACTATCGTTCTTCATAAAAACGTAATTATCAACAACCGCACACATCTGCTACCATGTTGATTAAACATCAAATGCAATTTTCTTGAAGAAAATAAACATTTATTAAAAATTCCGCTAAAGAACGATAATTAAGATACTTCTACCAATCACCAAGACAACTGCACATCTAATTAAAAAATAGTTCATGGAATCTTCAATTGTCACCTTCAAAGAGTAAGAACACACACACACAAATAATAGTACATATATATAAAACATTGAATAAATAAATCATATACTTTGACAAACTATTTATAATAACGTTCTTTAAATCGTGTACCCAGCCACAATCTATGCTGTACATAGGCCCTGCTGGCTTCTGTCTAGGAGTTTTCAGCCACCGTTTGTTTGATTTTACAACTTACGTTTCGCTACCACCAATTTAGATTCAGATTGGCTAGCACTGTAAAAATTTTATACTTCATTGCTCTTGGAGGGTAAAACTTGGGCTATGTCAGTAGATCATAATGGAGTGAAACGCCTGACTAACCTCAAACTTCGACAGAAAATCTCGAAATAGATGCCAACTGACAACATGTCAACAAACGGCCATAAAAGCTTAAAATGTACAATAGTTACGAACTTGGGAAACGTCTTTAAACATCTGTGTATCTCAGTATCTTGAAGCTCCAGTAGCTGCAACCGTTATTTATCTTATAACTGCCGATACCAGTAGATTGTTTGGATTGTACCTACCTTGTACCCAAAATAAAACATTTTAATGCACACTGTGTCATTAACCCTTGTTATGCAGATGAATAAGAAGCTGTTTATAAAATATTTGTATTATCACATTACTCAGACAAACCTGTGTTAGGGTATCATCGTTTTCTTTATTAATGACTCCACCAATAAATAATGTCTACTGTCAAGTCTCAAATGCAGAAATATCCTTCTCAGTGTACTTTGTTAAGTGATATTACCCATCCGAAAATATTATTACATTTATAGTGACTTGTTATTAGGACAGTATTCCCCTAAACACACACTCGGAAATCGTCACATATTCCAAATTACTATCGTATTAACTGTTTTGCCCTTTGTTTTCTAATCAGTTGTAAATGTAAATAAAAGACAGAAATATATAACTAACTTTTAATACATTCAGAGAAGTTCATTTAAAAACGTAAAGACGAAAAACAAAATATCAAGTGATGAAAGGATCCAAACCTACATAAATACATAGTACAATTCATGAATCCACAACGCTATCCATTACGCTATGATGACTTAACCTGAATGTGGCTTTTGATTACTTATACCTACACTTGAATAGTTACATTGTTAATTTGCTACAAACTATTATTTATTTGTAATATAAGCGTTTTCGCGACTACTCTTAAAGGCATCATAATTGCATTCTTAATGTTTAGTTCACAATATCGTCAGAAATAGAAAGAGTCAAAAGTGCCACGCGAACGCCTCAAACCGTTCCAGACCGTCAACAGCGCCACTCGAATGAAGCTATTCTATATGGTTCGAACAAATGGGCAAAGATTTTCGATCGTGTTGTTGATGTTGGCAACATAATCACGCGAGGCCGCCGACATGATACATAAAATTTTACACCCAGTGACCATTGTAAACACAATTGGTCGATTTTCGACTACAGGCAATGCTAGTCTATATAAATGATCTGACGGACAGCGTGAGTCGTAATCTGCAGCTGTTTGCTGATGACGCTGTGGTGTAGAGGAGGGTGTCGTCATTAAATGACTGTAGTAGGATGCAGGATGACTTGGACCAAATTTCTAGGTGGTATGAGGAAGGCAACTAGTGCTGAATATAGAAAAATTTAAGGCAATGCAGATGAGAATGAGAAACAATCTTATAATATTTGAACACAGCATTAGTACCTATAGTGTACTGCTTGACAGTCGTGTCAATTAAATAATTAGATGTAACACTGGGCAACAATATGAAATGGAACGATCATGTAAGGACAGTCGTGGGGAAGGCCAATGGTCCACTTCGATTTATTGGGAGGATTTTGGAAAGGTCCACCAGACCGGTTTAACCTCTTGATTGAAATTTTTCTCGACCCTCACAGCAGCTTCGGCGTGCATTCCTGCAATTTTATGTTGCTAATAGTTCTATGCTATTGGGAGCAAAATGTTTATTGCGAAA
Organism: Locusta migratoria; assembly: GCA_026315105.1. NCBI lineage: Eukaryota > Metazoa > Arthropoda > Insecta > Orthoptera > Acrididae > Locusta > Locusta migratoria. Next base: position 128,593,159 of record CM048745.1, on the reverse strand, counting down.
ACAATCAGATTTTTTTGTTTTAATTTGGTAGTTTCAAAGGCTTCACGAGAAGAACAAACGCTTGGAAATTACTTTTACAAAAGTCACGTTTACAAGTATTTTTCCCATTAGTAATACATTTGAAAATCTTGTTCCAGAAATACGCCTTGTAGAAATGACATAGTCAACAAGGAATACAATTCTTAGTTGGTTGGTACACACATGTGAACATGGAAACTATTCCTGATAATTTTCATCATTAACTATTACAACCTATCGTCAAAAAATAATGTTGAAATGTGAAGAGGCCATTGCGGCCCCTCCTACGGCGCGACAAAAAATGAGAGAGAGGAAGGGAGGGAGGGAATGAATATCAGCATTAGAATAATTATCTTTTACTTACGGGCAGTGTGTAATTGTGAGTTTAAAATTGCAAAATCCCTGTTATTAAGATAATGTAATTTAGCATTTTGTGTTATACTTCCATTTAATTGCTCTTTTTTGTCAGCAATTTACGTTAAAAATAAATTGCTTTGGAGATAAATGAGCTATTGTGTATGTTTTACTCATACCTAAATAAAGGATTTAACTATGTGAAAAACTGAATTTCAAGGGCTGCATTCAAGTTGGCGCATTCAGGAGTATACGTTAGCGGCGGAAAAATACCACTTCCGTTTTGTACCAGAGACTATACACAGCAAGGATAGAATCTTTGGCACGATGTGACAGGCGCCATTTTCAAATTGAGCTTATTCAGAAATGCTGAACTTTAAACATGAAGAATGCAATTATGATGCCTTTAAGAGTAATCACGAAAACGCTTACCTTATAAATAAATAGTAGTTTGTAGCAAATTAACAACGTAACTTTTCAAGTGTACGTATATGTAAACCAACGCATTACTCAGATAAAGTCATTGTAGTGTAATGGATAGCGTTGTGAATTTGTAACTTGTATTATGATTAGGTGTATGTTCGAATCGCATCATCTCCCAATATTTTTTTTCGTCTTACTTTTTTGAATGAACTTATCTGATTGTATTAAAAGTTAGTCCTACGTTTCTGTCTTTTATTTACATTTAAAACTGATTAGAAACAAAGGACGAAACAGTTATTTGGATAGTAATTTCCGAATATGTGACGATTTCCACGTGTGTGTTTAGGGGAATACTGTCCTAATAAGAAATCACTGTAAATGTACCGTAATAATATTTTCGGATGGGTAATATCACTTAACAAAGTACACTGAGAAGGATAAATATTTCTGTATTTGAGACTTGACAGTAGACATTCATTGGTGGGGTCATTAAAAAAGAAAAAGTTGATACCTTAACACAGGTTTGTCTGAGTAATGTGATAATACAAATATTTTATAAGCAGCGTTATCTGCAGAACAGGGACTAATGACACAGTGTGCATTAAAATGTTTATTGTGGGTACAAGGTAGGTACAATCCAAACAATCTATTGGTGTCGCCAATTATAAGATAAATAATGGTCGCAGCTACTGGATCTTCAAGATACTGAGAAACACAGAGGTTTAAAGGCGTTTCCCAAGTTCTTATCTATTGTACATTTTAAGCTTTTATGGCAGTTTGTTGACATATCGTCTGTTAGCTTCTGTCGAAGTTTGAGGTTAGTTAGACCTTTCGCCCCATTATGAGCTGCTGACATTGCCCAAGATTCACCCCCAAAAAGCAGTGAAGTATAAAATTTCAACAGTGCTAGCCAATCCGAATCTAAATTGGTGGTAGCGAAACGTAAGTTGTAAAATCAAACAAACGTTGGCTGGAAACTCCTAGACAGAAGCCAGCAGGGCCTATGTACAATATAGATTGTGGCTGGGTACACGGTTTAAAGAATTTATTTTAAAAGTAAGTAGTTGAATAGTCACTGACAGATACGTACTGTCTGTGAAACAGTTATTTTTCACTCTGACAGGAAAGAAAATTACGTAATACCTAAAGAAACACCAAGCTATTTCGCAAGTAATGAACAGACGGAGTTAAACACTATCCAAGTGTCAACACAAAATAGCATGATCGTCTGCTTTGTTTTCATTCTGAGCTGTCACTGCGTTGCGAAGCCTACTCAAAGATCTTGAAGACACAGATACTATACTTATGACTGCAAAATTACTAGCACTTCCGGTTGGTATTTTTCCGCCGCTAACGTCATGTTGCATTCAGGTGTTTTCAGTAAACGGTTTATCTCTCTGGATTCCTTTCCTAGACACTTCAGAGAGAGTACTGCCACCCATTATAAACAGTTTTATTTGAAGCTCCACATTTCGAATTTCCAGTTTTGGGAGTAAATTAGCAATTTCAATGGCATTTTCCCACACATCTGATACAAAGGATTTTCATGGAAGTAGAAATTCTTCTTGAAACACAGTCAAATATAATTTTCAGAATGACATTTTCACTCTGCCGTTGAGTGTGCGCTGATATTTAACTTCCTGGCAGATTAAAATTGTGTGCTAGAACCGGAATTCAAACCTGTGACCATTGCCTTTCGCGGGCAAGCGCTCTATCGTCTGCGCTATCCCAGCACACTTCACAGTCGTGCTAACAACTTTACTTCTGCCAGTACCTCACCTCCTACTTTCCAAACTTCAAACAAGTCCTCCTGCAAACCTTGAAGGTCGAACACTCCTGGAAGAAAGGATGTTGTAGGGACATGACTTAGCAACAGCCTAAGGGATGTTTCCAGAATGAGAAGTGCTAGTCCTGAAAGGTTCACTGAAGAATGTCTCTGAAGTCTGGAAAGTCGTAGACGAGGTACTGGCAGAAGTAAAGTTGTGTGGGCCGACTGCAAAGTGTGCCGGGATAGCTCAGATGATACAGCGCTTGCTTGTGAAGGCCAAAGTCCCAGGTTCGAATTCAGTTTCTGGCACACAATTTCAATCTGCCAGGAAGTTTCAAGTATAATTTTGTTGATTGTGAAAGCTTTCTTGAAAACTTATTTCGTTTTGCTTAGTAACTTTACAAAGCATGAAGAAGAAATTGATTCAGTACAACGCAAACACAGGAAATCTGACTTAAGGTTTTGAGGGAATATCAAACTTAGAGCGATATATTTACTGGCTATTTGCTTCTGACCCATAAATAGGTGATCTTTTGGGATACTCTGTTTTTCCAAGGTCTGCATTGTTTGGTAATGACACATCTACTCCGGATACTCTACTGTTCATCCAAGGTAAGTTGACGATTCATGCGCTGGCTGTTGAAAGCAGCAGGAGGCATGTACCACGGCTGCTGGGGGGGGGGGGGGTGAGCATCAGCGAGCAGAAGGCAGTGTCACAGTGTTGGAAACTTTACCCATAACAATGTATACAGTATTATTTCGCGTCTGGAGCAGCATAACGCTGCAAGTCGTTCAAGTAGTGCAGATGTTTTCTGCTGCTGGCATCACCACGTAAAATCGTCATCATCTAATTACCAATGCACTACTAGTTTCGGTGCACTTTTGCGTCATTCTCAAGTTCCTATGATTACAAAAAATATTACAAGATTCAACCACATTGAACAGTGTAAAGTATAATAATTGACCACAAAATAATAAAGAGTATTGGAAGTAGTGATGGGAACAATCGAATGAAAACAATCGATTCATTCAGTTGTTGCAAAAAATCGATCATTCGGTTGTCGTTTCTCGTATCGGTTGAATTAAGGCCAATTCACACTGTCCGTCACGTCAACGTCACGTCACGGAACCGTCACATCAAGTTTTATTCACACAGTCCGTCCGTGTCCGTCACGTCAATTCGTCCATCTCAATACGCAATGTTGAAAGTGAGGTTATGAGTGGCGATCTGTTATGTAGAAAATCATAGTTTAATACTAGAAAGGGGGAACAACAACGCTAAATGTTATTAACGGCCAAAGAAAACTTTACAGTGTATGTTTTTGGCCAACTTACTGGGAACTGAAACAACATTTCAAAAAATCGACATCTATTTTCAAGCGAAAAAATAAACATATGAAGACATCAAACCATACTTGTACGAGCATAAATAGCGCCTGTATACTTTAACCATTACGATTTGCATGCTGACATTGTTAATACGTCGTAAACAACTGAATTTTCGTCTTTCATTAGAACTGACATTTTCATTTAAAGTGTTATTTAATGAAAAATGCGTAATCAAATTACAATCTTATTCAAATAAACAGTTTGCTTCAGTCGTTTCTGTTACATTGTTACGTAACATAAACCATTTTTTGGTTTCAGATATCCGACCTCGATTTTAGGTGGACACTCATTTGACAAAAATATTTAAGTCGTCATGAAACATTTGAGATTTACCCCTAAAACGAGGTACAACAACAACACAAAGATGAATAAGACACATATGCATATAAACAGTGCAATCGTCGATTGCAACATGTAATTCGTGTGACGAAAATAGGTTAACTTCCGATGTTAGCAGACGGCCGTTCCGTCAAAACATTCTTCTCGAGAAAGCTTGACGGACGTTGACGTGACGTGACGGTCCGGTGACGGACAGTGTGAATGCCGCCATTAGAAATACATTGCGGAATGTTCTGACGGACGGTGACGTGACGAGACGTGACGGACAGTGTGAATTGGCCTTTATTCATTCATTTTTCTGAGTGAAACCAGTCGGTGGGACCAACCGAATGAAACAACCGATTCAGTCGGTTGGACTATTCATTCGTTCTTCTGAGTGAAACCAGTCGGTGGGATCAACCGAATGTAGTCGGTTGGACTACTAATTCCTTCTTTTGAGTGAAATCAGTCGGTCGGAGCAACCGAATAAAAAAATCGACACAGTCGGTTGGGCCACTCATTCCTTTTGTTTTGAATTAAATCAGTCAATGGGGCCAACCGAATGAAAAAATTGACACAGTACGTTGGCCTCTTCATTACTTCTTTTGAGTGAAACCAGTCAGTGGGAGCAACCGAATGAAACAGTCAGTCGGTCGTAGTTTTACTATGTTGGATTAATATTCGTTTATTTTTTTCGAATGAAAGTAGTCTGTGGGAACAACCGAATGAAAACATGCGACACTTTTGCAGTTTTGTACATTGACTGAATTACTCATTCTTTCTTTTCAAGTGAAAAGAGGCAGGAAGTTTTTCTGTCAGTTGAAACATGTAATCATTTTCCCAACTGAAACGACTCATTAGTGTTTTAGCTTACATTTCTATACAATGTTGATTTAATTATGTACTGAATGAATTAAATTTTCGTTTTATAATACACAGTAACAGTGATTCATATTTTGTTGTAGATTAAATTTTTCGAGGTGCCATCAACGAGTAACTAATTAGATGTCATGTCGCTGGAGCAGGCCTGCGATCATTTTCTTTGCCCAGCACAGACCTCAAAAACGCCGATCATCAGATTACTTTCGGGAAGTTATCTTTGGATAGCAAAAACAAAAACGTTTCTTCGATCGCTCTCGAAAATCTTGAAAAATATACGTAAAACATTCACAGTACGACTATATTCTGTGTTGTGTGAAGTTAAAAACTTTCTATCAAACGGCTGGCGACAGATTAGTTGCTTGTAGATGCGACAGCTCTTCTGAGCAGTCGTTTCTGCTGCGTGCGGCGGCCGACATCGTTTACATCTAGTGTTTTGTGGAACTCTTATTAAGTGTTTTAGTGAATCTGCTGGTTATTTCGTCATCAAACCTATAGAAAAAAGTGTTAAAAGCAAGGTCTCTGGGAGGCTACTCCCAGAGGCTATATTTAAAAAGGAGAATATTGACGAGATCCCAGCCGACACTGGCCAAGGTTCAGCTAAGGCACTGCAAATACGCCACAACAATGAACCAGCCATGCTGCATTCTACAACAGTGATACCGACAGATCAGCATCCCATTAAAATGTGCTCTCGAGATAACTGTTCTCAATGTCGTCTGATGGAGGTGGAACAGCATTCTTCACATTCAGTTGTCTCACAGTGTGTAACCACCAACAGCCAGCGACAAAAGTCAAGACACAGATCACCATCATCCCAACAGGTAACAGCTCCTGATGCAAATGCACCAAATAAGGCAAAGGCAAGTGAAAATCATAGTAGTAATATTGAAGAGGATGTAGATATGGTAGACATTGAAAATGTTGCATATAATGTCGATGTTGAAACCACGGACAATAACTTGAATGTAAATTTAGTAGATAGGAATTGCAATGGGCAGTCTACTTCCCAACAGTGTGATACTCGAAAGGACTTGGGCAATTCAGTGAACATACCAGTAACTGCCACAGGAAGCAACATAATCCCTAGCAATAGGAAACATGCTAGTAAAGATAATACATACCAACCAACAGACATGGGTCCATATTTTGTATTTGTAGAGGGGGAAAATGGTAATGTTGGAAAGTTACATCAAATGGCCCTTGGAAGAATGTTATTTAAAGAAAGTAATAACTTAAGACATGAAATCGTTAATATCTCAGGAATTGGCAGAAACAGGTATAAAATTGAAACAAAAACTGGGCAATCTGCAAACAGGTTACGGTTGCTAGATACGTTTCGGCAGAAAAATATGGAACCTTACATCCCTAGTTTTCTAACAACGAGGCGAGGAGTTATCCGCGATGTTGATATTGCTCTATCTAATCAAGAGATCCTTGCAGAAATAAAGTCTGAATTTTTAGTAGGTTCACAAAGAAAGTAATAGAGAATGGTGTGATGAAAATACTCCCCACTCCAAAATGTGTTGTAACATTTAAATCCCAACAGCTTCCTCAGTATGTGTATTTGTGCGGTATGCGCTGTCCTGTAGCACCATATGTCCAATCAGTTCTGCAGTGTCACAATTGTCTCAGATATTTTCATTTAAGTTTGCAATGTCGCAGTAATGCCCGCTGTGCCAAATGCATGGGAGCCCATGAGACTTCGCAATGCTCACATACTGGAGAGCCGAAGTGTCTGCACTGCAGAGGAAACCACACTGCCACTGATCGCTGTTGCCCAGTTTATCAGCAGCACATGGAAACGAAGCGCAGAGAAGCCTACAGTGTTTCTTATACAACTGACGCTTGGTCTCTTCGACCATCATTTGCGCAGGTTACTGCAGATGTTCCTACAACGCAAGTGCTCTCTACTAGTGACTGGCCCAAACTATATGAGAAACCAGTGGCAATGAACATTACAGAAAAAAGGCAATAGCAGGGACCTAAACATGCATTTATGTCGGTTCCAGCCCCCAAGTATTACAAAAATAAACCATTCACTCGTAGTCCGTACAAGCAAGGTTATTCAGATATGCTGTACGAATTTCAGGGTCCACAGAATCCAATACAAAACAACCCGTATCCGCCCACTCCTCTGGCAGCATCTCATACTAATCGAGAAGATGCCATTAATAACTTCTGTGCTTCAATACTGCAAATCTTTCTTTCTCTCAAAAATGATACAGACATGGTAACAACTCAGGCTCTTATTCGTAATGCTGTTGAAGACTTCTTCAAAACTGATAATAGCCTTTAAAATACTACAGTGGAATGCACGGTCAGCAATATCGAACATGGAAAGTCTGTATCAAGAAATTATCAGTAATCACATATCGGTAGCTTGTATTTGCGAAAGTTGGTTTCCACCAACACGGCGAATACACTTCAAAGGATATTCAGTACTTAGAATTGACAGAGACGATGGGAAAGGAGGAGCAGCCATGTTAATTAGAGATACAGTAAGGTTTAAAAAATTGGACATCAATATTAGAACAACAGATTACCAGGCAGTGGCTGCTGAAATTTCCTCTCCTAGAGGAGTATTCACTATTGTCACCATTTACAAACCATCTTCGTGTAAAATACGAAACCTTTCTCTGGGTCAGATTATTGACCAGATTCAAACGCCATTTCTCATTTGTGCAAATTTCAATGCACATCATACACTGTGGGGATGTGAAATAGACGACGCGGATGGCAAAGAGTTACTTACACTTCTTGAAACTCTCAATTTAGTTCTTTTGAATGATGGCTCCCCTACTATGGTACCTAAACCAAATACACGACCATCAGCCGTCGATTTGACATTGTGCTCTGTTGACTTTAACTATGTAACGGAATGGATGGTCAAAAGAGACCCCCTTGGATCAGATCACCTTCCTCCGGAAATCACAATAAATTTACCTAATTCATCTATTAATACAACAGAAATTATTTATCCTAAGAGTAGGTGGAAAATTCAGGAAGCTGACTGGACGAAATACACTGCTACAGTCCAGGCACATTTTCAATCTTTTAACAACTTGTTAGGTCCAAAAGATGCTTACCAACAGCTAATTTCAATTATTGTAGATGCTGCAACAACTTCCATTCCAAGAAAAAAGGAAGTAATCGTTCTGAAGCAACGTCCACCAGTCTGGTGGACACCAGAGTGCTCTAGAGCTATTGCACAGCGGAAACTTGCATACAATAACTTCCGTAAACAACAAAATGTGGAAAATTTCATTGCATATCGCAAAATAGCGGCGAGGGTTCGAAGACGATTAAAAGAATGTAAAAAGAGCTCCTGGAAAAACTTCTGTGAGTCATTAAATAATAACATTAGTATTGCAGACGTATGGAAGAAATTAACGTTTTTCAAAAACAAGAACGCCACTACTTGTCAGCCATTAAATGACGCATGGCTTGAAGACTTTTTGAATTTAATCTCACCATCTTCTGCAGCCGAACAACCATATCGTCCTCCCGAACAGTCAGATTACCGTCATCCACTCTTGGTTCCGTTTACGTATGCAGAATTGAAGAAAGGAATTAAAAATGCGGCAAATTCGGCACCTGGCAAGGATGGTATACACTACCAGATGATAGAAAATCTCCCAGACATTGCCATAAGGAAATTATTACAGATATTTAACCAAATATGGATGAACGACACACTAATAGAAGATTGGACAACTCAAATAGTGGTACCTATATTGAAACCTGATAAAGATAAAGAGAAAGCCACGTCCTATAGACCTATTTCTCTTTCTTCCTGTATTGGAAAAACGTTAGAACGTCTGGTGAAAAATCGCTTGGAATGGTGGTTGGAATCAAATCAGATCCTGTCATCGAGTCAGTATGGATTTAGAAAAGGCAAAGGCACAATAGATAATTTAAATATCTTAACCGCAGATATCTATGACGCAGCAACAAGGAGAGAAAATGTAACAGCTGTCTTTCTGGATGTAGCGGGAGCGTATGACAATGTTAACATACCTTTGTTGCTACAGAAATTGGAAACCATTGGAATCCCAACAAGAATGATTTATGGAATTAGCACTTTCTTCGCTGAAAGAAGCATATGGGTTCATTTTCAGAATAAATTAATTGGACCACGTCGACTCACAACAGGTATTCCACAAGGATCTATCCTAAGCCCCATACTCTTTGCACTCTATACCAATGACCTGGAGAGAATGATCCCTTCTCCAGTCAAAATTCTTCAGTATGCAGATGATATTTGTTTGTATGTGTCAGCCAGTGGGTTGGATCAGGCTGTATATGAGCTAGCAAAAGCAATGGGCATAGTGGACCAAACACTTCATAGCTATGGCTTACATATTTCACCAGAAAAATCGGTAATAGTTCCTTTCACAAATGAAGCTATCCCAAGTTGCTTGAATAGTGTAAGACTATCTGGTTACAAAATACCACTGAAATCACAGGCTAGATTTCTTGGCGTTCTTTTCGATTCTAGACTGAGTTGGGTGCCACATATTCGAACAGTTGTCAGCACATGTGAAAAAGCATTGAACCTTATTAGATCGGTGTCAAGGGTGTGTTGGGCGGGTTCATCCCAACGTGCTCCTTACCCTATATCGCGCGTTGATACGATCCCGTATAGATTACGGATGCACAGTCTATCACAATTCTGCTAACAAGAACCTAGCGTTGTTGGATAAATTGCAGTACAAAGGCCTACGCATCTGTCTTGGAGCTATGACTTCTTCTCCCACTAATGCACTCCCCGTGGAAGCATCAGAAATGCCCCTACATATTCGACGAACAATGTTGTGTGATCGTTATATTTTACAAAGAATGTCAAATACTAACCAACCACTGATAAATAAGTGTGAAACGCTCTGTCGAACAGGGGATAACAGAAATATGGGGAAAAAGCAGTTTTATATCTACACTCGTTACGAATTTTGGAAACATATACAAAATAAAATACATCGAAGTACAGCCCTTCCAATGTTCTTATATGACTACCACAGTTCTTATCTCAGTATTCCTGTAACATACATTGACTCTTCCAGCAACGAAAAAGGATATGGGCAGTTTTCACTCTCATCGTACCTAGCAGAAAAGTGGGCAGGATATACCCAACTATATACCGATGGCTCAAAAATGGAGATGAAAAACCACACAGGGTGTGCTTTCTACTGTCCAAACAATTCAGAAGAAAGAAAGTTTCAACTACCAGGTGACGCTTCAATATTTATAGCTGAAACAATCGCTATTATAGAGGCCATCAAATATGTAAGATCCTTGAAAGTACCCAAGGCGGTGATAATCACTGACACTCAAAGCGTTCTGAAATCAATTAGTTGCAGGAATTGGGGCAAAACGAACTAATAAATACACACTTGACTTAGTGGAGCATTATCATCAAGCAAAGAAGACAGGTCAAATCATCGAATTTGTATGGATAAAGTCTCATTCTGGTGTCCTATACAATGATAAAGCAGATAAACTAGCAAAAGAAGCAATTAGTAGTGGAATACCTTTGGACATTAAAATCCCATATACAGACTACTTCCAAAAAATCAGACAACAGGCGATTATTTTGTGGCAGGAAGAGTGGAACGAAAGCCAAAAAACAAGAGGAAGAAACTATGCCAGTATACAAAAATTAATACCTAGACATCCATGGTTTGCAAAATCAAAATACTCAAGGAAAATAATAGTTTCCATTATAAGAATGCGTCTCAATCATGGCTCTTTCCCTGCCCACTTACACAAGATTGGCTTATTGGAGACACCGTATTGTCAATGTGATGGAGCAACGGTTGGTGATGTAAATCACATCTTATTTCAGTGCAGACGGTACGAGGAAGGAAGAGAGAAATTTTTGAAGGATCTCTTGAGACTTGGTCACTGCCAGCCACTTTGCACTACTTCAGTTTTAGGGGACACAACCAGAAAAGCATATGATGTCATAGCCAGATTTATTTCACGGGAAGACATCAAAATTTAGCAGGAAAATGGACATTTAATTTATCAACTGCAGTTAATATATATTACAAACAAGTGTATAGTTCATAAGTCAATACAGACAAAAGTATAAATGTATGCTCTAAAATGTATGTGTATCATTATTGTAATTTTTGATGGCTAAAAAGTATTTTTCTATGCTAGAAGCCAATAATAAGTAAATAAATAAAAAGATTACTTTCGCAGACACCCACAATCTGTAGAAGATAATTGGCCAATGACCACGAAGTACCACGGGGAGCGGGGACACGAGAGGGGGTGCTGCCTCGCTTGCATTTTCACTGCTGACAGCGCCAGCAGGCGCGCGCCAAACTCCACACAACAGAGTCTGGCGGGCGGTGCGCAGGGTTGCCAGGTGTGGCGATTTTTCGCATTCTTGGCTATCTTTTTCTTAGAAAAGTAGCCATTCTAGCTTTCTGGCGACTGGCGATTAGATTTGGCTAGTAAAATAATTAGTTGGCGACTTAATGGCTATTTTATTTTGTTAAAAACGAATGTAAGGCAATCATTTTGGTAAATGCAATCATTTGGGTAAATGATAGCGTCTAAACATCGGTAAAATGATGGGGAAATGTAATCAACCTACAGAAGTTAACACAAATGTCCACAGGTATCTTTGATCTGTGGGAGAGTGTCTCAGAGATGCAAAGAAACTGAACTTGCAGACTCTTCAAGATAGACATAAAGTACCTCGAGGAACCTACAACGGTTCAAGAACAAGCTTTAAACGATGACTCTTGAAATATATTACATCACCATATGTATGGCTCCTGTAAAGATCTTGAGCATAAGATTATATTAATTACAGCTTGCACAGAGGCATTTAAACAGTAATTTTTTTCCGCACTCCATACACAACAGAAATTCCTAACTGTTACTGTGAGTCGAACCATTTCCTACGCACTTCACATTGGTTAACAATGGTTTGCAGAGTATAAATGTCAATGTTGAACAACATATTTCCCGTCATTCTCATGGCTGATTTTTTTAGTCTTTCATGACGCATTATTACGAATTCAACATTGAAATTAATAAATATGATTGTTAACTGTAACTGTGTTTAAATTTAGTATGCACAGTTGGTCGCCGTCGGTGTTCAATTCATGGCTGGACTCAGATAAATGTTTCCTTGAAGAGAAAGATTCCTTGAAATGTTCGTCTCGTGACTGTGAGAGTGCCGCAGTAACTTTTTTTACTCAGTAAACAGCTTACACCCAGAATTTCGGGTTTATTATTGTAGAGTCACACGACATGATTACCATAGCACAATAAATTTAAGTGATAAAAATTTCTATATTTGGCTATTTTTACTGACTAAAAGATGGCTATATTTTGACATTTTATCGGCAAAAATATGGCGATATTATGGCTATTTTTGTTTAAAATTTGGCGACACAGCAATGGAAAACCCTGGCGGTGCGTGCCATCGCCGATTGTTGTCGGTTTCTTACAGTCTCAATAAAGAAGCGTGAAACGACAGGGTGTTCCAAAATGATCGCTACAAGTATAATCTCGCATACTATAGCTCCGAAGTGGGAACACGTAGAAACGTGCTGTTTGCTGCTTATTGTTCATACATATCTAAGGTACTGGTAGGACACAGTTAAGTATTTTAACTTTGAGCATATTTGCTAGATCCAAATTCGAAGCTCACTAAAACATTAGATATTGTAAAAAAAAGTTTATTAAAGTATTTTGTATAAAAATGTTTCTTATAAAAATATTTTTGTTAATTCCATCTAATTTGAAGGAGTACGAGAAGACATACAACATTTATCAGTGCTGTAAAGTTCCTTCAACGCGTCTGTATTCGCCAACAGTGTATGAAAACATTCATCTCAAGTTTTTTCTGTGGTTATCGGTGAAACGTGTGGAGGTTTATTCCATCCCTGCGCCATGTACCATACAAAATCTTAGATGCCACTTGTTTTGAAAGTCAAGTGTGCAAAATTTCATCAAGATCGGAATAAAACTCTATATTGGCGTCGAATTCTGGAATACCTTCTGTCATGCATCGAACTAAAGTAGATGTAGACGGTGACCATTCTCTTTCTTTGAAGGTGAAGAGTGAAATATATCATTAAAATTCGAATACAAACGGAATTTGTCGAAGTTAGTAGGTAAAGTACCCTCCGCCATGCACCTACGAAATTTATTGTACACAGTTACCTTCGCCTTGTTTTAAAGGTCAAGTGTGCAAAATTTCATCAAGATCGCAGCCAAATTGTGGTTTTTGTCGAAGTTGGTATGTAAAGTACCCTCCGCCACCCACCGAATTAAATTTGATGTAGACAATGACGTTTCTCTGCTTTGAAGGTCAAGTGTGCAAAATTTCATCAAGACTGGAACAAAACTGCAGATTTGCATGCAATAGAAACGGACACACTGCTATATTTTTAAGATTTGTATTTAAGAATGTTTCATGCTGAATCACGGTTCATTTATACCCAAAAAGGCTGAAGGAGTATGCAAATAAAGTCACATAAAGTCGATGAATTAATAAAAACGTCCATGTAACTGCAGAAACCGACAAAGACTTTTTCCAGTCGGTTGTATCGCATCAAGTGAAACCACTCAATGCCGAGAACATTCATATAAAGGGCAGAGACTTGTTTCATTCGGTGCTCGCGCATCGACTGAAACGACACAAACCCACTGAATGAGTGAAAACATTCATATAGCGGCTGCAACTGACAGAGACTGGTTTCATTCGATTGTTTCGCATTGACTGAAACCACTCAAACCCCGCCAGTGAGTGAAAACATTCATACGGCCACAGAGACTATTTTCATTCGGTTGTTTCATTCGCCTAAAAAAACCGACTGAACGAAAACACAACCGATTGACCAATTGGTTGTTAAAAACAGTCGATTGTCCCATCACTAATTGGAAGACTATACCAAAATGACTATCAAGCCATGTGCGCTGCATGGGAATGGCCGTGTGATCTGGGACGCAATGTTGCGGAGTACACGGCCACTCCAACAAGAGGTTGGAATCCTCCCTCGGTCATCTCTTCAAGCCAGTTATTCATATAACTGTGGGCTAGCAGCTTGTCTTCTTTTGTAGTGTAGACTCCAAAAACCCTTGAGGAATATTCAGGAAGGGGTCACACAAGTGTTCTACATGTGGTCTAATTTACAAATGAGTCACATCTCCCCAAAATTCTCCCAGTAAACTGTAGTAAATCCTCTGCCTTTCCCACCCCTTATATGCTCATTCCATTTGATATTGCTCTTCAATGTTATGCCTAGATATTTAATAGAAGCGACTGTCAACAGGTCACTACCAATGCTGAACTCTATCATTATGGATGGTATTTTCTAATCGTCTCAATCACTTTACATTTTTCTACATTAAGAGTTAGCTGCCAGTCCTCATGCCAAGTATAAATTTTGTCTAAGTCATCTTGCACTGTACTGCAATCATTGGATGACGTCACCTTTTTGTAGGCCACAACATCGTCAATAACAACATCTGATGAATGATCATCATCGGAAACAGTGTACAGAGTTCTATGACTTTTAAATCTTTGGCTCACTCAGGTATCTAGGAACCTATTATTTACGATAAAAACAGTCAAAAATACGAAGATTCGTTTGAACACCACAGTGCTTAAACTGTAGGTCCCCCTATAACTGGCTGAGTAAGTCAGTTCGAAGGTCGGAGGAAGGCAACGGCATACCACCTCTAAACAGGGCCATTCCTAGTAATGCACTGTGATGTTCAAACCAATTATTTCTGGATCAGGAGTGGGGGTGGGGGGGCACAACTGACGAGGGTTAACATGTCTTTAAGGGCTTTCTGAGCCTAATTTTAAAACACTCCCCCCCAACCTTGCACACACACACACACACACACACACACACACTCACACACACACACACACACACACACACACACACACACACACAATCTTATGTATATATATTACAGTCATTGTCATGTATAACTTCTATGGGATACACACAAAATATGTTTCAAAACCACAGTCACTTCGTAGGAAAAAAAAACTTTTTAATATACTTCCATCTAACTACCAATGTACTATTAGTTTCTGGAGTCATTTTAAAATGCCCATGATCACAAAAATGTTACAATTATTCAATTAAACAGTGAAAATTTTCTAAATTTACCACAAAATAAAAACCAGAGAATTTAGAGCCTGAATGCCCCGTGTTCATTAGTGGGCACACTTGTTTTATCCTTCATCATCATAAAGGATGAAACATTTGAAAGGTGGGGTAGTGAAAGGATATCCTGACAGGGATTGGCAAATGACAAGTGGTGGTGGTGATCGTGATGTGGAATAAATGTGATAAAATGGAATCCTGACAAGGAAGGAAAAATGTAAGGTGAGTGCTGTTACATTTTATTTTAAAATATACCCTCTTTGTGTTAAGAGCAATGTTTCCACCCTGTCCTGTCCTTTCTTAATTATTCCTTTTCTTTGAGGTTATCAGCCCCTCAATATTCTGTCTTAACATGATTTTCAGACTTTGTTTCACGTATTTCCATGATTAAATCCTGATCAGTTACTTTATATCATTACCTTTTTCCTTTTAGAACCCGCATTTGTATTAACAGCTTCGGACAGTCCTATAGACTTTTCTATTTGTTATTTTCTTTATTGAACTTTCATAAATGTTCTGGCAATAATTACTTGCGAGGTGAACAGTTTGAACATTAATTTATTGTGGAAATTATTGTAAGATTCCTCTAAACCAATCAACAGCTATATACTTTCATTTGCTGTGATCAAGATATCTAGAAAGAAGCTACAATGGATACTTTCTGTAAGTTTTCTCTGTAAAGTTATTTTTGTGTGTTGCCTCAACCCCAATCTGTATTCTACCTTTTATTCTATTCAGTCATTTTTTGTATTAATTTAATTCACCCTTGTTTAAATTATTTACTCAAATTTTTATCCAACTTTTCTATGAATGAAATTTTAACAAAAATTCTTAATTTTTCATCACAGAGTTCAAAATTAATTCATACAGGCAACATCACTAAAGTCATGTTACAAGCTCATTTTGTGTTATGGCGATGCAGGGGGGAGGGTATCATGGAAATAATGGACAAGCTGGGGTGGAAATCATTAAAAGAAAGGTGTTATTTGTTGTGGAGAGATCTATTTGCAAAATTTATTTCACGGACTTTCTCTTCAGAATGCGAACATATGTTGTTACCACCCACCTACATAGGGAGACACGATCTTCGTTATAAAATAAGAAAAATCTGATTGCAAATAGAAAGATTTAGGTGTTCCTTTTTTACCATGAGCTATTAGAGAATAGAACTACAAAGAAATATGAACCCTCTGCCATGCATTTCAATGTGACATGCAGAGTATCAGTGTAGATGTTGATGTAGAAAGATCACTGGACATCATCATGAGAGGTCAATGACTCTATCATACAAACTCCAACATGATAGATGTCTCTAGTTGCTGAAGCAAGACTGGGATGTGAGATGTCTTGTGGAAGCAGCAATTGTGATGGGAGGGGGCGGGGGGAGGACAGGGCTGCTAATGTTCTATACACAAAACCTAGTGAAAACTTTTTTATGTGTGGATTCCGACAACTGCATCTTACAACTGGTCAATTGAACATCATGTGGTACTGAGTAGCTATTTCTGTGCTGATCTGAGGTACTACGAGGTGCGTCAATAACGTAATGAGACTGATTTTCTTTGCAAGATGTGGCAACCCTACAGGCTTGCATAGGCACAATATCTTTGACCTTGGTCTGTAAGCTGCTTCTAGTCCAAGTGGCACGTGATGCAAGTGCTCAGTCATGAGTTGTGCTGTAATAAGTTAACATGTGTTAATGTCTCTCGTCACGGAAATGGAATCACGTAATATTACACAATGGTATCCCACTTCTTTTCACGTTAAATTGGGTGAAAACATGACAACAACTTAGGTAAGCTTCAAAAGGCTTTTGGAGAGGAGGTTATGACAAGAGCTCAAGTTTTTCGTTGGCATAAAGTATTTAGTGAAGACAACGAATGTTGAAGGATGGGAGTGGATAACCATCAACCTCAGGGACGGATGTCAACTTGGCCACAGTGCATGAACTCATACTATCTGATCAAAGATTATCCATGAAAATGATTTCAGAAGAACTGAACATCAATCTAGAAATGGTTTGTCTAATAATAATATCGCTGATAACTGGATTCTGCATCATGATAGTGCACCATACCATAATGTTCTGTCAGTACAGCAATTTTTAACCTCAAAACAAATTTCAGTACTACCACAGCCACCTTCTTCATTACATATCGCCCCATGCAACTTTTTTATATTTCCAAGAGTCAAAATGGTGGTCAAGGGACACAATTTTCAAATAACACAAGATGTCCAAAAAGCCGTGATGAAGGTCTTGGAATATATTACAGAAGATGAGTTCCAGAAATTTTACCATCAATGGCAGAAGTGCTGGAAAAAGTGTGTGCAGTCAGAAGGGAACTACTCTGAAGGAGACACCACTAAACTTGACTAAAATGGTAGGCAACTGTTTTTTTCACGTCAGTCTCATTACTTTATTGTTGCATCTCATATGTGTGGCAAATGCCAGCACTTGCCACGTGCAAGCAAATGACATAAACAGTGCTGAGTTGTGCCCTTGTGCTCAGTGTGTTGTTTACTAGCTATGAGCTTACCTCGTAGTAGTTTGCACAGCCAGTATATGCCCTGTGCTAAGTCATAGTTGTTGTATGTGTCATTCAATATAACATTTGGTGATGAGTGCGGAATTTTTTTTCCACACATTTTTTTTCCTTCTGAAGTGGCTGTTCGTCTTCACACAATGGTTACTGGTACTTTCAAAGATGTTCTACGATGCCTCATTGAACAACAAGAGGTTTTTGCCACGGTGATTCCCACTCATAACTTAGTATTGCAATCTCTTGCTTCAGCCTTGTCTAATGGGTCCCAACCTCTGTCTACCCTGCAGGTTGTTTCGCCCCCTGCGCCCCCTCGAACTTACCCGTCACTTTTTCTGGGGTACGACGGGTCTGTAGAAGAGTGGGACGCCTATGAGAAATGGTTAAGACAACATTCTCAGGCCTTTGGTTGATCTGATGGCACCCTGTGTCACGCATTATTCCTGTTGTGGCTGTCGCCTTGTATGTATCAGCTCCTTTGCCTTGCAGGACACTTTGCTGCTGTTTGTCAATCAATTGTTTGATCTTTTTGCACAATATTACCACAAACGGTCTCATGTAATAGATGCCTGTGTTGATTTTTATCGCTGCAGGAAGCAGCCACAGCAGTCCTATCGGGCATGGGTTAACCATGGAGTTGATTTAACCCATCGTTGTCATTTTGTTACTGATGTGCATAAAGAATTGTATGCTGATCAATACTATTATTCAATTCGTCCCTGATTGTGAGGTTCAGGAGTGAGCTTGTGTGAAAATCCTTCTCTTCTTGAGATCCTTAACATTGTGCAGTCTTTGGAAGTCTTACTGCCGGCAGGCAACCAAATTGAGGCTCAGTGCTAGGTGGTGGAAATTCAACCCATTCCTTCTTCCCTGTTACAAACCAGGTCACAAAGGGATGACGTGGTCATGGCAATCTGCACACAGCCATGGCACCAGGGCGATTGTGTAGTTTTATGGCAGTGGAAACTTGGGCAGGTGGATTGCAGTCATGCAACTGGCCAATGCTTCTTTCTTGTCCCTTCTGTTTTGTTGATCCTGATTGACATGATTGCCCCAAGTGGTGGGCCATTTGTCATCAGTGCCATAAGAAAGATCACATTGCTTCCATTTGTGCCTCCAAAACCTAAGATTCCGACACCAACATGGACGTAAATTGCATCTGAGCAATTTCTGTTGCACCAAATAAGCTCTTTATTGTTGTCACAGTTTTTCACAAAAAGTTGCATATGCAAGTGGACACAAGCACAGCTGTCACCTTATTAGACTCAAAGACATATTTGGATATGCGTTCTCCCTCTCTCTTACTGGTGTCACAGAAATTGATCAGTTACAATAAACAAAATATCCCAATCTGGGACAGTTCTCGGCCCTTGTTACATAAAATCTGTCACTCATAGGCTCACTTTTCTTGTTGTAAACAATACCCACACAGACAACTTGTTTGTTCTTGATGCTGCTTTCAGTGGGGTTGGGCTGTGCTAATAATTTTCAAGCCCACATCATCACGAAGCCCTCTGCCAGGCCTCATTTTTTCCACACTCAGCGGTTCCGATCGCACTTTGTGACCAAGTCAAAGTGGAGTTGGACTGCCTGGAGGTAAAACGAATTCCATCAAGTGAATGGGCAACTCCCATAGTTATTGTAAAAAACACACTGGTGCGGTTGCACCTTTATGGTGATTTTAAAGGTTCTGTGAATGCTCAATCTATCATCGACACTTGTCCATTACCGCACCTCGACGAGCTTCTTGCAAAATTGGCAGGTGGAGAGTACTTCTCTGATGCATATTTGCAAGTCCCTCTTGATGCTGACTCTCAACTTCTCTTGCTTCTTAACACGCCCCTTGGATTATACCAATATTTGAGGTTGCCATTCAGGGTGGCCATCGTTCTGGCAATCGTTTAGCATTTCCTCAAACAACACTCACAGTCAGTCCCTGGGTGTGTCAATTATCTCGACGATATAGAAGTGTCTGGCCCCACAGTTGATGAACATTTATGCAACTTACATGCACTTTTCACAGTACTGCAAGTGGCGGGTTTGACATGCAATCTGGAGATATTCAATTTTTTTCAGCCTTCTATCACTTTTCTGATGTTTGAAGTTTCTAGTGAGGGCTGCAAGTCCCTCTGTCAGACTGTGTCCTCCGTGATCTCTCTCTCTTTCTCAGCTGACATCTATCAAGCAATTTCAAGTATTTTTAGGAAAGGTTGCTTATTACCATAAGTTTTGGCCAAGGGCGTCATCTATTGCAAAACCCCTGCAAAGGGACTTTTCTCATTTGGTCATTGGCTTGTGAAAAAGAATTTTGCACATTAAAGGAGTTGCTGCAATCAGCATCCTGCCTCATAACCTATCAACCTGGCCTCACCCTCGTCTTAGCAACAAACACCTTCCAGCGTGAGATTGGGGTGGTGCTTGCTCATAAATATCCAGACAGATCTGAGCGACCAATCGCTTTCGCCTCAAGATGCTAACTCCAGGCCAAACCAGATATTTGAAAATTTAGAAGGAGACTCTTGCTACCCTCTACGCTCTGAAGAAGTTTCATATGGCGTCAAATTTCATCTCATAACTGATCACAAACCACTGGTTTCCCTCTTTCATGCCCGGGCCCGGTGGTCTTGGGGTAAAGTGCTTGACTGGAAACCGAAGGGCTACGGGTTCAAAACCTGATCGGACCTTGGATTTTTTCAGCCCGCACTTTAACCCATCCTTCACCTCTCATCGATGTGAGGAGTCGCCAGAAACGACACGTGGTTCAGATTCCACATTAAGCTACCCCGGTTGGATAACTGGGGTAGGCTAGGGACGCGCAAGTCGCCGAAGTGGCGTCCAATTGAAAGACTTGCACCAGGCCGATGAGCCACACGAAATTATTATTATCCTTTGGCATCACTACCTGACAAGGACGCTCATCATCTTCAGCATTGGGAGCTGTTCCTATCTAACTTTAACTATGTGATACATGTCTGCCCTACATCCAAACATGCAAATGCAGATGCACTCTGCCACCTTCTGGCTGGTCCAGACCCAGACTTTAATCAGGAAGAGTTGCTGTGCTTCCTTGTTGAAATCACAACTCAGAAAACAGTGGATGGTTTTCAAATAACGGGTGCCAAGGTGGCTCATGCTAGTGCTGCAGTCCCAGTCCTTCACAAGGTGATCTGTTGTGTACAACATGGCTGGCCTGAGACCCTACCAACATGGACATCTGACCCCCTCAGGAACTACTATGCATTTTGACACCATTTTTCAGTTGTGGAGTGTGTGCTTCTTCTTGATACTGAGGAGGTCTCTCCTCGAGTCATTGTTACATTGGTCCTCTGTACAGAGGCTTCAAACTGCTCCACTGCTTGGGGGGCATATCATACTAAGGCATTGGTCCACCATCATGTGTTTTGACCGGGTCTGGCTGGTGATGTGTCTCGTATGGTGACCTCTTGCTTGCTCTACGCCAAACATCAAGCCTCCCCTCAAGTGACGTTTGCCCCAAGGCCTCAAAGATCACAGGCCTGGGACTGCCTGCACATTGACTTTGCCAGCCCCTTCCTTAATGCCTATTGGTTACTGGTTATTGATGCCTTCTTGAGATTCCCGTATGTTGTCCGTTGCCTATTAACCTCAGCCACAGCCACTTATGCAGCTCTAAAACGTATTTTCTCGATTGAAGGCCTCCCCACCATTGTGGCGTCATACAACGGTCCTCAGTTCGTGTCACATGTGTTTGCCTCCTTCTGCAATGTTATGGGTATCCGTCATGACCTCACCCCCCCCCCCTTTTCATCCACAATAGAATGGGGAGGCTGAAAGATGCAGTTAAAGTATGTGGCTCAGTACCCTTTGCTCTTGATCAATTTATCTCATTCTATTAGTTCATGCCATTCTGCGACAAGAGACCTGCGGAAATACTCTACGGTCTGTAGCCTCGGACTCTGTTCCATCTCCTACATCCAAGCCAAGGAACATTTGCCCATGCCTCTGTCCCATCACTTCTGACCAGGGATGACTGTCTGGGTGCGAGAGTTCGGGCATTGACCAAAATGGATCCCTGCCATTGTCACCAGCTGCTGCGGCCATTGTCTCTGTGCCATTCACACAGGAGATGGCATCTGTGCGCATCACCATGACCAGCTGCGCCTGCATGTGGGAGATCGGGAGACCCCTAACAGTTGGCAGACACACTCGCACCAGCCTGTTCCACTAACCAGTCCACAAGTTGAAGAGAGGTTCCTTCTGCTACTTGCAAGTTGTCCGCCTCAGCTGGGGGCTGAACCAGGTTCCTCCTGTCAGGGACCTATACTGTTGTGGATACAGTCACCATCCACACTGGATCCGTCTCCTACTGCTATACTTCTACCTTCTAAGTCACTGCCACTAGTCCTGGGACCGAGGTGGAGATGGAGCCTGAGCCACTATCATCGATCCTGCCATGTGGGTTTTTGGGGGAAGGAGGACACTTATGCTGCCCACACCCCAAGGACTTCAGGCCCTACCCAATGGTGCCAGCCCACCACCTTAGTCAGAGTCCGGCAGATGACAACGCCATGAACATCTCACATTTGATCCTCCCCAAGGGGGAAGGAATGCTGTAAGGCACAGATACAAGTGAAGTCAAGTGCAGATGTCGGGTGTCAGCCCTGAGAGTGCACCATGGGAAACTGTGGCAAACGCCAGCGCTCGCCATGCATGAGAGAATGACATAAACAGTGCAGAGTTGTGCACTCACGGTATTGCTTACTAGGTACGAGCTTACCTCGTGGGTGTTCGTACAGCCAGTGCACACCCTGTGCAAAGTCACAGTTGTTGTATGTGTCAGTGAATATAACACTATGCATATTTAAAAAAATAATAATTTGAGGTTTATTTTGTTTATACAAAAATTTTGTGTTAAACAAATACATTTGGTGTTTGAGAAACATGGAATTCAAGGTTAAATACATCAATTTTGTATTAAATGACAGGGAGGCACCAAGTGATCTTGTTAATATTTCTGTGTTTCAGGAACATTTTGGTTAACCTGTTTCTATCTGATTTTTTCATATGATATTTTAATGCTATCTTTTGAATAATCAACAAATAACTATACAATTCCATCATTTCATTTTAAAGTTTACTAACAAGTCAGTTCTATACACCAACAATAGTGTGTTAATATAATCTAAATGTTATTGTTGTCACAGCATTGAGTGCAACGTTACTGTTTGTTGAGCAGCAATTTGCTTGGACATAGGTTCGTTGCTCCTCAGAACCCCCTCTTTTTTCCTTTATCGCTCTTAACAGTGCAAAAAAATAACAATTTATGAGCAAGTATATTTTTATTAAATCATTATTTTGTAATTATATGATTAAAAATTAGAATAACTGTCTTTGAAAGACAGATAACACAAGTACAGTAACGTGGTTTTTTTTTTTCACTCTTATTTCTGAAGTGTTTTGTTATGCACTCTCACAAGTTGCCTCTAAAAATCTTTCAATACAGTTCATATACACATTCCCTGATGCTTTATCATTTAAAAGTAAGCCTACTTAATGCCTTATAGCTGATTCACAGTATTTTCACCCTAGCAGTTTATCTAAAATATAATAATGGAAAATCCAAGTTGCAAATAACAATGCAGTAATCGGACAGTTTACAACTCACCACAAAGATGTGATGATGAGTCATGACAGGAACATAAAAAAGACACACGTACATACAACACTTTCAGCTATCAGCCATGGCCTTCTTCAGAATTAGCAACATTCATGCAATCACACAGGCACACAACACAGTCACACAAACGTCTGATCCGGCTGCCGCACTTCAAATCATGCTCTGCGGTGTGGAGATAGGAGAGGGGATAGGAAGGTTGCGTCACAGTGGTGGGGATGAATACAGCACTACCTTCCAGAGTATGTTAGTATTGCTGTGCTCTATCCATACCCACCACCATGATGCATCCTTCCTATCCCTACTCCCCTCTCCTATCTCCAAACTGCAGAGCGTGATTTGAAGTGCGGCAGCCGGATCTGACATTTGTGTGACTGTGTTGTGTGCCTGTGTGATTGCATGAATGTTCCTAATTCTGAAGAAGGCCATGGCTGATAGCTGAAAGTGTTGTATGTACGTGTGTCTTTTTTATGTTCCTGTCATGACTCATCATCACATCTTTGTGGTGAGTTGTAAACTGTCCGATTACTGCATTGTTATTTGCAACTTGGATTTTCCATTATTATATTTTAGATAAACTGCTAGGGTGAAAATACTGTGAATCAGCTATAAGGCATTAAGTAGGCTTACTTTTAAATGATAAAGCATCAGGGAATGTGTATATGAACTGTATTGAAAGATTTTTAGAGGCAACTTGTGAGAGTGCTTAATAAAACACTTCAGAAATAAGAGTGTAAAAAAAAAAAAAAACCCACCTTACTGTACTTGTGTTATCTGTCTTTCAAAGACAGTTATTCTAATTTTTAATCGTATAATTACAAAATAATGATTTAATAAAAATATACTTGCTCATAAATTGTTATTTTTTTGCACTGCAGCTGGAGCTGACAGTTGTGTGACTGTGTTGTGTGCCTGTGTGATTGCATAAATGTTCCTAATTCATGCCATGGCCGATGCTGAAAATGTTGTATGTGTGTCTGTTTTTTGTGTTCCTGTCACAGCTCATCGTCAAATCTTTCCAGTGAGTTACAAACTGTCCTATTACTATATTATATAAAATGTAGGACAATAATTTCTGTTGTTGCTCCTCTTTAAACCATAGTC
Organism: Locusta migratoria; assembly: GCA_026315105.1. Classification (NCBI taxonomy): domain Eukaryota; kingdom Metazoa; phylum Arthropoda; class Insecta; order Orthoptera; family Acrididae; genus Locusta; species Locusta migratoria. The sequence continues at coordinate 128,568,559 of CM048745.1, read as the reverse complement.
ATTGGTAACATTGAAAACAAGCTACCAAGGGATAAAATCTTCATATGATCTGACTGAAAGAATTAGACAAGTTAAAATGAGGTTAGGAATGTGAATAAATCTTTCAAAAGTATCTTGTTACCATAAATCACAGCAAATAACAAATGTTGAATGTATTGTAATTTTTTAGGGAGGGCAGAAAATAACCCCCTCCTCCTCCTCCACCCTTTGGTAACACACATTATTGGAAATATGTTGGTTTGCAAAGGTTGATCCTTTGCTTTTGTCAGTTTATTAGAAATATGAAATGTAAACGTTAACATAAAGTAATCTGAAACTTTCATTCTGATCATGCACTGACAGATTTGCCAAAAAATTACAATTCTGTAAATTTTCTAGTACTGGAGGTTATTTGAAGCTAATTGTATATGCATGTTACAAAAATATTTGAAACTATTTACTTGAGGCATTAAATATTGATTTCTTACATTTCCTGCTTGCAAGTTGGAAATGATACTGTGTGTCTAAGAGTTTGCTTTAACAAAGGATTGTGTTACCTGTTTCTGTCGACAGCTGTGGCATTTAAACAAGATAAACTGTAATGTAATGCATGTTTTTATAACAACATTATCTTTTGCACTTTTATTTATATCGTTAAGTGATTGTTAACTCGTTCAAAGAAGTGTTTGTAGATCAGGGGAGCCAAGGGAGACATGCCTCCTCACTTTTCTGTAGTACAAGTTGTAATGGTAGTGGCCCAATAATATTTACTATAAAGCTTCAACTACTTTTTTCAGTGGGCACGAAAGACTTAAGCTTGTGGTATTTCTTGTAAACCACCAGAAATATACACATAAAGTCAAATTGCATGAAGCCATGAAGAATACAGCAAGGAACAGAAGACAGTTCATACATTCTTATTTGTTTTCACATATTTATTTGAAATGTTTGAGTCTTATTGCATAATCTTATGTGTCATTTTCTGGTTTTGTATAATAATGGAAAGTCCACGTTGGAATTAATAATATAGTAAAGACAGTTTACAACTCACTGCAAAGACGTGGCGACGAGCTGTGACAGACACATACAAAAGACACACCTATACAAAACTTTCAGCTATCGGCCATGGCCTTCTTCAGAAAATAGAACTCTGACGCAATCACACAGGCACACAACACAGTCAAAATGCATGCACACTGCAAGTAAACAAGACCGCGTACACACACACACACACACACACACACAATCACAGACACACGCAAGCAAGCATGCACACACGCACTCGCACACGCGAGAGCACACGCACTCATGCACGCAAGCACACACACACACACACACACACACACACACACACACACACACACACATGATAGCACATTCATGCACCAATCAAAATAGGTGAGGTTTGGGACAGAGAGGTAGGCACTGTAAAGTATGGGGAAAAAGTCAGCCCACCTGTGACAGCAGCCATGTAATTTACCAACTGTGCTGTAATCACTGTGCAGCTTTCTATATTGGCATGCACACCAACCAGCTATCCATCAGGATGAATGGCCACCGCCAAACTGTGACCAAAACAAGGTAGACCACCTTGTGGCACAGCATGCAGTGGAGCACATGCTTGATTTCAATGGCTGCTTCACAACTCGGGCCATCTGGATCCTCCCATCCACCACCAGCTTTTCCAAACTGCACAGATGGGAGTTATCCCTACAATACATTCTCTAATCCTGAAATCATCCAGGCCTCAACCTACGATAACTTCCCTTTTTTTCCCATACTTTACCGTTCCTACCTCTTTATCCGAAACCTCACCTATTTTGAGTGGTGTGTGAATGTGCGATCATGTGTGTTTGTTTGTGTGTGTGTGTGTGTGTGTGTGTGTGTGTGTGTGTGTGTGTGCATTGCGCTTGCAAGTGCATGCGCGCTGTGTGTGCGTGCATGCACATTGTGTGTGTGTGTGTGTGTGTGTGTGTGTGTGTGTGTGTGTGTGTGTACGCAGTCTTGTTTACTTGCAGTGTGCACGCATTTTGTATATTTATTTTATTTTATTTTGTTTATTTTATTTTTATCCTCTCACCCACCTTCCCACTCCATTGCATGTTGTTATTCCCATCTAACCCATCTCCACCACCATGACGTAATCTTCCCATCCCCTCTACCCCCCCTCCCCTTCCATCCTCGATTTACTCGCCGCAGAGCGTGATTGAAAATGCGGCAGCCGGAGGTGATGGTTGAATGACTGTGTGAATGCATGAGTCTTCTATTTTCTGAAGAAGGCCATGGCCGACAACTGAAAGTGTTGTATGTGTGTGTCTTTTGTATGTGCCTGTCGCAGCTCGTCGCCACGTCTTTACGGTGAGTTGTAAACTGTCCTTACTATATTATTATTTTGTGGTTTTGCTTATTTTTGCACATTATTATGTGTCTGAGTATGATTTTGTGTTTCTGTGCAAGTTTTTGTACATGTTTTTGCATGTATGTGTATAATTTATCTTGATTTTCTCATTTTTATACCTCATATATCCTTGCTCCTTCTACGTGCACCACCTACTACCTGCTGACAAAAATTCCACCACTATAGTTTTGGACCACATAGATTACCTGGCAGTGATCCTGTTTTTTCTCACAAAATAGAGGAGTCATTGTCTCGCCATCCACTACAGTGACTATGACAGTGCCACCTCAGCCGGGATTTCTCACTCCATCAACTTCATCGCCTCGAATTCAATGCCTTCCCATCTCTAGTGCTTCACATTTTTGTTGTTGTTGTTGTTGGTTTTTTTTTTTTTTTTTTTTTTTTTTTTTTTTTTTTTTTTTTGTCAGAAGATATACTCGCTGGACATGTTTGCCATACCGAGTGTTTCTGGTGGTGTGAGGAACTTAACAAACACAGGCCTCAGTTTGCTATTTGTTTTTTCAAGTGTTTCCTCTACAAACAGTGTTAATTTTGTTGCAGACCACAACTTGTGTGCTCAGAATGCTCAAGTTTTGCAAAGCACTAACTTCTCAATCTTAGAAAATTTGAATTTCAGACTGGCAACCACCCCGTAAAATTTGTGTGTGTATCCTGCCATTGACAACAATCTCCGCAAACAAGGTGTGGTTGCCTCCAATCATTCTATCAGTGTATCTGGACTTGGACTCTCTTCTGAAAGAACCCCACACAGCCCGTTCATCAATTGCTTGGTTAATTATGGACAATATTCACATGCTTTGGGTGCATCTTTTCTGCCTGTGCATCCGACTTTGCAAGCACTGTGTCAGCCAGTCTTGTGCACTCTGCACCACCGAGCTTGTTTAGTGAGTCTCTGATCAGGCCTGCTAATCCTGTCAGTGGTGATTTGAACTTCAATTATTCTCAAGGTACCGGTCTGTCCTTTGTGCTCAGTGCATCATGTCGTGCGTCTGCCACCTCACAAGTACAACAATCGCTCCCGCTTTATCACACTGTTGATACACAAGAATATTCTTGCCCATACTTGTTTGTGCATCTGCCTGTTTTGATAGCACACGCCAGTGCCTTAACCACGCTAGGCGACCACATTGTCTCATCTCTTCTTGCCAACACTTGTTTGCTTGACTTCGAGGCTCCACTGGGGACAGCAGCCACATCAAGTTCTATCATGATGCCTCAACCTGTCTGTGTCAACCCCTCAGCTGATGTTCTGGAGGCACCACCATTGCCGCCATCTGGGCACTGTCACAAGCTGCTGCCTTCCTTCTTTGAGGCTCCTTCGACATGGTACACCATCGCTGAGCAGATATTTGAGCACTTCTCGCTTGATGATGCAGCTCGCTTTCTATGACTTATCACACATCTCCATGAACACATCACCTTGATCTGCGACTTAGCAATGTCTTGCCCATCGGCTGATAAGTATTCTATTGGCAAACAAACTATCCTTGAGAGGGTTACTCGCACAGACATGATAAGGCGCATCATCTACAAGGAACACCTGGCTGAGAAGAAACCGTCACAACTCGGGCACCCCATTTGCCTTCTAGTCAAGCCTGAGGGAGGATTCGAACCCCGGACAGGGAATGACCTCACACATCCTTGCATATCGGGTCAATGCACTCGGCAACTCCATTTCGGCTCTGGTGAACATATCCGTATCGCAATCAGAGTGTATGATGCATATCTGTGTGAGGCACAGTAGTCATATTTTTCATCCATGACCTGGCCCCCGCAACAAACACCCGCTGCAAGGCGAGGCCGCTCACTCCACAAAGAGTCCACTGACAGGACATCAGGTGTCGCTGCATGCACACAGTTTGTGTTACAGCTTTGCTGTCTCTATCACACCCACCAGCACTCCCTGCTGGCATCTCCTCTGACACTGCTGATGGACTGCCTCTGCTCATCCGCTTCCTGCAAGAACAGGGTCCTCATTCTCCTTACTGTTACTATCAAAGTCGCTTTGGTGATGTGGCAAAGAAGTGTTGTTCTCCAAATGTCCACCCAACTGCCAAGCCCAAGTTGGTCTATGCGCTGCCTCCTGCCCTGACAAGCACGGGCACCCATATGTATTTCATTCTGTTAGTGACATTTCTATGTCATGTGCTCTCCTGTACCTATGTGACTGTGTCTCGATGCACGCTTCCTCATTGACAATGGTGCTGACTTACATATCTCTACTACCTACTTCGATGGCCACTGGCTCTTTCTGCCATCAAAGTGCTCACTTCACTGTCAATGCCCCTCAGCTGCTGTGTGGACATTCAATGAGTTTTACTGTTTGTTTGTCTCCAAAGTGCAAATTCTCTAGAAACATTTTGGTAGCACATGTGATGGAACCGATTGAAGGCATGGAATTTTTTATGTCACCATAAACTCTCTCCTGTGTTTGGTGTTCCATTACCCCTGCAGACACATTTTCCTTGTGCACTGTCACGCTGTGTCTCTTTCGTCACTTACGCACCAACTGTCCATCAGTGTTTTCAGATGATTGAAAAGTTTGATGATCTATTCTCAAAGTTGTGTCGAGAACATGAACAAGTGAATAAATTGTGTCACAAAACGGAAGACATTGAAACTTTCTGGCAAATTAAAATTGTGTGCCGGAACAGGGACTCGAACCTGGGACCTTTGCCTTTCGCGGGCAAGCGCTCTGCCACTGAGATATCCCGACACGACTCACAGTGCTGCCCCACAACTTCAATTCTGCCAGTACCTCGCTTCCTACTTTCCAAACTTCACACAAGTTCTCCTGCGAACCTTCCGACACACAATTTTAATCTACCAGGAAGTTTCATATCAGCACACACTCCGCTGCAGAGTGAAAGAGCCAAGGTGGAGCCATTCTGGAAACATCCCTTAGGCTGTGGCTAAGCCATGTCTCCACCATATCCTTTCTTCCAGGAGTGCTAGTCTGGCAAGGTTCACAGGAGTACTTCTGTGAAGTTTGGAAAGTAGGAGGTGAGATACTGGCAGAATTGAAGTTGTGGGGCAGCACTGTGAGTCGTGTCAGGATAGCTCAGTGGTAGAGTCCTTGCCCACGAAAGGTAAAGGTCCAAGGTTTGAGTCCCGGTTGTGGCACACAATTTTAATCTGCCAGGAAGTTTCATATCAGTGCAAACTCCACTGCAGAGTGATAGTTTCATTCTGGAAACATCCCTTAGGTGGTGGCTAAGCCATGTCTCGACCATATCCTTTCTTCCAGGAGTGCTAATCTGGCAAGGTTCGTAGGAGAACTTCTGCGAAGTTTGGAAAGTAGGAGGTGAGGTACTGGCAGAACTGAAGTTGTGGGGCGGCACCGTGAGTCATGCCGGGATAGCTCAGTAGGAGAGTGCTTACCTGCGAAAGGCAAAGGTCCCAGGTTTGAGTCCTGGTTCCGGCACACAATTTTAATCTTCTAGGAAGTTTCATACCATCTTATACTCCGCTGCAGAGTTAAAGTTTAATTCAGACATTATCTGCGAGTGTTTTGACACATTTAAACAGTTAATGTCACTCTTGTCAGAGTGGTTGAGTAAATGTGAACAAGTGCTTCATTTATGTTGTGAGAATGAAGACATCGCTTGCCTCCTTACAGATACTGAGTCACATTTGGTGTCCACTCTGCACCAACTGTTGTCTCTGCAGTCACTTCAGAAGGATTACTGCTCCAAGGTTAGTATGAGTGTTCCCAGTGTCGATGTGACCACATGCAGTTTTATTAATTTTATTAGTGCTTGTGACAGTTTAACCCCCCCTCCCCCCAAGCTGCTCATAAGCGGACATTTGTAAACAAAACTTGGTTGCCTTGCCAACACCTTTCCCGGACGCTCTGCCTGCATGGTATCCCACTCTTGCAGCTACTTCTAGTGTTTCCTCTTCCTCTCATGCTTCACGGTCATCTCTTGTTTCACTCGCTTCTGCTCCACTTGTTGAGCTGTCTGTTACTGCAACATGCACATCATCACCTGTTTGCAGCTGCCCAAGGAAGTTTCACCTGTGACTGTGGCTCCCCAGATGAACTTGTGGCCAGAACTGTAACTACCCCAATGACTTGGTACACTTTGGCTGCCACAAGCATTGACTACCCTCCCCATCTCCTCTCATGCTCCATGTGACTTGCGCTGTGCCACACCCCCCCCCTCCCGGCAGCACCTCACCCCGTCACAACAAATAGCAACCGTGCATGTAAACAAAACTCTCCTCCAGCGTCCCACGGTGTCTCAGTAGTCACAAATGGCATAGTACATAAACTCCATCTTGTTGATGGGCCTTCCATCTCTAACAAACCATGCCACTTTTACCCGGAGAAATTGGCTGCTGTCAAGGAACAAATTGCAGAACTTTTGCATTGCAGATTTTACACAGACCCTGACAGGAGCAAAAGTGTTCTCTGTTGTGGACTGCAAGTGTGCTTACCACCAGATTCCTGTGGCCCCCGAGGACATTGAAAAGATTGCTATTAATACTACTCCTATAGCTTTATTTCACTACTGCTTCATTCTGTTTGGTCTTATAAACCCCACTCAAACTTGGCAATGTTTTATCAGTGAGATTCTTTTTTCCCTGAAATTTTGCTTTGCATACCTCAACAACATATGAGTGCTCCGTGATTCTGTCAAGGAGAACAAGAAACATTTACAGACCGTTCTTGAGGCTTTGGTTGCAGCAGGCATCCAACTTAACAACAGCAAATCTCAGTTACATCAATGACCGGTGTTTTTCCTTGGTTTCACAGTTCCTGCAGCTGGGATAACACCATCCAAAGAAAAAAAGTTTTAGGTTAGAAACCTACCACTTCCTTCAATCTTCAAAGAATTGCATCACCTTTTTGGAACCATTAACTATTATCGACGACATTTACCTGGCGTGACTGAACTACAAGCCTTGCTCACTGATGCTTCAGCCAGCAAACACACCTCTGGCAATCGACGTGTTCCCTGGATGGACGCCTTGTCTTCTGCATTCTCTGCTCTCAAAGACCGTCTCACTCGAGCTGCCACTATTGCTCAGTCTCATCCAGATGCCAAATTTTTTATTACCACTGATGCTAGTGATACCGCCACTTTCTGCCCCTACATTACTCAATGCCTCAGGCGTGAGATCTTCAGTGAATTGCATAATCTCACTCACCCTGGCATAAACACCTCCACCAAATAAATCACTGACTGTTTCATCTGTCAAGCCTTGGCTTGTGCCTGTGTTCCCTACCAAAAAAGCAAAGTTCATATTTACAACTCCCCTCCCTTGGGCTCTTTTCCTGTCCCTGCTGGCTGGTTCCAGCATGTTGATATTGACCTAGATGGCCACCTCCCTCCAGTTGACAGTTTTCATCACCCCCTCACTAAAATTGATTGCACCACCTGCTGGGCTGAAGCTGAGCCTCTCCTAAACATCACTGCACAAAGACTGTCTCTTGTGCATTTATGCATACGTGGATTTACTGCTTCGGCTGTCCGGCTGTTATCACTAGTGACCAGAGCTGGCTGTTCAAGTCAGCTCTATTCCAAAATTTATGCAATATTTTTGGAGTTAAACACATACACAACACATGCTCCCATAAATCTAACCTCACTGGGCATCCCAATGTGGTCGGTTGCAGTGTCCACACCAAGAGAATCTCTCCTCTCGTGACAGAGAGTGAGGCACAGTGGTAACACATTGGACTCATATTTGGGAGGGCAGTGGGTGAAATCTGCCTGCAGCCATCCAAACATAGATTTTCTGTGATTTGTCTAAATGACTCCAGGTAAATGTCATGATGGTTCCTTGAAAAGGCCATGGCTGATTTCCTTCCCCATCCTTGACAAAACTACCAGGACTTATGCTCCATGTCTAATGACCATGCTGTAGAAGGGACATTAAACCCCAATCTTCCTTCCTTCCTTCTGCTCTTGTGGACCAACACCTTCAGCCCATTACCCATACCCTATCCTCCACTGACTCTCCACAGTTTCTGTCTCTTTACCACCTGGTTTCATGCTAGTCGGTGTTGATGCCACCAGCTTCTACGCTAACATTACAAATTCCCATGTTCTTACCACTGTTGAACACTACCTTTCACAATATCTGACTGATTATAAGCCCACAACTTTTGTTACCATTACAAACTACATCCTCACCCATAACTACCTCCCCTTTGAAAGCATCACCTACATATGAATTCTTTCTATGGCAGTGGGCACCTCTATGGCACAATATATGCCAACTGAAGCTCTGTTTAGGGTTAGTATCACCATCCTTTTCCGTGGCCTTGCCACTGTCTGGAGTTTGTGATTCACTGAAATCAAGTAACATGATTTTTTTTCTGGCATCTTGGTCCTATATGTTCCTTGTGTACTATAAGAAATGTTGTGAGTATTCACATGTTTCGGTTTCAATAATGCCACAGTGGAATGCCATACTTACAAAAAAATCTTTGACTTCCATCTGAATTTCGAAATGCAGCAAGAAGAATCAGTGTGGCTGATGGACAGCAGCAGAGAAAACTGTAATCCAACAAGCAATGTTCGTTTGTGTGCTGTAATAATTCGAATTCATAACTCAAATTAACAGATTGAAGATTCAGTGATGCTTAGATGACACAACAAATATGTGCAGTTTTTTTAATTGAATAAATTTGTGATGAAAATTCCTGCATAATGTCATGAGGTTAAATTATTGATGCATTGTTGGATGTATTTATGAGTAGTTGGAAAGACACAAAAGAGTTGACATGTAACAGAGCAAACTAAACAAATTATTGTTTACATTTGTAGTTAATGTACAGATCCTGAAGCATGCTTTTCTTATTCAAGCAACATTTGTTTAGTGTACCAATAGAGGAAATGAAGAATTAAAACAATATAAGAATAACATTAGACATGCAAATGTAATTGGAAAGAAGTGGGAATTTTTTTGATTTCTCTGCTTTTGATAATAGTCATGTAGTGGCTATCCCTATGCATCTTTTGTAGTCCATGTAAGATACATCTGCATAATACACAACAAAATACTCAACAAAGGATTGTCTGTTATCTAAATAGTTTTATGAATTTACTGTTTGCTCCAATGACAAAATGTTTGTTAAATATAGCAGAGTGTATTTGAATATTAAGGTACACTACAGGTAAACTTGATTTTACAGGTGAACTCCTTCGATCTGGAGACACAATCAGATAGTTCTCTTAAAATCAGATGGGAAGTATTTCGTAGCGTCACTAAGTCTGCATGGACACAATTTCCGCATCTGTCCATTCGTTATTAACATCCTACATATCAGGAATGAAATAAACTATAAATCAAATTATTATTACTATTATTATTTTAATATAATTTTGACATCCTGCATGCAGTTCCTCTGCAGCTTTGAATATGGTAAAGTCTACCATAAACAAAGTCTACACAATGGGTTTTTACATGTGCATACTCTTAAAAATGTTGCACAACGGTTTACTTGATTTAATACAGCACGATAACTTTGAAGAATAACAAAAAGAAAATCAGATAATTATTGAATGAATACAACACAATGATGGGATGTGCAAAACTGAAATCTTTCATTGAATAATTTTCTCAAAATTGACGATAAGAATTTAGTAGCAGTCAGTACAATGTACAGTATATAAACAGCAGGGGGACAGGCAAAGTATGGTTGCCATAGGCAAGCTGGCCATACTTTTCCTATACAGAGCGTTGATGTCAACCTGTTCATAGGCCATCTAGAGGAATCTTCCTTAACTATCCAAAAACCAAAATCCCTCATCTTGTTCACATTCATTGATGACATCTTCATAATCTGGACTGAAGGTGAGGACACACTAGCCACATTCCTCCAAAACCTCACAACCTTCTCCTGCATCCACTTCACCTGGTCTTCCTCAACCTAACAAGTCTCCTCCTTTACTGTTAGCCTCTACTTCAAGGATGGTTACATCGGTACCTTGGTCCATAACAAACCTACCAACCACCAAGAGTACCTCCAGTTAGACAGCTGCCACTGATTCCACATCAAGAAATCCCTTCCATACAGCATAACCACATGCCATTCCATCTTTCTGTGATGAGGAGTCCATTTCCAAATATGCCAAAGGTCTCATAGAAGCCTTTAAAGACTGGAATCATCCTCCCAACTTTGCACAGAACCAGATACCGGTGCTTAATCTTTTAGGTCCTCCATCACCTGCCTCACACATACTGACCAGCCATAAAAGGAGTGCTCCTCATATGACCCAGTACTACCCAGAACTTTCATTATTCATTAATTGTAGAGAGAAGCCCACTACTTTTAAATGTAAAGTGGGTCAGATACTAGTACATACAGTTATTGTTAAAGTTGTATCAGTATACAGATGTTCATGCTTTTATGAATAACACAAGAAAGAAACAAAAATATAATCATTTCTGAAGTATTATCAAGAATCTGGGGCTTTACAATTCTTAATGTAACTCTACATAATTGGTTTGCAATCGCTAGTAGAGAAATATAATGAGAAATAATCCTAAGTATTAAAAATAAAAAATACAATAAGTCTGCAGCCATGTGGGAATGGCCATGCACTCTAAGGTGCCTTGCTGCAGGTTGTGCGGCTGCTTCCTGTCGGAGGTTTGAGTCCTCCCTCGGGCAAGGGGGTGTGTGCTATCTTAGCATACGTAGTTTGTAAGTCTAAGGACTGATGACCATTTCATTTTGGTTCTATAGCTTTAGAAATATTTGAGCACTTGAATATCTCTGTTAGGATGTAAGTTGCAGCATTTATAGATGTGTATTATTGTCTAACTAACTAGTGTTTGATACTTGTGTATTTCTACCTATTTAATAGGAGAAGGTAGGACTTTGTGCTATTATTACCTAATATAGTGTGTATTTGTGTGGTATTACAACAGTGTTTAGACTTCTTCTCATCCTGCCCTGAAATGAGAAATATCTTGACATCTAGGGTTGTCAAGTGCTGACAGATAACAGTGTCGTCCTTGTACAATATTTTGGTTATGTAGCCTAGCAATCTTCTTCAGGTGTGACCTGAGGCTGCTTCTCGAGTGGGTCTGGTAAGATATTTGTGTCTGTGGCCTTCCCCCTTCTCCATTTGTGGTTAAGAACCAAACACTCTGATCCACAGTGATTCTAGATGTTCCCTTTGTGGTCCGCACCCATCAGAGCTGCTCCTGGGCTTTCCAACTTCTGATTGACACATACTTGTTTCGTACCCACTCACTGCCATCAGCTGGAGCTTGCTGCTGCCCGCACCAGCCAACTAGGGAACAGTGACATGCCACAACTGCTTGCCTACTCTTCCTGTTCACCTATTCCAACCAATGGCAAGAAACTATGCAAACGCCAATTGACCATGTAAATTTCCACCAATGAAACAGAATAAACCAACCACCAATGACAAGAAAAATACTACATATAAACACCAATCGACAATCCCCATTTCTGCCAATGGCATGAAATAATGCAAACACCGAAAAGAATGCCCAACATTTCCCCTCCTCTGCCTCAAATAACTATTTGCAATATTGTATAAGAACCAAGCCTTCACTCATTCAGCTGTTAGACAAATACCAGGAAGCAGGACACTTGCAACAGTGATCAAAATGTTGGGCAGATTCTTAAAAAAATGACAATACGGTCTCTCACCCCATAATTTTTATTGATTGTTTCCAATTAATTTGGTACCCACTGCTATCCGGAAGAGCACCCAACAACCCAAGATGTCATTAGATCATTGGGAAAGCCTGAAGAGTTAGAAATATCCTACCCACTATCATTGTCATCTCTCTCAAAGAGGTATTCCATCCCCACCAAACTTATATAGTATCCATCCCTACTCCATTACTGCTCCAAACCTCTTGCCCCATGGCTCATATCCTTGCAATAGATCTATACATACAACGTGTCCTATTCATCGTCTCACCACCATCTAATGCAGTCCTGTCACAGGCATCTCGTATCCCATAAACAGTAGGACCACCTGTGACAGGAGGTCATGTAATCTACTTATCTGCATCCACTGTGCAGTTTTCTACATGGACACAACAAGAAACAAGTTCCAATAAAATCTTCTCAGTATACAAATAATCTCACATCGTATAAAATTCTCGAGCTTTTGATGACAGACTTTGCCATCCTCATGATTAAAATCGCTGACTGCCAGATCTGACACAGTGTCCTGCTTATATAGCTGCAATAGCTACACCTAGAATTTGTGGAGGGCAAAGAGTGCATGCACAGAAGGCAAGGCAGGCAGTTTCAGCATGCCATGGTAGCATGTGATATCAGGTGGTGTGCACAGCCAGCACCACATTTGAACCTGATACTTGTGGCTCCCTATAAGTACCAAACCTCTGCTTCCACTCTAAGTCTAAAGCCCACCCCTATGCCCTGTACCCTGTGTACCCTTGGTATCTAGCAGGCATACTGATAAACGCAACAGGTATACAAGTTACCAACATCCAATGGTGCAATTCCATAATGACATTTGTGCTTAAGGATGTAAGAGTCGGCTACCATGCAGAACAGAAATCACGTACAGGTAGCCAACACAATATAGTACTGCACTAATATGGGCTATGTTTTACAGGTGGTGTAGGATATCCAAAACACGGGGAACTGTATCCTTCTCCTTCTCATGATTCGTCCTAGCAGCCTTTATAGGATGGCACCACAGCATGATGAGCCAATTCAATTCAAGTATCATTCCTAAATGAACTTGGAAGTACTCTTCACTACTGGCTGCTGCTATGCTCTTTGTCTTTGCTATTTCCTCTCAATGGAACTGGACTCTGCTGTGTTGGATCTTCTACCTTGGCCCACCTATGGACTTCACTTTGGCTTTGATTTTAGTGATATTATCTGGAGCTTATACCTAGAATTATTTTATTCCATTGTGGACTCCATGTGTTACTTAGCAGATTTTTGTATTAGTTACCGACTTCTGGAGTGTGTACTAGAACTTCTACTTTTCCAAGTGATGAAATATATTTGTGTTGTGTATTACACTGTGAACTTCCATTCTCTGTTGATATGTTGCTGTTTATTCTAATTTCACTGACTTCTTTAATAAAAGATGTTTGGGCCAAAATTATCATCTTTGTAAATAGAAATTAACAAACCCTGAAACTGTTTTTCATCTCAGACATGTCAAAGACATTAAAGATAAAGGTGAAGCATTGAATTAAAATTTGTGATGTGGCCAGGAATCGAACCTGGACCTCCATGCTTACTAGGCAGACATCTTACCGTTACACCACTGCATCACTAGCCATTAAGGCGCCTCGGCATAGTCTAAGCACAGTTTCCCTCCATGTCTTTGATTCCTCTTAACCAGTTTGCAACAAATGTTCAAAATGCCTACCATTCAATTCTACACATGCTTCATGACAGCCAATCCAGTTTTGTCACACTTGTACAAATCCATGCACATTGCCCTTTATGGTATTCGTAGCATCTAAAATCCTCTGCGTCAATTCGTCCACATTATTTACTGGCTGAGTGTAAACAAGTTCCTTCATATGGTCCCAAAAGTAAAAATCTAGTGGATTTAAATCACACAGCCCTGATTTAAATCCATAGGATTTTTGCATCTGGCACCAATGAAAGAAAAAAATTGTTTATGCTTAGCAAGTTCTCCTGTGAAACTTGCAAGACTAACACTCCTAGAAGAAAGGATATGGTGGAGACATGGCTTAGCCACAGCCTAAGGGATGTTTCCAGAATGAAACTTTCACCCTGCAGCGGAGTGTGCGCTGATATGAAACTTCCGGCACACAATTTTAATCTGCCAGAAGTTTAATATCAGTGCACACTCCACTGCAGAGTGAAAGTTTCATTCTGGTGAAATTTTCTTTTATGTTAGCTTTTCTTTACTACCAAGCAAGCCCTTTATAATGGTACTGTAAAAGATAAATGTCTGGTTGTACTTCATTTATTGTTTATGAAAAAATGAATTACACATTCTTGACAACCCAAAGGCTTCTCAAATTGCTTGTTTCAGCAACAACATGCCACACCATTGTACATGTCCGATGTTTACATTTCTTGTCGTATAGTGCATTCACACACTGTGTGTGCACCCCCCAGGTGTGTACTAGAGGACTGCACCTCGCTCGGTTGCTCGCTCGAATCGCGTGATGCATGTCGTTCTATGACAGTCCGACAGGTGTCGGTGCTGCAGCTTGCGGCAAGGCGTGTGGCTGCGTTCGACTTCCTGCACGCTCGTTCGAGCAGGGCATGCTCGAGCGGCCCGACCGTCCACACCGCCCACTCGCCACTCGGTCGCTCACCGCAACGCCACTCGAGTCCAAGGCGAGTGTCGGGAGCAAACTAGACGCTAGAGAATACATCCTGACTGCGAAATTTGGAATTGTTTCCTTTCCCGGATGCTTCGAAAGCTGTTCTCTCGATCCACTTGAACTAGCCATTCAGTTTCGCATTTTGTACTTTACCATACACGTTATTATAAGTGATTAACATAAGGTTTCTGTGCTATTTACTAAATGAGTTATTCATGATCTTTCTTTCTTATTCCCACTTTGTGGACTGTTAGTGCCTGTTTAAGTGGTAGGTGTTACTTGCCGTCTTAAAGAGGAAATTATTGTATTTTATATCCATTCTTCTCATCACTCTCAAGTCCTGGAATACTTTGTCCGTCTTTTGTATTGATATTAAATACAGGATATTGATGTACACCCGTTAGGTTTGTGCATCTCTCTCTGTTGCACCCGGTTAATATATATTCCCGTAGCATATTGACACTGTGCGTGCTTTCTGCTCCTCTACCTTTTCCGAGTGAGTCCTTAACGGGAATTTTTCCAATTGCAACATTCATATATCCCCACTGCCACTGTCGTCTTTCTTTTCTACATAATAAAGAACACTTGCAAGCTTTTGTGCAATATATAGGATCCACGCTTTCTTCCATCGTCAAGGTGTTACTTGCTGTCTTAAAGAGGAAATTATTGTATTTTATATCCATCCTCTCATCACTCTCAAGTCCTGGAATACTTTGTCCGTCTTTTTCATTGATATTAAATACAGGATATTGATGTACACCCGTTAGGTTTGTGCATCTCTCTCTGTTGCACCCGGTTAATATATATTCCCGTAGCATATTGACACTGTGCGTGCTTGCTGCTCCTCTAACTTTTCCGAGTTAGTCCTTAATGGGAATTTTTCCAATTGCAACATTCATATATCCCCACTGCCACTGTCGTCTTTCTTTTCTACATAATAAAGAACACATGCAAGATTTTTTGCAATGTATAGGATCCACGCTTTCTTCCGTCGTCAAGGTCATATGCCGGTCTAATGGTGATATACCCTGTAAATGTTTTAAATCCTCTTATTCCAATTGTTTACACAGCTGTATGAATTTATGGTGTTCCTGCTGTTTCAGTGATATCTGTATTATATTTATTTAGGGCCTTCTGAAGAATGTCACCTGGGTGCACCAGCCAAAAGAATGAACTGCATGTTTTCGGAATGGCTGGATTAGAGATCGGCCTACGTACATTGCCTGGGGAGTGGCAATTAGGGGGACAGCTACCCCTAAGGTGACCAATTTTTGTGCTCAAAAAGTAGTTTTGATTTAATCGAAGTTGAATCTATGAATTATGTCTTTTATCAAAAGATACTTTCATACAAAAAATCATTAAAATCGTTTCGCTAATCTCTAAGTTATCGCCATTTTTGTATTTTACCCCAATTTTGGAGGGTCTGTTTAACCCCTTAAATATGTTTTTTCACCGCTAAAAAATTACATGTCCCATAGTTTTTCATGTATTATAAGATATGTAAATTTCTTAAAAATCGGAGAGATACTTGGGTAGGTATCCTTGTGAGTACAGCGGCAGCACTACGCTGTGCGGCCTGTGCCCGCCTCGCCCCATGCAGCCTCGTTCGAGTGTCAACACGCTCGCTGCGAGCGTACACACTCGCCGCGCCACCGCCGAGCGTTGCGCACTCGACCGAGTACGAGCGAGCGAAACCGGCGATTTGCAGACCTCTAGTGTGTACTGGCAGCACTGATAGGCCACACGGTTACAGGACACTCTTGTATATTGTCAGTTGACAATTTAAACAGAAATCAGTCCTACATATATTGATTTTTATGAATACAAAAATAAAGTACATGATACAACAATATTTCACTAGACTTTTTTGTCAAACATACAGAGATGTACCATCTGTATAATTTTGGTATTATGCCATTTACAGCCTGTAAATAAATATATATATAGATATATAATTTGCAAACCAGTATGCATTTGATGTTATATGACATACATTTAGTTTTGTTTTGCTCCTTCTGCAATAAAATAGAAACAGCAGTGTTGAGTGCTGCAATGGACTTTAGCATATCCACAATCCACTCAGAACGCTATGGCAGCTGTCTATGTTCCAATGTGAATGTTCAAGTGTGACATCATACCTGCTGACAGTAACTGTGCTACATTCTTGGCAGCTCAACTTCACAAGTGCTGTTGTAGGGTGGTATTGGATCATTTAATGTGATAATTTTTTCCTCTTAAATTTTGCATAAAATATTGTGCAAGCAACATGTGAATTCTATAGATGATCAACTAAAGAGGCACTCTTCCTGTAGGACCTTTGAGAAGAAAGTGAAATTTAAAGAGTTAGGTTCATCTACTCCAAATTTTAATCTAACAAAAGGAGGGTGCAGGAAGGGACTTACTGGTTTGGCTTAAACTATGTGTGTAGCAGCAGTTACATTCCCTATTCAAGTTTGTAGAGTATGTTGCATGACAAGGCTTGTAGGAAAAGATGAAACTCTCTGTAAAAAGTTATGAGTAGAGCCAAGCAGCACAAATCATCCCCAAGCTCCAGAAGGCCTACAAGCTATATGGATGCATTACGACAAGAAGTGCATTTCGACAGACGCAAAATTAAGACACTATTTATTTAACAATTGTTCCCCTTTAGGAGAGCGATTGAACATGACTGAACTTGAATTCATAATTTCATCTTTGGATATTTTATTCTTTGCTTCCCAAAAGCTCTTCATCCACCCAGAATGCTCCTTCTATTCCTCTGACCATTTCTACCAGGCTGACACAATGTTCTTTACTCAAACATCACACTTGTGATTTTATTCTGTTACTCAGTGCACTCTTTGAGATTATCTATGTTGATCTGCTGTAGATCCCTCTGGAGCTCTTTCAGCCATTATGTGCCACATTTACTCTTTGTTACAATACTGAATAGTTACTTTGCTGTTCTGGAGTTTTCCATCCTTTAGATGTGTTTATAAAATTTAGATTGGCATTTTATGATTTCATATGTTACTGTGGTAGCCTTTCTATAGAGTTTGTTTTGTGGCCTCTTCATCCAAATGCCGTTTTTGTTGATTGCACTGAATATCTTCCCGAGAACTTTTCTTTCCTGCTTTTCTATTTTCCTAATTTTTGAATGACCATCAATCACTATATATATTTATTACAAAGTCAAAGAAGTATAAACAATTTAATTTATACTTGTCAATTTAGTTATGATTACTACTCTTCAAATCAGAAGGTAGCAGATGGTGGTAAAGAGAGTGAGTATGTGAACAAAGTTTATGAAGATAGTTGAATCTGATGGTGTGTTTCACAATGAACATTTTGCATTCTATGTTTGAGATTTGGGAACAGCGATGTTTGAGAGGTTATACTAAATCTAGGACATATTAATGTATAAAAAAGCAGAAATTGTAAATGCATAGTCAACTTACTTGATTTAGGCATTAATTAAGATCACAGCAATTTGATGGCAAAGTGGAAGATAATGTGTTTATTTTTGTAGTATTGTAGAATGCTCATAAAATTTTGCATGAGTGTATTTGTTATGTATGGTTGAAAGTAATATTTCTGTAACAGTTTTTCAAATGAATTAACTGACTTTCAACAATAAACAAACAATTATCTGGATATTCCTTTTTTTCCTTATGTAGGAGAACAAACTTTCCTTTTATTGGCCTGTCACTCACAAGGGAAACTCCCCACCACACCACCTCAAATTTTGTGGTAAGATGTGCAGCAGATAGCCCTTCAAAACTAAACACAGATTAAGTACAAAAACAGCAAGAAGTTGTATGGAACTGTGAAACAAAAACATAAAACAGAAACAATATCAAAGTGCAATATTGAGAATAGTGCTAGAACCGTGACGTCGTGGTTCTGTGGTGATGGACTACGATGCTTGAGGTCTTTGTTCATACCTCCTTCAGTCTTTGTATATTATACTTTTTGTTTTTCAAAAAATTGTCAACTGTCTGTTCTGTCTTTGACATCTCTGTTCTCTTTTTATAGTCTTGGAAATTATCATATTACACATATGTGACATGGCAAGTATATATTACCACCACAATTAAATGTGATGATTGTGAGACTAGACAAGACCTCTTGCAGACATATAATAATAATAATAAATATGTTTATTATTTTTAACTTCACTCTCCAAAATTTGATGACATCTTCTGATTAGCTTGGATATATGCAGAATTCAATTATGCATATGTCAAAAACTTCAAAAACATTAAAATATGTGTTGAGAGTGTAGAGGAAAAAGTGTGTGACTGTGAAACAGTTGAGTTCATTGTAGCATTTACATGATTAACTGTTTCATTTTCATCATTTCTTTGGCAGTGGCCACATTCACATTCATAGAAGCACATAAATTGAACATGGAAGCATGTTTCAGTAGAGACTGATGACCCTGCAGTTAAGTCCCATAAGCTTCACAAACATTTGAACATGTTTCAGTGTCTTATTCACTTGGCAGGTGTACAAGTTAAGAGTGCCAGTAAGCAAATTCTATCCTATGATGCATATACTGCGATAAATGTTGTTTATTGTCAGATGTGTTTTCCAGTGGAGGATGCGGCTGTCATCTTGTTGCAGACATGTTACTTTCAACCATACATAATACATTAGGAATTTTGCTAATGCAGAAGACTCACTATAAGTAAGTTTTATTATTAAATACAATGAAATGAACACAGTCATAAAATTTGTAACAATATGTTACTGTATGAACTGACAGATGATATTACAGAATTTTCAATATACTACTTGGATCCCACATTACTCTATGCTGGGTGATGTTCTGTTCTTGTAGTTCAGTTGGAGCACAGTGGAAGGCATCAGACAAAACTGTGTTATATTGTGCTGGTGGATGTACTGACCTTTGTGATTAAGACAAGAAGCCTCATGGGTTTCTTATTAGGTCCTCGATATTTCTTGTGTGAAGGCTATTCATAAATGTTTAATCTACGAGTTTTGTTTAACAGATTGACATTTGTCCTAGTATAAGCAGTTGCATTTTTCAATGCCATCTTGCTTTACTAGTACTTTCCTCCTTGTTTCAGTTTCCTTGCATTCAGATGATTACAAACCTAAGGAGCCAAACTGCTGAGTTTATTGGTATCTCGACTTACAAACTACTTTAACTAACTTAATCCAACAGCCATACCCAAGAGAGGACTCCAACCTCTGAGAGGGAACATCTGTGCAATTCATAGCAAAGCCCCTTAGACTGCCAGTCAATTATTCACTTAACCCTTATAGTGCAGAATTATTTTTGGTTTAATTTTTTTCTCAGAAGCTATTAATTACCTTCATATTATTGCACAACATCGTTATAAGTGATTTTTTTTCACTGTCACCTCATTAGTTTTGCAATACTGCCCTTCTTTCTGGAATGACGTCAAAATGAATGTTTCATAATTTTAATCTGATAAATCATTATTATTAAAACAATATATTAAGTTGAAATATATGCATATAAATGTCTTAAAAATTGAAGAAAGTTAAAGAAATATAAACCCAACTATCAGTGTGCCTTCAGTATCTTTTTGTATGAAGCTCAACTTTGCATCTGTATCCAACCACTTTACAATCGACAATACAAGCTGAAATAGGAGCACGCGATTCAAAGAAATAAAATATGACACTGTACACTAATGCTTGCAGACAAGAATAAAAAAGTAAGCTGCCGTTCTTGTCCTTCTGGAAGGACGTCAGTGCTATCTGGGTTAATACAAACAAAATTAAAATTAATCCCCTGACTTAAATCAGAATAGCATAATTTGATGTGATAAAAGGCCTGCAGGCACATAAATTCATTGTTAGAAAGTATTTACATCTCAGAGTATCATATTTGTTTGTTTGATGGCACTGTGTTATCAATTTATGAAAATTTATGAAGATTTTCTGTGCTGTTATGGACCACTCAGATGTGTAAGTCATATAAATAATCTTGTAAAAAAGATTTGTTTACTATAAAGGAAGATATAGAAGGAAAATAAATTGCACCATTGCTATCGTCTTTTGATAAACACTGACACAATATTTGTGTGCACTGTGAAAGGTCTGTTATTTTCTGCTAATTCTGCAAATGGGGGACAGGGGTGGCAAATTTTGTGTTTGGATTGGGTGGCAAAAATTCATGGTATGTCACTGGCTAACTTTTCCAGGTGCTAGGTGATGCAGAGGCTTCTTTCTGTTTAAATGAAACAGTGTGTACCATGATATGAAAGTAATTGTGCTGAATATTTCAACAAGGAAATACATCCAACTAAGAGGAATGAGTATTGCAAGAATAACTGTCAATGGTAGGACACAGCCTTTCAAATGTGTCAGTTTACAAGATTGTGTTCATGATGATGTTCTCGAATGTGGCTACTTACAGGTATCACAAGAATAATAGATTGCGGAAAACTAGATCCTGTATACAGATTGACAAAACTATTCCAACAAGCACACCTAACAAAGGTTTCTCTGTACAGTTGTTTGCAATTGAATACAGTATTATCTTTCTGGCAATGCTGAGATGAGATCTTTGTCTATATAGACACTCAGCCACTCAGCTATATTCTGAAATTCTTGTCAAAAAAAAAAAAAAAAAAAAAAAAAAAAAAAAAAAAAAAATAAAAAATAAATAAAAATAAAAATAAAATAAAAAACACCTACTTGGGCTCACAAAAGAAATATATTCTCTCTTCTTGTTGCGCACCAGGTCTCAACCTTTGTTAGTTTTAAATTCCCACCCACCATTCTGCAACATCCTTGCCTCCAATCTCTGGACAGAGCCTCTGCCTCAACTGGCATCTCTGTCCAACTTCTTCGTGTTTTGCACATGTATGCCTTGGTATGTGTGCGTGTATATGTTTGTGGGTGGTAAGTCCTCCCGGTACTGGAATGACTCCACACAAGCTCCCTTAAAACCCGCATCCTTTCCTTTTCCCTCTCCTTCCATGCTTTTTTTTCTGAAGAAGCAATCTAAGGTTGTGAAAGCTCAGTTTTGTGTGTATGTATGTGTATGTTTTTATTTATGTGTGTGTTAATGAACCAGTGTCTTTTCGCCTGATAAGTCAAACTGTCTCTACTTTTTATAAATATTTTTCCGAACAGGGGGGGACAAAAAGGAAGGTAAACAAATACACACACACTCACACATATCCACATCCAAACACACCTAGGCAGACATTTGTAGAAAACCCGTATCCTTCCCTTTCTCCTCTCCTTCTTTCCTCTTTTTCGCGAAGAAGCCACCACTGGTGGCGAAAGCTCGAATGTTTGCGTGTTTTTGTGTGTGTTTGGTGTTTCTGTCGACGAGCCTGTACTTTAGGTAAGTCAAAAATCTTTATTTTATACCTATTTTCCCACCTGGAAAGTCTCCTTCTATTATATATATATATATATATATATATATATATATATATATATATATATATATAGACAAAGATTACTCACCAGGCAAAGGAGCACAGGTGTGACAGCAGCACAAATGAACAGAACACACTCACATACACACAAACGCAAGCTTTCGCAACCCAGTTGCTTCTTCAGGCAGAAGGGAAGGAGAGGGAAAAGGAAATGATGAGGGTTTTAAGGAAGGGGGTAAGGAGCCATTCCAATCCTGGGAGAGGAAAGACTTACCTTGGGGGAAGAAAAGGAAGGTGAACAAATACACACACACACACCCATACATTCACACAGTTTCATTCAGTTTTCTATAGTATGTCTGCCTAGGTGTGTTTGCGTCTGTGTGAATGTATGAGGGAGATATCATTTTGCCACGAAGAAAAATAATCCTCCTCGTAATGATCCAGCTCCCCAAGACATCATTCAAATCGAACCCTGCCTGGAACAGTTCCGTCCTCCGTCACAGCGAGACCCACCTGCTCTTCCTCAAAATCAACCTCTTCAAACCTTCCAGGAATTCCTTACTTCCAACCTTGCCTCCCAGTCTTCCCTGAGAAACCTTAATCCTACTCCCAACATTACCGCAGGTGGATCCCGAGCTATCCGTGATCTGAAGGCTGACCATTCCATCGTCATTCTCCCTGCCGACAAGGGCTCCACGACAGTGGTACTTGATCGGCGGGAGTATGTGGCAGAGGGAGTGTGTCAGCTTTCAGATAATACCACATATAAAGTTTTTCAAGGTGATCCCATTCCTGATGTCCAGGCAGAGCTTCAAGGAATCCTCAAAACCTTAGGCCCCCTACAAAACCTTTCACCTTACTCCATTAACCTCATGACTCCACCGACACCCCGCACCCCCACCTTCTACCTACTTCCGAAGATTCACAAACCCATTGTGGCCGGTTACCAAGCCCCAACAGAACAAATCTCTGCCTACATAGACCAACACCTTCAACCTATCATGTGCAGTCTCCCATCCTTCATCAAAGACACCAACCACTTCCTCGATCGCCTGAAATCCTTACCCAGCCTGTTACCTTCTAAAACCATCCTTGTAACCATCGATGCCACTTCCTTATACACAAATATCCCACATGCCCAGGGCCTTGCTACAATGGAATATTTCCTTTCACGCCGACCACACGCTTCCCTACCTAAAACCTCTTTCCTTAATACCCTAGCCAGCTTCATCCTAACCCACAACTTCTTCACTTTTGAGGGCCAGACATACCAACAACTAAAGGGAACAGCCATGAGGACCAGGATGGCCCCCTTGTACGCGAACTTATTTATGGGACGCTTAGAGGAAGTCTTCCTGGACACCCAAGCCTGTCAACCCAAAGTTTGGTATAGATTCATTGATGACATCTTCATGATCTGGACTCACAGTGAAGAAGACCTCCAGAATTTCCTCTCCAACCTCAACTCCTTTGGTCCCATCAAATTCACCTGGTCCTATTCCAAATCCCATGCCACTTTCCTCGATGTCGACCTACATCTATGCAACGGCCAACTACACACATCCGTCCACATCAAACCTACCAATAAACAACAGTACCTGCATTATGACAGCTGCCATCCATTCCACATCAAACATTCCCTTCCCTACAGCTTAGGTCTTCGTGGCAAACGAGTCTGCTCCAGTTCTTAATCCCTGAACCAATACACCAATAACCTGATAACAGCCTTCACATCCCGCAGCTATCCTCCTGATCTGGTACATAAGCAAATTGCCAGAGCCACTTCCTCATCCCCCCAAATTTAGAACCTCCAACAGAACCCCAGAAGTGCCCCTCTTGTCACCAGATACTTTCCGGGACTGGAGCGGACTCTGAATATGGCTCTCCAGCAAGGATACGACTTTCTAAAATCCTGCCCCGAAATGAGATCCATCCTTCATGACATCCTCTCCACTCCTCTGAGAGTGTCTTTTCGCCGCCCACCTAACTTCCGTAACCTCCTAGTCCATCCCTATGAAATCCCCAAACCATCTTCCCTACCTTCTGGCTCCTACCCTTGTAACTGCCCCCTTTGTAAAACCTGCCCTATGCACCCTTCCACCACCACTTACTCCAGTCCAGTAACCCGGAACATGTACACGATCAAGAGCAGAGCCACTTGCAACAGCACCCACGTGATTTACCAACTGACATGCCTGCACTATGAAGCATTCTGTGTAGGAATGACCAGCAACAAACTGTCCATTCGCATGAATGGTCACAGGCAGACAGTGTTTGTTGGTAATGAGGCTGTGGCTAAACACGCCTTGGGGCATGACCAGCACATCTTGGCACAGTGTTACACCGTCCGGGTTATCTGAATTCTTCCCATCGACACCAATCCTTCAGAACTCCGGAGATGGGAACTAGCCCTTCAGCATATTCTCTCTTCCTGTTGCCCACCTGGTCTCAACCTCCACTAAATTCGAATTCCCACCCACCATCTTAACATCTTTGCCTCGGTTCTCTGGACAGAGCCTCTGCCTCAAGTGGCATCTCTGTCTAACTACTAATTTCTTTGCTTTATACAGTTCCACGGTATGTCTGCCTAAGTGTACTTGCGTCTGTGTAAATGTGTGGGTCGTGTGTATTTGTTTACCCTCCTTTTTCCCCCCAAGGTAAGTCTTTCCTGTCCCGGGATTGGAATGACTCCTTACCCACTCCCTTAAAACCCTCATCATTTCCTTTTCCCCTCTCCTTCCCTTCTGCCTGACGAAGCAGCTAGGCTGCGAAAGCTAGCGTTTGTGTGGTGTGTGTGTGTGTGTGTGTGTGTGTGTGTGTGTGTGTGTGTGTGTGTGTGTGTGTGTCTGTGTCTGTGTGTTTATTTGTTACTATCACTGCCTGTGCTCCTTCGCCTGGTAAGTATATAATAGAAAACGGATGACTTACCCAAAGGACAGGCTCATCAATAGACACAAATAAAACCACACACAAACACACATACAAGCTTTTGCAACCGTTGGTCGCTTCTTCAGGAAAAGAGGAAGAAAGGAGAGGAGAAAGGGAAGGATACATCCTTCCCACTCCACCAAGAGTGTCTTTCTGCCGCCCACCTAGCCTTCGTAACCTCCTAGTCCATCCATATGAAATCCCCAAACCACCTTCCCTACCCTCTGGTGTCTACCCATGCAACCACCCCCGTTGTAAAACCTGCCCTATACACCCTTCCACCACCACTTACTTCAGCACCACCACTTGCCCTTCAGCTTATTCTCTCCTCCCGTTGCCCACCTGGTCTCAACCTCCGCTAAATTCAAACTCCTGCTCACCATCTTTAGCATCTTTGCCTCGATTCTGTGGACAGAGCCTCTGCCTCAAGTGGTATCTCTGTCTAACTTCTTTGCTTTTTACAAATGTCTGTCTCAGTGTGTTTGCGTTCGGATATGTGTGAGTGTGTGTGTGTATTTGTTTAACTTCCTTTTTTTCCCCTAAGTTAAGTCTTTCCACTCCTGGGATTGGAACGACTCCTTTTCCACTTCCTTAAAACCCACATCCTTCCCTTTCTCCTCTCCTTTCTTCCTCTTTTCCTGATGAAGCAACCAATGGTGCGAAAGCTTGCATGTGTGTTAGTGTGTGATTTTATTTGTGTCTGTCGATGAGCCTGTCCTTTGGGTAAGTCATCCATTTTCTATATATATAAACAGGAAAGACAAATGAAAACACACAAACATTCAAGCTTTCACCACCGCTGGCAGCTTCTTCAGGAAGAAAGGAAGGAAGGAGAGGAGAAAGGGAAGGATACGGGTTTTAAGGAAGTGGAAAAGGAGTCATTCTAATCCCAGGAGTGGAAGGATTTATCTTAGGGGACAAAAAGGAAGGTAAACAAATACACACACACTCACACATATCCACACGCAAACACACCTAGGCAGACATATCTATATATAAATATAAAAAATAGAAAATGGATGACTTACCCAAAGGACAGGCTCGTCGACAGACACAAATAAAATCACTCACAAACGCACATACAAGCTTTCGCAACCGTTGGTTGCTTCTTCAGGAAAAGAAGAAGAAACGAGAGGAGAAAGGGAAGGATATGGGTTTTAAGGAAGTGGAAAGGAGTCATTCCAATCCCAGGAGTGGAAGGACTTACCTTAGGGGGAAAAAAGGAATGTAAAGAAATAGACACACACTCACACACATCCAAACGCAAACACACCTAGACAGACATTTGTAAAAAGCAAAGAAGTTGGACAGAGATACCAATTGAGGCAGAGGCTCTGTCCACAGAACTGTGGAAAAGATGCTAAAGATGGTGGGCGGAAATTAGAATTTAGCGGAGGTTGAGACAAGGTGGGCAACGGGAGGAGAGAATAAGCTGAAGGGCAAGTTCCCATCTCCAGAGTTCTGAAAGGTTGGTGTCGGTGGGAAGTATCCAGATAACCCAGATGGTGTAACACTGCGCCAAGATGTGCTGGCCGTGCACCGAGGCATGTTTAGCCACAGGGTGATCCTCATTACCAACAAACACTGTCTGCCTGTGACCGTTCATGCGAATTGACAGTTTATTGCTGGTCATTCCCACATAGAACACTTCACAGTGCAGGCGTGTCAGTTGGTAAATCACGTGGGTGCTATCGCAAGTGGCTCTGCTCTTGATCGTGTACATGTTCCGGGTTACTGGACTGGAGTAAGTGGTGGTGGAAGGGTGCATAGGGCAGGTTTTACAAAGGGGGCGGTTGCATGGGCAGGAGTCAGAGGATAGGGAAGGTGTTTTGGGGATTTCATAGGGATGGACTAGGAGGGTTACGAAAGTTAGGTGGGCGGCAGAAAGACACTCTTAGTGGAGTGGGAAGGATGTCATTACGAATGGATCTCATTTCGGGGCAGGATTTAAGGAAGTCGTATTCCTGCTGGAGAGTGACATTCTGAATCCGCTCCAGTCTCGGAAAGTATCCGGTGACAAAAGGGGCACTTCTGGGGTTCTTCAGTGGAAGGTTCTGGATTTGGGGGGATGAGGAGGTGGCTCTGGTAATTTGCTTTTGAACCAGATCAGGAGGATAGCTGCGGGATGTGAAAGCTGTTATTAGGTTATTGGTGTACTGGTTCAGGGATTCGGGACTGGAGCCGACTCTTTTGCCACGAAGACCTAAGCTGTAGGGAAGGGAACGTTTGATGTGGAATGGATGGCAGCTGTCATAATGGAGGTACTGTTTGTTGGTTGGTTTGATGTGAACGGATGTGTGAAGTTGGCCGTTGGACAGATGGAGGTCGACATCAAGCAAAGTGGCATGGGATTTGGAATAGGACCAGGTGACAAGAATAGGACCAGGTGACAAGGGGGCCATCCTGGTCCTCATGGCTGTTCCCTTTAGTTGTTGGTAAGTCTGGCCCTCAAAAGTGAAGAAGTTGTGGGTTAGGATGAAGCTGGCTAGGGTATTAAGGAAAGAGGTTTTAGGTAGGGAAGTGGGTGGTCGGCGTGAAAGGAAATATTCCATTGCAGCAAGGCCCTGGGCATGTGGGATATTTGTGTATAAGGAAGTGGCATCGATGGTTACAAGGATGGTTTTAGGAGGTAACAGGCTGGGTAAGGATTTCAGGTGATCGAGGAAGTGGTCGGTGTCTTTGATCAAGGCTGAGAGACTGCACATGATGGGTTGAAGGTGTTGGTCTACGTATGCAGAGATTCGTTCTGTAGGGGCTTGGTAACCGGCCACAATGGGGCGTCCAGGATGATTGGGTTTGTGAATCTGGGGTAGTAGGTAGAAGGTGGGGGTGCGGGGTGTTGGTGGGGTCATGAGGTTAATGGAGTTAGGTGAAAGGTTTTGGAGGGGGCCTAAGGTTTTGAGGATTCCTTGAAGCTCTGCCTGGACATCAGGAATGGGGTTGTCTTGACAGACTTTATATGTGGTGCTATCTGAAAGCTGACGCAGTCCCTCAGGCACATACTCTCGCCGATCAAGTACCACTGTCATGGATCCCTTGTCATCTGGGAAAATGACGATGGAATGGTCAGCCTTCATTCCATCGTCATTCTCCCTTAAAACTCGCATTTTTACCTTTTCCCCTCTCCTTCCTTCCTCTTTTCCTGACGATGTGGCCAATGGTTGGGAAAGGTTGAATGTTTGTGTGTGTTTTTATTTGTGTTTTTTGTATCTATCAACAAGCCTGTGCTTTGGGTAACTCAAACGATCTTTATTTTTTATACATATTTTTCCCACCAGGAAAGTCTCCTTCTATAATTACCAGTAAAATCTATCATTGAACAGTCAAGATGGTATATCCATAATAGGTAGCAACTCACTGTAAAGACTATCTCTGAACCACAAATAGAGATGTGCCTTTACAAGTACGACACAACATGTGGTTCATGCACGATGGAGCTCCTGCACATTTCAGTCGACGTGTTCGTACGCTTCTCAACAACAGATTCGGTGACCGATGGATTGGTAGAGGCGGACTAATTCCATGGCCCCTATGCTCTCCTGACCTCAACCCTCTTGACTTTCATTTATGGGGGCAGTTGAAAGCTCTTGTCTACGCAACCCCAGTACCAAATATAGAGACTGAGTTCTAACATGGAAATTAAGCATTTCCGGACACATGTCCACATAACATATTTTCTTTCTTTGTGTGTGAGGAATGTTTCCTGAACGTTTGGCCATACCTTTTTGTAACATCCTGTTTGTAACATCATGTAGAGGCATTGTTTATGCAGCTGTAAGGTGACTACATTAGAACGATTTAATCTCAATGTTTTGAATGGTAAGGAGCAAATTAGGGAGGATGCCGGTGAAATCTGATTTATTTATTTATTATTTTTTTTCTTTTTTTAGGATTTGTTGATTGAAGATAAGTATGCAGTACCAAATTTTGTAGTCGAAACTGTTTGAAACAATGGATTGACGGATGACGTGAGGAGTTCAAATGTTTGTATAGCTTATGGGACTTAACTATGGGGTCATCAGTCCCTAAACTGACAAACTACTTATGTACTAGCTAACACTAAGGACGGCACAAATATCCATTCCCGAGGGGGGATTCGAACCCCCAACCATAGTGGCCATGCAGACCGTGACAGGCATGCCACACTCCCCTCGGCCACTGCAGCCGGCGCCATTCTCCAGGGCTCCATCAGCGCATCAGTGATTCCATGCGACGAAGGGTGGATGC
This sequence comes from Locusta migratoria, assembly GCA_026315105.1. Taxonomy (NCBI): domain Eukaryota; kingdom Metazoa; phylum Arthropoda; class Insecta; order Orthoptera; family Acrididae; genus Locusta; species Locusta migratoria. The sequence continues at coordinate 128,539,339 of CM048745.1, read as the reverse complement.
ATGTATCCTCGCTAAAGGAGGACATTTTGAACATTTCCTATAACAAAGTGTTTGAAGTCAAGCTGGTATGTTCTGTTGCTGTGTGTTTCCATTCCATGATTAATGTGATTTGAAGAGAAGTAATAAAATGAGCTCAAACATGGAAATTAAGCGTTTCCGGACACGTGGTCACATAACATATTTTCTTTCTTTGTGTGTGAGGAATGTTTGCTGAAAGTTTGGCCGTACCTTTTTGTAACACCCTGTATACATCCATACAATCATCCAGGTATAACTTGTGAACATAGTCACCATCTCTGGCTGCTCATGTCTGATGAAGGCTGTGTGAGTCTCAGCAATTGTCTTTATGGTGAGTTGTTGTGTGTCCTTTTATTAATGACTATATACCAGTGACAATCATAAGCATTGTAGGTAATCAATGATAACTTTAGATCATTAATGGTCATAAGGAGCCATGGTTCATTCCTAAAGGTATGTGCAAAGGAACAGCCAGATCTGACCAGTCAAGTACCATCAACAATGAACTGTGCTTCACTACCACTGCACACAATACAGTAATGGGACCATTTTCATGCTCATTTTAGTGAAGAAAAGGTGACAACACAACCTGGCTGTGAGGATCTTCAATTGGTGGCATACAAAGGTCCACTCATAAGATCTAGATTCTTGCATGCTGTAGTCATCTCTGAGGAGAACATCTGAAACAACAGGTATCTGTTTCAGCAAGAGAAGGAGCAGTGTCACAAACTGTGCTGTTTGTAGTGCAGATAGTTGTTGGCATCACTGCCTGGCTGGCTTGTTGCAGACTGATAATTCCAGTATGTCCACCAGCAAATATTTGTTATTTAGTAGTTATCATTTCTAGAACTTTCTCTAAATTTCATTTTTGTGAAAGATTTGCATATTCTGGAATATTTGATGCTAGTATAAATAACACCACTCTCAATCCAAGAGGAAGGCCAGTCTATTTATTTATTTATAAATTTATATTTCTCATGTTGAACTAAGGAGCAAACCTCCATGGTCATGTTCATGTCCTCAATAAATTTGCTTTCAATGTTAAGAGTTGTATTTTACAGATAATTCTCTTTTGGCATTTACACCTGATTGTGGTATGAGCCCACATCATCATAGACAGTTATACAGTTGGTTTCCAAGACAGCACGCTGAAGCACTGCAGTTCACTATGTATTTCATTCATGTGAAGTGGTATTTAGGCAGATGAAGGTAACACACAACAGTAAGCACTGTGGACATAAACATATTCTTGAGTTATCATGGCAGTTATCATGAAAGACATAATATTTGCCATTATTTGCAGTTTACACCTTAAAAGGCAGTTCTCATGGGTAAACTGCAAAACACTGATTTATGGTGCAGGTCAAGCAAATGATCAACCATACACTGACTGAAGTGTTATATCTTTATGTTTGATCTTTGAGTTAGCTGTTTAACAGGCAATTCCCGCCTAGTCTCGAATGTATCTGGAAGTATAATAAAGTGCTAGTTGAAATAGAAGAGAACTATCGGTATTTCTGTGCCTACACACAATCTCCTTCAGATTTAACACTGCTATGTAATATCAATGGATTTTGATATACATACAAAACTTGCTTGTTCAAAGAGGATTTGTATTTATATTTTTTATAAGTTTAAAAACTAATTTTATGCATATGATGAATTCACTGTTACATGATAAATTATCATAGGCATGTAACACTTATTTATTACATTCTCAATCAGTGCAGTGGGAAACTTACCAGACAATAACAAAGATTATTGAGGGATTTATTGCATATGATATGACATGATTTCAGCAACAAAATAAAGAAAGGAAACAGATATTTCAACAAAAAAGGTAGGTAAAAAAGCATAATTGTTATTAAATAAGACTGGCGATCATCATTGGATTTTATGAGTTTTATTTCAATATAAATTCTAATATAAAATTGTTTTAAGTTCCATTGATATGCCAAAGTAAATAAAGTTTAATTTAAAACAATAAATGATATTAAACTATCATAGGACTGTGAACATTTACATTCAATTTATATTTGTTTTTGGTTGGAATTATAAAAATAAACAAGCAAACAATATTCTACAATATACAACATTAATATTGGTTACTAAAATATTTCTTTGTTATGTTACAGAGATCTAACTCCATATAATCATTGACACAGGAAAACTTTGGCTCACATTCTGTCACACTTTTAGGTATAGGAAAATCTTCTTACAAAGAGCTCTCATGTATGAAAGGCTTACAATATACAGTAATGGTATCCATGAAAAGCCAATTTTAAGCAAATTCTCCTAAAGTAAGACACTTAACACATGCCACACAATGAAACAATTAAAGTTTTAACAATATTTAACAAACTAAAATAACTTAAGTATGGTATATGGCTAAATGGCGCATTTTCAGACTAAAATAGCTTATGTAAAACTATGTTCTGGGTGGGATAACTTAAAACATCTGCATATGTTTGACTTTGCAGCTGCACACAGATAAACAGTGTGCAATTAAATTTCAGCTCCTATTAAAAATGATAAGAGATAAAAGCAAACAATATCTCTTTTTAATATTGTCAAATGTATCATGTCTTGTATGACATTACATTAAAGTATTTCACAAAGGGAGTTTCATTGCTACTGCAGCTGCAAAGAAGATGGCATTTTGACAGTTGTGGGACATGCAATTCATACAATGATCTTAGTTGAAAGGACAGGTCCCACTTCAAGATCATATATTTTACTACTACATTGCCTGGTAACTTTTCTGATACTGAGGTACAGTTTCTAGGGCATAAAGTGAGAGCTACAAATGTCACAGTTTCTATCTATTGTTCAAAGAAGCTCTACTTCTTCATCAGTGTAAGTTATTAAGAAGTTACTAAGCTATAGAAAATCATCCAAATGAAGGGAACTTCTTTTAGACAACACATATACTCAATTCTTGGAAATGTGTTGATCTCATAACATAGTCACATATATGAAATCTTGTATTCAGCAGCATATTATGTTGTAGTTGTAAGACTTTTCACATTGGTTATTTGTAAGTACCAGTTTTGACTGTAAAGTTTAAGTATTGATCTACCATTTCTGAAGTATTTACTTGAAGAGAAATAAGATCCCATAGCAGTGGTTACAATGTATGTAGCTGCACTGCAGATTAATGTCATACCTGTGGAAACATGGGAAGATGATGCATTAACTCTGAGAAACGAATATAACTAATTGATGATACATAATTTTTAATGCCTCCTTCACAAAAAGACATCTTGGTGCAGCGTTCACAATCTCCTGCCTCGTTTTAAAACAACAGTAATGTTCAACACCAGAAGGAAGTTGAGGCACTTCCAACTGCAATATCTGCCATCTAACACTTGTAGACATAATTTACATTTACACTTACATAAAGTTCTTAAAGTCATCACTCAGGTATGATTCTTGACTAAGTTTGGCACAGACTTTCAGGACAAACATACACACAAACATACATGCACACACGCAAGACACACACCCACATACACAAATATGGTCAGAAAATTGTTTCCAGCACAGCATTACAATGTATGTTCCTTGCATCAGTTATTCAAGCTCCACGGTAGAGAGATCTGCATGCAAGATCATTGTATTCAGTGTCTTCTTCAATCTGGTAAAGAAACATCTTTGCAGCAGCCACATTCTATCACTTTTTATCAAATAAGGGGTTGCAGCGACAAACACAGCAGGAAGGGAAGAGAAACCAATCCATAAATATTCCTTTGCAGTCATTGTCTGGATCATATGCAAGTAACCTGTGCCATTTATACTTCTGTTCACACCCACAGTCTCCAGAGCACCTCTTTGTTTGTGTTTTCCTGGTAAAACAAAAATAGCAATACATTAGTTTTCTGTTTACAGATCCACATGAAGTACGTAAAGTATAAAATAAAATATGAAAAATGTCAGTGTGCAAATTGGTATTAGATTAAATAATAAAACATACAGAAATGAATTACAAGTTAATTTGCTAGCATTCATTTGAACTTTATTTATTTTTGTTACAGGTTAGGTTTATCTTGGAACCCATTAATGCAAGCTATTTTTACTCTTTTTTGTGAACAAAGCAAAAGTGAAAATATATTTATTTTTACAATAAATTCAGAGCTGATTACTTTGATTTTCAATTACACCTGCAGGTATACTGCACATGTATATATAGTCAGTACTTTTCCTTGTATCATTGTATACTAGATTTTCTTCCCATTCTGTTCACATATGAAGCATAGGAAAAATGACTGCTTAAAGTGAATTGAAGTGAATTTTGTTAAGTATTGTACAATGACTTTGTGTACAGCAGGTATAAGTGAAATAAGAGAGTCATAAAAACATACATATACTATAAATGCAGCAGTCTAATTACTCTTCCAAGATTGTCAAGTGTAATATGAGACACAATCATTGAAGGTTCATGATGTTTCAGTGAACAACTTTTCTGCCATCATCAGGTGGTATTGTTGGAATAAAGTGTCTGCTGAGAAGCTTGTCAACTTGTGGTATATGTAGCTGCCAGTCCAGAGTTCAGGTGTCATCTGCTCAATGGTGGGGGTAGAGTACAGTTGTGATGGTGGGGAGTGGGATGAGGAGGAGGGAGCAGGATGTCTCCGTTACTTGCCACCTCCATCTCTATCTCTATCTCATCTTGCAGCTTAGTGTACTATTTTGCTTTTATGAGGTACTGGCTCTCAAGCCTTTCTCAGTTGGAAGCCCCTGTTCTTGTGACTGATAAATATAATCAAAATGGACATATTTAGATGAAAGATGCTACAGGGATGACAGGTGACAGTCAGCTGAAACTCTTTACACCACTGTTGCAGTTGAAATCACATTCCCTCACCCCATCACCACCACTGGCTTGGAGCCACATAGACCTGATCTCTGGACTGGCAGGTATAAATGCTGCAAGCCTACATCAGGCACTTGATTCCACCATTATCACCTGATAACAGGGAAATGGTTGCTCACCAGAAAATTGTGTACCTTTGACAACTGGTCTGGCATTACAACAAGATCCTTAGAAGCAGCATACATGCTGGGAAAGTGACACATCATATAGTCTAATATTATATTTTTGGTCTCTTCAGAGTGATACATAGGGGGTTATAGTACATTCATAATTAAAAACAATTCTTGAAACATTTAAATGTGCTTTTACAAAATTTATCTTCATTTTCCAGTTCACACATGTGAAGTAGGCCAAGATAAATTTGTGGCCACTCCTTCTGTCCTGATATCTATACATTCTAAATCCCTGGTTACTTGATGTGGTGCTCAAACATTTTAACAGTATTTTAGTATGACTAACACGATGTTTTAAATTAATTGTGCCAGCTTCACAAATTTATTATGGACTTCACATTCTAATTAACTGCTAGTAGCAGTGGGAATAGTGGCAGTAATCAAAATTTCCTGTGTCCTGGTTTTGAATCTATCCACAGCCTAAATTTTGAATGAAAATCATTAGGAATGGAAGTCTAAGGTGAAAGTGCCTTTTATAAGAAGTCATTATCATTATGCCAATAGCCTTTTGTAAAATAGTAGAGAAGTATACAGGATTACGTCTAACCCTTCAGGTGGGACACTGCCTCTAAACATTGGAGGAATCAGCAATGGTCAATGGCACAAGGGTGCATAATGCAATGGAATCCAATGCATCAAAGATGCCAGTGTATCCAAAAGATATATCACTTGTAATTGGAAATGTCATGAAAATCTCTCTATTGGAAAAAAATCTGTATTTGTCCTCCAATCAAATTTGTGGAGAGTGACTACCATGGAGGAGAAACCCATGACAAAAGATTGAATATTCAGTGAAAACATTACATATTATGATTGGGAACATGGATCAGAAGTATATATGTGGTAGGTATGGCAGAAAATTTAAACAGAAGGATACAAAGGCCAGTCTAAATACAGTGGGTGCGAAACAGAAATAAGATAAGGGTTTACAGTCAGACACAAATAAGGTAACATTAACAGCAGAATCAATGATGTAATAATAAATGGGATTGGTCCTGAATAGGATAGCAGGACAGAGTGTAAGTAACTGAACATTTGAATCACAATATTACTCCATCAGAATTGTCAGAAAACTAATGCCAACAATAGTTCCGGTACACATGATATCAACTACAGAATACGAAGAGATGGAGAAAGTGTTGCGAATATTGCACAGGTACTTTCCAATTAAACTAAAAATACTGTCATTAGAATGAGAAAAATATAAGGTCAAGTTTTGCAAAAATCTATAGTAATTTCAATATAAATTACATGCTTTACACATATAGTTGGTAAATGTTATTAAAAACATCCAGAAAACATGCCAAAAAAAAAAAAGTCCTTGCAACATATTCAATAAATGACTTAATACCAATCACTTCTGACAATATCAACAATACCTTTTATGTTGCAAATGAGAAGGTGGCTGCTAAATACTGAAATACTTTGTAGGTCAGTTTATTACCATAAGCTTCAAGAATTAATTAAAAATAATCCTTATTATATACTCACGAGCATACTTCCTGATGGATGGCCTGTTCAAAATGTTGTGTGTTGACAATAGCTCGAACTTTGCCAGCACTGTTTGATGCCCAGTATGGTGTGACAATTTCAACCTTAGACTCACAAGCATCAACCCTAGAACAAAGTTCAGTAACTTTAAACAATGAGCACAACTTGTTTGAGAAACTAGCTTGGTAATAGATTATTGTAGTCATTGCTGTAATTTCTAAATAATGTACAATACAGTATGTAAATATGATGAATAACATAGACAATATTTTTAAGATGTATGCAAAGGTTATCAAAGTTTAATACAGTGTTCTCTAAAACAAATAATAAGTAAAAAGTCATGAGATACCCATTATGTGGTGTAAATTCTTCGTATAATTGCTTTTTTTAAAACATTACTTGCACTCATTATATGAGTGAGTTCTCAGTGCATAACTGGTTAAGTTAACAAGTGATTTCAACCCTATTTGCAAAAGAGATAAGGAATTGTGACATTCACTTCAGTTTATTTTAATTGCCAGAACAGATTAGTGTATCTGATGCTAAGAAAATGAAAATAAGTGTACCTTGTGATAGAATGTTAAGGCATGTCCTAAATACAGATCTTAGAAATAGCAGATGAGATAATGTTTAAAGATAATAACAGTCTAATTGTGAGTGATATTGGGGAATCTCTGCTTGCAACTAACTGATCAGATCCCCAAATCCTTGTATTTGTGTCTTAGTGCTAACAATGTCTTAAATGTGAAGAAAACAAAATTGCATTCAATTTGGAAAATAGATCAAAACCAAGATTTCCAACTAGTAATAGCAGAAATGAGATATAAAGTGTGTAACACACAAAAATTATAAGAATGTATGTTGATCAAGACTAAAAATGAAAGGATTATGTACCATACCAATAAAAAAATTCATGGAGAAGCTTAGTTTTTTCAAGTTTTACTTTGAGAGTCATTTCTAAGGTATACTCCCCAGAAGGTATTAAATGATTTAGTTTGGTTACCTCTAGTCCCTTTTAACTCATGGATCAGATTGTCAGTTAAATGAAATTTTACATTACAGAAAAGGGGTATTCCAACCTTCTTATGTAGATCCTATTTAAAAAATTTGTATGTTCTTACTTTACCCTCCTTAAACATACAGAAATGTTTGTCAATTAAATCTGAAATAATCTTGGACCTTGAACCATCAGTGCTGTATCTGTATTTGTGCAAGTATGCTTCTGTTGTGGATTTTATTATATTTTTTCTCACAACTTGGACATATGTAAATTTGTGCCAGCGCTGGATTTGAGCCTGAGACCTCCTGCTTACTAGGCAGTTGCACTTAAACTCTGCATCACCCCAAGCACATGGGTTTAAAACATGTTCAAGAACAACCCAAGCAGGATCACTGTTTGACCCAAACTCCATGGCTGGCAGTAGGTACTGCATTCTCACAAGGATCCCGATCTTTGAGTACATGCACACTGAAAGAAGCGTCAAATCTTGAGAAAGTGGATTACAGTTAAGAACTGCAATGTCTGATCGCTGGATATGTCCATCAAAGTTGCAAATTAAGGTGGTTTTATTACTGGCTACCAATTGATAGATTCTAGATCCATCATCAGTGCTTGATTAATGTGACAAAAATTCTCCAAAGAGATGTGAGAAACTAATTTAAAAGAGGTAGAGTGACTGAAAGTACTTACCATATCTCAGACTGACAATAGTAATACAAGCAGCACAAATGAAGAAACAGAAAAAAAGGGGGGGAAAGGACAAGCTTTCGGAACACAGTTCCTTCATCAGGTGGGAGAGAAGGGAAAAAGAAAGGATGGGAACAGAAGGGAAAGGTAGTTCACGACCTAGGTCATGAAGGTGGTGTTTTGGAAGTGTGGATGTCAGAGATACTGCATGTATGTACTGAGCCAAGCCAGAGAGGATAAATAAAACCAAAAAGGAAAGATCAAGTAGTAAAGAGAAGAGAAGATGAGTGAAATGAATGATGCTGAGGGGTGTAAGAGGGGCGAGGGGTTGTCAAAACGTATTTCATTAACAGGGAAAGATGGATGGACACACACACACACACACACACACACACACACACACACGGAGAGAGAGATAGATAGAGAGAGAGAGAGAGAGAGAGAGAGAGGTAAGGAAGGGATAATGAATAGATGAGCTGAGGATGGAGGAAGGGGAGGGATTAGCATTGATTTATGCCAGGGGGGTGGTGGGAGGAGAGGATATGTTGGAGGGCAAGTTCCCACCTCCGTAGCTCTGAGGGACTGGTGTTTGTTGGTACTATCCAAATGGCACGTGTGGTGTAACAAGTGCCCAGTCCCTGGAGTTATGCTGGAGGGCATGTTTTGCCACAGGATATTGGGTGTCCCCCAGGCGAACAGTCCATCTGTGCCCATTCATCCGCTCAGCCAAAATGTTAGTAGTCATACCAACATAAAAGGCTGAACAGTGGACACATGTCAGCTGGTATATGACGTGTGTTGTCTCGCATGTGGCCCTGCCTTGAATCGGGTAGGTTTTTCCTGTGGTGGGGCTGGAGTATGTGGTAGTGGGAGGATGCATTGGACAGGTTTTGCAGTAGGATTGGTTGCAGGGGTAGGAACCATTAGGTAGGGAGGGTGGTTTTGGGATGTTGTTAGGTGGGACAAGGATGTTGCGGAGGTTGGGAGGATGGCAGAAGGCTACTCTGGGTGGTGTGGGAAGAAAGTTTGGAGTGATGGTCTCATCTCAGGGCATGACTTGAGAAAGTCATAGCCCTGTTTGAGGAATTTGTTGAGGCATTCCAGGGCAGGATGGTACTGGGTGACTAAGGGCTCTGGCTCTCTAAATTTCTTCAAGTGTTTGTCAGAAAGAATGTCACCTTCCCTTCCAGTGGCGTAACTAGCACTTGGCTTTGGGGGCGGATAGACCTGCTTGACGAGCAAAATTTTAGTCAGTTACCATCTACGACTCCCGTTGAAGAAACTAATTCACTCCAATCCAGTGAAAGCTTATGGTAAAACACCCCAAGTTTCCAATCTTTACCTTTACCAAATTGTTGTTATACGATTTCTTTCTTTTCCTTTTTTTCTTTTATCTTTTTCTTTTCGGCTTCTGGGGGGGGGGGGTTCTATCCCCCTCATCCCCCCCCCATAGTTACGCCACTGTTCTCTTCAGCAACTCCTATTTGAGTTCCCAAAGCATCTCAGTAACATTCACGGATTGATCGAACTTACCAGTAACAAACCTAGCTCCCTCTCAGTTGCTTCTATATCTTTCTTTAAAGCAATCTAGTGGGAATCCCAAACACTTGAACACTACTCAAGACAGGGTTGCCCAAATATTTTATATGTGGTTTTCTTTAAGCGTAGTACAGATGGAGACACTTTTTGTGCCATGACTGATGTAGCTTTGTGTGAACAGTTGCCTTGTATGCCATCTGGTAGTGTGCCATCACATTGCTACTAAATGGCATGCAATGGAATGAAGCTATATTCAACGCCATAAGGCTGCCTTTTGATTGTGTATGTCTGTTTTTATGTCGTCTGCAATGCACTGTGTATCCATCGAGTGGCCTAAGGAAGTGATAAACACCCTCATTGATGCATACAGATATGAAACATGTCTTTATGATGCTAAATTGCCTACTTATCATAACACATGTGCCAGGAAATCCGCACTCGACAAATTAGTTGATGTACTGATGCAATTATAGCCAAGATGAAAAGTCTACCAACAATGTTCGTGTCTGAACTTAACAGAATTAAAACTTCTTTCAAAGAGTGGTATGGGGTCTGCAGATGTGAATCAACCTACGGTGTGGTACTTTAAGCAACTTCTGTTTTGGCAAGACCACATTTTTCAACCCATTTACATGGACTCCCAAAACCGGATTTTGTAAACCGATTTCCTAATTCCGCTTTTGGTTGGTCATGTAAACACTCCAAAATCGATTCTGGAAATCCGCTTCTCTAAAGCGGTTTTCCAGATCTACAATCGATTTTCGTGACCATGTAAACGCAACCGGTTTTGAAGCGTTCTTGGCTTGTCAGTTTGTGTTTTTTTGGTACGAATTTTCGACACATAGGGACAGAGTGATATTTTCTAATGTGAAATAAGAGTATTAATTTTAGGGTGAGCATGAATCTGTGTATTTAAGTAAAGAAAAATAGCGATTATGCTGACTAAATCGGGGACTGAAGGCCAATTCACACTGTCCGTCACGTCACATCACCGTCCGTCAGAACATTCCGCAATGTATTTCTAATGTCGGCACTCACACTGTCCGTCACCGGACCGTCACGTTACGTCAACGTCACGTCAAGCTTTCTCGAGAAGAATGTTTTGACGGAACGGTCGTCTGCTAACATCGGAAGTTAACCATTTTCGTCACGCGAATTACATGTTGCAGTCGACGATTGCACTGTTTATATGCAAATGTATCTTATTCATCTTTGTGTTGTTGTTGTACTTCGTTTTAGGGGTAAATCTCAAAAGTTTCATGACGACTTAAATATTTTTGTCAATTGAGTGCCCCCTAAAATCGAGGTCAGACATCTGAAACCAAAAAATGGTTTATGTTACGTAACATTGTAACAGAAAAGACTGAAGCAAACTGTTTATTTGAATAAGATTGTAATTTGATTACGCTTTTTTCATTAAATAACACTTTAAATGAAAAAGTCATTTCTAATGAAAGACAAAAATTCAGCTGTTTACGACGGTATTAACAATGTCAGCGAGCAAATCGTAATGGGTAAAGTATACAGGCGCTATTTATGCTCTTACAAGTATGGTTTGATGTCTTCATGTGTTTATTTTTTCGCTTGAAAATAGATGTCGATGTTTTGAAATGTTTCAGTTCCCAGTAAGTTGGCCAAGAACATACACTGTTAAGTTTTCTTTGGCTGTAAATAACATTTAGCGTTGTTGTTCACTCAATTCTAGTATTAAACTATGACTTTCTACATAACAGATCACTTTCTACATCGCGTATTGAGATGGGCGAATTGACATGACGGACACCGACGGACAGTGTGAATACAACTTGACGTGACGATTCCGTGACGTGACGTTGACGTGACGGACAGTGTGAATTGGCCTTAACACTACGTTTACATGCAATACATTCTTTCGGAAGACGAAAACCGATTTTCGTAAACCGTTTTTCGCTGTCGTGTTTACATGGCATAACCTGAATCGTATTTCGTAGCTCACTTAAAATGACGTCTGGAAAACAGCTGATTCAGTTTCTTATTTAGTCTGCACAATAGCCGTTTTTCTTTATTTAAATACACAGATTTATGTTCACTCTAATATTTATACTTTTATTTCACATTAGAAAATATCACTCTTTCCATATGTGCCGAAAATTCTTAACAAGAAAACACAATCTGACAAGCCAAGAACGCTTCAAAAACGGTTGCGTTTACATCGGCACGAAAATCGATTGTGGAACTGGAAAACCGCTTTAGAGAAGCGGATTTCCAGAATCGATTTTGGAGTGTTTACAGAAATGTTCATATGTTTGTAGAGTCTATGGGACTTAACTACGGGGTCATCAGTCCCAAAACTTACAAACTACTTATGAACTAACTAAGACTAAGGACGGCACAAATATCCATGCCCGAGGGGGGATTCGAACCCTCGAACGTAGTGACCGTGCAGACCGTGACTGGAGCGCCTCAGTCCACTCGGCCACCGCGGCCAGCGAGTGTTTAAATGACCAACCAAAAGCGGAATTGGGAAATCTGTTTACGAAATCCGGTTTTGGGAGTCTATGTAAACGGGGTGAAAGCGGTTTTCCAGATCCACAATCGATTTTCGTGACCATGTAAACGCAACCGTTTTTGAAGCGTTCTTGGCTTGTCAAATTGTGTTTTTTTGGTAAGAATTTTCGGCACATATGGACAGAGTGATATTTTCTAATGTGAAATAAAAGTATTAGTATTAGAGTGAGCATGAATCTATGTATTTAAGTAAAAAAAATAGCGATTGTGCTGACTAAATCGGGGACTGAATCAGTTGTTTTTCAGCCGCTATCTTAAGTGGATTAGGAAATCCGATTCAGGCTGTGCCACGTAAACAGAACAGCGAAAAACGGTTTACGAAAATCGGTTTTCGTCTTCCAGAAGATGTGTTCCATGTAAACATAGTGCATGTAAACACCCCAAAATGGATTCTGGAAATCCGCTTCTCTAAAGCGGTTTCCCAGATCCACAATCGATTTTCGTGCCCATGTAAACGCAACCGTTTTTGAAGCGTTCTTGGCTTGTAAGATTGTGTGTGTGTGTGTTTTTTTTTTTTTTTAATTTTTTTGGTAAGCATTTTCGGCACATATGGACAGAGTGATATTTTCTAATGTGAAATAAAAGTATTAATATTAGAGTGAGCATTAATCTATGTATTTAAGTAATGAAAAATAGCGATTATGCTGCCTAAATCGGGGACTGAATCAGCTGTTTTTCAGCCGCCATCTTAAGTGGATTAGGAATCCGATTCAGGCTGTGCCATGTAAACACGACAGCGACACGACAACGAAAATCGGTTTTCGTCTTCCGGAAGATGTGTTAAATACACCCCGTTTACATGTGACACATCTTCCGGAAGACGAAAACCGATCTTCGTAAACCGTTTTTCGCTGTCGTGTTTACATGGCACAGCCTGAATCGGATTTCCTGATCCACTTAAGATGGCGGCTGAAAACTTAAGATGCTTTAGACAGCATAATCGCTATTTTTCTTCACTTAAATACACAGATTCATGCTCACTCTAATATTAATAATTTTATCTTACATTAGAAAATATGACTCTGTCCATATGTGCCGAAAATTCTTACCGAAAAAACACAATATGACAAGCCAAGAACGCTTCAAAAACGGTTGCATTTACATGGGCACGAAAATCGATTGTGGAACTGGAAAACCGCTTTAGAGAAGCGGATTTCCAGAATCGATTTTGGAGTGTTTATTTGACTAACCAAAATCGGAATTGGGAAATCGGTTTACGAAATCCGGTTTTGGGCGCCCATGTAAACGGGGTGATGTAAATGTAGTGAAAATCAGACAAAAGATACTTTCAGTAGAGACACCATAGTAATATCTTATTCAGACGTGGATGTAGAAACAAGGCGACAGCGAGAGAGGCGCACCTGCCGGTCTCGGACTGGTTGTTGTTGTTGCCGCGGAACGACTGCCGGGACTGGCGCAGCTTGGCGAAGTAGGACTCTGAGCCCGAGTTCTCGGGGGCGGCGGGGTCGGGCCCGGGGGCGGCGTGCAGGTCCGGCACGCCGGGGGCGGAGGGCCTGGCCGGCGCCTCGCCGCCCCCACCCGCCCCCGCCTCGGCTTCTCGCTTGACGCTGCGCCGCCCCTTCCGGCCCGGCTGTTGCTGCTGCTCGTACGGCGGCCCGTACTCCGTGCTCATCTGGAACTCGCCGTACATCCGCCGCATCAGCGCCTTGTTGTCGTCGATGAACTTCTCGATGCGATCTCTGCAAGCAGACGAGAGTCCACAGTGAGCTACTACACGACACGTGTTGAGACTTAAACACAAATCACAATTAAAAATATCACTATGCATTTCACTCTTAGGGCCATAACAAAGAAGCAAAGTCAAGGGCATTTATACTGATACTAATTAAAAACCCGGCGAAGCCCGGGCATTTATTTATGTATTCCTGCCATTTTTCAGGTTCAAATGTCTGTAAATCTATCGGACCAAACTGCGTGGTCATCAGTCCGTAGCTTACAAACTACTTAAACCTAGGTAAACTAACCTACAGACAAACACACACACCCATGCCCCACGGAGGACTCGAACCTCCTCGGCGAGCAACAGCGCGCGCCGCAGCGAGACGCGTTAGAGCGCTCGGCTACTCCACCGCGGCCATTTTTCAGGTATATATTAATTTGTATAAGGGCTGTATGTCTGTAAAACCTCTTGGGAATGCAGTTAGTAGTAAAGAAGTAATACATTATAACTTGGTGCGGGAAGGGGCGCTTTTCCAAGAACGTTATTGTTTATGTGCTCGTATCTCATGAACTACGTGTCGTACTGTGACAGAATTTAGAAGGTATACTCAACTATATAAGTGAGTACTGTCTGTAAAATTTACTGCGGTTACTATTTGTAGTGTAGCAATTATAAATTGTAACGTCATATCGAAAGCCGTAGTTTCAGTCCATGAACAGCGGAAAGTTACTGTTTATGTGCTCATACCTCATGAACTACGTGTCAGAATGTGATACAATTTAGAATGTACGTGCATGTATATGTGTGTATACTGCATTTAAAATTTCCTGCGGTAAAATGTGTGGTGTACAAATAATAAATTTTAACGTCTTACCGAATGCCGTAGTTTTACTCCATGAACAGCGGAAAATTAGTAAGCGAGAAACTTTTTTCCTTTCATCATTTACTATGGTTGCCAGCGAGAAAAATTTTAATAAAGGTTTGAAATTATGTTTAAAGTTTGTTGCAAGTCGCTAAGTACTGTCACTCTCATGCAGTGTATTTCGAAAGTCTCGCGCATTATACGGCATTTTTTGCGATTTCAGTTGGTTATGACGTAATATCTTTTGAACCATGTGCCGTATGTGATTCTTATCCCTGTAGCAATTATTACCTCACGATGAGGAATGTGTGTACCAAATTTGGTTTAAATCGGTCCAGTGGTTTAGGTGAAAATGAGCATCATTGTCGCTAAATGCAGCAGTTTTTCGCGCAACTCATTAGACTGTGACTCATTGTTTATGACGTCATATCTCGTCAAGTATATATCGTATGTGATTCTTACACTTACGGCGACCGTCCTCATGGATTGAAGTTTACGTGTACAAAATCTGATAAATATTGGAACAAAACTGTAGATTTGTATGCAACACGTACAAATATAAGGACACTCTGCTTTATATATTAGATGTATAGAATTCTTTTTAAAAAAAAGCGCACTGGCGTGTTTCACAACCCACTTTAGATTTGTAGTTTTATAAGTTTTCGCAAATAGTTTGGACGAAAATAATAATCTAAATAATAAAAAATTAATAAGAGTGTCTGAAACCCTTTAGGAGAAAAAAAATTAGATAGTGGCGGGTTCCGAACGACTGACCTTCAGCGTCATTTTATCATTTATCGTACGAAGAACGACGTGTTTTTGTTAATTCTTCAGTGCGCCATTGTTTGGAAATGACAACGTGTAAGTTACAATAAGAAAATCATCAAATATGCAACGCAAGATGGCGTATGCCAGAGAGAGTTCTGGGCAAGGAATGTCAGGTGATATCTGCGAACTGCTGGTTTTCGTTAATTCAATGGAGGGTGTCAAAACTCCGTCACTTTTGCAAATACCTCTCCAACGATACGAGATATGAAAAAAATAAGGGAACAAAGTTGTAGAGAATTATCTTTTCTATAAATTTGGTTGTTCAATTTTCGCGCCAGATGAAGGAATTATTTGCAATTAAAATTACATTACAAACGGCTTTTTTGGTATTACTGACGTATTTCTTGTCCGAAATATTTGAGAAAGCGAATTTCTGGTCTCTGGTAGCCAACAATTATGTCTGTAAAATTTGGTGCCGATCGGTTGAACGGTTCGACCTAAAAAGTGGGAACACGTTACAGGCAGACACACATCGTCAAATCACCGTTATTTTTGCAAATATCTCTGCAACGACGCAAGATATGAAAGAAAAACGTAATAGAGCGAAGTTGTAGAGAATTTTCCGTTCTGCCAATTAGATTATTCAATTTTCGTGTCACATGAACGGTTCATTTGCAATTATAATTATATTACAAACGGCTTGTTTTGGTATTACTACCGTATTTTTTGAAGAAGGGAGGTTATAGTCTCTGGTGGCATACAATTATATCTGTAAAATTTGCTGCTGATTGGTTGAACGGTTCGTCTTAAAAACAGGGAACACGGTACGGACAGACACGGACTCTGAAACGATACGAGATATGAAAAAACATAACAGAGCAAAGTTGCAGAGAATTTTCTCCTCTACAAATTCAGTTATTCAATTTTCATGTCAGATGAATGGTTAGCCATTATTCTCATTTAAATTTCGAGCTGTCAAAAGACGATCGCATAGGCCCACTTTTAGTGTTACTACCGTAACCTAAAGTGGGCCAAAATTGAATGATTTATCGAATTAATTTCTTATTTACATTTTCATTAACTTATACATTTAACAAGTCATGGTTGCAAAATACTAAAACGAATTATTTAGAGACGAAAGGAAAAACTGGTGGAATCCGACCTTGGGGAAGATCAATTTGGATTTAGGAGAAATGTAGGAACACGCCAGGCCATACTCACATTACGACTTACCTTAGGTTAAGGAAAGGGAAACCTACGTTTTTAGCATTTGTGGATATGGAGAAAGGTTTTGAGAATTTTTAGTGGAATACGTTTTTTTTCCGATTCTGAAAGTAGCAGGGGTGAAATATAGGGAGCGGAGAGTTATATTCAGCTTTTACAAAAACCAGACAGTAGTTATTAGAGTCGAAGAGCATGAAAGGGTAGCGGTGGTTGGGAAGGAAAGGGTTGTAGCCTTTCCCCAATGTTGTTCAGTCTGTACATTGAACAAGCTGTGAAGGAATGCAAGGAGAAGTTTAGAGAGGGAATTAAAGTCCAGGGAAAGGGAATAAAAACATTGCGGTTTGCTGATGACACAGTAATTCTGTCAGAGACAGCAAAGGACCTGGAAGAGCAATTCAACGGAATGGACAGTGTCTTAAAAGGAAGATATAAGATGAATATTAACCAGAGTAAAACAAGGGTAATGGAATGTAGTGTAAGAAAATCAGGCGATGCTGAAGGAATTAGTCTATTGGACTAGGTAATGGGACGATAAAAGTAGTAGATGAGTTTTGTTATTTGGGTAGCAAAATAACTTCTGATGACCGAAGTAAAGAAGATATAAAATGCAAAATGGCTATGGGAAGAAAAGCGTCTCTGAAGAAGCGACATTTGTTGACATCCAATATTATTTTAAATGTTAGGAAGTCCTTTATGAAAGCAGTTGTATAGTGTGTAGTGTGTATGTTAGTGCAACGTGGATGATAAGGAGTTTAGACAAAATGATAGAAGCTTTAGAAATGTGGTGCTACAGATGAATGATGATGATTAGATGGATAGATCACATAACTAATAAGAAGGTGTTCAACGGAATTGGGGAGGAAAGGAGTATCTGGCGCCGCGGTGGAGTAGCCGAGCGGTCTAAAGCGTCTCGCTGCGGAGCGCGCGGTTGCTCGCCGTGGAGGTTCGAGTCCTCCCTGGGGCATGGGTGTGTATGTTTGTCCTTAGGTTAGTTTACTTAGGTTTAAGTAGTTTGTAAGCTACGGACTGAAGACCACGCAGTTTGGTCCGATAGATTTACAAACATTTGAATTTGAACAACATTTGAGTATCTGGCATATCCGGACTAAGAGACGGGATAGGTTGGTGGGACACGTTTTGTGACATCAAGGAATCGTAACTTAGCATTGGAAGGAAGTGTGTGGGGTAAAACTCGTAGGGGGCGACCGAGGGACGAATACAGTATGCTGATTCAAAAGGATGTAGGTTGCCGTTCGTATTCTCTTGCGGTATTGTTACGCAAACATTACTGTGGTTGAGAAACTTCTTGGCATGTTAAAACTGTGTGCTGACTCGAGATTAGAACCTGGAACCTTTACCTTTTGTGGTCAAGCACTCTTCACGGCCATGGCTGTGGCTAAGCCATGTCCCCACCATTGTTAGGCGTGCAATTTTCGTAGAAGAACTTCCGTGAAGTGTAGAAAGTTGGAGGAGACGTACTGGTGGAATTAAATCGGTGAGGACGGACCATGAAGCGTGCCAGGATAGCTCAGAGGGTAGAGCGCTTGCCTGCGAAAGGCAAGGATTCCAGGTTGGAGTGCGGGTCCGGCCACAGACTTAGTTCAAGACTGGCAATGCCATATACAGAATCATTGGTGCCTGTGAAGTCTCGCTGCCATATTTCTATACTATAAACGTGTAAGCAGTCGTTTGTGTAATTACAGAAAACAGTCGTAAAATTACCAATGAACTACGCTGTCTTTACACTTTTGACATATGGGAATTCGGGTGCTGTATATTGCTGTAATTTTTTCAGCTGCAGTAAGCTTTGATACATACAGTAATGAATTGCATTGATTTGCTGTTATTATTAATCTGTATCATTTAATTCAACTTCGGATATTCTTTCAGTATTATGGCCATCATAAAAAAGTTGTTTATCGTGGATAACACGTATTCTTATTCATTTGAGAGATCTTACGAAATCTCAGTCCGCTTTGTCACACACACTAGTGAGTCGCACTTCCTGTTTTTATTAATCGGTTACCAGTTTAGATCAACTTCGTCTCTTCCTTTAATAGTATGGCCGTTATAAATGTGCTATTTGCGGTGGACAACACTTATCTATATTCTTCTGAGTCAGTTCCGGATAGCTACAGTCTGCTTTAACTGTACATAACGGTAAAATTTTACGTACCATTCCGGCAGACTCGCATGATGACGCTGGCAACATCAACAAAACGTTCGAAAGTCCTCGCCAGGATGTTAATATTCATGCATATCGTCACCGAGTGACTTGATTAGTATTTCGTACAGACGATGAAGTAAATCAATACGCAATGCTGTTCCTGCTCTATGGTTGGCAGGTTCTTATATGTACCCTCGTTCGCTCAGTAAAAGTAATTGCTCTCGTAAACGAAGACTTCATAACAAAACATTTGCGTTGTCACGCGATTGGCTAATGCTACCGTCACATGATTGACAACATAATCACGCGAGGCCGCCATGACCTAAACGTACGTAACACGTTCTTCTCATAACACGAATCGACAATGTACGCCTGTGTGTTAAATTCAATTATTGCAGAAGTATTGGCTCAAACGCAAATCATGTTCCAACCAACTAGTAAAGCTTGCAACGTCATATCGTATCAGAAGTCTAGTACATTTTGATCTGCGGGGAAGTTTCACATCCACCCACAGTCCGCTGCAGAGTAAGAGAGTGAAATATCATTCTGAATTACGCCTACGGTTTACTTTTTTTATTATTATTTCTTTCGTTTTATAATATAGTGCGATGTTTTCTGTAAGAGCCGTCTCTCATGCTTGGGTGTTTTTCAGTGACAGAATTAAATATCAACGGGCTAAAATCAGGTTCCGTTTACTTTTAGAGAACCCTGAAGCATTGTTAGTATCGCAATGCATCAGACGCTCATCGGGAAGGAGGATCAGATTTTAACGTCTCGTCGACATCGTGGTCGCTAGAGTAGGAATACAAGTACGGATTATTCATGTATAATTTGGGAAGGAAATCGTCGCGTCCTTTCAAAGAAACCATCTCGGCAATATGGGTGCAGTGATTTAGTGAAATACTGGATAATCTAAATCTGGGTGGTAGGAAGCGGATTTGAACCGCAATCCTTCAGAATGTGAGTCCAGCGTCGTAACCACTGCGCTACTTTGCTCGATGGCTTGTTAGGCGAAAGCTTCGCAGGGTGCCACATTATCGCACGCTTCTGTTTTTGCGGTCGGAATGCACCTCATTCACGGAACATTGATATGGGGAGAATGGAAGCCAGGAAGGTTAGCAACGGCATACATTTCCAAACATTAATCATTGGCTACAAAAATCCGAATCAGCTCTTCCTATAGGCCGAAGTAGTTTGTTGTTGTTGTTGTTGTTGTGGTCTTCAGTCCGCAGAGTGGTTTGATGCAGCTCTCCACGCTACCCTGACCTGTTACCCTGTCCTGTGCAAGTCTCTTCATCTGAGAATACGTTCGGCAAGCTACATCCTTTTGAATCTGCTTACTATATTCGTCCCTCGGTCTTCCTCTACGATTTTTACCCCACACACTTCCTTCTAATACTAAGTTGACAATTCCTTGATGTCTCAGAATGGACCAATCTATCCCTTCTCTTAGTCAGGATATGCCAGAAACTCCTTTTCTCCCTATTCGGTTAAGCACCTCCTCATTAGTTACGTGATCTACCCATCTATTTTTCATCATTCGTCTGTAGCACCACATTTCAAAAGCCTCTATCATCTTTTTATCTGAACTCCTTATTGTCCACGTTTCACTCCCATACAATGCTACACTCCAGACAAAGGCTTTCAGAAAGGACTTCCTAACATTTAAGTTAATATTGGATGTTAACAAGTTTCGCTTCTTTAGAAACGCTTTTCTTGCCATAGCCATTCTGCATTTTATATCTTCTTTACTTCGGCCATCAGAAGTTATTTTGTTACCCAAATAATAAAATTCATCTACTACTTTTATTGTCTCATTATCTAATCTAATTCCTTCAGCATCGCCTGATTTTCTGACATTGCATTCCAATACCTACGTTTTACTCTTGTTAATGTTCATCTTATATCTTCCTTTCAAGACACTGTCCATCTCATTGAATTGCTCTTCCAGATCTTTTGCGGTCTCTGACAGAATTACTATGTCATCGGCAAACCGCAAACTTTTTATTTCTTCTCCCTGCACTTTAATGCTCTCTCCAAATTTCGCCTTCCATTCCTTCACTGCCTGCTCAATGTACAGATTGACCTATAAGTAGGGCCAACGTAAATTAGTCCCTGACAACGTATAGTGCTATTGCACCTTTGATCCACGAAGTGGAAACGGCTTGAAGCAAATCTACACTAGTCAAAACAATTAGGGGATCTGTTGAGATATCTAGTTTCTGAGGTATTGTCATCGGCAGAATGAGCTAAAAAGGTTAGATGTCTTTCTGTCGGTTGTACGGAGTGGAGACAACAACAATACGACAACCGAGATAGTGGTAATAACAGAAACTTGCTGCAGAGGGGGTTGGTATTTACTTTTGTTTACTCAACCAAACGAATTACACAAGCAGTTGGGTTCAGATTGTGTTGATTTGATTTTTCCAGGGAAGCCAAAACAGTCTTGGTATAACCCGCCACTGCCCGCACCGAAACCAAGTTTATTGTGCGGTATCGCTCCCTGTATATCTAGTAAAGCCAACCAATGCCCTTGAACAGTGCAAGGAGTCCCTTTACCAGTTCTTTATTAGACACAATTTCTTAGGGTCTGGTTGTCCCAAATGTTCTGTGCCTTTTACTCTCCAATGCAATGCATTTGAAGATTAGATGTGATGCAGTTTCATCACCGTCATCACAGATCCTACATTTAGGGTCCTCTTCTTTTATTCCCCAGATTGTGTAGTGAGCAGCAAGAGCAATGCAACAACAATTTGACGTACTCTAAGCTATGACATGGAGAGCAATAGGGAGGTCGGAAGCGGGACATGCACAGAGGGAGATGGCTGCACCTATTGGAGTGCCCCATAGTGTGATTTTCACGATCTGACGCGATTCCAGACAACAGGAATTATTAAAAGAAGACAACGCCAAGCTCGCTCACGGGTTACATAAGCAAGAAATGACGGTTATCTCCCGTTAACAGCCCGTCGAGACGGAAGGCTGAATGCAACTGAGCTGCAACGCACCCTCCTAGCAACAACAGGTCTCGCAATATCAACATAAACAGTCCGAAATCACTTTCGGAAATGTGGCCTCTAGGCCTATGCCGTGAGTCCCATTAAAACCACAACACCGTTTAGCCAGCAATAACAGGGCGGTGGAACATCTGGATTGGAGTCGTAACGAATGGGGCCGGTCTCTGTTCACAGATGAGTAAAGACTTCGTGTTCAGCCGGACAATCGTCGTTCCATCATCTGGAGAGAACGGGGAACAATCCTGCTTATCTGCAGGAAACATCAGCGTATCATGGTGTAATATTTCTGGCTTGAAGCCATCAATTAAGATCGAAGTATTGCTTCAATGCAACCGGTTAGGACCAGTAGGCGACAGATGGTTAAAAGCTGGTGAGAACCAAGACAGGTGGTACAATAGGTCGGGTTCTCATGGGAAAGAGCACTGGCAAGTTTCCCCGAATTCTAGGGAAGTCCCCGAGCGGCAGGCACTGGACGCCGATTGGCTGTAGCACTGGCGGTCACGCGCCAAAACGCAATCATATTTTTATTAATATTAAATAAACTTTTTATTTATTCAGTGTCAAATTCAATTTAGAAAAAAAACCCTCAAAGCTAAACAATGTCCTGAGTAGATAAAACATATCAGCAATTGCTAATTCAACAAACAAAACGGTTAATTTAAGACGGACGATGGACGGCGGCCATGTTTGCGCGCCAAATTGTGGAGCGAAGGCAGCCTTGCATCGAGCCGCCACACTTCAGTTCAGAACACGCACTCCGAAGAGTAACATGTGAGTTCAGTACACGAACTCGGAGGAGTAATATGTGAGTTCAGAAAACGCACTCGGAGGCGCAACATGCATACGTAGGCGGTCATAAAACATTGTTTAATCATCTTAGATCAAGGCGAAATGACTTTATATTTAGTTTCAATTAGGGCAATGTGTGTCAAGTGGATGTTATTATGCAGTTTGATGGTTCTCTGCTTTCTTTAAATAAATCAGCTGGCATCAGAACTACCTCAGTTTTATTCCGTAATTAGATCAGTTCCTGCCAATAGTTTAATAATTTCAGCCTCTTCAAGATCTCTGATCTGCGTGGGGACATCTATAGAAGACGTCAGGTTGGTGAACTTTTAGAGTTTCTACTCTTCACACAGTGCAGTGGGGAGTTACTACAACACTCGCGTACACTGTTATTCCGGTACAAACGCAAACTGTTGTGCGTTATGCATGGCAACATGGAGGAGGAAAGAAAATGATATAGGACCGGTTAGCACGAGCCCTGTAGTCATTTTTTTCCCGTTGTTATGGTGATGGACGAATGCTGTGGGCAGGAGTCAGTATTGGCGGACGTACGGACCTGTATGTCCTTCAGAATGGCGCTCTGACTGCTCAGAGTTAGAGAGACGAGATCCTTCGACGTTTTGTTGTGCCCTACGCTGGTGCCACAGGAGATGGGTTCCTTCTGGTGCACGATAACACTCGTCCCCACAGACCTGCACTGGTGGACAACGTGCTTGAAACTAAGGGAACTGAACGAATGGAGAGGCCAGCTTGTTCAACGGACTTAGCACGGACTGAGCATGTCTGGGATGTGCTTGGCACATGTATTGCAGCCACACCAGCACCTCCCACAACGGTCGCAGAGTTGGATATTGCACTCATGGAAGAATGGCCAGATATCTCTCAAGATCCGATTGACAACCTCATACTGTCCATGCCACGCAGATGTGCAACTGTACTGGCCGTCCGAGGTGATCACAGGCCGTATTAGGGGGCATCGACAATGACTTTTTCAATATTATTGTAGCCCCATGCTGTCTCGCTCTAAGTAAATGCCATGTAAACCTCCGTAAAGAGAGCTGAGACCGCAAAATATCGTACTGTATCACATAAGAATTACAATTGTAATCGATATCTGAATAAAATACGTTAACATATGTATACTGCGTGTGATATTTCACCTGCTCTCCAAATTTTTTTGAGCAGTGTATATTATGGCGTTACCAAAGAGATGTGTAAAAATCGCGTAATACTACTGGTGATGACGTGATTGACTTATTGCAACTTTCAGGGATCAAAGTACAACGACTCAACTTTATAGTGCCAAGAACAGAGGACAGGCAATACATCCTTCTGGGAGGTGGAGGTTCTGTTGTCTTCTCGAGGGAGGTAGGGGTTCAGTTGTCTTCTGGGAGAAGAGGGAAGAGTCAGTATCTAAAGTAGCTGCAATTGTACTGTCAAGTCTTTCAACGTCTAAAAAAGGAACTCAAGTTGCACAGTGAGCGACTTAAAAAAACATGCTCTGGGGATTGGATCCTGTTCCAGCCCTCTGCCAGAGGGGAAAAACAGCTCTTGTGTGAATGGAAGGAGTTTTAAAGTTATGTGAACTGGGGCTTCACCACGTCAACGTCATAATTGCGGTGTCGTCATTCAGCACTTAGTGTGAGAACGGCGTTCCCCTTGCAGATTGCAGATAGCTCCTTGTGCGTCACGCTGAGGTACCTTAACTTTATAACTAACTTGCCAGATGTGAAACAGCAGCACGTCGTCACAAACAATATTTGCCTTTTACAAGTATACAAGAACGTTCCCCAAGCATACTATTGTAATTAGTGCCGACTTTAACTTACCTCCGATATGTTGGAAAAATACATGTTTAAAACGAGAGGCCAGCATAAAACATCGTCCGAAATCGTACTGAACGCATTCTCCGAAAATTATTTCGAGCAGTTAGTTCATGAACCCACTAGAATAGTAAATGGTTGTGAAAATATACTTGATCTCTTAGCAACAAATAATCCGGATCTAATACAGAACATCAAAAGAGACACAGGGATTAGTGAACACAGAGTTGTTGTAGCGAAAATGAATATTGGATTTTCCAAATCTAGCAAAAATAAACGAAAAATATATGTATTCAAAAAAGCAGATAAGTATTCGATTGTCGGTCGCGGTGGCCGAGGGGACTGAGGCGCGTCAGTCCCGGTCTGCACGGCCACTACAGTCGGGGGTTCGAATCCCCCCTCAGGCATGGATATTTGAGCCGTCCTTAGTGTTAGCTAGTTCATAAGTAATTTGTGGATTCTTTGTCACCTACAAACTGATGGGATTTTTTTCCCAAATTAAAGCATAGCGGTCAATGCAAAACCATGTAGAAAATGTAGCATATCTGTGGACAGGTACGCTGTAGGTATATGCTCAGATACCGGAGTTTGTATAGAGATCACGCATTTTACGGGCGTTCTTGTTTAAACATTTCTTTTTCTGTAATACATTCATCCGGGCAGCTACAGTGACACAGGGCCTCGGTCCATGACGTCACCAGTGGATCTCAAAACATCGCAGTTAACTAATTTGTAAATGACATTGATTATGGTGTTATTGTTCCGTTTACTTTTCTGTAAGGGAAGCTTTGTGGTCATTTTCCGCAGTTACCACAAAATTCAAGTAAGTTCCTAATTTTAAATAGTTTCAAATTGAATAGCTGCGGCGGAGGAAAGTTGAAATAGACAGAGAGGTGGAGGAAGAGCAGGGGATGGGGGAAGAAAGATGGAAGGCAGAAGGAATAGGAGGAGGGGGAGCACAATATAGAGGGATGGGAAGAACGTAAAAACGATTGCTTTTTTCGAGGGAAAATACTTGTATGCTGCAGAGTAGTTAAACTGTATGATATGTATGTTTATGCAAAAAACGACAAAAATGTAGTCATTCCACTTACTTTTCAATAAACACTTATTTTCTGGGAAAACTTGTTTTCATAAATTTCTTTTCGTTCCTTACAGCCGTAGCAACCCGAAGCAGGGTATTTATTTGGTTGATGTAGTGTCTTAGTGATTCTATGTTCACAATAATTCTTTCATTTAGTTTTCCTTTCGTTTAATATCAGGCTGAGCCTCAGCGAAACGTGGCCAGGTGTATCGTATTGACTAGTGTTGACTAATACGACCAAATAAGTACAAGCCCGTACAGGTCCGAGTATGCAACACACTGTCCGTCTCAGTCTCATAGATACTACACCTCATTGGTGTCAGCGATCGTATCCACACCATAGATATCGACGTCCTCACAAATGTTATAAATCTGAGAACGGGAGTTTGACAATATTTGTAACTGATACTTTTTGCACGTCGAAATTTCATTTTGACTTCTTTTTTCCTCCTCAGGATTGCGTTTCTTGTACAAACACAAAATGATAGGTCAAGTCTTGTGTAGTGAAATATGATGTGACTTCGAAACAGCATACAAATTGAAAAAAAGAGTGCAAAGTTTGGCAATAAACACACCAAAATTGACAATAAAACACCTAAATAGACAATATACTAACCTAAATTGGCAATAAACACCAAAATTGGCCATAAATATTGAATTTGCAAAACACACCAAATGGGCAGAAAAATTACACAGAACTTGGCAAAAGAAACACCTAAGTTTACAAAAGGTACAACGAATAGGGAACAGGTATCAACGAGTTCCAATCAAATCTGAAAAAAAAACCAACGATGGATTTGGCAAAAAATAAGATGGAAATTGAAATAAAACTAAGATCATATTTGGTAAAAAAACAACAAATTTGAAAATGTGTAAAGCCAAAAAGGGAAATGATACCACAACGACTGACAACAATAACAGTAAAATTGCCTAAAACATCGAATATCGCCAAAAACAGCACAAAATATGGGAACCATTATACTGAAATTGCCAAAAGGTAGCGTCGAAGTTTACAAAAGTATAAAACCGAATTTGGTAAAAGTTACACCGAAATTGACGAAAAACGTCGAAACTAGCAAAACTGACAGAATTTGGCAAAGGAATGACATCGAATTTAGCCAAATATAATACCGAAATTATCACAAAAAATTGCACTGAAATCAGTAAAAATAACCCCGAAATGGGCAAAAATAAACCTATTTGTCCGCAAAATAAAAGGATTTTTTTCTGTCCTTAAAAATGAAAATTCATATACTGCAAGAAAATAATTAAAAAACTGAAATGCCTTAAATAATAATAATAATTAAAAAAACATTGCAATTGTACAACAAACGTACGCAAACGATAAGAACAATATTGTAAATATGAGAAAAACAACAAAATGGTTTGGTAATTGCTTACACTTCCATTTTAGTATGTTCATTAACCTGTGTTTAGGACGACGAAAAGAACGCGACATGGAGACAGGTAACAGCTATGAACTCTTTCTCTATTCTCTTGTTTGTGGGTTACGTATGTTAAAGGACGCAAAGCGAGTGCATGACCTACAAAGCAACATCCGCATCGGGAAAACCTAACAACGTACACAACTCACGGAACATGTCTCCAGGCTCTGTGCGCATTGGCTAATTCACCGATTACCAGCTGACGCTCCTACAAATGAGTTTCATTCAACTGATCTTAAGTTCTCTTTAGCCGGGAGCAGTGATTCGTGAGGAGCTTAGATGTTTCAAGTGTTTGTAAACCTATTGAACATTCTACCGTCTTACAAACTACTTAAACTAATTTACACTAAGGACAACAAACATACCCATGCCCGAAGGAGGAATCGAGCCTCCGGCGGGAACGGCCGCTCAGTCCGTAGCATGACGCCGTAGACCAAGCGGTAGAAGGCACCTTCACACGTTCTGTTTTAACTCCGATTCTTAGTGTGACTGATCCACACGTGTGTTTGAACGTGAAACATAATCGTGGCTCTCGCTAATGAATGCGAAGAGAAGTTTGAGGTTACGTTATTACTCGCATGGAGATCAACGTTCATAAGGTAAAGCAGTCAACTATCCGACGATTGGTTTGAACACCATAGTGCTTTACTATGCATGGTCCTGTTTGGAGGTGGTATGCCGTTGCCTTCCTCCGACCTTCGAACTGACTTACCCAGCCAGTTATAGGGGAACCTATAGTTTAACGTGGGCTCCGAACCATGGTGCTACTCGGTATTTTTAACATGAGCAATACTGCTAGAGGTGAAATAAGTGGAAAAGTCTGCATATAAATGGTGAAAACTGCGCGCAAGTACTTACGAGTATATATATATAATTCTCCTCAGAGATAATAAATATTGTTGAAATGAGGTAGAATGGCTGGCCAGTACTTACCATTGTGCTGTATCGCCGATAGTAACACAAAATGAAAAAACAGAAAAAAAGGGGACAAAGGGACAAGCTTTCGGAACAGAGTTCCTTCGTCAGGTGGGAGAGAAAGGAAGAATAAAGGATGGGAACAGAAGGGAAAGGTGGTTCAGGACCTAGGTCATGAAGGTGGTGAACCACCTTTCCCTTCTGTTCCCATCCTTTATTCTTCCTTTCTCTCCCACCTGACGAAGGAACTCTGTTCCGAAAGCTTGTCCCTTTGTCCCCTTTTTTTTCTGCTTTTTCATTTTGTGTTACTATCGGCGATACAGCACAATGGTAAGTACTGGCCAGCCATTCTACCTCATTTCAACAATATATATATATATATATATATATATATATATATATATATATATATATATATGTGTGTGTGTGTGTGTGTGTGTGTGTGTGTGTGTGTGTGTTGTAGAGTATAATGACTTAAGTATTTTTCTGCGTTTTGCAGCCATTTTACAAAAACGAATTAATATCGCCACTACATCAGTAGGTATTGCAAAAATCAACATGGATACAAATAAAAGAAAACTTGGTATCGGGTGAAGATACTTATGCAGGTATAATAGCAGTCATATTTGATTTAAGAACGGAGAAAGTTTATGGAAAATTATAACTATGTACTGGACAGGGATTCGAACGAAGCTCCAACAAAGAGCCCCAAAATGTCACGCACGAGGCTCACTTAACCCGTTTCAATCACAAAGACACTCGCGCAAACATTCATGATTCTCATTGAAATTATGGGTCAGTGTGCCGTCTCCAAATTTTCTAAAGTGAAGGTGTTTCCTTACTGTACTGTAACACCAAGTATGATTTGTCTCTCCCCCCATTTTTATTTTTATTTCTTAACTCAAGAGGAAACAGTTGCAGCTCTGGGGGAGGGTGCAGTTCCGTAGCCCGTACCCTCGATTCGCCACTGGCATTAGTAGTAAAGAAGTAATAAAGTCAAACGTCTCGCCTGCCGAGTCTTACTGCTCGCCAAGGAAAGCAGACGGTATTCTAGGTAGTACCAGGTATAAATTAAGAAAATTCAGCAACCAGTTGCTTGTGACGATTTATTTTGGACGACCGGTTTCGGGCGCTTGAGTGCCCTTCTTCTGGTCTCTTTACAGACAAACAAGTGCATTGGTATACAGTAAAGGCTATAGAACGTACAAAAGTCGGTTACAGAAATTTGAAGCAGTTTGGAACCAAATAGACTGTAATAAAAAATATGTTCATATGATGGGATAAAATTAACACTCACATTTTAGTATAGTTGCTTAATTAATGTCCATGCTAGTAGGAGACTCAACAATAAGTGCAGAGATTACGCAATGAAGAACAATCAGCTGCTAACAAAGTATCTATGGATGAGCCTCACATTGAAAGAGGAAAAATAAATAAGGAAAAAAGGCTATGGGAAAAACAGTAATACTCGATGTGTTGAAAAGGAAAGCGTAAAGAGAGGAGCAGGTGACTGATAACACAGTCACTTAACAGATTGATATTTA
Source organism: Locusta migratoria (assembly GCA_026315105.1). Lineage (NCBI taxonomy): Eukaryota > Metazoa > Arthropoda > Insecta > Orthoptera > Acrididae > Locusta > Locusta migratoria. Next base: position 128,509,695 of record CM048745.1, on the reverse strand, counting down.
GTTGTGTAAGAAGTACAATGATGAGTGGCGCCATAGGCGAAATATTTCGGAACTAGCAGCTTACACAGTAGTAGGATGCTTAGAATGTCACTGTCAGGACATCTGTCATATCATAGATACTTTGTTAGCAGCTGATTGTTATTCATTGCGTAATCTCTGCACTTATTGTTGAGTCTCCTACTAGCATGGACATTAATTAAGCAACTATACTAAAATGTGAGTGTTAATTTTATCCCATCATATGAACATATTTTTTATTACAGTCTATTTGGTTCCAAACTGCTTCAAATTTCTGTAACCGACTTTTGTACGTTCTATAGCCTTTACTGTATACCAATGCACTTGTTTGTCTGTAAAGAGACCAGAAGAAGGGCACTCAAGCGCCCGAAACCGGTCGTCCAAAATAAATCGTCACAAGCAACTGGTTGCTGAATTTTCTTAATTTATACCTGGTACTACCTAGAATACCGTCTGCTTTCCTTGGCGAGCAGTAAGACTCGGCAGGCGAGACGTTTGACTTTATTACTTCTTTACTACTAATGCCAGTGGCGAATCGAGGGTACGGGCTTATTAATTTATAACCTGAACAGTTGCTGAAATGGATAAAGTACTTAGTACCAGGTACCAGGGTAAACCAGACGGCTGTGTGGAACATTCTCGCTGACAATAACTGTTACTAGCCTTATCACTAACATCTTGTACATGGCTTACTACCGACAGATTTTCCACACCTGGAGAAGTTTTGTCACTGGTTCATTCACAAGGCCACTACGCGGAGTGGTAAAGTGTCAGAGCCCCATGGAATGGTGACAGCGAAATCATCAGCATCGGTGCAGCCAGAATGCGTGGGTCGGGATAATAAGGCCGCGCGGAATGGCCGCGTGGTCTAACGCACATTGAGACGCACGCGACGAAGGGCAGGGCAGCGCAGCACAGCACAGGTTTTTGTGACTGCCGGGTTTAGATACAGCAGCGCAAGTTGCGGCACAGGGCATAGGTTTTGGCACTTCAAACCTACTACATTCTGCAAGTGCCCATTTCACAAAATGTATGCATCTGCATTACACTTCATTTTGCCTAAATTCTCCACCATGGCGTCATTGCCCCAGTTGAAAAATATGTCTAAGAACGTCAATTTAAAGTCAAAGATTTTGCGAAACAATTAGGTTAGAGACACGAAATCAAAGATAAATTTCTACAGATTACGTTAAAACGAGTATTAAAAAGCACTGACAGCTTATAGTGGTACTTATTTCAATAAGATACAGGCTCGAAAGTAAGATCCAAAACGTCGAAACTAACAATTTCTTTCACACGATTAATACCTGTCAACAATCACGGACGGCGACCACAGGAATTAGTTTTGCGCCAGGTAACGGAGATAGAACACTGGCAAGCGTACTCGTACTGCAAACCGTTCGTCATAAAACTGGGGTGGCGCGATTACCCAGAGTGGCGCCATTACCCTGGTTTCCGCTACATTTCAGCACCAGCACATCGGCCTTTGGAAACCCAAATTACCGTAGTGAAGTCGCAGTGCTGACGAATATGAGCAATCTGACAGGCGACTGTTATTAACAAAGTCCACTGTCGCCTCCTATGATAGACATCCTTCGCTTCTTTGTAATACTACTTTGGCGAAATGACACTTTAGACATTAAAACGTGATATTAGTGTGCATTTACAGTAGTGGGACGGATGTAAGGTTGCTTCTTGTAAGCAGAATATGGGAACATGACTCGTTAAAAATATATTTGTCTGTGTTACGTACAAGTTTCGCCACCCTTGTGGTGATAAAGTTAGTAGTTAACTGATGTTGGTAGCAGTAGTAAACATAAGACGCGGTGGCCTTCGTTACACGCTAGGCAAGCCTTGCGCAGTACTTTCAACAGTCTGTGGAGCGTGTTTCTTGCTGGAATTCAACAATACTTGTTCATTGTTACTGATGATTAGGTGGAGATTACCTGAGCAATTATTATTCTTTTAATCGGCCATATTTACTGTGGTGAAAGTTGTGTGCGACGCTTGCCTAGACCTCACGAAGCCACCCATAAGATCAAATCAAATGTTCAAATGTTTGTTAAGCTTATGGGACTTAACTACGGGGTCATCAGTCCCTAAACTTACAAACTACTTATGAACTACTTACAAACTAGGACGGCACAAATATCCATGCCCGAGGGGGGATTCGAACCCCCGACCGTAGTGGCCGTGCTGACCGTGACTGGAGCGCCTCAGTCACCTCGGCCACCGCGGCCGGCTCACCCATAAGACATTCAAGACAAAGTTTCCCGACAACAACTAAGAAGTCAAAGCTCAACTAAGCATCGATTACAACTTACAGACACCGTGGCACCCTTCTTTGTTGGCAAAGTTTTCAGTCTAACTCTCATATTCATTACTCTAATTATTTTTATTTTTAGCACGAGCAAAAAAAAAAAAAAAAAAAAAAAAAGGTTCTGGGGGGGGGGGGGGGGTTGAACCCCTCGTCCCCCCTCTCTTATTAACGCCCCTGAGTTGACTCACCCTGCGCAAAAGACGAGAATGCGTTTCTGCGCAAGGACCACGACTCGTTGCACGAGCTTTAATGCCTCTATACACCTTACGACTTGTCTGTGCAGGCTTGGTTCACGACGACTGTCTGTGCAACATGTCTGCGTATTTTATTTTGCATTTACACGTTCCGACAGTAGGTACACCTTTGCTCAGTCTTGAGTTGATCTATCAACGGTATAGAGGCTATGGGCAAACTAAGTAAGTGTGCTTATAATAAAGTTCTGCTGTCTACAACAATTATATCGAAAAAAAAAAAGAAATAGACCACAACGTAAAAAGAGGACAAAGGACTGGCTTTTTAAACGTACGGAATGTTCCAAGTTAATCTATTAAAAGAACTAGAATTCGATAAAAGATGAGGAAAATGTTCAAATGTTTGTAAATCTATCTGACCAAACTGCGTACCTTACAAACTACTTAAACGCAGGTAAACTAACCGAAGGACAACACACACACACCCATGCCCTATGGAGGACTCGAACCTCCGATAGCGAGCAACCGCGCGCTCCGAAGCGAGGCGCCTTAGACCGCTCGGCTACTCCACCGCTGCAGATGAGGAAACATTTGTAGCGCTCTTAGAACATATTACACCACACATAAAGAGACATCAGTAAGTGGCTATGAGAGACTTTTTGTGACATAGACGGTTTCGCTACAGGCAGAAGTTATGCTGATCTGAAATTCTCTGAAAATGATCAAATTTTTGTAAAGCTTATGGGACTTAATTGTGGGGTCATCACTCGCTAAACTTACAAACTACTTATGAACTACCTTATACTAAAAACAGCACAAACATCCACGCCCGAGGGGGGATTCTAATCCACGAGGGGGAACGGTCACGCGGATCGCAGCATAGCGCCTCAATGCACTTGGCCACTCCGCCGCGGCTGAAATTTTCTGCCGTGGTGTAATCATCATCATTAAGTCACATCATTCCACAAACATGACGTGATATAATTCGCAACATTAAGGCAATAGTAGTTGAAGGTGACAACATAAGTTAATCAAAATTCCTTACACATTTGTTTATTTTTTAGTGTGATTAATTTCTTAAGCTTGTACAGTGAAGGAAAGTGGTAAAGTTCGATAAATTCCATCAAAAACTCTCCAGGCTACATCCACGAATCTTGACTCTTTCCTCAAACATCATTCATGTTGAATTTCTTCATCCACAACACTGTCCCAACAACAGTACCCCATTGTAAGCTCGCCACAGCAAAAATTGATTGTACAATTAGTCTCTCGCCAAGTCTCTTCAACCTGTACGGAGAAATGCTGGCGAGAGAAGAGCTGAAAGGATGCGGAAACTTCAAAGTAGGTGGACGTCTCATCAACACCATCAAGTATGCAGACGACCTTTATAGTGCTCGCCAAAAACCAGAGACAGCTGCAACACATGATGAACCGTTTGGTGGAAATGGGAAGAAAATACGGCATGGAAATCAATATAGAAAAATCAAAAGTGATGAGAATATCAAAACGTGAGAAACCCTTGAAGATAATTGTTGACAATCGGGAACTGGAAAATGTGAATCAGTTCAAGTACCTGGGATGTTTTATCACAAAGGATGCCAACTGCACCAACGAAATCCGAGCAATAATCGCCATGGCCAAAGCTGCTTTCAACAAGAAGAGGACACTGCTGACCAGCAAGTTGAGTTTGGCATTAAGGAAGAAACTGGTAAAGTGTTACATTTGGAGCATTGCACTGCATGGAGCAGAGACGTGGACCATGAGAAAGAAGGAGAAAAATACTTAGAAAGCTTCGAAATGTGGTGCTGGAGGAGAATGGAAAAGATCAAATGGACAGATCGCATGAAAAATGATGATGTGCTGAGAAGAGTAGGAGAGAAGAGAAGTATTCTGCATACAATTCTACAGAGAAAGGCCAACTGGATTGGACACATACATAGACACGAGGAACTCCTACGCGATGTCATCGAAGGAAAAATAAGAGAAAACACACGACGAGGAAGGAGGAGGATTCAACATCTGGACGACATGAAAGATGGAAGGAGATACAACAGACTGAAGGAAGAAGCTGAAGACAGGGAACAATGGAATCAGAAATTCTCCGTACGAAGACATGGACCTGCCACTAGGCAGAATACCTTATAATAATAATAACAATTAGTCTGAGATGTCTGCGTGCCATGTCTGCTTTTGTGTGAATTCAAACCGTGCCAGATTTTGCGCACACCGGACACCGACCAGTAGCGCAGGCCAAAGCTTCTGTCGAAGAGTAATTTACACGCTCCGACATGTCTGCGCAAACAAGGTCTGTACAGACAGCTCTGCGTACACGTCAGAGCGTGTAAAGGAAACTTACAGCACAATGCAGAACAAACGGACGTGGAAGCAGCTGATCACGTGTACCTGTCGGTGGTAAATAGTGCTATAGATTACCGCCGAAGGCGCGAAGCCAAGCGCTGTGGATTACGCATGCGTAAAAAAAGCTCGTGCGTGCTTTCGCTGCTGGCGATGTGTAGCGCATGCGCGGAGGTGACCGAGACGCGATTCGACGCAAAGCGTGGCCGTTTCGCCCGTCGTGGCTGTCGGTGGCGTACGCGGTTGGCCTTTTCGCCGGGCCGTGAACTGCTGGCTGGCGAGCTACCGAGAAAGCGGTCGCGGGCTTGTTGCCGAGGCTGGGCGTCTGCCGAGCTAACGAGGCACGTGCTGCCAGCTCTCTGGCGCGGGCACCGCGTTTCACAAGCCCCGGGGTGCCAGCCACCTCCATACTCTATATCAGAGGTCGGCAAGTAATCTTACATGGGGTCCGGATACTTTTGAAAATTTTTCTCGAGGTCCAGATGTAAAACCTCATGTTCATTATTAATTTTTTACGTTATTTATTTAGCGTATGGCTACATGACAAAATTTACAGTTATTTGATGTTTTAATAACAAAGATACATATAACATTACACGTGTAACAAACTACAAACTAGGCTAATATCAAGTCCATGAATATAGTCCAGTGATCCCTCCGTAACCATCAGGAACTTTGGTGGGCAGCAAAAGCTCTCAGGGGACATTCTTGAACCACATGGTAGACAGTCTGCTTTTCAGAGCCACAGTCACAGCTCGGAGAAGCTATTTTCTTTCACATGTACAGAAGGTCTGCACACCTTCCAGTGTTGGTTCTTATTCTGTTAAGTGCTGACCAATCTTTGCGTGGTAAATCAAAGTCAGGTGCTTGGTTGATATGCACGGCATCTTCAGTTGTTCTGCCACGTTTGTCTCCAGCAGTCATCGATATTAAAGCTGTTGGTAACTAAAGTTCTTGCAGTCTCAAGGGGTGGATGACGAGAGCGAAGCCTTGCTGTTCTTATGCTTGGTATGTCTTCATGCACAGGAAGGAGGGGATTCTTTTGCAGCTTTCTGTACTCTGATACTAGTGCATTTTTCCGCCGTAAAGATGGAGGTTGTATGTGGCTAAGTATGGGTAGCCAGGAAGTTCAAATGTTCAAATTTTTGTTAAGCTTATGGGACTTAACTACGGGGTCATCAGTCCTTAAACTTACAAACTACTTATCAACTACCTTATACTAAGGACGGCCCAAATATCCATGCCCGAGGGGGGATTCGAACCCCCGACCGTAGTGGCCGTGCGGACCGTGACCGGAGCGCCTCAGTCCCCTCGGCCACTGCGGCCGGCGCCAGAAAGTCGGTGTGTGCCTAAACGAGCAACAAAACACTGGCGACCAGACAATCCTTGAGAGCTCCTGGTAAGTATTACATCACATATCATTTTTTTACGTTAATTTTCATCCACAAAATAATATGAAATACAACACAATGGCTAATTTGTAAATTAACATCAAGATTATTTATTTTAATTTTCACTCTCAAACTAATAAGAATTACTACAGATGTAAAATAATAATGTATAAAAAAACCAGAAAAAATATATTATTTGGTATTTATTTATTTTCATTTTCACCCTAAACAATTCTGAAATTAAATGGATAGTCAATCTTTTATTGGAAAGTCCAGAAACAGGTCATGCGTTATACCCACTATTTTTTATTTTAATTTTCACTAAGAAAGAATGAAATATGCGTTAAAAAATCCATGTGAAAAATTACATTTGCGGTCTTCAGGAGGTTCTTAAAGCAGCTTATGTGAACAGTGTCTTCAAGGTGAGCGGCCGTTAGTCGTGAGCGATAATTATTCTCCAAGAAATTAATTTTTGAAGATGAAATTTCACTAATATATGTGGAGCCAAACATAGCAGCCAGGTAGAACGCTATTTTTTTATTTTATTTTATTTTATTTATTCATTTGTTGACTCCAAAATTCTTTAGTGGATACCGTTTTATAAATTTGCAAGGAAATGTCTTCTTAGAAGTCTATTATCTCAATGTTGAATAAAGACTTTGAAAGATGGAACAACTTTGCAGGCACACCTACATCTACATGGGATACTCTGCAAATTACATTTAATTGCCTGTCCACTTTGCTGCCGGATAAATCTCAAAAGATGATTTTACAAATCGTCACAACTGGTATATTTCTTTGAATCTAACTGCAAATTTCTTCTTAAGATTTACCAAGAAATTTTATAATATGGAAATGTCTATTTCAGGATTATTTTTATATTAAAAAATTTGTTACGAAATGAAGAAATTTTTGCCTTAAAACGTCTCTTTCGAAGAGCCTACTTGCGGCGGTATGATAATACACATTCAACCAAATCGCATATTAATTTTCCATCTCGTTTTAGCTCGGTGTTATCTATAGATTTCTTTTTATAAATTAATGTAACTTACATCTTCAAAATACTTTTGGCCGTCCAGTTTTTGGTCATCCGCGGTCCGCCATTTGCTGTCCGCTGCTCTATATCAATGTTTTTGAACCTACGGGTCGCGACCGCTTGGGGGGGGGGGGGGACTCGCAAAGCCTTGCTCGGAGAGGGGGGGGGGGGGAAGAAACGCGGTCTTTGGAGGATGCAGTAGCATCATATTCGATGGGGATTCTAAGTTTCGTGACGTTCAGCTACTATGACAGAAGTGCCACATGGAAGTGACAGGGTTTCGTGAAAGTCGCTTAATTAGCAAGTCACCCATAGGTGCAAAATGGGCTTTGTTGTGACGCTCTTAGTGTGGCCCCTAATTAAACATCAAAAGTGTTACAGGTATAAGATGCACCTCTGGCACTTTTGATTTATTGTGATGCGCCGACCGAAACGCGAAACAATGAAGTCATTTTTCCACCTCATGATGATTTGTTAATTAAGCGACTTAACATTGTTTGTTGAGTACTGCTACAGTTGCATGTAGTCTTCACGGGTTTGCCGCCGGATAACGTTGTGTAAATCCCACCAAAATTTCTTCGGAGCAACTGATCGACATCTTCAGGTGGTTGCACCTTGCTGATGGACAAGTACGACTGACGGTATCTGCATATGGGCGCCGCTGTATACAGAACACGCTCGCGAAGACTGCGCAGACGCGCAAATTACGCATGCGCAATAATTTGCCGATAGAGGGCGTCGATCTAAAGAGCCACCTGCAGGGAAAACACAGAGCGGCTATTTTGCGCGTGCGCTGTACGCTGTGTTTACAAACAGTACCGCCAGACGTTACTCTCTAGAACTAAACCAATTTATGGCGGGTCCGTTATCGAAAGGTTTTGACTTTTTTGTCGTGATTTAACAGTAGCCAAGGCGGGGTTCCAGGCTGTGCTCGCCGGACGCAGTGGCCGAGCGGTCTGCGGCGCGCCAGTCACAGTCTGCACGGCCGCTACGGTCGGGGGCTCGAATCCCCCCCCCCTCTCTGGCATGGATGTTTGTGTCGTCTTTAGTATAAGGTAGTTCATAAGTAGTTTGTAAGTTTGGGGACTGGTGACCCCGCATTTAAGTTCCTTAAGCTTAACAAACATTCGAACATTTTGAACAGGCTGTGCTCAATTGAAATCCCGTATCCCGGTTGATGAGATTAACAGATGTACGGATATGTATTGCTTCTTTAATGACGCAATCCCAAAAGGATGAAGCCGGGGATGAAATTTCTCTCTTCTCATAAAACATGCGATGTCCTGTGTTCAGACAGTGTTCTGCCGATTTCTCTGGCTGATACAGGCGTGTATGACGCTGATGTTCATCACAGCGTTCTAGCACTGTGCGACATGTTTGGCCTATATATGTCGCTCGACACTGACAAGGGATCTTATATACTCCACGTTTCCTCATACCAAGATCATTCTTCACCGATCCTAACAAGTTCCACACTTTTGGAGATGGCCGAAACACACTCTTGATTTCGCATCTTCCAAGGACTCCTCAAATTCTCGACGACATGGCACCAAAGTAAGGCAAGAACGCCAAGGCGGAAGGTGTATTTATGTCTTCATTCTGCTATACTCTCTTGGGCCTGAACGCACTATTTATCTGTCTCTTAGAATATCTGTTTTGTCGGTTTTCAGGATCAGGTACCACACGTGCTCTTATGAACCCGTATGTAATGCACTACCGCATTGTGCAGGATGGTGGCAGCTTGTGGCCCGCAGATCTAGATCTGTACGCGTTGGCTTGCGGTAAACTCCATTGTGAATTTTATATTTGGATCAAACGAGTTTTAATGCTGAAGAAAATTGGGTAGAGTGTCGAGACCGTGTGGCCACACCACAAATGTGTCATCCACATATCGCAGAAAACAAGAAAGTTTGAGAGTGGCTGACTGCAGAGCTTTTTCTTCAAAGTCCTCCATAAAATAATTGGCCACCACAGGAGACAGAAGACTTCACATGGCACAAGAAATATTGTTGGATTTACACAACGTTATCCGGCGGCAAACCCCTTGAAGACTACATGCAACACATCCGGCGAGAAAGCTTGAAGAATCACACTGCTATAGTTATTTACAATTGTAATCTTCTTATGTGTCTGTCACATGTTCAAATATTTTTATGTTAGAAAGACAATTTATCATCAACTTAATATTACTACATACTTTTAATCAGTACATAACAATACCTTATTACTACTGGATCATAGAAGTTTGAAACTAGTAAGGAGTTTTTCAAATCAGCATTATTTTTACTCAACTAATAACAGTACCATTTTTTTATTGGATCATAGTAATTTGCTGCATGTTAAGAGTTTTCACTATCCTTTCGAAGAAATCCAAAGTTTATGTATATCCTTCAACTGTTAAGGAGTAATACATCAGGTTTGATGGTTTCATACTTGCACATGACGTCAGCACAAATTAAACATTCAGATTTGTTATTCATGACAGCAAAACCATACATCAAATACTTGTCATTAAGTCTTTCAGTTTTGATTCATTTCCACTATTGCATCTTTCACCACATGTGAATAGTTCAAATGTTTGTAAAGCCTATGGGACTCAACTACGGGGCTATCAGTCCCTAAACTTACAAACTACATATGAACTACTTACGAACTAGGACGGCACAAATATCCATGCCCGAGGGGGGATTCGAACCCCCGACCGTAGTGGCCGTGCAGACTGTGAATAGTTGCGAAGATTTTAGCTACATTTAAGAAATACAATTTAATTTTCGGATCTCTGACATACGGGCCTTGGAGGTCGCTGTTTTACTTGCAAAGGGGTTTTCGGGTTCAAAAAGGTTGAAAACCACTGCTCTATGATGATTTCGTGTGGCAATTTTGGCCGTTAGACCCCATCTGGAACCGTTTTCGGCCTGCCTGGTGCAAGTATTTTTGTGGCGCCACTTGTTCGTCGATGATGACGACACGCTCAGTCTCCAAACGGAGAAAATCTCAGACCGGACCGGGAATCGAAGCCAGGTCCCCTGCGTGGTAATCTACCACGCTGTCCACATTTTTGTTTTTAGTTGGTTCTTCTGGTAGATTAGTCTTTGGTTCAGTTCGTTTTTGGTTGTTGGTTGAATATTTGGCTCAGCTTATTGTATTACAGAGTGCGTTGAGCCCCCTGACCGGGCGCGCTGAGCTACGGCTTCGGCCACTGGACTACGGAGTCGGACCATACAATGACAAGGAAACATCCCCATCACATCCGCTCAGATTTTGTGGTAACTTGGCGCAGTGGAAAGCTCGACAAAAGTCTGATCACAGATCAAGTGTGAAAACAAGAACAAGATATACGGCACTGCGAAAAGAAGAACCAAAATAGAAACAGTGAAAGTCCAAGTGCATGTTGCGCAAAACTGAGCCAGGAAGTAGAGCCATGGCATCGTCGTTCTGTAGTCGTGGTGTTGGGCTGTGGTGCGGGGGATGTATGTTCGAATCTTTTTCGTGCTACATACAGGGTGAGTCACCTAACATTACCGCTGGATATATTTCCAAACACTGAAGAACCGATTCCACAGACCGAACGTGAGGAGAGGGGCTAATGTAATTGGTTAATACAAACCATAAAAATGCACGGAAGTATATGTTTTAACACAAACCTACGTTTTTTAAAATGGAGCCCCGTTAGTTTTGTTAGCACATTTGAACATATAAATAAATACGTAATCCGTGCCGTTTGTTGCATTGTAAAATGTTAATTACATTCGGGGATATTATTCAGATATGCTAACAAAACTATCGGGGTTCCATTTAAAAAACGTAGGTTTGTGTTAAAAAACATACTTCCGTGCATTTTTTTATAGTTTGTATTAACCAACTACACTAGCCCCTCTCCTCACGTTCGGTCTGTGAAATCGGTTCGTCAGTATTTGATGTGGTTTAAGAAATATATCCTGCGGTAATGTTAGGTGACTCACCCTGTATATATACAGGGTGTCCCAGCTATCTTGTCCACCCAAAATATCTCTGGAATAATAACAGCTATTGGAAAACCGGTATCAATTTACGGCTGGGGCCCATGAATGTACATATTTGGAAACATTCTAAAGCGAAAGCAAATGTGTTTTTTAATACAAACTTACGTTTTTTTAAATGGACACCCTATATTTTTTCTTCAGCAATACATAGCATGACAAATCACATAAACAATGGCGTTGATTGTATCGCAATATTCCAATTACATCCCGAGATATTGCGACGAGAAGTTGACGCTTGAAAAACCTGAAATGCGCTGCTAGCGCACGTCCTGAGGCTCAGGCGTGAACCCCTTGCTGCCCGTAATCGCGATGTGATTGACATGCGTAATCCCACTTCCATACTTACCAAGAGGTCCGAAACGAATAATACGGTCTGCTGCCATCCTGAATTAAAGTCGTACATTCCAGCAGGTATTTATCCAATAGGCTAGGGGTGATGCGGTTCTGTAACATATCTGTGTACCGCAACGTTAGTCACAAAGTTAACTTCGCGTATCGTTAATCCGTTACTAAAAAGGTAATGCCATTCAACGTTAAAACTTTACTGTAGATCTAGCGCAAGTGACAGTGAATCATTCATTCATAATAGTAAAATTTATGTTGATGGTTTTAGTGAAATGAGCAAGTGGACTAAAGGTTTTACCGTTGTTTACCGTTGTTTTGACACATTACGTTGCGGGGTGTTCTCAATAAGTAACAACTTCTTTTTGTACATTTTAACGACGAGCCGCGGATTGTAGCCATTCGTAGCGGCAATAAATCTCAAGTTTTTCAACTCATTATTAATGGCTGAAGTACTAAGGGGGACATTGCAAAGGCGATCAATCATCGATCGAAAGAAGCTTATTTTGTGCTGATACGCGTGGCATGAAGAGGTGTGAATAATACCACTAGTGATGGTTGGCTTACGAAAGATATCAAAGTGGACAGCATTGTCTTTTAACTGAACCGTAAATCTAAGTAATTGAGGTATCCGTCACAACCCATAATTTCATGAGTAAATGGCAGGTTAGGATGCAGAGCTTTAAATTCAGCCACTAATATTGGGATATGTACAAAGTCTGTAGCAAACTCCACCTTTCTATCTGCAATTGCCCAGGAGAAAATTTTAAATTTGCGGGAAATAATAAAAAAGATTTTGTAAGCATTTACCCCACAAACAAATAATGCTGGCCATAAGCATAGTTTTCTTCGTTGTCATATAGCTCTTTTCTTGCAATAGGAGACTTCCGGCGTGCCCTTTCGACAATATTCTTCACAGACATTGTCAGTCTTCTTCAGTTGCTTTTCAGTGGAATGATCTGCATCAAATCCTAGTCTCATAAGGATCCTTGATGCAGGAAAGCATTATTTGCAGCAATTTTAACAATAGTAGATGAGAAATACAGCCGGCCGCGGTGACCGAGGGGACTGAGGCGCTCCAGTCACGGTCTGCACGGCCACTACGGTCTGGGCTTCGAATCCCCCCTCGGGCATGGATATTTGTGCCGTCCTTAGTATTAGCTAGTTCGTAAGTAGTTTGTAAGTTTAGGGACTGATGACCCCGTAGTTAAGTCCTATAAGTTATACAAACATTTGAACATTTGAGAAATGCATTGTTTTGGGTATTGTTGCCAAACCAGGGTATTAAAGCTTTCAGTTGGGTTTTGTGTTCCATCATGTGCGCATTTCTTTAATAATCGGTCAAAGACAACGTTCCACAAACGGACTCACAGTCTTCTTATATTCTTCAGAGATGTTTCTGAACTCACCAGAAAATATATCATCGCAAAAAGGATTATGTAGCGTAGAAAACAGGTGGTAGCACTGCGTATTGGTTGAAACGAGAGCAAGAAACTGCCATAATGTGATGAGACTTTACAAATACACTATATATGCCGGCCGCGGTGGCCGAGAGGACTGAGGCGCTCCAGTCACGATCTGCACGGCCACTACGGTCGGGGGTTCGAATCCCCCCTCGGGCATGGATATTTGTGCCGTCCTAGTTCGTATGTAGTTCATAAGTAGTTTGTAAGTTTAGGGACTGATGACCCCGTAGTTAAGTCCCATAAGCTTAACAAACATTTGAACATTTTGAACATGAGGTATGAGCACATAAAACAGTAACGTTCATAGAAAACCGCCCTATCACGCACCAAGTAGTAATTTATTACTTCTTTAACACCAATTGTATTCCCAAGAAATTTTACAGACATGCAGCACTTATACAAATGAATACATACCTGAAAAATTATACAATTGTACCACATATAACTGAATAAATGTGAGATCGTGCGAATTTTATATGTCATTCGTGTTTTGACTTCTATCTTTCTTTATTTGAATAATGCGCTTATAATTTTGTACATTATTCAAGACAGCGTTATTTCTTATATGTCCTCCGATAAAGATAACATAGTTTGTAAATAAAGCTGATCTGAGGACGACGAGTTAGTTAGTCGAAGCCGGTTTGTAAAAAAAGCGATTTTTGCTACATTTCCGTTTGGAAGTTGTTTAATTAGATAAGGTAATTAATACAATTAGGAACCGTGTGTTTATATTGAAGCTGACCTCACTGAAATATTCCAATTTTGCTCATCCACGTATCGAAAATGATTAGACTTCTTAGCGACTATCAACAAACTCCACAGAAGCTTTTAAGACACTCCACAGTACAGAAACGCACACTGCAGCTATTCCTGCATATAGCCCGCAAGTCTGGTAAAAACATGGCGCCCTGGGCTTTTAGCAGTCAGGAGCGGTAAGACGCATGGCCACTGTCTCGCGGCAGTGACTGCTCGCGTGCTGGAGAGCGATTAGCCGGTCTGCTGGGCCTGGAGCCGCCAGGAGCGACCGGAAATGCCTCAGCCGGCAGGCGTGACGGACAAGTGAGTTGCTCGCCGCAGCGCTTCTCGCTGCACAGCCAAGCGGCCGCCGCCTCGCCTATAAACTCGCTAATCCGCCGCTTGCTCGCTTTTCACGCTCACTAACCGCTCACGCCTCCATCCCGCTTTCCCTGCACGCTCCGCCCTGGACGATCAGGTCGCTATTCTGTGGTCTCACACTTACTTCTCGCACCTGACATGGCAAGCATCTAGACAGATCTTGCTCACCTGTAGCACGATTATGGTGCATACTCGTGAACACGCAATGCATCGCAATTGATAAAGATGCTCGGAACTGCAAATGCAGGACGAGTCAAACGTCAGATTAGATTAGTTGTTCGTTCCATGGATCCGAGTTGAGGAGATCCTCGTGGATGTGGAATATGTCTTTCTCTCTCTGTCTTTTTGTTTTGGCCCACTTTAGGTTACGGTAGTAACACTAAAAGTGGGCCTTTGCGATCGTCCTTTGACAGCTCGAAATTTAAATGAAAATAACGGCTTAACCATGCATCTGACACGAAAATTGAATAACCGAATTTGTAGATGAGAAATTTCTCTATAACTTTGCTCTCTTATATTTTTTTCATATCTCATATCGTTTCAGAGATATTTGCAAATATAACGGCGATTTTGGGATGTATGTATGTCTGTCTCTCTGTCCGGAACGTGTACCGATCAACCGAACAGCACCAAATTTTGCGCACATAATTGTAGACCGCCAGAGACCGGAACCTCCCTTTTTCAAATTATTCGGACGAAAACTACGGTAGTGATACCAAAAAAAGCCGTTTGAAATATAATTGTAATTGCAAACGAACCGTTCATCTGACACGAAAATTGAATAACCTAATTGGTAGAGAACCTAATTGGTAGAGGGGAAAATTCTCTACAACTTAGCTCTATTATGTTTTTTACATATCTTGCATTGTTGCAGAGATATTTTAAAAATAACGGCGATTTGACGATGTCTGTCTGGCTGTAACGTGTTCCCACTTTTTAGGTCGAACCGTTCAACCGATTGGCACCAAATTTTACATACATAAGTGTTGGCTACCAGAGACCAGAACCTCGCTTTTTGAAATATTTCGGACAAGAAATACGTTAATAATACCAAAAAAGCCGTTTGTAATGTAGTTTTAATTACAAATAAACCGATCATCTGACGCGAAAATCGAATAAACGAATCTGTAGAGGAGAAAATTCTCTACAACTTTGTTTCCTTATGGTTTTTTTTTTCATATCTCGTATCGTTTGAGAGATATTTGCAAAAATAATGGAGTTTTACACCCTCCATTAACTTAACGAAAAGCAGCCGTTCGCAGATGTCACGTGACATTCCTCATCCAGAACTGTCTCTGGCATACGCCATCTTGCGTTGCGTATTTGATGATTTCCTTCTTGTAACTTACAATTCAAATGTTCAAATGTTTGTTAAGCTTATGGGACTTAACTACGGGGTCATCAGTCCCTACACTTACAAACTACTTATGAACTACTTACGAACTAGGACGGCACAAATATCCATGCCCGAGGGGGGATTCGAACCCCCGACCGTAGTGACCGTGCTGACCGTGACTGGAGCGCCTCAGTCACCTCGTGTAACTTACACATTGTCATTTCAAAGCAATGGCGCACTGAAGAATTAACAAAAAGATGTCATTCTTCGTACGATAAATGAAAATCTAGTGTGTACAAATGCCATATTAGCATCAGTTAACAATGGCCATCAATGGAATGAGATTAAAGAACGCAACTCGTAACTGTTAGCTGTAGCGTAGTGGGCAATGTGTTGGACTATGACGCTGAAGGTCAGTGGTTCGAAACCCACCAGTTTCTACATTTTTTTCCTACAAGGGTTTCAGACACTCTTATTAATTAATTTTTTATTATTTAGATTATTATTTTGGCCCAAAATGTTTGCAAAAGCTTATAAAACTCCAAATCTAAAGTGGGCCGTAAAACACGCCAGTGACAGTTTTTTGTTTTTGTTTTTACATAACATAATATAATAACACTAATAGAAACACATAAATAAATACATTTTTACAAGCTGATAATATAATAATACTAATAGTATGAGTACAGGTACATACGTCATTTGGTTCTATTTAAAAATTCGTCAGTGGAGTGGAAGGAGTTGGCCACTACGAAGTCTTTTAGGCTCCTCTTAAACTGATCTTTATTTGTAGCTTAATTTTCTACAACTGCTGGTAAATTATTAAAAATATGTGTTCCTGACTAGTGGACTTCTTTTTGAACTAAAGTAAGTGCTTTTAAGTCCTTGTATAGACGATTTTTGTACCTAGTATTGTATGTATGAACTGAGCTATTTGTTGGGAAAAGGGATATATTATTTATGCCAAATTTCTTTGAGGAATAAATGTACTGAGAGGCAGTAGTTAGTATACTCAGTTCTTTGAAGAGGCTTGTACAGGATCTCCGTGAATGTACTCCACAAGTAATACGTATTACACGCTTTTGGACTCTGAACACATTTGCTTGACTTGAAGAGTTATCCCAAAATATTAAACCATATGAAAAAGAATCAAAGTAAGCAAAGTATGCAAGATTTTTTATTTTTATGTCTCCTATGTCTGATACCACTCGTCTTGCAAATACAGATTTGCCCATTCGCACTTCATGTCATATAGTCTGTGAATATAAAAGAATAACAACTGCAGTATCAGAAGTGACGTCTGTTCTTTCGAATCAGACGCCATATATATAGTGGTGACGGGCAATGATCCTTTCGTTAGTGAGGGGCCCTTACTCTTACGGGAATTAGTTCTGAAACTACGAGTTTGAGTACTGTGGGCAGGGTAAAGCTGGCAATTTGTGTCTGACGGGAGGCGTGCTTAGGTAGTCCTTGCAGGTGCGGTGGTCACTGTGTCCCCAGTGGTGTAGGGGTCAGCGCAACTGCCTATACAGCAGGAGACCGGGGTTCGGGTCCCAGCTGGGTACACATTTTCCAGCTTTGCCCATTCGCAGTTGATATCATATATTCTGTGAATATGACTTATGTATTAAACTGCAGTTCTTAACCCTCTCATGCACGAATTATTAACCAGACAAGACCTATCTTGTGTAGAATTCATCATAATTTAAAAAAAGAAGAAAAAAAAAATAGTTTCATACACCAACAGCGAGGTGTGCTGAAATGAGGACAATGAGTGCGAAAACTGCAACATTTTACGTGGAACACCTATTAATAATGTCAAAGAATATATGAAGTGTATACACTATTTTGTATTTTTCGTACCAAGAAGTTTTTCAAGCACTCAGGGCACACAGCAAGTTTACACTGTTCTTAAATTTAACGTGTTTTCTGTCGGCAGTCTTGATCATGACACCTCTTGCCATTGGGATCCCCTGACTCGTCTGGCCAGTGTTATACCCCATTGAAGCGTGATTTGTTGGGTACCGAATGACAAGCTTTTTTTTTTTTTTTTTCTTTCGATATACACACAACAATTTACTTTCATCTGAAGGCTAGCCTCTACTCTTGTAATCTCTACTTTCCATTTTCTTTGTTAGCCCAACGACTTACGCTGCCGTCTAGGAGACATTCTAGCATCCATTATTAGTCCTCATATGAGGTACCTGTACTTTCACGGTCACCTCAGTTGTAAAAGATGACAGAAATGAGACAAAATTTCAGTGTCCTCATTTGAGGACGCGACGCTTGAGAGGGTTAAGCGCGTTATGTTACAAACCTATAAACTGCCGGTAAAATGTAAATTAATGGTGATGGACTCTGGACAGATTACACGAAGAACTTAATTAACACTCAAAAATACAGTCATCGGTTCCAAATGTTCAAATGTTTGTTAAGCTTATGGGACTTAAATTCGGGGTCATCAGTCCCTAAACTTACAAACTACTTATAAACCACCTTATACTAAAGACAACACAAACATCCATGCCCGAGGGAGGATCTGAACCCGAGACGGTTAACGGACTCATTGGTTGCAAAGCTAGAGGTTGATTACTTTATCAAAGTTTCGGCTTCAACTATGGAAGCCTTTATCAGAAATATTTTTTTAATTAAATGAACTGTACAGCCAGTGGTTTTTGAGTAACATGGATCACGTTCGGCCAGTCAGATGCCACCTGTAGAGCTGGTCACACACACGTGACCCATAGCCGCGCGTTTAGTAACATGAAATTTAAGTTCTGCTTTTCAAATCTTGTAATATACATTACTTTTCATTTCATTGTAATTAAAAACTGTTTTTTACTTCTGATGAAGGCTTCCACAGTTGAGGCCGAAACCTCGTCAAAGTAATCAACCTCTAGCTTTGCAAACGATGAGCTGTATTTTTGAGTCTTAATCTTCCACGAACGATTGCTGTCTCAACAGACATGACTTCAAAAAGGGTCTGAAACTCAAAGAGAATGGGCGAGGCCGCGGTGGCCGAGGGGACTGAGGCGCTCCAGTCACGGTCTGCACGGCCACTACGGTCGGGGGTTCGAATCCCCCCTCGGGCATGGATATTTATGCCGTCCTTAGTCTTAGCTAGTTCATAAGTAGTTTGTAAGTTTAGGGACTGATGACCCCATAGTTAAGTCCCATAAGTTCTACAAACATCTGGTTTTTTGGGAATGGGCGAGTGCAGTGAACATAACCAATGACAACTCGGTTCCGAGCAGTGGGTTGGAACTGAAACACAGTGACCGGAACGTGGCCGACCACGCGGCCTGCACGGAATTGGGACGGCCACATGACAGTTCCTGGAACTAGTAGTCGCCGCAACCGTTCCAGACCGGGACCTGTAGTTCTTGGAACTGGAAGTCGCGGCAATCCTTCCGGCTAGGAGCACCTAAGTGATCGGTGAACTGCCGTTCCTCGTATGTACGAGGGTCAGTCAATTTAACCCTCTCAAGCATCGCGTCCTCAAATGAGGACGTTTACATTTTGTCTCATATCTGTCATCTTTTACAACTGAGGTGACCGTGAAAGCACAGGTACCTCATATGAGGACTAATAATGGATGCTAGAATGTCTCCTAGACGGCAGTGTAAGTCGTTGGGCTAACAAAGAAAATGGAAAGTAGAGATTACAAGAGTAGAGGCTAGCCTTCAGAAGAAAGTAAATTGTTGTCTGTACATCGACAAAAAAACCTGTCATTCGGTACCCAACAAATTACGCTTCGATGGGGTATAACGCTGGCCAGGCAAGTCAGGGGATCCCAATGGCAAGAGGTGTCATGCTACGGACTGCCGACGGAAAACACGTTACATTTAAGAAGAGTGTAAACTTGCTGTGTGCCCTGAGTGCTTGAAAAAATTCATGGTACGAAAAATTCAAAACAGTGTACACCCTTCATGTATTCTTTGATATTATAAATAGATGTTACACGTGAAATGTAGCAGTTTTAGCAGTCATTGTCCTCATTTCAGCACACCTCGCTGTTGGTGTATGAAACTATTTTTTTTTTTAAATGTGATGCATTCTGCACAAAATAGGTCTTGTCGGATTGTTAATTCGTGCATGAGTGTAAACTTGCTGTGTGCCCTGAGTGCTTAAAAGAATTCATGGTACGAAAAATTCAAAACAGTGTACACCCTTCATGTATTCTTTGATATTATAAATAGATGTTCCACGTGAAATGTAGCAGTTTTAGCACACCTCGCTGTTTGTGTATGAAATTATTTTTTTAAATTGTGATGAATTCTGCACAAGATAGGTCTTGTCGGATTGATAATTCGTGCATGAGTGTAAACTTGCTTTGTACCCTGAGTGCTTGAAAAAATTCATGGTACGAAAAATTCAAAACAGTGTACACCCTTCATGTATTCTTTGATATTATAAATAGATGTTCCACGTGAAATATAGCAGTTTTAGCAGTCATTGTCCTCATTTCAACACACCTCGCTGTTTGTGTATGAAACTATTTTTTTTTTAATTGTGATGAATTCTGCACAAGATAGGTCTTGTCGGATTGATAATTCGTGCATGAGTGTAAACTTGCTGTGTGCCCTGAGTGCTTGAAAAAATTTATGGTATGAAAAATTCAAAACAGTATACACCCTTCATGTATTATTTGATATTATAAATAGATGTTCCACGTGAAATATAGCAGTTTTAGCAGTCATTGTCCTCATTTCAGCACACCTCGCTGTTTGTGTATGAAACTATTTTTTTTTTTAATTGTGATGAATTCTGCACAAGATAGGTCTTGTCCGATTGATAATTCGTGCATGAGTGTAAACTTGCTGTGTGCCCTGAGTGCTTGAAAAAATTCATGGTACGAAAAATTCAAAACAGTGTACACCCTTCATGTATTCTTTGATATTATAAATAGATGTTCCACGTGAAATGTAGCAGTTTTAGCACACCTCGCTGTTTGTGTATGAAACTATTTTTTTAAATTGTGATGAATTCTGCACAAGATAGGTCTTGTCGGAGTGATAATTCGTGCATGAGTGTAAACTTGCTGTGTGCCCTGAGTGCTTGAAAAAACTTATGGTACGAAAAACTCAAAACAGTGTACACCCTTCATGTATTCTTTGATATTATAAATAGATGTTCCACGTGAAATATAGCAGTTTTAGCAGTCATTGTCCTCATTTCAGCACACCTCGCTGTTTGTGTATGAAACTATTTTTTTTTAATTATGATGAATTCTGCACAAGATAGGTCTTGTCGGATTGATAATTCGTGCATGAGTGTAAACTTGCTTTGTACCCTGAGTGCTTGAAAAAATTCATGGTACGAAAAATTCAAAACAGTGTACACCCTTCATGTATTCTTTGATATTATAAATAGATGTTCCACGTGAAATATAGCAGTTTTAGCAGTCATTGTCCTCATTTCAACACACCTCGCTGTTTGTGTATGAAACTATTTTTTTTTTTTTTAATTGTGATGAATTCTGCACAAGATAGGTCTTGTCGGATTGATAATTCGTGCATGAGTGTAAACTTGCTGTGTGCCCTGAGTGCTTGAAAAAATTCATGGTACGAAAAATTCAAAACAGTGTACACCCTTCATGTATTCTTTGATATTATAAATAGATGTTCCACGTGAAATATAGCAGTTTTAGCACACCTCGCTGTTTGTGTATGAAACTATTTTTTTAAATTGTGATGAATTCTGCACAAGATAGGTCTTGTCGGAGTGATAATTCGTGCATGAGTGTAAACTTGCTGTGTGCCCTGAGTGCTTGAAAAAACTTATGGTACGAAAAACTCAAAACAGTGTACACCCTTCATGTATTCTTTGATATTATAAATAGATGTTCAACGTGAAATGTAGCAGTTTTTGCAGTCATTGTCCTCATTTCAGCACACCTCGCTGTTTGTGTATGAAACTATTTTTTTTTAATTATGATGAATTCTGCACAAGATAGGTCTTGTCGGATTGATAATTCGTGCATGAGTGTAAACTTGCTTTGTATCCTGAGTGCTTGAAAAAATTCATGGTACGAAAAATTCAAAACAGTGTACACCCTTCATGTATTCTTTGATATTATAAATAGATGTTACACGTGAAATATAGCAGTTTTAGCAGTCATTGTCCTCATTTCAACACACCTCGCTGTTTGTGTATGAAACTATTTTTTTTTTTTTAATTGTGATGAATTCTGCACAAGATAGGTCTTGTCGGATTGATAATTCGTGCATGAGTGTAAACTTGCTGTGTGCCCTGAGTGCTTGAAAAAATTCATGGTACGAAAAATTCAAAACAGTGTACACCCTTCATGTATTCTTTGATATTATAAATAGATGTTCCACGTGAAATATAGCAGTTTTAGCACACCTCGCTGTTTGTGTATGAAACTATTTTTTTAAATTGTGATGAATTCTGCACAAGATAGGTCTTGTCGGAGTGATAATTCGTGCATGAGTGTAAACTTGCTGTGTGCCCTGAGTGCTTGAAAAAATTCATGGTACGAAAAATTCAAAACAGTGTACACCCTTCATGTATTCTTTGATATTATAAATAGATGTTCCACGTGAAATATAGCAGTTTTAGCAGTCATTGTCCTCATTTCAACACACCTCGCTGTTTGTGTATGAAACTATTTTTTTTTTTTTTAATTGTGATGAATTCTGCACAAGATAGGTCTTGTCGGATTGATAATTCGTGCATGAGTGTAAACTTGCTGTGTGCCCTGAGTGCTTGAAAAAATTCATGGTACGAAAAATTCAAAACAGTGTACACCCTTCATGTATTCTTTGATATTATAAATAGATGTTCCACGTGAAATATAGCAGTTTTAGCACACCTCGCTGTTTGTGTATGAAACTATTTTTTTAAATTGTGATGAATTCTGCACAAGATAGGTCTTGTCGGAGTGATAATTCGTGCATGAGTGTAAACTTGCTGTGTGCCCTGAGTGCTTGAAAAAACTTATGGTACGAAAAACTCAAAACAGTGTACACCCTTCATGTATTCTTTGATATTATAAATAGATGTTCAACATGAAATGTAGCAGTTTTTGCAGTCATTGTCCTCATTTCAGCACACCTCGCTGTTTGTGTATGAAACTATTTTTTTTTAATTATGATGAATTCTGCACAAGATAGGTCTTGTCGGATTGATAATTCGTGCATGAGTGTAAACTTGCTTTGTACCCTGAGTGCTTGAAAAAATTCATGGTACGAAAAATTCAAAACAGTGTACACCCTTCATGTATTCTTTGATATTATAAATAGATGTTCCACGTGAAATATAGCAGTTTTAGCAGTCATTGTCCTCATTTCAGCACACCTCGCTGTTTGTGTATGAAACTATTTTTTTTTAATTATGATGAATTCTGCACAAGATAGGTCTTGTCGGATTGATAATTCGTGCATGAGTGTAAACTTGCTTTGTACCCTGAGTGCTTGAAAAAATTCATGGTACGAAAAATTCAAAACAGTGTACACCCTTCATGTATTCTTTGATATTATAAATAGATGTTACACGTGAAATATAGCAGTTTTAGCAGTCATTGTCCTCATTTCAACACACCTCGCTGTTTGTGTATGAAACTATTTTTTTTTTTTTAATTGTGATGAATTCTGCACAAGATAGGTCTTGTCGGATTGATAATTCGTGCATGAGTGTAAACTTGCTGTGTGCCCTGAGTGCTTGAAAAAATTCATGGTACGAAAAATTCAAAACAGTGTACACCCTTCATGTATTCTTTGATATTATAAATAGATGTTCCACGTGAAATGTAGCAGTTTTTGCAGTCATTGTCCTCATTTCAGCACACCTCGCTGTTTGTGTATGAAACTATTTTTTTTTAATTATGATGAATTCTGCACAAGATAGGTCTTGTCGGATTGATAATTCGTGCATGAGTGTAAACTTGCTTTGTACCCTGAGTGCTTGAAAAAATTCATGGTACGAAAAATTCAAAACAGTGTACACCCTTCATGTATTCTTTGATATTATAAATAGATGTTACACGTGAAATATAGCAGTTTTAGCAGTCATTGTCCTCATTTCAGCACACCTCGCTGTTTGTGTATGAAACTATTTTTTTTTAATTATGATGAATTCTGCACAAGATAGGTCTTGTCGGATTGATAATTCGTGCATGAGTGTAAACTTGCTTTGTACCCTGAGTGCTTGAAAAAATTCATGGTACGAAAAATTCAAAACAGTGTACACCCTTCATGTATTCTTTGATATTATAAATAGATGTTCCACGTGAAATGTAGCAGTTTTAGCACACCTCGCTGTTTGTGTATGAAACTATTTTTTTAAATTGTGATGAATTCTGCACAAGATAGGTCTTGTCGGAGTGATAATTCGTGCATGAGTGTAAACTTGCTGTGTGCCCTGAGTGCTTGAAAAAACTTATGGTACGAAAAACTCAAAACAGTGTACACCCTTCATGTATTCTTTGATATTATAAATAGATGTTCCACGTGAAATATAGCAGTTTTAGCAGTCATTGTCCTCATTTCAGCACACCTCGCTGTTTGTGTATGAAACTATTTTTTTTTAATTGTGATGAATTCTGCACAAGATAGGTCTTGTCCGATTCATAATTCGTGCATGAGTGTAAACTTACTGTGTGCCCTGAGTGCTTGAAAAAATTTATGGTATGAAAAATTCAAAACAGTGTACACCCTTCATGTATTCTTTGATATTATAAATAGATGTTCCACGTGAAATATAGCAGTTTTAGCAGTCATTGTCCTCATTTCAGCACACCTCGCTGTTTGTGTATGAAACTATTTTTTTTTAATTATGATGAATTCTGCACAAGATAGGTCTTGTCGGATTGATAATTCGTGCATGAGTGTAAACTTGCTTTGTACCCTGAGTGCTTGAAAAAATTCATGGTACGAAAAATTCAAAACAGTGTACACCCTTCATGTATTCTTTGATATTATAAATAGATGTTCCACGTGAAATGTAGCAGTTTTAGCACACCTCGCTGTTTGTGTATGAAACTATTTTTTTAAATTGTGATGAATTCTGCACAAGATAGGTCTTGTCGGAGTGATAATTCGTGCATGAGTGTAAACTTGCTGTGTGCCCTGAGTGCTTGAAAAAACTTATGGTACGAAAAACTCAAAACAGTGTACACCCTTCATGTATTCTTTGATATTATAAATAGATGTTCCACGTGAAATGTAGCAGTTTTAGCAGTCATTGTCCTCATTTCAGCACACCTCGCTGTTTGTGTATGAAACTATTTTTTTTTTTAATTGTGATGAATTCTGCACAATATAGGTCTTGTCCGATTCATAATTCGTGCATGAGTGTAAACTTGCTGTGTGCCCTGAGTGCTTGAAAAAACTTATGGTACGAAAAACTCAAAACAGTGTACACCCTTCATGTATTCTTTGATATTATAAATAGATGTTCCACGTGAAATATAGCAGTTTTAGCAGTCATTGTCCTCATTTCAGCACACCTCGCTGTTTGTGTATGAAACTATTTTTTTTTTAATTGTGATGAATTCTGCACAAGATAGGTCTTGTCGGAGTGATAATTCGTGCATGAGTGTAAACTTGCTGTGTGCCCTGAGTGCTTGAAAACATTTATGGTACGAAAAACTCAAAACAGTGTACACCCTTCATGTATTCTTTGATATTATAAATAGATGTTCCACGTGAAATGTAGCAGTTTTAGCAGTCATTGTCCTCATTTCAGCACACCTCGCTGTTTGTGTATGAAACTATTTTTTTTTAATAATGATGAATTCTGCACAAGATAGGTCTTGTCCGATTCATAATTCGTGCATGAGTGTAAACTTGCTGTGTGCCCTGAGTGCTTGAAAAAATTTATGGTACGAAAAACTCAAAACAGTGTACACCCTTCATGTATTCTTTGATATTATAAATAGATGTTCCACGTGAAATGTAGCAGTTTTAGCAGTCATTGTTCTCATTTCAGCACACCTCGCTGTTTGTGTATGAAACTATTTTTTTTTTAATTGTGATGAATTCTGCACAAGATAGGTCTTGTCCGATTCATAATTCGTGCATGAGTGTAAACTTGCTGTGTGCCCTGAGTGCTTGAAAAAATTCATGGTACGAAAAATTCAAAACAGTGTACACCCTTCATGTATTCTTTGATATTATAAATAGATGTTCCACGTGAAATGTAGCAGTTTTAGCACACCTCGCTGTTTGTGTATGAAACTATTTTTTTAAATTGTGATGAATTCTGCACAAGATAGGTCTTGTCGGAGTGATAATTCGTGCATGAGTGTAAACTTGCTGTGTGACCTGAGTGCTTGAAAAAATTTATGGTACGAAAAACTCAAAACAGTGTACACCCTTCATGTATTCTTTGATATTATAAATAGATGTTCCACGTGAAATGTAGCAGTTTTAGCAGTCATTGTCCTCATTTCAGCACACCTCGCTGTTTGTGTATGAAACTATTTTTTTTTAATTATGATGAATTCTGCACAAGATAGGTCTTGTCGGATTGATAATTCGTGCATGAGTGTAAACTTGCTTTGTACCCTGAGTGCTTGAAAAAATTTATGGTACGAAAAATTCAAAACACTGTACACCCTTCATGTATTCTTTGATATTATAAATAGATGTTCCACGTGAAATGTAGCAGTTTTAGCACACCTCGCTGTTTGTGAATGAAACTATTTTTTTAAATTGTGATGAATTCTGCACAAGATAGGTCTTGTCGGAGTGATAATTCGTGCATGAGTGTAAACTTGCTGTGTGCCCTGAGTGCTTGAAAAAATTTATGGTACGAAAAACTCAAAACAGTGTACACCCTTCATGTATTCTTTGATATTATAAATAGATGTTCCACGTGAAATGTAGCAGTTTTAGCAGTCATTGTCCTCATTTCAGCACACCTCGCTGTTTGTGTATGAAACTATTTTTTTTTAATTATGATGAATTCTGTACAAGATAGGTCTTGTCGGATTGATAATTCGTGCATGAGTGTAAACTTGCTGTGTGCCCTGAGTGCTTGAAAAAATTCATGGTACGAAAAATTCAAAACAGTGTACACCCTTCATGTATTATTTGATATTATAAATAGATGTTCCACGTGAAATGTAGCAGTTTTAGCACACCTCGCTGTTTGTGTATGAAACTATTTTTTTAAATTGTGATGAATTCTGCACAAGATAGGTCTTGTCCGATTCATAATTCGTGCATGAGTGTAAACTTGCTGTGTGCCCTGAGTGCTTGAAAAAATTCATGGTACGAAAAATTCAAAACAGTGTACACCCTTCATGTATTCTTTGATATTATAAATAGATGTTCCACGTGAAATGTAGCAGTTTTAGCACACCTCGCTGTTTGTGTATGAAACTATTTTTTTAAATTGTGATGAATTCTGCACAAGATAGGTCTTGTCCGATTCATAATTCGTGCATGAGTGTAAACTTGCTGTGTGCCCTGAGTGCTTGAAAAAATTCATGGTACGAAAAATTCAAAACACTGTACACCCTTCATGTATTCTTTGATATTATAAATAGATGTTCCACGTGAAATGTAGCAGTTTTAGCACACCTCGCTGTTTGTGTATGAAACTATTTTTTTAAATTGTGATGAATTCTGCACAAGATAGGTCTTGTCGGAGTGATAATTCGTGCATGAGTGTAAACTTGCTGTGTGCCCTGAGTGCTTGAAAAAATTTATGGTACGAAAAACTCAAAACAGTGTACACCCTTCATGTATTCTTTGATATTATAAATAGATGTTCCACGTGAAATGTAGCAGTTTTAGCAGTCATTGTCCTCATTTCAGCACACCTCGCTGTTTGTGTATGAAACTATTTTTTTTTTAATTATGATGAATTCTGCACAAGATAGGTCTTGTTGGATTGATAATTCGTGCATGAGTGTAAACTTGCTGTGTGCCCTGAGTGCTTGAAAAAATTCATGGTACGAAAAATTCAAAACAGTGTACACCCTTCATGTATTCTTTGATATTATAAATAGATGGTCCACGTGAAATGTAGCAGTTTTAGCACACCTCGCTGTTTGTGTATGAAACTATTTTTTTAAATTGTGATGAATTCTGCACAAGATAGGTCTTGTCCGATTCATAATTCGTGCATGAGTGTAAACTTGCTGTGTGCCCTGAGTGCTTGAAAAAATTCATGGTACGAAAAATTCAAAACAGTGTACACCCTTCATGTATTCTTTGATATTATAAATAGATGTTCCACGTGAAATGTAGCAGTTTTAGCACACCTCGCTGTTTGTGTATGAAACTATTTTTTTAAATTGTGATGAATTCTGCACAAGATAGGTCTTGTCCGATTCATAATTCGTGCATGAGTGTAAACTTGCTGTGTGCCCTGAGTGCTTGAAAAAATTCATGGTACGAAAAATTCAAAACACTGTACACCCTTCATGTATTCTTTGATATTATAAATAGATGTTCCACGTGAAATGTAGCAGTTTTAGCACACCTCGCTGTTTGTGTATGAAACTATTTTTTTAAATTGTGATGAATTCTGCACAAGATAGGTCTTGTCGGAGTGATAATTCGTGCATGAGTGTAAACTTGCTGTGTGCCCTGAGTGCATGAAAAAATTTATGGTACGAAAAACTCAAAACAGTGTACACCCTTCATGTATTCTTTGATATTATAAATAGATGTTCCACGTGAAATGTAGCAGTTTTAGCAGTCATTGTCCTCATTTCAGCACACCTCGCTGTTTGTGTATGAAACTATTTTTTTTTTTAATTATGATGAATTCTGCACAAGATAGGTCTTGTCGGATTGATAATTCGTGCATGAGTGTAAACTTGCTGTGTGCCCTGAGTGCTTGAAAAAATTCATGGTACGAAAAATTCAAAACAGTGTACACCCTTCATGTATTCTTTGATATTAAATAGATGTTCCACGTGAAATGTAGCAGTTTTAGCACACCTCGCTGTTTGTGTATGAAACTATTTTTTTAAATTGTGATGAATTCTGCACAAGATAGGTCTTGTCCGATTCATAATTCGTGCATGAGTGTAAACTTGCTGTGTGACCTGAGTGCTTGAAAAAATTCATGGTACGAAAAATTCAAAACAGTGTACACCCTTCATGTATTCTTTGATATTATAAATAGATGTTCCACGTGAAATGTAGCAGTTTTAGCACACCTCGCTGTTTGTGTATGAAACTATTTTTTTAAATTGTGATGAATTCTGCACAAGATAGGTCTTGTCGGAGTGATAATTCGTGCATGAGTGTAAACTTGCTGTGTGCCCTGAGTGCTTGAAAAAATTTATGGTACGAAAAACTCAAAACAGTGTACACCCTTCATGTATTCTTTGATATTATAAATAGATGTTCCACGTGAAATGTAGCAGTTTTAGCAGTCATTGTCCTCATTTCAGCACACCTCGCTGTTTGTGTATGAAACTATTTTTTTTTTAATTGTGATGAATTCTGCACAAGATAGGTCTTGTCCGATTCATAATTCGTGCATGAGTGTAAACTTGCTGTGTGCCCTGAGTGCTTGAAAAAATTCATGGTACGAAAAATTCAAAACAGTGTACACCCTTCATGTATTCTTTGATATTATAAATAGATGTTCCACGTGAAATGTAGCAGTTTTAGCACACCTCGCTGTTTGTGTATGAAACTATTTTTTTAAATTGTGATGAATTCTGCAGAAGATAGGTCTTGTCGGAGTGATAATTCGTGCATGAGTGTAAACTTGCTGTGTGCCCTGAGTGCTTGAAAAAATTTATGGTACGAAAAACTCAAAACAGTGTACACCCTTCATGTATTCTTTGATATTATAAATAGATGTTCCACGTGAAATGTAGCAGTTTTAGCAGTCATTGTCCTCATTTCAGCACACCTCGCTGTTTGTGTATGAAACTATTTTTTTTTTAATAATGATGAATTTTGCACAAGATAGGTCTTGTCGGATTGATAATTCGTGCATGAGTGTAAACTTGCTTTGTACCATGAGTGCTTGAAAAAATTTATGGTACGAAAAATTCAAAACAGTGTACACCCTTCATGTATTCTTTGATATTATAAATAGATGTTCCACGTGAAATGTAGCAGTTTTAGCACACCTCGCTGTTTGTGTATGAAACTATTTTTTTAAATTGTGATGAATTCTGCACAAGATAGGTCTTGTCGGAGTGATAATTCGTGCATGAGTGTAAACTTGCTGTGTGCCCTGAGTGCTTGAAAAAATTTATGGTACGAAAAACTCAAAACAGTGTACACCCTTCATGTATTCTTTGATATTATAAATAGATGTTCCACGTGAAATGTAGCAGTTTTAGCAGTCATTGTCCTCATTTCAGCACACCTCGCTGTTTGTGTATGAAACTATTTTTTTTTTAATAATGATGAATTCTGCACAAGATAGGTCTTGTCGGATTGATAATTCGTGCATGAGTGTAAACTTGCTGTGTGCCCTGAGTGCTTGAAAAAATTCATGGTACGAAAAATTCAAAACAGTGTACACCCTTCATGTATTATTTGATATTATAAATAGATGTTCCACGTGAAATGTAGCAGTTTTAGCAGTCATTGTCCTCATTTCAGCATACCTCGCTGTTTGTGTATGAAACTATTTTTTTTTTAATTGTGATGAATTCTGCACAAGATAGGTCTTGTCGGATTGTTAATTCGTGCATGAGTGTAAACTTGCTGTGTGCCCTGAGTGCTTGAAAAAACTTATGGTACGAAAAATTCAAAACAGTATACACCCTTCATGTATTATTTGATATTATAAATAGATGTTCCACGTGAAATATAGCAGTTTTAGCAGTCATTGTCCTCATTTCAACACACCTCGCTGTTTGTGTATGAAACTATTTTTTTTTTAATTGTGATGAATTCTGCACAAGATAGGTCTTGTCGGATTGATAATTCGTGCATGAGTGTAAACTTGCTGTGTGCCCTGAGTGCTTGAAAAAATTCATGGTACGAAAAATTCAAAACAGTGTACACCCTTCATGTATTCTTTGATATTATAAATAGATGTTCCACGTGAAATGTAGCAGTTTTAGCAGTCATTGTCCTCATTTCAACACACCTCGCTGTTTGTGTATGAAACTATTTTTTTTTAATTGTGATGAATTCTGCACAAGATAGGTCTTGTCGGATTGATAATTCGTGCATGAGTGTAAACTTGCTGTGTGCCCTGAGTGCTTGAAAAAATTCATGGTACGAAAAATTCAAAACAGTGTACACCCTTCATGTATTCTTTGATATTATAAATAGATGTTCCACGTGAAATATAGCAGTTTTAGCAGTCATTGTCCTCATTTCAACACACCTCGCTGTTTGTGTATGAAACTATTTTTTTTTAATTGTGATGAATTCTGCACAAGATAGGTCTTGTCGGATTGATAATTCGTGCATGAGTGTAAACTTGCTGTGTGCCCTGAGTGCTTGAAAAAATTCATGGTACGAAAAATTCAAAACAGTGTACACCCTTCATGTATTCTTTGATATTATAAATAGATGTTCCACGTGAAATGTAGCAGTTTTAGCACACCTCGCTGTTTGTGTATGAAACTATTTTTTAAATTGTGATGAATTCTGCACAAGATAGGTCTTGTCGGATTGATAATTCATGCATGAGTGTAAACTTGCTGTGTGCCCTGAGTGCTTGAAAAAATTTATGGTACGAAAAACTCAAAACAGTGTACACCCTTCATGTATTCTTTGATATTATAAATAGATGTTCCACGTGAAATGTAGCAGTTTTAGCACACCTCGCTGTTTGTGTATGAAACTATTTTTTAAATTGTGATGAATTCTGCACAAGATAGGTCTTGTCGGATTGATAATTCGTGCATGAGTGTAAACTTGCTGTGTGTCCTGAGTGCTTGAAAAAATTCATGGTACGAAAAATTCAAAACAGTGTACACCCTTCATGTATTCTTTGATATTATAAATAGATGTTCCACGTGAAATGTAGCAGTTTTAGCACACCTCGCTGTTTGTGTATGAAACTATTTTTTAAATTGTGATGAATTCTGCACAAGATAGGTCTTGTCGGATTGATAATTCGTGCATGAGTGTAAACTTGCTGTGTGCCCTGAGTGCTTGAAAAAATTCATGGTACGAAAAATTCAAAACAGTGTACACCCTTCATGTATTCTTTGATATTATAAATAGATGTTCCACGTGAAATGTAGCAGTTTTAGCACACCTCGCTGTTTGTGTATGAAAGTATTTTTTAAATTGTGATGAATTCTGCACAAGATAGGTCTTGTCGGATTGATAATTCGTGCATGAGTGTAAACTTGCTGTGTGCCCTGAGTGCTTGAAAAAATTTATGGTACGAAAAACTCAAAACAGTGTACACCCTTCATGTATTCTTTGATATTATAAATAGATGTTCCACGTGAAATGTAGCAGTTTTAGCACACCTCGCTGTTTGTGTATGAAACTATTTTTTAAATTGTGATGAATTCTGCACAAGATAGGTCTTGTCGGATTGATAATTCGTGCATGAGTGTAAACTTGCTGTGTGCCCTGAGTGCTTGAAAAAATTTATGGTACGAAAAACTCAAAACAGTGTACACCCTTCATGTATTCTTTGATATTGTAAATAGATGTTCCACGTGAAATGTAGCAGTTTTAGCAGTCATTGTCCTCATTTCAGCACACCTCGCTGTTTGTGTATGAAACTATTTTTTTTTTAATTATGATGAATTCTGCACAAGATAGGTCTTGTCGGATTGATAATTCGTGCATGAGTGTAAACTTGCTTTGTACCCTGAGTGCTTGAAAAAATTCATGGTACGAAAAATTCAAAACAGTGTACACCCTTCATGTATTCTTTGATATTATAAATAGATGTTCCACGTGAAATATAGCAGTTTTATCAGTCATTGTCCTCATTTCAACACACCTCGCTGTTTGTGTATGAAACTATTTTTTTTTTTAATTGTGATGAATTCTGCACAAGATAGGTCTTGTCGGATTGATAATTCGTGCATGAGTGTAAACTTGCTGTGTGCCCTGAGTGCTTGAAAAAATTCATGGTACGAAAAATTCAAAACAGTGTACACCCTTCATGTATTCTTTGATATTATAAATAGATGTTCCACGTGAAATGTA
Organism: Locusta migratoria; assembly: GCA_026315105.1. NCBI lineage: Eukaryota > Metazoa > Arthropoda > Insecta > Orthoptera > Acrididae > Locusta > Locusta migratoria. The sequence continues at coordinate 128,477,018 of CM048745.1, read as the reverse complement.
GCAGTTTTAGCACACCTCGCTGTTTGTGTATGAAACTATTTTTTAAATTGTGATGAATTCTGCACAAGATAGGTCTTGTCGGATTGATAATTCATGCATGAGTGTAAACTTGCTGTGTGCCCTGAGTGCTTGAAAAAATTTATGGTACGAAAAACTCAAAACAGTGTACACCCTTCATGTATTCTTTGATATTATAAATAGATGTTCCACGTGAAATGTAGCAGTTTTAGCACACCTCGCTGTTTGTGTATGAAACTATTTTTTAAATTGTGATGAATTCTGCACAAGATAGGTCTTGTCGGATTGATAATTCGTGCATGAGTGTAAACTTGCTGTGTGCCCTGAGTGCTTGAAAAAATTTATGGTACGAAAAACTCAAAACAGTGTACACCCTTCATGTATTCTTTGATATTATAAATAGATGTTCCACGTGAAATGTAGCAGTTTTAGCACACCTCGCTGTTTGTGTATGAAACTATTTTTTAAATTGTGATGAATTCTGCACAAGATAGGTCTTGTCGGATTGATAATTCGTGCATGAGTGTAAACTTGCTGTGTGCCCTGAGTGCTTGAAAAAATTTATGGTACGAAAAACTCAAAACAGTGTACACCCTTCATGTATTCTTTGATATTATAAATAGATGTTCCACGTGAAATGTAGCAGTTTTAGCAGTCATTGTCCTCATTTCAGCACACCTCGCTGTTTGTGTATGAAACTATTTTTTTTTAATTATGATGAATTCTGCACAAGATAGGTCTTGTCGGATTGATAATTCGTGCATGAGTGTAAACTTGCTGTGTGCCCTGAGTGCTTGAAAAAATTCATGGTACGAAAAATTCAAAACAGTGTACACCCTTCATGTATTCTTTGATATTATAAATAGATGTTCCACGTGAAATGTAGCAGTTTTAGCACACCTCGCTGTTTGTGTATGAAACTATTTTTTAAATTGTGATGAATTCTGCACAAGATAGGTCTTGTCGGATTGATAATTCATGCATGAGTGTAAACTTGCTGTGTGCCCTGAGTGCTTGAAAAAATTTATGGTACGAAAAACTCAAAACAGTGTACACCCTTCATGTATTCTTTGATATTATAAATAGATGTTCTACGTGAAATGTAGCAGTTTTAGCACACCTCGCTGTTTGTGTATGAAACTATTTTTTAAATTGTGATGAATTCTGCACAAGATAGGTCTTGTCGGATTGATAATTCGTGCATGAGTGTAAACTTGCTGTGTGCCCTGAGTGCTTGAAAAAATTTATGGTACGAAAAACTCAAAACAGTGTACACCCTTCATGTATTCTTTGATATTATAAATAGATGTTCCACGTGAAATGTAGCAGTTTTAGCAGTCATTGTCCTCATTTCAGCACACCTCGCTGTTTGTGTATGAAACTATTTTTTTTTAATTATGATGAATTCTGCACAAGATAGGTCTTGTCGGATTGATAATTCGTGCATGAGTGTAAACTTGCTTTGTACCCTGAGTGCTTGAAAAAATTCATGGTACGAAAAATTCAAAACAGTGTACACCCTTCATGTATTCTTTGATATTATAAATAGATGTTCCACGTGAAATATAGCAGTTTTAGCAGTCATTGTCCTCATTTCAACACACCTCGCTGTTTGTGTATGAAACTATTTTTTTTTTAATTGTGATGAATTCTGCACAAGATAGGTCTTGTCGGATTGATAATTCGTGCATGAGTGTAAACTTGCTGTGTGCCCTGAGTGCTTGAAAAAATTCATGGTACGAAAAATTCAAAACAGTGTACACCCTTCATGTATTCTTTGATATTAAAATAGATGTTCCACGTGAAATGTAGCAGTTTTAGCACACCTCGCTGTTTGTGTATGAAACTATTTTTTAAATTGTGATGAATTCTGCACAAGATAGGTCTTGTCGGATTGATAATTCATGCATGAGTGTAAACTTGCTGTGTGCCCTGAGTGCTTGAAAAAATTTATGGTACGAAAAACTCAAAACAGTGTACACCCTTCATGTATTCTTTGATATTATAAATAGATGTTCCACGTGAAATGTAGCAGTTTTAGCACACCTCGCTGTTCGTGTATGAAACTATTTTTTAAATTGTGATGAATTCTGCACAAGATAGGTCTTGTCGGATTGATAATTCGTGCATGAGTGTAAACTTGCTGTGTGCCCTGAGTGCTTGAAAAAATTCATGGTACGAAAAATTCAAAACAGTGTACACCCTTCATGTATTCTTTGATATTATAAATAGATGTTCCACGTGAAATGTAGCAGTTTTAGCACACCTCGCTGTTTGTGTATGAAACTATTTTTTAAATTGTGATGAATTCTGCACAAGATAGGTCTTGTCGGATTGATAATTCGTGCATGAGTGTAAACTTGCTGTGTGCCCTGAGTGCTTGAAAAAATTTATGGTACGAAAAACTCAAAACAGTGTACACCCTTCATGTATTCTTTGATATTATAAATAGATGTTCCACGTGAAATGTAGCAGTTTTAGCAGTCATTGTCCTCATTTCAGCACACCTCGCTGTTTGTGTATGAAACTATTTTTTTTTAATTATGATGAATTCTGCACAAGATAGGTCTTGTCGGATTGATAATTCGTGCATGAGTGTAAACTTGCTGTGTGCCCTGAGTGCTTGAAAAAATTCATGGTACGAAAAATTCAAAACAGTGTACACCCTTCATGTATTCTTTGATATTATAAATAGATGTTCCACGTGAAATGTAGCAGTTTTAGCACACCTCGCTGTTTGTGTATGAAACTATTTTTTAAATTGTGATGAATTCTGCACAAGATAGGTCTTGTCGGATTGATAATTCGTGCATGAGTGTAAACTTGCTGTGTGCCCTGAGTGCTTGAAAAAATTCATGGTACGAAAAATTCAAAACAGTGTACACCCTTCATGTATTCTTTGATATTATAAATAGATGTTCCACGTGAAATGTAGCAGTTTTAGCACACCTCGCTGTTTGTGTATGAAACTATTTTTTAAATTGTGATGAATTCTGCACAAGATAGGTCTTGTCGGATTGATAATTCGTGCATGAGTGTAAACTTGCTGTGTGCTCTGAGTGCTTGAAAAAATTCATGGTACGAAAAATTCAAAACAGTGTACACCCTTCATGTATTCTTTGATATTATAAATAGATGTTCCACGTGAAATGTAGCAGTTTTAGCACACCTCGCTGTTTGTGTATGAAACTATTTTTTAAATTGTGATGAATTCTGCACAAGATAGGTCTTGTCGGATTGATAATTCATGCATGAGTGTAAACTTGCTGTGTGCCCTGAGTGCTTGAAAAAATTTATGGTACGAAAAACTCAAAACAGTGTACACCCTTCATGTATTCTTTGATATTATAAATAGATGTTCCACGTGAAATGTAGCAGTTTTAGCACACCTCGCTGTTTGTGTATGAAACTATTTTTTAAATTGTGATGAATTCTGCACAAGATAGGTCTTGTCGGATTGATAATTCGTGCATGAGTGTAAACTTGCTGTGTGCCCTGAGTGCTTGAAAAAATTTATGGTACGAAAAACTCAAAACAGTGTACACCCTTCATGTATTCTTTGATATTATAAATAGATGTTCCACGTGAAATGTAGCAGTTGTAGCAGTCATTGTCCTCATTTCAGCACACCTCGCTGTTTGTGTATGAAACAATTTTTTTTTAATTATGATGAATTCTGCACAAGATAGGTCTTGTCGGATTGATAATTCGTGCATGAGTGTAAACTTGCTTTGTACCCTGAGTGCTTGAAAAAATTCATGGTACGAAAAATTCAAAACAGTGTACACCCTTCATGTATTCTTTGATATTATAAATAGATGTTCCACGTGAAATATAGCAGTTTTAGCAGTCATTGTCCTCATTTCAACACACCTCGCTGTTTGTGTATGAAACTATTTTTTTTTTTTTAATTGTGATGAATTCTGCACAAGATAGGTCTTGTCGGATTGATAATTCGTGCATGAGTGTAAACTTGCTGTGTGCCCTGAGTGCTTGAAAACATTCATGGTACGAAAAATTCAAAACAGTGTACACCCTTCATGTATTCTTTGATATTATAAATAGATGTTCCACGTGAAATGTAGCAGTTTTAGCACACCTCGCTGTTTGTGTATGAAACTATTTTTTAAATTGTGATGAATTCTGCACAAGATAGGTCTTGTCGGATTGATAATTCATGCATGAGTGTAAACTTGCTGTGTGCCCTGAGTGCTTGAAAAAATTTATGGTACGAAAAACTCAAAACAGTGTACACCCTTCATGTATTCTTTGATATTATAAATAGATGTTCCACGTGAAATGTAGCAGTTTTAGCACACCTCGCTGTTTGTGTATGAAACTATTTTTTAAATTGTGATGAATTCTGCACAAGATAGGTGTTGTCGGATTGATAATTTGTGCATGAGTGTAAACTTGCTGTGTGCCCTGAGTGCTTGAAAAAATTCATGGTACGAAAAATTCAAAACAGTGTACACCCTTCATGTATTCTTTGATATTATAAATAGATGTTCCACGTGAAATGTAGCAGTTTTAGCACACCTCGCTGTTTGTGTATGAAACTATTTTTTAAATTGTGATGAATTCTGCACAAGATAGGTCTTGTCGGATTGATAATTCGTGCATGAGTGTAAACTTGCTGTGTGCCCTGAGTGCTTGAAAAAATTTATGGTACGAAAAACTCAAAACAGTGTAAACCCTTCATGTATTCTTTGATATTATAAATAGATGTTCCACGTGAAATGTAGCAGTTTTAGCAGTCATTGTTCTCATTTCAGCACACCTCGCTGTTTGTGTATGAAACTATTTTTTTTTAATTATGATGAATTCTGCACAAGATAGGTCTTGTCGGATTGATAATTCGTGCATGAGTGTAAACTTGCTGTGTGCCCTGAGTGCTTGAAAAAATTCATGGTACGAAAAATTCAAAACAGTGTACACCCTTCATGTATTCTTTGATATTATAAATAGATGTTCCACGTGAAATGTAGCAGTTTTAGCAGTCATTGTCCTCATTTCAGCACACCTCGCTGTTTGTGTATGAAACTATTTTTTTTTAATTATGATGAATTCTGCACAAGATAGGTCTTGTCGGATTGATAATTCGTGCATGAGTGTAAACTTGCTGTGTGCCCTGAGTGCTTGAAAAAATTCATGGTACGAAAAATTCAAAACAGTGTACACCCTTCATGTATTCTTTGATATTATAAATAGATGTTCCACGTGAAATGTAGTAGTTTTAGCACACCTCGCTGTTTGTGTATGAAACTATTTTTTTAATTGTGATGAATTCTGCACAAGATAGGTCTTCTCGGATTGATAATTCGTGCATGAGTGTAAACTTGCTGTGTGCCCTGAGTGCTTGAAAAAATTTATGGTACGAAAAACTCAAAACAGTGTACACCCTTCATGTATTCTTTGATATTATAAATAGATGTTCCACGTGAAATATACCGGTTTAGGAGTCATTGTCCTCATTTCAGCACATCTCGCTGTTTGTGTATGAAACTATTTTTTTTAATTGTGATGAATTCTGCACAAGATAGGTCTTGTCGGATTGATAATTCGTGCATGAGTGTAAACTTGCTGTGTGCCCTGAGTGCTTGAAAAAATTCATGGTACGAAAAATTCAAAACAGTGTACACCCTTCATGTATTCTTTGATATTATAAATAGATGTTCCACGTGAAATGTAGCAGTTTTAGCACACCTCGCTGTTTGTGTATGAAACTATTTTTTAAATTGTGATGAATTCTGCACAAGATAGGTCTTGTCGGATTGATAATTCGTGCATGAGTGTAAACTTGCTGTGTGCCCTGAGTGCTTGAAAAAATTTATGGTACGAAAAACTCAAAACAGTGTACACCCTTCATGTATTCTTTGATATTATAAATAGATGTTCCACGTGAAATATACCGGTTTAGGAGTCATTGTCCTCATTTCAGCACACCTCGCTGTTTGTGTATGAAACTATTTTTTTTAATTGTGATGAATTCTGCACAAGATAGGTCTTGTCGGATTGATAATTCGTGCATGAGTGTAAACTTGCTGTGTGCCCTGAGTGCTTGAAAAAATACATGGTACGAAAAATTCAAAACAGTGTACACCCTTCATGTATTCTTTGATATTATAAATAGATGTTCCACGTGAAATATACCGGTTTAGGAGTCATTGTCCTCATTTCAGCACACCTCGCTGTTTGTGTATGAAACTATTTTTTTTAATTGTGATGAATTCTGCACAAGATAGGTCTTGTCGGATTGATAATTCGTGCATGAGTGTAAACTTGCTGTGTGCCCTGAGTGCTTGAAAAAATTCATGGTACGAAAAATTCAAAACAGTGTACACCCTTCATGTATTCTTTGATATTATAAATAGATGTTCCACGTGAAATATAGCAGTTTTAGCAGTCATTGTCCTCATTTCAGCACACCTCGCTGTTTGTGTATGAAACTATTTTTTTTTAATTGTGATGAATTCTGCACAAGATAGGTCTTGTCGGATTGATAATTCGTGCATGAGTGTAAACTTGCTGTGTGCCCTGAGTGCTTGAAAAAATTCATGGTACGAAAAATTCAAAACAGTATACACCCTTCATGTATTATTTGATATTATAAATAGATGTTCCACGTGAAATATAGCAGTTTTAGCAGTCATTGTCCTCATTTCAGCACACCTCGCTGTTTGTGTATGAAACTATTTTTTTTAATTGTGATGAATTCTGCACAAGATAGGTCTTGTCGGATTGATAATTCGTGCATGAGTGTAAACTTGCTGTGTGCCCTGAGTGCTTGAAAAAATTCATGGTACGAAAAATTCAAAACAGTGTACACCCTTCATGTATTCTTTGATATTATAAATAGATGTTCCACGTGAAATATAGCAGTTTTAGCAGTCATTGTCCTCATTTCAACACACCTCGCTGTTTGTGTATGAAACTATTTTTTTTTTTAATTGTGATGAATTCTGCACAAGATAGGTCTTGTCGGATTGATAATTCGTGCATGAGTGTAAATTTGCTGTGTGCCCTGAGTGCTTGAAAAAACTTATGGTACGAAAAATTCAAAACAGTATACACCCGTCATGTATTATTTGATATTATAAATAGATGTTCCACGTGAAATATAGCAGTTTTAGCAGTCATTGTCCTCATTTCAGCACACCTCGCTGTTTGTGTATGAAACTATTTTTTTTTTAATTGTGATGAATTCTGCACAAGATAGGTCTTGTCAGATTGATAATTCGTGCATGAGTGTAAACTTGCTGTGTGCCCTGAGTGCTTGAAAAAATTCATGGTACGAAAAATTCAAAACAGTGTACACCCTTCATGTATTCTTTGATATTATAAATAGATGTTCCACGTGAAATGTAGCAGTTTTAGCACACCTCGCTGTTTGTGTATGAAACTATTTTTTTAAATTGTGATGAATTCTGCACAAGATAGGTCTTGTCGGATTGATAATTCGTGCATGAGTGTAAACTTGCTGTGTGCCCTGAGTGCTTGAAAAAATTCATGGTACGAAAAATTCAAAACAGTGTACACCCTTCATGTATTCTTTGATATTATAAATAGATGTTCCACGTGAAATGTAGCAGTTTTAGCACACCTCGCTGTTTGTGTATGAAACTATTTTTTTAAATTGTGATGAATTCTGCACAAGATAGGTCTTGTCGGATTGATAATTCGTGCATGAGTGTAAACTTGCTGTGTGCCCTGAGTGCTTGAAAAAATTCATGGTACGAAAAATTCAAAACAGTGTACACCCTTCATGTATTATTTGATATTATAAATAGATGTTCCACGTGAAATATAGCAGTTTTAGCAGTCATTGTCCTCATTTCAGCACACCTCGCTGTTTGTGTATGAAACTATTTTTTTTTAATTGTGATGAATTCTGCACAAGATAGGTCTTGTCGGATTGATAATTCGTGCATGAGTGTAAACTTGCTGTGTGCCCTGAGTGCTTGAAAAAATTCATGGTACGAAAAATTCAAAACAGTGTACACCCTTCATGTATTCTTTGATATTATAAATAGATGTTCCACGTGAAATATAGCAGTTTTAGCAGTCATTGTCCTCATTTCAACACACCTCGCTGTTTGTGTATGAAACTATTTTTTTTTTTAATTGTGATGAATTCTGCACAAGATAGGTCTTCTCGGATTGATAATTCGTGCATGAGTGTAAACTTGCTGTGTGCCCTGAGTGCTTGAAAAAATTCATGGTACGAAAAATTCAAAACAGTGTACACCCTTCATGTATTCTTTGATATTATAAATAGATGTTCCACGTGAAATATAGCAGTTTTAGCAGTCATTGTCCTCATTTCAACACACCTCGCTGTTTGTGTATGAAACTATTTTTTTTTTAATTATGATGAATTCTGCACAAGATAGGTCTTCTCGGATTGATAATTCGTGCATGAGTGTAAACTTGCTGTGTGCCCTGAGTGCTTGAAAAAATTCATGGTACGAAAAATTCAAAACAGTGTACACCCTTCATGTATTATTTGATATTATAAATAGATGTTCCACGTGAAATATAGCAGTTTTAGCAGTCATTGTCCTCATTTCAGCATACCTCGCTGTTTGTGTATGAAACTATTTTTTTTTAATTGTGATGAATTCTGCACAAGATAGGTCTTGTCGGATTGATAATTCGTGCATGAGTGTAAACTTGCTGTGAGCCCTGAGTGCTTGAAAAAATTCATGGTACGAAAAATTCAAAACAGTGTACACCCTTCATGTATTGTTTGATATTATAAATAGATGTTCCACGTGAAATGTAGCAGTTTTAGCACACCTCGCTGTTTGTGTATGAAACTATTTTTTTAAATTGTGTTGAATTCTGCACAAGATAGGTCTTGTCGGATTGATAATTCGTGCATGAGTGTAAACTTGCTGTGTGCCCTGAGTTCTTGAAAAAATTCATGGTACGAAAAATTCAAAACAGTGTACACCCTTCATGTATTATTTGATATTATAAATAGATGTTCCACGTGAAATATAGCAGTTTTAGCAGTCATTGTCCTCATTTCAGCATACCTCGCTGTTTGTGTATGAAACTATTTTTTTTTAATTGTGATGAATTCTGCACAAGATAGGTCTTGTCGGATTGATAATTCGTGCATGAGTGTAAACTTGCTGTGTGCCCTGAGTGCTTGAAAAAATTCATGGTACGAAAAATTCAAAACAGTGTACACCCTTCATGTATTCTTTGATATTATAAATAGATGTTCCACGTGAAATGTAGCAGTTTTAGCACACCTCGCTGTTTGTGTATGAAACTATTTTTTTAAATTGTGTTGAATTCTGCACAAGATAGGTCTTGTCGGATTGATAATTCGTGCATGAGTGTAAACTTGCTGTGTGCCCTGAGTTCTTGAAAAAATTCATGGTACGAAAAATTCAAAACAGTGTACACCCTTCATGTATTATTTGATATTATAAATAGATGTTCCACGTGAAATATAGCAGTTTTAGCAGTCATTGTCCTCATTTCAGCACACCTCGCTGTTTGTGTATGAAACTATTTTTTTTTTAATTGTGATGAATTCTGCACAAGATAGGTCTTGTCGGATTGATAATTCGTGCATGAGTGTAAACTTGCTGTGTGCCCTGAGTGCTTGAAAAAATTCATGGTACGAAAAATTCAAAACAGTGTACACCCTTCATGTATTCTTTGATATTATAAATAGATGTTCCACGTGAAATATAGCAGTTTTAGCAGTCATTGTCCTCATTTCAACACACCTCGCTGTTTGTGTATGAAACTATTTTTTTTTTTAATTGTGATGAATTCTGCACAAGATAGGTCTTCTCGGATTGATAATTCGTGCATGAGTGTAAACTTGCTGTGTGCCCTGAGTGCTTGAAAAAATTCATGGTACGAAAAATTCAAAACAGTGTACACCCTTCATGTATTCTTTGATATTATAAATAGATGTTCCACGTGAAATATAGCAGTTTTAGCAGTCATTGTCCTCATTTCAACACACCTCGCTGTTTGTGTATGAAACTATTTTTTTTTTAATTGTGATGAATTCTGCACAAGATAGGTCTTCTCGGATTGATAATTCGTGCATGAGTGTAAACTTGCTGTGTGCCCTGAGTGCTTGAAAAAATTCATGGTACGAAAAATTCAAAACAGTGTACACCCTTCATGTATTCTTTGATATTATAAATAGATGTTCCACGTGAAATATAGCAGTTTTAGCAGTCATTGTCCTCATTTCAACACACCTCGCTGTTTGTGTATGAAACTATTTTTTTTTTAATTGTGATGAATTCTGCACAAGATAGGTCTTCTCGGATTGATAATTCGTGCATGAGTGTAAACTTGCTGTGTGCCCTGAGTGCTTGAAAAAATTCATGGTACGAAAAATTCAAAACAGTGTACACCCTTCATGTATTCTTTGATATTATAAATAGATGTTCCACGTGAAATGTAGCAGTTTTAGCACACCTCGCTGTTTGTGTATGAAACTATTTTTTAAATTGTGATGAATTCTGCACAAGATAGGTCTTGTCGGATTGATAATTCGGGCATGAGTGTAAACTTGCTGTGTGCCCTAAGTGCTTGAAAAAATTCATGGTACGAAAAATTCAAAACAGTGTACACCCTTCATGTATTATTTGATATTATATATAGATGTTCCACGTGAAATATAGCAGTTTTAGCAGTCATTGTCCTCATTTCAGCACACCTCGCTGTTTGTGTATGAAACTATTTTTTTTAATTGTGATGAATTCTGCACAAGATAGGTCTTGTCGGATTGATAATTCGTGCATGAGTGTAAACTTGCTGTGTGCCCTGAGTGCTTGAAAAAATTCATGGTACGAAAAATTCAAAACAGTGTACACCCTTCATGTATTCTTTGATATTATAAATAGATGTTCCACGTGAAATGTAGCAGTTTTAGCACACCTCGCTGTTTGTGTATGAAACTATTTTTTTAAATTGTGATGAATTCTGCACAAGATAGGTCTTGTCGGATTGATAATTCGTGCATGAGTGTAAACTTGCTGTGTGCCCTGAGTGCTTGAAAAAATTCATGGTACGAAAAATTCAAAACAGTGTACACCCTTCATGTATTATTTGATATTATAAATAGATGTTCCACGTGAAATATAGCAGTTTTAGCAGTCATTGTCCTCATTTCAGCACACCTCGCTGTTTGTGTATGAAACTATTTTTTTTTTTAATTGTGATGAATTCTGCACAAGATAGGTCTTGTCGGATTGATAATTCGTGCATGAGTGTAAACTTGCTGTGTGCCCTGAGTGCTTGAAAAAATTCATGGTACGAAAAATTCAAAACAGTGTACACCCTTCATGTATTCTTTGATATTATAAATAGATGTTCCACGTGAAATATAGCAGTTTTAGCAGTCATTGTCCTCATTTCAACACACCTCGCTGTTTGTGTATGAAACTATTTTTTTTTAATTGTGATGAATTCTGCACAAGATAGGTCTTCTCGGATTGATAATTCGTGCATGAGTGTAAACTTGCTGTGTGCCCTGAGTGCTTGAAAAAATTCATGGTACGAAAAATTCAAAACAGTGTACACCCTTCATGTATTCTTTGATATTATAAATAGATGTTCCACGTGAAATATAGCAGTTTTAGCAGTCATTGTCCTCATTTCAACACACCTCGCTGTTTGTGTATGAAACTATTTTTTTTTTAATTATGATGAATTCTGCACAAGATAGGTCTTCTCGGATTGATAATTCGTGCATGAGTGTAAACTTGCTGTGTGCCCTGAGTGCTTGAAAAAATTCATGGTACGAAAAATTCAAAACAGTGTACACCCTTCATGTATTATTTGATATTATAAATAGATG